>JASDDO010000026.1:168920853-169520853 GCA_030015575.1 Agapanthus africanus | reverse complement strand
GAGGTCTGGGGCCCCCTTATGCGGCGGAAACACGGCGGAAAGAGGAGATCAGCGTCTGGAAAAAATTGTGTGGCTCCTGTTCTCCAATTTTCGTTTGTTATGATGTGATTTTTCCTGATTTGCCCTCTGTAAATCTTCAGATCTGCGATTCTTCGCTGTTCCTGCAAGATTCAAAAGATGCACCCTACAAACAGATAAAAATTGATAAATTTTTTTAATTTTTATTATTTTCAGATTTTTATAATTTTTAAAATTTATATCAACCCGAAATCACACAAAAGAAATTTTACGCCATCCCCGGCAACGACGCCATTTGATTAGTCCAAAAATACTTGTTAACCGTAATCAGAAACGGCATCTCTATGCAGCTAGCCGGTGAGTACGGGTCGATCCACAGAGATGTGTAATTTTCTTAATGTGTTTTTACGAGTTGATTCCAAATGTTGTTTGGATTGATTTATTAAATCTAAAAAACCTAGATCTATCGACAAACTAAATTAATCTAAATTAAAGTCTTGCTAGGGTTAGGCTTAGGGGAAGTTGGGAGATTAAAGGTTTCCTCACCGCTTTCAATGCCTTATTTTAGATTTATTAGATGTTAATGTAATTATCAATAAAGTGGATTAGAATCTTTTGGGAAGATATTTCTTCCTCTAGGTTCTTGTCCTTCCTTTATCGATACTTACCTTAACCTCCAAGGAAAACACGCGCAACCGGTTCTTTATACTACGGTGTCACCGTTACCTCGATGGATAAGGTGCCGCAGGGAGCGGTGTGTGCGTGCATGCATGGAGTTCTAATTCTTAGGTGTGAAAGGGCATGAAAGGGGTGAGAGATCTCGTCTCTCAAATCTTTCCCTAAGGCTAACCCTAACAAGCGAGGAGATTACTCGCTCATTAGGGAATTAAAAGACATTCTAATTAAAATAAAATTAAAACAAAGAATTAAAAGTAACTTACTAATTTTTATTGATGGCTCCCTCCAAGCAATAATACAGAACATATTTGAATTTGTGAAATGAAAAGAGGCATGAGTTTTACAGATCTGTGATTACAATTTATAGGAAAACAGGAAAACTAGGGTTACAGATTCTCGCACACATGATTTTACAGATATGCCCACGGAAAATCCCAACACCCGCACCGACGCACCGACACAGAAAATTTGCACCGACGTACGCACTTAATGGCCGCGGAACCGCGACAAATGTGGGCCTTGGGCCGCGGTTCCGCGGCCCTTTTGTGAGCTCAGCTCCCCAAACTTCTTGGGCTGAATCTTGGGTATTAGGGCTTCTTTATTATTCACTCCTTTTCTCTGTTTGGCTCATTATTCTTCTCCAGATCTTCAGTGAAAATTCGTATTGGTCTTTTAACCGTTTCACTTTGACATGTTTGGACCTTGCGTTGCCTTGTACCTATGTGAACTGTTATTAGTCTGGGCTTGACTAGGATCCGTCTACTTATTGGTCAAAAGTCCTTTTTCTGTATCAACTTTCGTCTTTTTCACTGTATTCGCTCCAAGAGCCTGTATCCTGTAATATTCAATAAACGTGCGTCAAGAGTACCTGTTTATTTATAAAACGAATAAAATTGTGGATTACAGTAATGCAATATTATAGTATGAACACGAGGACGCCTTTGAATTTGGTTCAAGGGTGGCTATGAGCATTCACATGGCTGCAACTTCATCGCATTGCTTGTATTTAACCAGAGATTTCACCATCGGGTAACATATTAAACCCAAGTCTCATTCGGTCTAACCCTTTCGTTGACCAGCGCTGTCACGTAGTATGTTCGTTCTCATTAGCGAATCCCTGACAGAAGAGCATATCGGGTCATTCGGGAGTTCCGCATACTATTCGAAGGCAATGCATGCCAGACAGCTAACAAACTGTCTGAAGAGAAGTATATCATTCTCTCCAGTGTTACCGCATATGGATTTAAATCGCGCGATGTGCTAGTGAGGATTCTCGGTTCTTTTGTATATGTGGAGTCGGAAGTATGTGTTCTGGCGGGTACTGTATTTGATCTTAGCAAGCCGGATACGGTCGACCAGTCTTGATTGGCCTATTTGAGGCTTCACTGGCATAGTGAGTTTTGACTTTCTGAGCGATATATGTGTCCAGCTTTGCTTTTGGAATCATTTCCTCTTCGACCGTTGATGAGACTCGTACAGGATTTGAAATGTCACCCTTGTCTTTAAGAGTGACTATCGGCAGTTCACTTGCTTATGGTTCCAATTGAACCATCGTTCTGGACATTTCTGCTGCTTCTTCATCTTTCTTTTTGAGAGCGTGATTTAGGAAATCAATATCCAACATGTGCTCTGTTCTTTCTCCAGGTGCATCTTCGGGATTTGTCTTAGACGATGAATTAGCGAGTGATGCCGCCTAAGCAAGCATCTCCTGCAGCTTTTCACGTTGCAGTTGAACTTTTGTCAGGGACCGAGTTTAAGGTCGGTGACTAGTAGAAGCTCGAACTTCATCTTTAGAATTCACCATATAGACTATGTAAACTACCATGCCCCCAGGCTTGGGGTATTTGGAGTTTTGTCCTTTGGAGTTTGCTTCGGGCACTTGAGCTTTATTGAGCCTCTCTTTTTTGTGAAAAGCCGCTTTGGTTTTGGGAGGAAATGCTGTATCAGGATCCGTCTTGGGATGAGTCCCCTTCACCTGCTTCCACATCTTATATATAGATGAGAAAAGTTGTCTCAGGGAGTGAACTGGTTTCTGCTCTCGTGGGATCTCCATAGGCTGCGGAGACTTCTTCAATATTGTGGTAGGAGAATTTTGTCTGGCCCTTCGCAACAGTTTGAAGTTGTTCCCAGTTGGAACAACAACATTCACCAATGGGGTTGAAACATGACCATACGGGGAACTGCCCCCAGCTCATTTTGTATGATGCCGATATCGACGTCGACAGTTTCTTATGGCCAGGATTTGATTAGCTTCAGGATTTTTCTGAGCCTGCCCCCTGTTTCCTTTGAGAGTTTGAATATTCCCCCCTGCGTCGACTTGGTCCTTGGCAGGTGCCAGTTGTTTAAAGACTGATTCCGTCGATAAAGCTGTATCTTGGGGAGCCAGCCTGTGGAAGACAGACTTCCTCTGGACTTCCTCCATCGGCGTTGACGCACCGAGGGTGGGAGAGGGAGTATCTACCCAAAGAGAAGCCCGTTGATTTCTTGAAGAGCCGGATTGCAGAGATTTGAGGTTGCAAGTGGCCCATACTTGACTCCACCATATATGACAGAGCCAGAGTTGCTAGGGTGGAAGCAAATGCCATTCTTCATAGAGACGAAACACCGGCTTCAGTATCCCATCACCCAAGGGCAACCACAAACATATATAACGCGGTTATTTGATCGCGGAAAAACACGACACACGAAGTGTGGAGTGGAAAGAGGAGAAGGTCCCACCGAGCATGCCGGAATCTGTTTACCACTGAAAGACACGACCGAGACGTTTAGGACGTCTGGCCTGAATTTTGGGGGCATATGATATTTGGTTTTATCCGTCCACCTCTCCGAAGATGCCAAGTTGATTTATGGCACCGTATATCGGAAGTTTGGACATATGCGGCCGATGTAGCAGATTTCGTCAGATACCCTCTTGTTTGCGAGGGGTTTTTTGACTGCGGGGACGCTTTTCCCTGCAGGCGCAAGCCCCTACAGTTAATTACGTTACCGCGTAGCGATAACCACTTTCTCCTGCTCCAGAAGGCCACTTTGTGTCGTGTGTGTTTGTTTTATTTTTGGTTGCCCGCGGATTATATACGGAGACTAATTTATGTTGTCGCCCATAAGGCATGGATTAGTCCAAATCCGTATATTCTTAGATTTAGTTTTGGGTTGATTTAAGGATCGTTAATCTCGTTTGAGATTAAGATCAACTCAAATATTTGTTAAGGATACGTTAATCCGATATTGGACTAAGATCTACTTAACGGGGGTTCAGGATCATTTTTGATCCAACAAAAGAGCATTTGGGATCTATCGTTTTAGTTTAGGGACGTTACGGTCCATTGGGTTTAAGGACATCATAGTCCATAGAGTTTAGTTTAGGGACATTAACGGTCTATTGGGTTTAAGGACATCATAGTCCATAGACTTTAGTTTAGTGACGTTGGGGTCCATTGGGTTTAAGGACATCATAGTCCATGTTTAAGGACATCATAGTCCATAAAGTTTAGTTTAGGGACGTTGCGGTCCATTGGGTTTAAGGACATCATAGTCTATGTTTAAGGACATCATAGTCCATAGAGTTTTGTTTAGGGACGTTGCGGTCCATTGGGTTTAAGGACATCATAATCCATAGAGTTTAGTTTAGGGATGTTGCGGTCCATTGGGTTTAAGGACATCATAGTCCATAGAGTTCAGTTTAGAAACGTTGCGGTCCATTGGGTTTAAGGACATCATAGTCCATGTTTAAGGACATCATAGTCTATAGAGTTTATTTTTATGGACATCGCGGTCCATTGGGTTTAAGGACATCATAGTCCATTTTTAAGGACATCATAGTCCATGGGGTTTAGTTTAGGGACGTTGCGGTCCATTGGGTTTAAGGACATCATAGTCCATGTTTAAGGACATCATAGTCCATGGAGTTTAGTTTATGGACGTTGCGGTCCATTATTAGTTTAAAGACGTTGCGGTCCACAGTAGTTTAATGACGTTGCGGTCCATTATTAGTTTAAGGACGTTGCGGTCCGCAGTAGTTTAAGGACGTTGCAGTCCATTATTAGTTTAAGGACGTTGCGGTCCATAGTTGCTGGCTGTCGGGACCCGCCACCTCTCTGAAGACGTTGAAGAATTACAACGACATGTATCAGAGGTGTGGAGAGATGTACCCTTGAACCAAATTCCAGATCGAGGGGAGATGTGGTATGAACGTCATTTTAGATGTCATCTGTTAGGAGAACATTAGTCATCTTTGGGACTAGGATTGGTTTGGGGAGACCTGAGCATGGGGGCTCGGTTGATTGGTGACCAAAAAGGTCTTCACCTCGGAAGACTTGGCTAATTTGGGTTAAGGTTGATTTCCCCTAAATACCCCATAGTGCTAAGCACCGAATCGGTGTTAAACACTGGACTTTGAAGGCGCTCACGTGTGAACATGTGAGGGCCCCCAAAGTGGGCACTGTTCCTTGAGTTTATTCCCTCTTTTATATATAAAAGTGCTGAGCACTTGGCTCACGTGTGAGCACATGAGGCGCCTGAGAGGGGAACTGTTATCTGGATTTTATTCCACTTTCACTTATAAGTGCTAAGCACTTGGTTCATAAAACGGTCACATGCGGACACGTGAGGCGCCTTCAAAATGTGAGCGCTGTCTTTCGAATTTCCCCCTCTTTTATATACAACTGTTTGGGGGTCATGTGGGAACACGTGAGGCGCCCTAAAATTGAAACTGTCTTTGGGTTTATTCCTTTTTTCATGTAATTGCTGAGCACTCTCTTCAAAGGGTCACATGAGAGCACATGATTCAGTCTCAGTCATTCATTTTGTTCATCAGATGTGCTCACGGGGGAACACGTGAGCTTTGTTATGTAGCGTTGAACGCTAATGAATCACCAGGCTGTTTTTCTATGGTTCTGAGGAATTAAGTTCTCCTTTTGTTCTTTGCAGAGATTAAATTCTTTTAAAGGGTTAAACCCTAGTTTCAGAGGAATTAAATTCCCATATGTTTTGTAAGAGTTAAACTCTTTTGAATTCAGTTCTTTCCCCTAGCTTTTGAATCTGCATGACAGAATCTCCCGATGAGAATTAAACTCTCAACTCATGGGGAGATCTGCTTCAAAAGATCTTAACCAGAGGAAGAACTAAGTTCTTTTAGAAGAATTAAACTCTTGGTTTGAGAATTAAATTCTCTTTTTGTGGGAGCTTTTGGGAGGGGTTCCTCTTCTTTAGAGAATTAAATTCTCTCTTTATTTTTCTTCCCCTCTCACTTTGTGTGTTTTTTTGTCTCCTCTCCTTGCTCCTATTTATATGAGAAGAAAAAGATCAATTTGTTAAGGGAATCCCTCATTGAGAGATCATGATTGATTTCATGATCTTTTAGATCAATTGGTGAATTTTATTCACCGTTGGATTTTTAATTTAAAAGCTCTCTGTTTAACAGAGAAGATTTCTTGTTTGTTTAACAAGATTATGAATATCTTCTTAGTTTTAACAAGATTAGAATTTTATTCTATCATATCTTTTTAGTTTAACAATATCAGAAATATATTTTCTTAATATAGAATTTAATTCTATCATATAGATATCTTGTTAGTTTAATAAGATTAGAATTTTATTCTAACATAGAATTCTGATCATATGAATATCTTGTTAATTTAACAAGATTAGGAAAATATTTTCCTATGATAGAACTTTATTCTACCAGATGATCACCGTTGGATTTTTGATCCAAAGTTCTTCTGTTTAACAGAGAAGATTTTTTTAGTTTAAGAAAGATCAGGAAAATATTTTCCAAAATGGAATTTAATTCTAGAATTTGAGAGCATTTCAAATTGGGGCGCTCACATGCTTTGCATATGAGAGGCAAGATAACTCGTGTGTTTAACACGTGACCCCTGCTGTGGGTTTTAGCCTGTTTATATTCAGCGCTCATATGCTTTGCATATGAGCGCTCACGTGTTTTACATGTGAGGCATGTTTGGCCATTAATTGTTTTATTCTCAGCGCCCGTATGCTTTGCATATGAGCGCCCACGTGTTTAACACGTGTGGCCAAATTTTGAGGACTCTCCCCCTTTTTCTATAAGGGAACAAGTAGCTCTTGGCCGAAAATTTTGGCGGGAACAACGAGTCTCCTTCTTCTTCCTCTCGGTTGGCCGGATCTTGGAGAAAAAGGTGGTGAGATGTAAAATTTTTTCCTTTTTGAGATTTGATGGAAGACCTGAGTTCCCCTCCAAGGGTTTGATGGTGAAAAACTATTTATTTTTGGAAAAGGAAGAGTTAAACTTTTTATTTAATTCAAAAAGAAGAGAATGTTTTAGAACCTTGAGGAAGGGGAAGGAGGCACAGAAACCCTAGCTTTTGAGGGGAATGAAAAAATGTCTCTTCATTTCATCATCATGTTGCCTTTGTAGGCTTACAAATTTACATATAGCCCTCTGGGCTTTACAAAATGGCATTTTTGCCTATCCCATGCCTCATGTACTTATTTCTTTTGCACATAAGCCATGGGCTTTAAAAAAATTTGGCTTTATGCCCAATTTTCTTACATTTATTTATAAAAATTACATCAAAAATTATTTATTACATGATTTTCATTTTGGCATGGGAGAGGCCGGCCGCGGGGCTCGACTTGGGCATGGGCCCACTTGACCTGGGCTTGGGCCCGCTTACTTGGGGTTGACTTTGACTTTGACTTGGTCAACCGGGGTGTATTTTTTGACCCCAAAAAAGTGCCCCCATCAATAAATGCACGCCATGTATATGAGCTGTATGCATGAAATTGATGGATCTTAGAGTTGGACTTCGAGGTGGAACATCATTCCGCGGGCGGAGCATCATTCCGTGAGCATAATTCCGGGATCGGAGCATCATTCCGAGGAGCGGAGCATGATTCCAGGGATCGGAGCATAATTCCGAAGAGCGGAGCATGATTCCGACACGGGTCAGGTGTATCCTGAGACGAAGCTTAGTTCCGGCACAGAGCAGACATTCTGAACGAAGTATACCTGGGTAGCCATTACGTACAGCTAGTGCCGCTGACGTGCTTGTGGTTAAACCCACTGCCAGCTTATTGACGAGTCTTTAGAGTCCCACATAGAGAGTTTCCCTACTTCAGGCGAAACGATGTAGAGGCCGTAAGGTTTTACGGCAGGGTTCGATCATATACGTGCACTTGTGCACGTATCATGATTCAGACAATTTATACTGGTGGCTTTGGTTTAAGCCGGATACTTGTATTATATTGTTGGATTATTTTCGTCTCTTTTGTATTCGTATTTTTCGGAATATGGATACGAGTATGTATATACGGATGAGGGGTATTCTTGTAATTTATTGCAAGAAAATTTTTAGAAGTTGCCACCTCATTTTTGCTTTAATCTTTTTCTTAAAAGATTTAATAAGGTGGAGGGATGAGTGTGCACTTGACATTAAATGAAGCATAGCCTCTTAGTGACTCATGTAGTGACTCATGATACACTATTAAAGCATGCTTGATTTAGTAAGGGTTGTAAGATATTTTCTTTGGTTACTTGATTCATTCTCACTCACAACACTTAGCCATTCTTTCTTGAGTTGTTAAAAAGCTTCACACTCTCATCTCTCGTGGCTTCTTCTTCTTCCACCCTTAATGTCTCATGTGTTGAGAAACCTAGGGTGTTTAGAGAAAAATCAATACATCATTAGACTCTACATCTTCTAGGGTATCTAGTTTAGCGAACTAGGTACCATAGTTACCCGGCCATGAGGTAAGAGCTCGATTCATAGACTCTCAGGTGGATCATCTTCGATGGAGGGAGACCGGAGATCAAACTTGATCATGGTGGCCACTAGGAGTTTGAGAAGGAGGTTAAAGACCGAAGGACACGGAACATTTGGTATAACCATCTCAACTCTTTATATAGCTTGCTAGGTTTAGGGTTAATGGTAGATCCGTATTCATGGGTTGGTCTAGCGCCAGTTTCTAAAATTTTTGTTCCGCGATCGGCCACGGTTTGATGGCCAGGGCACTGCCATAACCCAACATTATATGGCTCTCCTGGTAAAGGCCATTAGCAAACAGTGAAGCGGATTTTACGATACCTACGAGGTATTTCTGTTGTGGGGTTGGAAGGAATAGTGACAGTTTGGTTGGTTTCAGTGATGCTGACAATGCAAGTGACCTCGACAGGTAAAGGTCGAGCAACGGCTATGTATTCTCTTTAGGAAAATGTGCTATTAGTTGGTGTGCTTCGTTATAGTTTACGACTGCGTTATCTATGATGGAGGCAGAGTACATGGCCGTTATTGAGGCCGTTAAGGAAGCAACCTGTTTGAAGGGACTGTTTTCAGAACTTGGTATCCAAAAGGATATCATAATAGTCTATTGTGATAGCCAAAGCATGATTCATTAGACAAAAGACCAGATGCACCATGATAGAATGAAGCACATCGACTTTCGGTACTGGTTTGTTCAGGATGTCGTTGAAGAGAAAGAGATAATCGTAAAGAAAGTTTGCATAGCGGATAATCCGGCCGACATGTTGATTAAGTCTCTTTCGTTTGTTAAGTTTGAGCATTGCTTGAAATTAATTGGAGTGCGTCATACTCATTGAGCCTTTTAAGGGTTTTGGGGAGAAGGTGGAGCTATTACTAATATTATGGAGGAGTTTTGTAGCGAATGCGAGACAAGATGGAGATTTGTTTAGTTTGCCTCATATTCTCGATCCCTAAAAGTTGAGCCAGCTCATGCTTGCCATGAGCCGTCTCATACATTCAGAAAAAAATATGATTTCCAGGCACCTTATGAGCCGTCTCAACGAAGTGTTGACCCGTCTCATGGATACAGAGAAGAATTCATTGTCTAGGCAAGTTGTGAGCCGGCTCAAGAACGTTGTGAGCCGGCTCAGGAAGTCTGTTGACGACTCTGGCCGAATTCTGGGCCGTTTTGGGAAATCCGATTTTTATTCTATTTGCCTCGTGCTATAAATTATATTTTGTAATCCTAATTTGATAGAACCCTTTGTTAATCTAAAGAGAGAGGAGGTTAGGGTTTTGAGAGGGATTTTGTGAGAGTTCATCCATCATTGTAATTCTCTTATTTGTTCTATTAGTAAAGTGCTTCTCCTTCGTCCGTGGTTTTTCCCGTAAGGGTTTCCACGTAAATCTTGTGTCTTTTGGTTTGTGCTCTATTTCTATCGTTCTTGTTTATTTGTTTGCTTCTCTTTATCGTTTGTTTATTGCTTTGTGATCGTATTTGCCGCAACAGATCTTAATCTGTGACAATTTTTTTTGATTTCCTAGTCAATTTCTTTCTCTTTTCCATTGTTGTTGGTTCCATAATCAGTATATCAATTGATTGTTAAAGAAATTAAGCCTGAACACTATCAAAAAAATTTGGTAAAACATTAATGTAACCATTATCAAGCATAGGCCCAAGAAGAATGTCTGCACCTGCCATCAAAAGGGTTTCTTGCGCAAGAAAATGGAAATGCACACCCAATTGAAGTTGTGGAATTCATAATGACCCGCTTAATCATCCTTGGATTTTTTTGTACACTATAAACTAATAGCATGCTTCAATAAAAGGTCTCAAAATTTGGAACATATGATAAATATGAGAATTTTGTTAAAACGAAGGAAATTTTTTCCAATAGAAGGTCTAAAAATTATTGAAATTAAACAATAACATCTATTATGAAAATAGTCAGAGAGACTTACTATTAGTTTATCTATGAGAAGCCTCGTGCTAGTTCTCCATCATTACTCTCACTTTTGCACTTCAAATCAATTCTGAGTGGCAACATTAAAGCCCTGCAAAAACAAAGTCGATATGAGTTGAACTGATAAACCAACAGTAATTCAACAGAGAACTGCTACAAAAATTTTCTTACTGAAGTGAAACCGATAATACAGCTAGCATCATCCCAGTATGTTCCACAAAAAGCAAAATTTGGCCAATAAACCTGCAAGAGCAAATCCCTTGCTCATATCAATTATTGCAATTGTCTTATTTCAATTGTTGCACCAAAAGGAATGCAATGTGCATATAATTTCCCTTGCTCATATTCAATTGAGACAAATTGTAGAGCTGTAGTTTTGGACCACTGGGACCATAACTGAATATTTTTTGGTCATGTGATATTTTATTGCAGGAGCATTTCTAATGGATAAACCAATCTGAATTGTTGATGAGTCTATAAGTGAAAACACCATACGGACTAAAACTCAGTAATTTATATTTTGATTTTCAATCTCCACTTTGAACTTCAATCACAAATGGCAATCACTATCTTTGTGTGCTAGACTGATCCATAAAATTACATGGACGATTGTACGAAAATTTTCAGCTATTAGGTCTACGTCCAGTTTGTTGTTTTTCTTTCAGCTATATACTACTCTTGACTTCTCAGTATGAAACTAATTCAAACAAAAATAAATACTGCAACTTTTACTTATATAAGCTGTTAAATTTAATTATACACGAATGAGGGGTCGATGATATATTTTATATATGAATGTATACGGGCTTTTGATATAAGTGGGTTCCAACAATAAGACTCAAGCATTGTTGAGTTTTGTTCCTTCTTATACCCATGTATTTCTTATATTTTTTTTCCACCGTGGGACTATTTTAATTCACACATCTCAATACTCACACTCACGTACAATGTGGTTGTCACGTGAATCGTACAGAGTACGAAGGCTCAAAGTCCGGCATGAAGGCTCGAATCGCACACAAGAGAGCACGAAGGCTCAAGAGATGCACAAGGCTAAGAGAGTACGAAGGCTTGAAGAGAGCACGAAGGCTTGAAGAGGTGTGTGTTAAAATATAAATTCACGAATGTTATCAACCTAGCTCTGATACCATATTAAATTTAATTATACACGAATGATGGGCGATTATATATTTATATATGAGGGTACACGGTGATAAGAAAATAATAAAATTGATCAATCGTATTAATTAAGAGATAAATCATCTCAATTTATACACCTCATAACATAACTAACTGATAACTAATAATTCTAACAATTTAACACACTAATTATAATCTCAACACCATAAATCAAAACTTATCTGATTTATGATAACCACAATATCTAATACAGTTATATTCAAATATCTCATTATCTATCAGGCTCCCTCAAGCTCACGGTGGATAACCAAGTGTTTGAATAATATTTTAAACCAAAATATGCAACTTGTAGAACGACGGAGAAAACAACGAATCTAAAGTATTGAGCATGGCAGATTAATACTCTTTGGTCTTTTTCGCGGATTGCAAGGTGGAACGAATAATCTGCAGTCTCTTTTGCTGGAAGTGCTAAAAGAAGAAGATCATGCTATTAGAAGACGTCATATGAAAAGAATAGTTGCTTGGATGGAAGAAGATAATACTGCTAGAAGACGTCATATAAAAGAATAGCTGTTTGAACTCGATATTGATAGAGGCAACTGCTTATGATCAAACTGAGAGAACTGATTTCTGAATTAAATATTATTGACGCGACTTTATTTATTTTAGAATAATAAACTAAAAATATAAATGAAGATAAATTTTGGATCGAGTCATTGGCTCTGATACCATGATAAGAAAGCAATAAACTCGATCAATTTTATTAAGAAATAAATCATCTCAATTTATACACCTTATAACATAATTAACTGATAACTAATAATCCTAACAATCTAACACACTAATCATAATCTCAACAACATAAATCGGAACTTATTTGATTTATAATAACCAAAATATCTAATACAATTATATTCAAATTTCTCATAATTTATCAGGCTCCCTTAAGCCCACGGTGGTTAACCAAGTGATTGAATAATATCTTGAACCAAAATATACAACTTGTAGAACGACGGAGAAAAACAACGGATTTAAAGTATCGAGCATGGCGGACTAATACCTTTTCGTCTCTTTCGTGGATTACAATATGGACCGAATAACCTGCAGTCTCTTTTGCATGAAGTGCTAAAAGAAGAAGATCATGCTAGAAGACGTCATAAGAAAAAAATGGCTGCTTGGACAGAAGAAGATAATGCCGCTAAAATACGTCATAAAAAAAGAATAGCTGTTTGAACTTGATATTGATGGAGGCAACTGCATATGATTAAACTGAGAGAACTCATTTCTGAATTAGATATTATTGACGCAACTTTATTTATTTTGGAATAATAAACTAAAAATATAAATGAAGATAAATTTTGGATCGAGCCATTGGCTCTGATACTATGATAAGAAAGCAATAAATTCAATCAATCTTATTAAGAGATAAATCTTCTCAATTTATACACCTCATAATATAATTAACTGATAACTAATAATCCTAACAATCTAACACACTAATCATAATATCAACAATATAAATAAGAATTTATCTGATTTATGATAACCATAATATCTAATACAATTATATTCAAATATCTCATAATCTAACATAAGGAAATCATATGGAAAATCTCTTCCGTGCCTTGTCACTTATCCCCTATTTTGAGTATTGATCGGCCAACATCCTTTTTGATCTAACTTTAGCTTATATAAGAGAAATCTCTTCCATACCTCGTCACTTATCACCTAGTTTGAGTATTGATCTGCCATCGTCACTTTTAATGTTACTGTGACTGTAACTTAGATAATCTAATCATATGATAAATCCCTTCCATACCTCGTCACTTGTCGCCTAGTTTGAGTATTGATCTGCCATCGTCACTTCTGATGTGTCTTCATGTCCGTTGCCGAACCTGCATACAATTTAGCCGAGTGTTTTCATGTTAAGATGAGTCTACGTATATTATGGTAAAAAAATTATGTGCAATATTGAAAATGACAAAAGACACCCTTTAATAAGAAAGCGACAACATAGGTATCATAAAAAAAAACTAAGGCTACCTAGATTGATGGTTGTGGACGCTAGATTTGTAGAATTATGTGACACTTTAAGTGGATTCGGAGTGAATCGGAATATGCATGATGTCAGATTATGGAGATGGGACACAAACACTACTATAGAGTAGGTCTTTCATAACGGTTTGAACTGTTATCTAAGCCCATATTGATAACGGTTCAAACCGTTACACAACCGTTACAAATACCCCCATCATTAGAAGTATGGTAACGGTTCCAATCATTGCGATAGACTTAATTTGGTAACGGTTGGAACCGTTACCATATAGGTTGTCGTTACCAGTGTGTAGCAGATATCTGAAACAAATCAGATATCTGCTTCCTCTATTGTAACGGTTCCAACCGTTACCATAGAGGTTTCCGTTAACAAATGTAGTAGATATCTGATATGTTTCAGATATCATTATCCAGATAATCGTTACCAATCTATATGGTAATAGTTCTGACCATTACTAAAGAGGTATTGGTAACGATTAGCACCGTTACCAATGTGTACGTATATTTTTTCTAAAATCTGAAAATCCTGCACGCGCTGCTTTCATTTACAACTGGCACTAGAAAGTAATAATATCATCAAATCTCACGCAATTATAATAATCAACAAATAATATGATACGATTGCATGCAATTATAATAATTAACAAATAATATAATCAATAAATCGCACGCACTTGTAAAACAATATATGTACAAATAATATAATCAATAAATCACCAAAACAAATATTTATATCTAAGGTCGTTGGGACGATCCATCTCCATCGCCGTACCGTGACCTGAAGCGGGTGCCTATTTAGTCCCGTAACACCCACCGCATGAAATCCTCCTGCTGCTGAGTCAGCTGCTAGACCCGCTCCGTAAGCACCTGTAACTGTTGTTGTGTCTGTTGATGAACCTCCTGCTGCTGCGCCACCTGCTCCATGAGCAATCGAATCGCCTCTGCCGACGCAACTGCCGCATTTGGACCACGGCATACTCGTGGACAACTTCATGCCCGCCAAAGAGTCGGTAGGCCCCAGGACCAACCCCGCACTCATACCCACTGTGATGCCTGTCGGATAGCTCGTCGAGGATAGGGGCAATAGCGGTAATCGGGTCGTCGGAGCCAAGTCTTAAAAGGACCGTCCTCTTTTGGAACTAGCTCTGTAAAGAGTATATATATATATAGATATGTGTTAATTTAAATTACAAAATCGACTTAATTATATAAAACTTAACATGCACTCGCCAGTGCCCTTGTGTAATGTGGCCCATCCCTTGGCAGGAGTGTAATTGGCGGGATCTTTCTGTTTCTGCGATAAAATTAGGATTTATTTTAATAAGTAATTTGCGACAAAAAAAACATATATTTTTAAGCGTCGAAGTACTCACAAGGAGGAACTGTGCCTAGAATTGAAGTTGCAAAATGAGAGAAAAGCAAAGAATTCAGAAACAAAAACAAACAATGGCAAAATAACATGAAGTTTGCAAAATGGAAACTAAACTAAAATTTACATTCTAAGTGCAAAAGTATGGCTCCCAAGATTTCAATCTGATCTGGTATTTATAAGGAACTCAAAACCAAAAAGGAGAGAGAGAAGTGGGTTGAAGTGACATAATGGAGTGCCCAGAAGTTGCATGAGCCAAAATAGAGAAATTTGGGCCGAAAATAGCGGCCAAACAGAGTAAACTGGCGACCAGAAAGTGGCCGTGGGTCCCCATCTTCAGTGTGTGATCTTCTTACATCCTCAACTACTCTTTGTAGTATCTCTTTTCTTTTATAACAACTTGGGGTTTTCTCTGGTGTTTGGAAGACAATGAATTAAGCCTTAAGCAATCACATCCATTCTTTTTAACTCATCATACACCATGCCCACTTGCCCACTTGCTCAAGCCCACTTGCTCATATGCATCATGGTTGTCCAACTTGTGTTCACACTTGTATCTCCATGTATCATATTGGACAAAATGATTTAAATGTTGTACACAACTTTATTTTGTTGCAAAAACTCTTGGATGTTGATCTTTTTTCCTTCCGGTTGTTGGCTTGAATCTGTCGTATCCGTTTGTGCTGTGCATGTTTTCAGTGATATTGCCCTGTGTACCTGTAATCTGTATTTAATAAGCAGACATGGATTAAATAGCACTGTTTATTCACAAAATAGTACAAAATGAGCGGTATGAAATGCAATTATTCGTGCCAAACAAATAACCCCAAACTTACCTTTTGCTCATCCCGTACAAAACCGTTTTATTTTCAAAATTCTAACCTCACTTTCACATGGAAAGCGATTGCACTGAGCTTGTGCAACAAGCCATTCAACCTCTAGGTTACCCTTGAGGAGGAGTTTTGTTTCGTGAGGGTTTTCAGCGGATTACACCCACAAATTCCTGTCAAGCTAGTTTCATGAGTTAACTTTCAATTCTAATCCTAAGGTTCAGTATCTAAACTAGAAATTCTATTAACCTAAGTTAGAAACATACATCCCTATTTTTCACTCCTCACTTCCTATTTAACTTAAGATCCTATTCGTCTTTCACTACTACAAATAAGGGTTGCCCCTACGGATAAATCCGTAGGGGCAACCCACTGTCCCTACGGATATATACGTAGGGGCGAAAAATTACCCCGTAGGTGCAAAGGCCGCAGGTGCAAGTTGAAGCCCTGAACTTACCCCTACGGGATAATTCTTGCCCCTACGGATTTCTGTGTAGGTCCCGTTGCCCTTACGGACTACTCCGTAGGGTAAATTTTTTTATATTATTTACGGATTTTTTTAATATATTACATGTACCTACGGATATAACCGTAGGTCCATGTACTACCCCCTACGGATATCTGCGTAGGTACCTATCCGTAGGGGCAAAATATCAGGAATCCTGATATATTGCCCCTACGGACAACGCTGTAGGGGAGAGGCCGTTGCCCCTACGGATATGTCCGTAGGGGCACTCCCAACCCCCTGGTACTGAGATCAGGGGGGAAATATCAGTTACTGCTGATATTTTGCCCTTACGGATATAGCCGTTGGGGCAACATGCGTACCTGCGGATTAATCCGTAGGTACATATTATCTGTATTTTTTTAAAAAAATGGGCTGCTTGATTTTTTCCCGCCCTGTGCACAATAATATATACATCAATCAAATATAAAATTAATCATCACACAACATATATCGCGGTATTCATAATCACATCCCACGCATATATATAATATACAAAAGAAACCCAAAAACTGAATATGATATAAATATAAACCAATATCAATATCGTTTCAAAATGTAGTACAATGTGTATGATATAAATAAATACATGTTTCAAAAAATAAGAACCAAAAAGCTACCCTAGCTCGGTCCAGCTCCACCTATGAATAACGATAGAATAACACGCGCCTGCTCCTCGGTCAATAAACTCTGCAATTCGGCGCGAGCGGGAGTCTGAGCGGCCTGTGGAGCTGGCGATGTGGTCTGCACAGCCGCCGTCGAGGTAGTCGCTTACGAAGCCGCGGCTGCGGGAGTCTGAGCGGGCGGTGGAGCTATAGGAGCTGTCTACGGAACCGCAGCCGATGTAGTGGCTTGCGGAGCCGCAGCCGAAGGAGATGCATGTGGAGGCTCGGCCGATCTACCCTGTCGTGTCTGGACATAACGTGTGTAAGAAGCGTGTAAGAACTGTGTATTATTCGAATTCGTATCATTATTAAGTTATTTCGAAACCCCGTTTGGATATCTAGTTTGGAAAACCGTTGTTTATTTTAATTACATATGTATGTATGATTAATCAAACTTAAGTCTAAAACCAAATAAGCTCAAGCTACGTACTAATTATGGATATGTTGATATGTATATAATATGAAATGATATTTTACTATAAAGTAGTATACATACCAGCATCTCCTTCAACTCCTGAACGGTGGCCCTCAAGCTATCCAGTTCCTCATGGACACGTCGGTCACTGGAGACGGAGGAAGTAACCGCCGGGATGGAGTCCAACCTCATATGGGCCCTGCTAGGGCCCAATCCCCGACCTCTCTCCCGACCTCCGTGGTGCCCTCCGTGTGCGGCGTCCAGAACTGGGGTCAGCAGCCTCGGATCGTTCTGTCCGGTAAAATCGATCCCCGAGGCCTGGGCCTGCTCAACCACCAGCTCCTACACCCACATTAAGCAGTAAAGTATAAGTATACAATTTAAAGTTGAAGCTTCCAAAACTAAAATTTCAAATTTGGGTAGAAAAAATATTAACACTTACGCAGTACTCCTGGGTAGCGACATCGGGATATCGAAGCTCGCCCGTGGCGGGATCTGTCGAGGTGCCGTGGACGGCAAGATATGCGGACAGCACGCTCAGTGTACCACCTGACGCCACGGTCCGAGATGTCTGAAATATTAGAAAGTAACTCTTAATATTAGAAATATTAGAAAATAACTCTTAAAATTGCAGAATATCACAAAGGTCGGTCTATTGTAATTTACCGATAACTCCATGGCTCGAGTAATGTTCCTCGAGCCACCTGTGTAAGTGGGGCGACCCCTCTTCGCCGACTTCCTGTTCTCTGTATTCTGAGCGGCCTGTTTCTGCACAACGCATTAATATTTAGTTTTCTAATTAAGAAACACAAAGAAATAAATTATATCATAAATAATGAATTACATTTAAAATACATACCTGTTTGCGTTGGGAGTCGAAATAAGCGCACAATAGAGGCCATGTCTCTACGTCGACTCTCGCAAACGCCGGAGTAGATAGGAGGGCCGCTCTCTCTGCCTCGGGGGTCGCCATCCACAGGGAGTAGCAGTCGGCCTTCAGCTCATTCCTGTTGTATCGGACCTTGGCCTGCATGTTCTTCATCAGGCCATTGTACAGAGCATGAAGGTCGAGCACCCTCCCCGGGTGATCAGGGTCGGCTGCAGGCTGAAAATCGTAATCCAACTGAAAATACAAAAAAAATATTGTTATTAGATTGCAAGTGTTAATAATAAATATATTGGATAGATCAAATGAAAATATATATTAATACATACCCGAGCCTGATCAAAGAAGAGGGCGAATGAGCGCTGGTGCTGCTCGCCCCACTCAACGTGAAGTGGATAGTTCTTCACGAGCCGGCTCTCGTCCTCCAAATACCGGCCGAACCTCTCGGCATGAGGACCGATATAGCGATAGTCAAGGGTAAAAAAAAAAGGGGAATGCTGCCTCCCCCCTAGCTCTATCAGGCCTCAGCCTATGCGACTGATTCGGGCCTCGAGTCCCCCTCTGGGGATGGGGAGGCCCTGCGTCTGCACGAAATATCAAGACAATCAATAATAAGACAAAGTTGTATTAAGAAATCAAGGTTAAACGAAAATTCAAGTGTGATATATACCTCCGGTGACTAGCGCACGAGCCTGGGCCCGGGCAGCAGCACGAGCGGGATGATAGTTCCTCCGGTGAGGAACAACTGGGGTCCCGGATGCGGACGCATCCCCTCCAACTAGAAAATAAACATCGACGCTAAATTTCCATGAAGTTCATATTTATTCTATAGAGCATATGTAAAATGAATAAATATTTTAAATTTATTCATACTAACCTGCAGACGATGCGGAGGGTATGGAAGCGGCAGGAGTGGCCCCGGAAGGTGTGGACGCACCACCTATAATTAGACAATTAAAAATAGATTATATAAGTAATTGCAAAAAGAATGTGTAGATCAATAATATAACGTTCTAAATCAATATGCATGCACTATAGGATATATAAACACACCCGCAGGTGCGGTGGTGTCACCACCTATAGCTAAACAATAATAAAAATTGCTAAGTAAGAGCAAAAGGAATGTGTGTATTTATGATATAGCATTCTAAATCAATATACATACACTATATGATATATAAACATACCTGGAGGAGCGGGGGTGGCCTCTGTCCCAGATGTGAACGCATCACCAACAACTAGACAATCAAACATTGACAATATAAGTAATTATGACATAAATAGGCATGAATATCTGTAATATTACATTCAAAATGGATATGCGTGCAGTATACTTGGAGATGTGGCAAAATCCACACGGAAGGAGGCATCCGAAGGGGTCTCCGATCTGGGTGCAAGACCGGCCCTCTGAAGCTCCCTACGGAGCTCTCCGGGCGGCAGAACCGCTCTGCCTCTGCCGCGGCTGGAGCTCCTGCCGCCCCTCGCTGCTCCCGACATCGTCATCAAATCTAGATAAACGGTTCGTGGACGCATTAGACAATCATTAAAAGTATTGACTATATATGTATAGAGCGTAAAATGTGAAGTAATAATATAACATTACTGATAACCTTTTTCGTTTCGTGGGCGCATTATACATATCTACTTGGATTTCATCGTCGATGTCATTTCTAACCTACGTAACTTCATGATCGGTCGAAGACAACCCGTCCTTCGCAACAGACGGTCGGAGCACTTTAAGCCTTCTCTCGAATATCATATATTGGTTTCATATTATCATCGAATATCATATATTGGTTTTAACCCGAACATCTCGAATCGCTCTCTAATTATGTGTTTGTTGTGTATTCTTGTTGTATGTGTGTATTCCGGCTGTCGGGGGTAGGCTTCTATCCTATTAAGAATGTATAGGGCGAACGCCCATCACTTGTGCTTTCAACTGTTTCGAGTAAATTTCGGCAGCACCTCCCCGCTGTTCTCCGAGTACACTGTAATAGAATAGATAATCATTTCAAAGCCGTGAAACAACGTTGAAATGAACATCTAATCTATCTTTGTACACGGAGAACCAGCGGAAAGGTACCGACGAAATATCTCGAAACGGATGAAAACACAAGTGAATGAAGGCGTTTGCTTTATACATTCTTAACTTGTCCACACGGGACAAATCTATGGGTTACCATACGATTGAATTTTCTCGTCGCTTAGACTATACGACGGTTGTTAGTATCGAGCTATACTGTCCGATATTTAACAACCTTCGTATAGTTCTAGGTCACGACGAGCATCGCACGTATGTTAACCGATAGACGGGGACTAAGTGGCGCTTTTAGTTTCATATATGAGTATCGATGAGAATATGAAGGTTTCATATTATCATCGAATATCATATATTGGTTTTAACCCGAACATCTCGAATCGCTCTCTAATTATGCGTTTGTTGTGTATTCTTGTTGTATATGTGTGTTCCGGCTGTCGGGGGTAGGCTTCTATCCCATTAAGAATGTATAGAGCGAACGCCCATCACTTGTGCTTTCAACCGTTTCGAGTAAATTTCGGCAGAACCTCCCCGCTGTTCTCCGAGTACACTGTAATAGAATAGATAATCATTTCAAAGCCGTGAAACAACGTTGAAATTAACATCTAATCTATCTTTATACACGGAGAACCAGCGGAAAGGTACCGACGAAATATCTCGAAACGGATGAAAACACAAGTGAATGAAGGCGTTTGCTTTATACATTCTTAACTTGTCCACACGGGACAAATCTATGGATTACCATACGATTGAATTTTCTCATCGCGTAGACTATACGACGATTGTTAGTATCGAGCTATACCGTTCGATATTTAACAACCTTCGTATAGTTCTAGGTCACGACGAGCATCGCACGTATGTTAACCGATAGACGGGGACTAAGTGGCGCTTTTAGTTTTATATATGAGTATCGATGAGAATATGAAGGTTTCATATTATCATCGAATATCATATGTTGGTTATAACTTGAAAAACGTGCCGTTGAAACAAATTATTGTTCTCCACCTTGCACTCTCTTAACAATGGTACATGCATTAAACATGTAAGAGGTATCTATAACAACTCTAAAGTTTCACCTGTTGGGTTCAACAAAAAGGTTTTTGATATAACAAACGCAATCTTCCTCAACTTTTCCCTTGAATCGATGTGAAATTAATAGTGTCCATATGACACAATGGATATATTTTCTACACAAAAGGAAAAAGGCAAACAATAGTAAAGCAATTGTAATTCTATCAAGTATCCATACTGAAAAAGAATAATTAGCAAACTAAAAATTAATCACTAATGAAAAACAAACAAAAGTGCTTATTATTATACTTCAGAGGTTATAAGTGCTTGACCCCCATAGTACATAGGCTGTATCCGCAATTAACCCTTTTCTATATACTTGGGTGTATAGAATTTCTAAAAGTTACACACGGTTTTTCTAAATCCAATGATTTCCTTTCACTACAAAACCCTTTATATTTTCTAATAGGTACCAAGAACTTTCAAAGTTTTTGGATATGCACAAAAAGATGCACAAAAAGAAAGCATCGCCAATAAGATTGACATAACCCAAATGACTTTGACCCATTACATATAAATGTCATGGTCTTTCAATATTTTTCAAACAAATACCATAGACTTTGTTTGTTACAAATAAATACCATGAAGTTTTAACGTTTTCACATAATTTCTATAGACTTTGTTGTTTACAAATACATACCATTGACTTCCAACGTTTTCCAGATAAATACCATGAACTTTGTTGTTTACAAATAAATACATGAACTTTCAGCGTTTTTAGATAAATCCCATAGACTTTCATGGACCTTTTTCTCATATAAAAACCATGGACTGTGTTATTCACAAATAAACAGTATCGACTTTCACTATTTTCCAGATCAATCCCCTAAAATTTCACCTTTTTAACCCTAACCCAGCCCCAGCCGAACCCCAACCCAACACCAAACCCTAACCCGGCCTAACCCTAACCCCAACCCAGCCCCAGCCGACCCCAACCCCAACACCAAACCCCAACCGAACCCTAACCCTAACCCTAACCCCAACACCAGACGAACCCCAACCGCCGATCGAACCCGTCCTAACCCTAATCCTAACCCTAACCACAACCGATACCTAATCCTAACCCTCATCGATCGCTACCCTAACATCATTATAATAATGTTTAACTAATTTCCTGTAGGAGACGACAGAGACGCAATCGGCGACGATGAGGGCGGTGGCGACAACGAGAACGGAGCACGGTGGCGACGACGAGATCACTGCAGGCGTGGCGACGACGATTCGGCTTGGATTCGGCGACGACGAGATCACTGCAGGGCGGTGGCGACGACGATCTCGATTTGGGAATTTGGATTCGCGCGAAAGAGAATAAGAAATAATCAGCGTAGGGATCGATCACTTAAATCGCTATTTATATGCCCCTACGGATATACCCGTAGGTGCTTGGTTTGCGGCTCCGTAGGGGCAAACAACATTTTAAGATTTAATAATTTTTAAATAAATATTGAAGGACCGTAGGGGCAACCGTTTGGCCCTACGGATTAATCCGTAGGGCCAAACTTTAACTGCCCCTATGGATGTTGTTATCCGTAAGGGCAACCCCTTATTTTACTAGTGTTTACGTGCTCGTGCAAATAGCGTCGTTTCGCTTAAAAAATTTCGATTAGAGCCTTCATGCCACAAATACAGAACATGCAAAACTTCCAAAGTATCATGTGGGTTTGTAAAGAATTAAGTTTTTCTCAAGTTTCATTCTTCAGCTAGGTCTCAAATCCAGAATTTCTATCATCTTTAATGAAAAATAAGTATTATTCTTCACTCCACCTTTCACTTGTCTTTGTTCATAGCACACCTTCGTGAACCTGCAATAGTCTTTTCATCTGTAATTTCAAACCTTCATATCTCCATTAAAATAATTTCTATAATAAACCCGTCTCAAGCCAAGATTAATCTCACATAGAGAACCGTGAAGAATTTTAACTCGGAGAGAACACTTGCTTGACTTTGTTTATATCGGATTTTCTAGGTTTCTTAGCGAGCTTTGAGAAAATGCACCCAAATCAGATGGTTTTAGGGCATTAGGTGTAAAAAAACCCAAGCAGACTTAATTGCCTAAGTCACCTTGGTCCTAAAACAAAAAGACTCATTTTATGCATGAAAATCATAAGAATTCAATGCGAACGGAGACATTACCAATTGTTCATATTATTTGTAAGATTAAAGATATGTTTGTGTAGATCAGGTGTGTAATCACTCCAATTAAGTTCCAGATGGATTATCTTTCAGACATAGCCTCCACTAAAACATTCAATAATATCCCGTCATATCCACTTCACTTATGAACTATTCTTGATATTACTTATTTCAGAACAAACACGTTTGATCCTTGAGGAGTTTTTCAATTTTAAAAATTTAAGACATTACAAACTTGTTATCTGATTTTCAAAACCTACGACACGTGTAGTGTGATGCAAAGACGTATATTAGTTACGGTTAAACTCAAAGGAGAGTTATTTTTCGGGTTTTAAATTTCTAAACCTAGAGTTTAATTATTTCTATCTTATTAAACTAAACCATCGGTATTTCGAATCTTAGCTTTCTTACTGGCTAACTTGACGACTTTGTTTTGAAAATTTTTCAAATTTTTGTAGTTTTTGATCTTTTATGCAATGCAGAATTATGATGCAATATAGAAAGTAAACATGCATGCAAGGATAGAAAAACTCACCGAGCATACCCTAAACTAAAACTGGACAGTGTCCTCGCTGTCATGCCACACAAAAAGGTCAAAATTGTCGAGGCCTCAAAATTTTTCGGAGAGTGTATTACTATTTTTTAAAGGGAATTTCACTAGACATGAAATTTCCCAAAGAAGAAAACGAATATTCACCAGAAAAAGATAAATATTTACAAAAATCAGTATATACATACCCCCATACTTATTTGAAACAATGTTCCCACTGTTTATGGATGGAAAAGCAAAGTGTGAAGGATAGACAGAGGAAAATCATGTGTGATAAACCGGCTCCTGTAACAACAGGAGCTTCTCCGATAGTTCTGCAGAAAAGAACGGTTTCAATCTGTATCCGTTCACTTTGAATTGTGAACCATTCTTTGGATTCTCCAAATCCACCGCACTGTGCGGGTATACACACTGCACCTAAAATGGTCCCGTCCAGCGAGATCGCAACTTACCCAGATGAAGATGTAGTCGGGTATCGTAAAGGACTTATTGTCCTGGTGTGAACGTTTTCGTAAAAGGTGTTTATCGTGAAACACCTTTTTCCGGTTCTTTACAATAACTGCATTACCGTACGCTTCATCCTAAAGCTCGTTTAACTCGTTCAGTTGCAGCTTCTGATAGCTGCTTGCTTGGTCAAGATCGAAGTTCAACTCTTTAATCGCACACATTGCGCGATGTTCGATCTCGACAGGGAGGTGGCAAGCCTTTCCAAATACAAGCCAATAAGGAGACATCCCAAGATCATTTTTGTAAGCAGTTCAAAATTCCCAAAGAGCATCAGTTAACTTACAAGACCAGTCCTTACAGTTCTTAGAAACCATTTTCTCCAAAATCTGCTTGATTTGCCGATTAGAAATCTCGGCTTGCCCGCTCGTTTGGGGATGATAGGGCGTTGAAATCTTTTGGTTGATTGCATATTTCTGCATCAAGGTCTCGAAAGACCAATTGCAGAAATGTGCCCCGTTGTCTCTAATGATAGCGTGAGGTTATCCAAACTGGGAAAAGATGTTTTTCTTTAGGAATTCAAATACAACCTTGTTTTCGTTCGTCTGGCTTGGTATCACCTTGACCCATTTGGAAACATAATCAACCGCTAATATAATGTATAAGTTCCCAAAGTGTTGGAAAATGGACCCATGAAGTCTATCTCCCAAACATCAAACATCGCAACAACCAAAATTGGTTAGAGCGGCATTTCGTTTCTTTTCAAGATCTGGCCTAAGTGTTGACATCAGGAGCAAGTCTTACAATGTTCATGTGCATCTTTGAATAGCGTCGGCCAGTAAAAGCCGCATTACAAGAACTTTTCTACAGTTTTTCTAGGGCCAAAGTGTCCGCTACACACTTGATCGTGGCAGAAAGATAAGACACTCTTGAACTCAATGTTCGAGACGCACCGACAAATGATTTGTTCAGGGCAATACTTAAACAAGTAAGGTTCGTCCCAGTAAAGTGTTTTACTTGGGATAGAAATCGGTATTTGTCCTGAATTGACCATTCGCTCGGTACAAGTCCCGTTGCTACATAGTTTACGATATTTGCGAACCATGGTTCGCAAGATACGGTCAAGAGGTGCTCGTCCGGAAAAGAATCATTTATAGGCAGTGGAAACGTCGGCGAAGAAGGAAGTCGAGAAAGATGGTCGGCAACTATGTTTTCACATCCTCTTTTGTCCTTAATGACAAGAACAAATTCTTGCAATAAGAGGATCCAATGTATTAACCGAGATTTAGCATCCTTTTTAGAGAAAAGATGCCTCAGAGCTAAGTGATCAGTGTAACAAACAACTGGGGAGCCGATGAAGTAAGGCCTGAATTTTTCTAGAGCAAATACAACAGCTAAGAATTCTTTTTCGGTTGTGTATAATTTAATTGAGTATCATTCAGGGTTCGACTCGCATAGTAAATTACGCGTGGCTTCTTATTGATATGCTCTCCTAAGACCGCACCGATGGCAAATTCGGAAGCATCACACATAATTTCAAAAGAATGATTCCAGTCAGGGGATGATAGAACAGGAGAAGTGGTGAGAGAACGTTTCAGAGATTCGAAAGCAGCCAAACATTCCGAGTTGAAATGAAATGTGGTATCCTTGGCCAAGAGAAGAGTCATGAGACTAGCAGTTTTGCTAAAGTCCTTGATAAACCGTCTGTAGAAACCGGCATGGCCAAGGAAAGAATGGATGTCTTTGATGCATATAGGAGAATGCAGGTTAGAAATGACGTCGATTTTTGCCTTATCAACCTCATTGCCACTTTTTGAAATGATGTGGCCTAAGACAATTCCTTCACGAATCATTAAGTGGTATTTCTCTCAGTTCATAGTTAGATTCTTTTCCTTACATTGGGTAAGGATAGCGTCAAGATGATGCAAGCACTCATCGAAAGAGTCTCCAAAAAT
The DNA here is from genome assembly GCA_030015575.1 of Agapanthus africanus. Classification (NCBI taxonomy): domain Eukaryota; kingdom Viridiplantae; phylum Streptophyta; class Magnoliopsida; order Asparagales; family Amaryllidaceae; genus Agapanthus; species Agapanthus africanus. The sequence goes on along the minus strand of JASDDO010000026.1, from coordinate 169,494,425 downwards.
GGAGAAATCGTCCATGAAGATTTCCAGAAAATTCTCGACTAGAATATCCTCATCATACACCACTGAAATGTAGCGGGAGCATTGCATAACCCAAAGGGCATGCGTTTGTATGCAAATGTGCTGAATGGACAAGTGAAAGTGGTCTTGACCTGGTCTTTTTCGGCGATGGGAACCTGGTTGTAACCTGAGTAACCATCCAGAAAACTATAATACTCATGCCTAGCTAATCGTTCAACCATTTGTTCAATAAAGGGAAGAGGGAAGTGATCCTTCCACGTCACGACGTTGAGTTTCCAATAATCAATACACACTCACTACCCGGTTTAGGTGCAAGTCGGAATTAACTCTTTCGCCTCATTACTGATGACTGTTATGCCCGACTCCTTAGGGACAACGTGTATAGGACTTACTCACTGACTGTCGGATATCGGGTAAATGATACCGCTATCCAAACATTTGAAAATTTCTTTCTTTACCGCCTCTTTCATGACGTGATTTAATCTTCTCTGTGGGTCCCTGGCTGGCTTGGCATCATCCATCGGATGAATATGATGTTCAACGATCAGGGGACTAATCCTCTTGATGTCAGCCATAGTCCAGCCGAATGCTTGTCGATTTGATCGCAAGAAAGAAAGAAGGGCTTTCTCTTGCTCTAAAGCTAGAGAAGCCGAGATGATTGTGGGAAGCGTATCGTTTTCACCTAAGTAAGAGTATTTGAGGTAAGGTGGCAAAGGCTTTAGTTCAAGTGTCGGTGGAGAACCGATTGAAGGTAAGATCAGGGACCGAATCTCGAACTCGAAGGACTCCATGAGGGTTTCAAAATGAGTGTAAGCAATGGAATCGAATGGTTCAATATATTCGTCCGTAAACTCTAAGTATTCAAACTCGGATGATTCATCAGGAATATCCACAAAGGTGAAGCAGTCGTACTCTCTGTCAGTATCAGAAGCAGTTGGATAAAAAAGAAACACACATGTGGTGTCAAGATCATCATAATAAAAAAGAAACTCCTCAAATACGCAGTTTTTAGGGGCGATCTCCTTGATGGAACAAATATCCGGTATATGAGCATTCGGTTCAGATGGCTGATTTCCTAACCTGAAAATGTTGAGTTCAATTGTCATTTTACCGAAAGATAGGTTCATGGAACCATTTCGACAATTGATCACAGCTTTCGAGGTTGCTAAGAATGGGCGACCGAGAATCACCAGAATTTTATTCCGAGGGTTAGCTACAAGCTATGTATCCAAGACTATGGAGTGCATAGGGAAAAATTCCCCGACTTTAATTAACACATCCTCTAGTTCACCCCTAAGATGCGTGATTGACCGGTCGGCCATTTGAAAGGTACAATATGTAGATTTCAGTTCTCCTACTCCAAGTTGCTCATGAACTGAATACGGAAGTAAGTTAACGCTAGCACTGATATCTAGAAGAGCGCGGATGATGTTCTTATCCCCGATAGTGATTGAAATCGTTGGACAACCATGGTCCTTCTGTTTTTTAAGTAAATTTTAGGTAAGAGCATTCCCAATATGCTAAGAAAACTTTTTTCGGTACTTGGGATTTCCTCTTTTTAGTGCACAAGTCATTAAGGATTTTAGCATAAGAATGGACTTGTTGGATTGCATCTAAGAGGGGAATGTTTATCTTAACGTGTTTAAATAACTCGACAACCTTCTCCATTTGTGGACTTGGTTTATTGGGCCTCAACTCGTTTGGAAATGGAGCTTTGTTTAAAGATGTTGGGTCTATTGGAGGAGGTTGTAGAGATGGAACGGATCCCAAAACTGGTGTTTGAGTGGGGTGAGACGTGGGTCCGTTTGAAGCAGCGGAATTGGAAGGAAAGCCCGGTGGAGAATGGAGAACGTGCTTAGAAGAAGAAGTGGGAATAGAAGAAGAAGTGGCAGCCGGGATGTCATCATCAACGTCGATTGGTGCGCTAACGTTGTTGTTTAGCAATCTTCCCGATCCCAATGTAGTAACTGCACTCACATTATGATTCTGTTGTTCGAGAGAAATATGCACATTATGTAGGTGACCTGGATTTAGTAGTGGTTGAGATGGAAGCTTTCCTTTTTCTTTCTCTCGCTCATTACCGCGTTCAACTGTACAGTATGGGCTTCGATGGTTTTAATGTTTTGGCCATGAGAAGCGGTATATTGCATAAGAGACCGAATTGAAGATTAGATGTTGGCAGTGGATTGAGTAAATTGCTTCACAAAAGACTTAGGATTACGTTCCGACGCGGATAACTTATTGTTACCGGACGGAACAAAGTTTTTATTTTAAGGGAACGAATTGTTATATAGAGCAAAATTGTTCGCCGGGGTTTGGTGTTGTTGCGGTTGGAAGGGTTGCTGAAATTGTGGCTGAGTTTGTTGTTGTTGAGGAGGAGGAGCCCTTTGAAGTTTTTTTGGCCTTAAAACTGGGTCTGTTTTTGGCTTTGATTTTAGTTCCAGGAAAAATTCGGGTGATTCCTCCATCCAGGATTATACGTGGAAGAGTAAGGATCATTTCTAGGTCGTTGCTGAAAAACAGCATTGGCTTGATCCTGACCCTAAAATGATGGATTCAAAGGACACTCTTCTGTCAAATGCGATAGATCGGAACAACAAGCACACATGGTTTGAAAGGGAGCAATAGGGCTAAGGGAAGGAGATGAAAATTTGCTCTCAATTGTTTCGAGCTTCCGCGTTATTGCAGCCATTTCAGTTTTCATTACAATTAAGATATCAAGTTGATGAACTCCTGCTCTAGATTAACCAGAAAAAGAGGGTGAAGAAGACGAAGCGTTCGGTCGGGTGCTCTCCCACTGCAGCGTTTGTTCTGCGATATTGTCAAAAAATTGCCAAGGCTTCTCGTCGGATTTGGATAGGAAGTGAACTTGACATATGATTTCCATCAATTGTCTAGTTGATGGATTCAGGCCCCCATACAAAATTTGGAAAATTTGTCATTTCTCGATACCGTGATGAGGACACCGAACAAGGAGATCCTTGTGCCTGTCAAAGCACTTCCAAAAAGGTTCAATTGGAAGCTGGGTGAATTGATTGCTCTCATTTTTGATGCACGCGGTTTTATGATTAGGGTAGAATTTTTTTTAAAACGCTTTTACGAATTCATCCCAACTGGTTATGGAATGAGATGCGGTGCTATATAGCCATTTTTCCGCAAGATCACAAAGAGTGAAAGGGAGAATTCATAGCCGGATGGCATCATCAGGCAATTGGGTTGTTTTCATCATCGTGCAAACTTGCTGAAATTTATTGATGAAAACATAGGCGTCCTCAGATTCGAGCACATGAAATTTGGGCAGCATGTTGATGAAATGGGGTTTTATTTCAAAATTATCTCCATTGGCTGGTGGAAGAGAAAGACAAATGGGAAGTGCTGAAAACAGCCATAAAGGGGGGTGAATAAGGTTTTATGGCAAACATAGATTAATTTTACGAAATTTCAGAAATTATGCAGCGGAATATAAAATCAAAGTATAAGATACTAAAACTATCAACAATCACAGAGAAACAAAAAGTAAAATAGCACAAATTGACACAGAGAATTATTATCGAGATTCATCAATCCTGTGGCTAATCCCTGCCTGAGAACTCCTACTCAGGATTCAACTTCACTATCCAGTAACTCCTTACGGGTGGAGAAACCCAGATCTTTTCTTAGGCTCAGATCTTAAAACCTTTACACTTGCGGTGGTGAACACCTAGACTTTTTCCCAAAGCTCAAGTCCGAAACTCTTACAATGTGAAGATCTTAGGTCTTTCTTCACTAGGTCGTACAACGTAAAATTTTACAATCTTTACAAACCAACTTCAACAATCATAACGATCTCAAATAGATAAATCAAATATTCGATTAAGGAGATAAGAGATTGTATTTTGGAGATTAAGAAAGTTTAAAAACCAAATCGAAGAAGGTTTTTTCAAAGATTAAAAAAGTTTTGAAAATGACCACTTTGTTGAGACTTTTAAAGATCTTTCTTTTCTAAATGAAATAGAAAAGTCTAAAGCGCTAAGAAATATCTTTTCTCTTAGAAAATGAGTACTGAAAACTTGAGAGCGATGAGAGACAAAGTTTTCACAAAATCATAAAATAAAAACGATACTGAATGATCCGGTGAAAAAATGTTGAAAATGAGTCCTATTTATAGAAACTTGAAAATGAGCGGTTGAGACAGTTATAAAAACTGCCCCTACAAGATAGGACAGTTAATGGCAGTTTATAGCCGTTATAAAATCAAAATTCAAACCAAAATTTGAAAATTTGAAAATTAAGAACTGTTATGGACGTCCATCATGGACGTCCCAGGGATGCCATATAGGACGTCTATTTCCGATATTTTCAGACACAGACTTTTTGTTTTGAAAATAGAATTTTGGTTTTTGAAAATATAATTGAATTAGGATAAGAAATTGATTCTAACTATTTAAGATCGACTCGACTCTAGACTCAAATAAAGTGGAAAAGTCTTAAATATCTTCTATGTGCAACTTCTCTGTTAGCACAGCTGCGCAAGCGCCGCGCTGCGCGACACGTGTCTGCGCAGCTGCGCAAGCTGCTGCGCAAGCGCCGCGCTGCGCGATACGTGTCTGCGCACCTGCACAAGCGCAATTGCGCAGCGCAAGCACAGTTGCGCAAGCGCTGCGTTGCGCGACACGTGTCACGCGGTGGGGAGTTGCGCAAAAACAGGATGAAGATTTAAAGAAATCCTTTCTGTTCTTATTAAAACAAGAAGATTTTCTTCTGTAAAATAGGGGCCTCTAGATCAAAGATCCAACGGTGGGGAAAATTCCCCAAATCACTCAGAATTTTTTTTTTTTAACAAATTTAACTAATTTATGAGCACTATAAAAAGGACCCCAGACCTCATTTCAAAGAAAAAAAAAGATCTTGCAAAAAAAAAGAAGAGAAGAGAACTCTTGAGAACTCTTGAAGAATACAAAAAAAAGGTAAAACCTTTAAAAGAAGAGGAAATTTTCTTATGAACAGATAAATAAATAAATAAATAAATAAAAAAAATAGTGCCTTGCACTTGTTATGAACCCTTGGTTCTCTGAAATAAGGAAAAACAAGAAAAGAAGAAAAAGTGATTTGCACTTCTGTTGTTGAATCTAAAAGATTCTCAGTGCTTTGCACAAATGCAATACATTACGTGAAGGGCCAGGCCCAAATCAAAAAGACCTAACAGGCCAAAGTAAATTGCAAAGTAATAAAAGGGCAGAGCCCAAATAAAATTGATGCTCTGCATCCTTTCTGGGCAAGGCCCAAATAAAAATAAAAATAAATGCAATACAAAAACAAATAAAATGTTGGACATTTTCAACTGGACTCAGCCCGATCGTGGCCAAAAGTCCTTAAATTAAATTGACTGAGCAAAATGGCTCTCCTAAATCAATCTACATCCGGTTCGAGGGTACATCTCCGAACTCCTTTGACATCCATCGTTGTAATTCCTCAACGACGTCAAAAAGGTGACGGGTCCCAACGACCATACATCAATATGGACTGCGGGGTCCTTAAACTCGTGGACCGAAACTGTTGGATATAGTGACCTCAGAGTCAATTATTAGGTCACAGGTACGTGATTGCAATGTTTGATGGAGGACCTATCCCGGTAAGACAGTCTTACTCGAGATGATAGTATGCTATCTGGTTTACCTTTATCATCGTGTACTGCTTTAGGTGACCTTACAGGTCGCTATTACACGTTGGTAGAGCCCCTAGGATTCTTGCTTGACCACCAGCAGTATGAGGGCGATCATATACGTGGGAGCTGGCATTCTATAAGCATATCCTTAAATGGTCCCTAGTCGTGAGAGTTTCAAGACAGGGCATCGATACTCCAGAGTAGACTAGTGTATACAGTCGAGACACCGACGAGGGGCGGTGGCCGGTCTCACAAGCCACTGGTGTCAGTTGGATCACCTAAGATGTATACAGGTGCTCATTGGGTTATGAGTACACCGGATAGGACTCGCCGGGAACATGCTAGTTGGTCATATACCAGACGTCAGATGGCAGTTCCCTGGTGACATGTGTACAGATTAGTTCATCGACCTGGGGATCGTCATTTGTCTCGTGTGAGTTCCCACTGTACTTTGATTACTACCCTACCACGGCTCAAAGGAGTCGTGCAAATAGGTTTTAGTTGGGTACAGTCCCGAGCCACATGGAGGCAGTGAGCGTATCTTCAGGGGTTCGTCTCTCCCGGTATTGGGGGTGAGGTCGCGCTGTGTCTAGGAGAGCCATTACACGAAGCCCTCGGCCGAGGCAAGGAGATTTACTGGTAGGTATTCCAGTAGTATCTCAGGGTGTTCTGGGCTACACTCCGACACGACTTGTACCGCTTTTGGGGGTCTGACTTTTACCAACCCCCTAGGCCCTCCATGCGATGCTCATAGACGAACGGACCGGACTGTACGGATATTGTCACTGACAGGCTCAGTAGGGTTGTCAGGCTGAGTTCGCTCATAGACGTCCCTTTTAGTCGATACCTGGTAGCCCGTTACGTATTGGCTTATACCTCTGACGTGCTAGTGGTTAAATCCACAACCAAGGTGTTGACGAGTCTTTAGAGTCCCCCACATTCAGTTACTCAGCTTTCGGGCGAAAGGTTGTAGAGGCCGTATGGAGATATGGCATGGTCCGATCAGATACGTGCGGTATTGCACGGATCAGGATCGGACAGTTTGTACTACAGGCCGTATGGTTATATGGCAGGGTTCGATCAGGTACGTGCGGTATTGCACGGATCAGGATCGAACGGATCATACTAGCCGGTTTTGGTATAAGCCGGATCCTAGTATAGTACAGTGTAGATTTTGTCTCATTGCATTTGTATTTCGGTCGGAATACAAATGCGGGTGTGTATACACAGTATCGGGGTTTTCCTGTAATTTATTACGGGACCAGTTTTCTGGAGTTGCCAGTTTGCTTTCCGTTTCGGCCAATTTCCTTTGTATCGTTCATTGGCCGAAGATTGGTGGAGGAGGGCTTATTTGCATTGTTGCAAATAGGCATTTGTGGAGAGGGGTTCTTTGCATATATTTGTATCATGATGGTTTTATGATGGAGCTCATCCCTTGACCTTGACTTCTTGACTTCTTCTTGTCATCATGGTTTGACTTGTGGAAAGATGATGGTTGCTTTGGAGTGTTGGGTTTTGTTGTGATCATTTGATTGTTTCATCATCACTTGCTTTCCACCCACCCTCTTGTCTTTGCTCTCTCTCTCCAATCACCTAAGGGGGCCGGCCACTATTGGAAAGGGATGGGGGAAATGCTTCTCTTTTTGGTTGGGAGAAAAATGATACTCTCATTCTTTGTATATCACATTTTTCCTCACCTCTCTCCAAGTTCCTTTTCCTCCACCACAAAGGCATCTCCATGAACCCCAAAATTGAGACTTGCTCACTAGATATTCTACAGCAAATATTGGGCACGTCGACTAGCCAGCTTCATGCCCGAGTTGCCTTGGCATTGAGGTGGGAGCCCGTAAAAGAAGTAGGCGATGTGGTGCACTTCCGGCGACGAGGCGGAGATAGGACATTCCGCGGGAGATCGGGACGACGAAGAGAAGACCGGAGGACTTGGATCAGTCGGTATATCTCTCTTCCCTTTCTTGTAGTTTGCTAGGACTAATTAATGGTTCGATCCGGGTATTAGTGCGCGGCGGTTTGCCAGTTCAAGAAAAATTAAAGTTTATCACCGCTTCCGCATTTGGCCGTCGGATTGACGGCCGGGGCGCCTCCGTGCACTTACAGTGGTATCAGAGCCTCGCCATTAACTTAGTCTAGCTTGGTTTAATGTGTTTTGCATTTCCGATCGACCAAAATTCCAAAATCTACATTTTTGCTAGCGACAGTTTTCTGTTGAAATTTTTTGGTCTCCAAAAATTTTTCAGGTTGTATAAAATTGATGTACTGGAGATTACAAGGCTACTGTAGAAATTCGACAGGGTGATTCCACAGTGGAAGCGCGGAACCGCGGCCAAAACCCCATTTGGGCCGCTGTTCCGCCGCACACTGTGGAGATCCCTGCACCAAATTTCTACAGTATCTTTCTGGGGTTAAAATTGGGGTTTTGGAATATTAATATTGGGCCCAGAATTTCTTGATCTGCTCCAGTAATCCTTGGGGGCCCAGAATTGGGGTTTTGGAATATTAATATTGGGCCCACTTGTTAAAATTGGGGTTTTGGAATATTAATATTGGGCCCAGAATTTCTTGATCTGCTCCAGTAATATTTTAAACACATTATTTCACAGTATTTACATTATATCTGCGACCGTGAATGTCACTCGATCGGTAAATCCGGTCTAACTGCTATAGCCCGGTTAGACGGATTTGCGAACGTGACTTTCACGTTGATGTTCTGTTTTTGCTGTGATGTTGCGGATCGGTCGTGGGGGATAGCCTGGATGCAATGCTAGTACAGTTGTGGTTGTATTATGTACATTTGATATTGCGGGGCGAGCGTCCGACATGTGGACTGCCGTCACTGCCTGATTGTATTATTATTTTGGGACACGGCCAGGTTGCGGTCGATGTACCCGTTGTATGTATATTTTACTTTCTGTACTAGGATTGCCCCGCGGAGGGGTGCACGGATAGCCGGATTCTAGAGGGCAACAAGCCCGCATCTCATGGCATTGAGACGGAGGGGGCTTCACTCTAGGATTGACGGGATATTCGCCGCACTCGTAGGGGGTACAGGTTGACCCAGGAGGGGTGCCCAAGTTACCGGATTCCGTGAAGTGCTGGGTGGTCCATTCACGTTGCTGAAGGGGGCTGCCTCGCTTCAGGTTTTGGCGGGTGACTTGCCGCGCCCGTAGGGGTCTAGGATTTCATTGCACAGGCTATCCACACGACCAGGGTGACGTCGGGTTTCAGTAGTGGCTCTGTGAAACCCGGGGATCCCAGATATCTGTATTGTTTTTGTGATGCTGTACATTTTCTGTGATGTTGCATTTTTTTCACGCCTTGAGCGAATATAATATATTGGTATATATATTAGTAGATGTGGTATATGTTTTACATCCGCGCTAGTCCAGTCCCCGCTCTGTCGTTAGTTAGCTAACCTAACGGGTAATGACGGGACCCAGTGGCGAATGCGGATGGCATATACGTACATCAGTATATTTTTTCGTTCTTTGTGGTGTGATCAATTGATGGGACTGCGTTGATTCGGATCAATGCAAGTTAAAAACAAACCTAATCTGATGTTGTTGGAACAACTTTTCAAAAAGCTGTTATTGCAAGGACGTTTACTTTTGTTTTGCATCATGGTATTCAGTTGGAATATCCTGCTCCTCAGTCGACGAGGCAAGGGCCGAGATCCCTTCACCGGGAGTGACCCCTTGGACAAAAGTTTGCATCAGGGCAATGACTTCACTATAGCCGATTACTTTTGCTTTGCACCGTGGTATTCATTTGGAATATCCTGCACCCCATTCTACGGGGAAAGAGCCGAGATCCCTTCACCGGGAGTGACCTCTTTAGCAACGGTTTTCGTCACTATATTTTTAAAAGCTATCCGTTCGTTCAACGATATTAAGTTCATTACGTTAAAGGTTTTCACCAGAAACCATTCGTAGCCCTCCGTCGTTTCATATGGGTAGTCAATAGTATTCAAGCTGTGTTTGTTGGCCAAAGTCAAGGCACAGTGTTTGGTAGCTGTTGGTTATTCATATGCAGCATAGATAGATGCGTTGGTTTGGAACAGTCGTATAGCCTTGTTGGCCAAAGTCAAGGGCTTGTGCGGGTGGATTCGAATCAACCTGGAGAATGACGGGTAGAACTTGACATGTGACTTATGATTTGTTGGCCAAAGTCAAGGTCATAAGAGCATGGGGTAAAAATCACATCGGGAGTTTCAAAAGAACTGAAACTTGCCAGATATGCGCATACCTTCTGGAGTGTGATACCGTGAGCGGATTCCGTCACGTTGTCATGCGATGATAGTTGGATCCTGATTCCCACTGATGAGTTAGTTTACTCCTCGGGTAACCCCGACTAATTCTTCTTTCAGGTTTGGAGGAGAATTTGAGGTACAGTGGGAGGATTCCAGATTAGATAAATTGGTAACCATTCTGATCTAGGTTAGAGTGCACACTGAGTGTTTCTTTTCTCTCTCTCTTTGGCAGCGACCATTGACCTGACCCTAAGACTATGACTCAGTGACCAAGTTGACCGAACCTTCTTAACACTGGCTTTTGGATTGTCAGAGTTGCAAACCTCATTGCCACTCCTACTTTTACCCTTTTCTCCAGGACACCCCGTATTACTACGAACGTCCACTTCCATTGGACAAAACCATCGTATGGTTATATACGAACTCGGAGGGATTTATTCGAGGATGGTTTCCGGTTCTGGAGAAAACGGATAGAATTATTCAGTTTTCTTTTCCTTTTACCTTCTCTCGAGTTGTGAGTACTCCTTGGTTTAGGAGATAGTACACCTATTACGCAAATTGGATGGTCTTCTTCCAAACCATAGGCAGGTGCCGACCGGTGGGGAATGAAGAAAACCAATTAGCCTAACGATGGTGTACAGAAGGTATTAAGTTAAGACAAAGCAAGGGATTAGTAAGAGGGCAAAGTAAATTGCGACTGATATTCACGACCATACCAAGTTTTTCGTTACCACTCCCACATCACCTTTGTATTTCTCCAGGACACTCCGTATCACTACGAAGATCCACAGTTATTGGATACTCCATCGTATGGTTATATACGAACTCGAAAGGAACTTGTTCCAGTTCGGGGATGGATTCTGGTTCAGGAGAAATAAGAATAAGGTTTATTCAGGTGTCCTTTATCTTCACCTTCTCTCGCATTGCGAGTGTTCCTAGGATTGGGACAGTACACCCATTATGCTTATTGGATAGTCTTCTTCCAAACCATAGGCTGGTGCCGAACGGTAGGGAAGGAAGAAAACCATTTGGCCTAAAGGGGTGTGCAGAAGGTAATTACTAAAGACATAAAAAGGGATTTGGAGAGGTGGCAAAGAAATACACGGTTACAGTTGTGAATCGGATAATGGAAGAGGCATTACTAGGAATACCAAGATACCCCATCGAAACATTTCAATGTTTCAGTTTCACTGTGTACTGTTAAAGGAAAACTGATTTCCCAATTAGTCCTTACTCCAAGGTTTGTATTTACCAGGTACGATTCTCACATCTGTATGGTTTTACAGATGATGAGTGGGAGTAAGTTATTGGGAATTGGGTGATCATCCTCATTATATCGGGATTCGTTGTAATCGGTGATATTTGAGGAAATCACCTGGGCTGTTTGCCGGTCGGCAAATATTTGGTTTTGAATATCCGCTGTCATGCACCAATTTCAAATTGATATATCTGTACGTCTATTTTCATAGAGTGAGATATACCTTTTTGAAATTATGTCTACGACATTTACCTATATCAGTGGATGGTTAGGTAAGGAGCATTAAACAGCGGTGTAATTCTTCTTAACCATAAGTACAGTTTTCAACCTACGACACACAGTGAGTGAGTTATCAGACTCAAGGGACTTGTACAGAGTATTGTATGATGTCCAGGGTCCATCAGGACAGAGGGGTTGGTCCTCGTACTATATTCGGTTTACTTATGACTTCTCTAGTTTTTAGACAGGTGTTTCGTGGAAACACAGGGTCCGAATTTGGAGAAGTTATAGGTATTTGAATAGAGTAGAGAACCAGGTGTAGCAAGTATCGGGATTCTTCAAAGTGATCAAAGATGTAGATACTTGTATATGGTATTCAGTTGATAGTAGTGATTAAGAGAAATTGCTTCTCTTTCAGGTTACTCATAATTGGAAGCATTCCTAAGTTGAGTAACGCTGATCGGCCTCCTTCCATTTAGTTGACATGCACTGGAGACAGCAGCATGATTTGAATCTGGTTCAATTAAATCAGTGCCTCTGGTTCTATATTGGATATAGAACAGTTCATATCTTAACGATATTAAGGTACGGGGAGTTGTCCGGTTTATGATTAAAACCAGACACTGGACAACTCAAGACACGTTTCTGTAATGGCTGTTTGTGGGTTGACCCAGGCTATGACGAGGGTTGACTTTCTACCATCTGGATGAACAATAGCGATATTGTTCTAGACTCGCCACAGTTTTATTAAAAATGGATTTTTTTTCAGAAAACAGTAGTGGGAGTATGGTAGAACTGGAAGTAATTCCAGAACCACAAACGATTGCTGAAGATTTCATAGGAACCTAAAGATTCAATCTGGTTTGACATTCCATTGGCCACTCCGCAGATACGGTGGGTAACCTCAGGCACCCGAGAGGTACTCCGGTAGCCTCAAGGACGGTGGCAGGGAGGTTCTTGTTTACCCACACTTGCCATTGCTGTTGTTCCAGACTGTGAGACCCGGCAGGAGGATGAGTATAGCGTCGTTCTAAACTCGCTTTAGAAGTGTACGTCTATATGACTCTGCCAGAGGGTTGTCGTAGTCAGTGGGAGCAGCGGAAGCATTGGTGGACAGGTGGCTTATGTCTATTTATAGACTAAAACAGATATAGCGGAGATAGATCATCTATTTCTGACGTGACAGTCATGGGTTTGACTTCATCAGAATAGGGGATGGATCTGTTGAGAAGGTAGTAGGGTGTGATGTCCTGGTATTTGGATGACATACACGGAATAGGAAGTGATATTCCTATACTACGATCGGTTATACTTTGGTCGTCACACAGTGGTTTCTCCACATGGGACTTGGACATTATATCAGACATATTGGTTACTAGATCTATGGTTTTAGATCTAGATTTGGGTGGTTTCCCAATTAAGGGTACTTAGACGGCATTCTAAGAGTATTTAGAATGGACGACTCCTGGCACGGTAGTGTACCTACAGGTGATGGAGTCACCCTCTCTAAAGCTGTCTTATAGACTAAAGGGGAGAGGGATGTGCATGATTGGCAGATCACTTGCTTAGGCAATTGAGTCAATCATGAGATGTCAAGTATCACACCAGATGTTGTTCTTGCACTAGATGCAATAAGTTGACATTTGATCCAATCCTGGAAAAACAGTCGGAAGCAGTTTTAGAACATAATTGGATGTTCTAGGGATATGATAACGATAGCCTCATACAGGAGACAGTTATCATTCCAGGCTTCCAAGGTGACCTGGACGACAAGGAGGTTGTCAGAGTTATAGTTTTTCCTTCTGATGAGGGGCAGTATTTTGGACAGGTGGTCCAAGGCAATACTGAGGGTGGCATGGCGCAGGATCCTGATTAAGTTCAGTTGACGATACAGTCTAAGAAGTTTGGATTTGGAGTTCATTTATAAGCTACGTCCCATCAGACATCCAGACACATTCTAAGACAGGTATTGCTCTTTTCGGGAGATGGTTTTCTCCGCGAACTTGAGATATAGAGAGACATAGAAAGAAATAACAAGGCGGATCCACTCACTAAGGCTATTCCTCGAACGCAATAGTTTCGCAAACGAGCTTTGTGAGACTGACTAGTAGAGGAGTTGGGTGTTCGGTATCACATGGGCTGTGAGTATGCGACATCGCAATAATTAGCCTTGAGTGCAAGTGGGAGATTGTTGGAGATAGTGCCCTCAGAGTCAATTATTAGGTCACAGGTACGTGATTGCAATGTTTCATGGAGGACCTATCCCGGTAGGACAGTCTTACTCGAGATGATAGTATGTTATCTGGTTTACCTTTATCATCGTGTACTGCTTTAGGTGACCTTACAGGTCGCTATTACACGTTGGTAGAGCCCCTAGGATTCTTGCTTGACCACCAGCAGTATGAGGGCGATCATATATGTGGGAGCTGGCAGTCTATAAGCATATCCTTAAATGGTCCCTAGTCGTGAGAGTTTCGAGACAGGGCATCGATACTCCAGAGTAGACTAGTGTATACAGTCGAGACCCCGACGAGGGGCGGTGGCCGGTCTCACAAGCCACTGGTGTCAGTTGGATCACCTAAGATGTATACAGGTGCTCATTGGGTTATGAGTACACCGGACAGGACTTGCCGGGAACATGCTAGTTGGTCATATACCAGACGTCAGATGGCAGTTCCCTGGTGACATGTGTACAGGTTAGTTCATCGACCTGGGGATCGTCATTTGTCTCGTGTGAGTTCCCACTGTACTTTGATTACTACCCTACCACGGCTCAAAGGAGTCGTGCAAACAGGTTTTAGTTGGGTACAGTCCCGAGCCACATGGAGGCAGTGAGCGTATCTTCAGGGGTTCGTCTCTCCCGGTATTGGGGGTGAGGTCGCGCTGTGTCTAGGAGAGCCATTACACGAAGCCCTCGGCCGAGGCAAGGAGATTTACTGGTAGGTATTCCAGTAGTATCTCAGGGTGTTCTGGGCTACACTCCGACACGACTTGTACCGCTTTTGGGGGTCTGACTTTTACCAACCCCCTAGGCCCGCCATGCGATACTCATAGACGAACGGACCGGACTGTACGGATATTGTCACTGACAGGCTCAGTAGGGTTGTCAGGCTGAGTTCGCTCACAGACGTCCCTTTTAGTCGATACCTGTTAGCCCGTTACGTATTGGCTTATACCTCTGACGTGCTAGTGGTTAAATCCACAACCAAGGTGTTGACGAGTCTTTAGAGTCCCCCACATTCAGTTACTCAGCTTTCGGGCGAAAGGTTGTAGAGGCCGTATGGAGATATGGCAGGGTTCGATCAGATACGTGCGGTATTGCACGGATCAGGATCGGACAGTTTGTACTACAGGCCGTATGGTTATATGGCAGGGTTCGATCAGGTACGTGCGGTATTGCACGGATCAGGATCGAACGGATCATACTAGCCGGTTTTGGTATAAGCCGGATCCTAGTATAGTACAGTGTAGATTTTGTCTCATTGCATTTGTATTTCGGTCGGAATACAAATGCGGGTGTGTATACACAGTATCGGGGTTTTCCTGTAATTTATTACGGGACCAGTTTTCTGGAGTTGCCAGTTTGCTTTCCGTTTCGGCCAATTTCCTTTGTATCGTTCATTGGCCGAAGATTGGTGGAGGAGGGCTTATTTGCATTGTTGCAAATAGGCATTTGTAGAGAGGGGTTCTTTGCATATATTTGTATCATGATGGTTTTATGATGGAGCCCATCCCTTGACCTTGACTTCTTGA
Organism: Agapanthus africanus; assembly: GCA_030015575.1. NCBI lineage: Eukaryota > Viridiplantae > Streptophyta > Magnoliopsida > Asparagales > Amaryllidaceae > Agapanthus > Agapanthus africanus. Next base: position 169,479,269 of record JASDDO010000026.1, on the reverse strand, counting down.
CTTCTTCTTGTCATCATGGTTTGACTTGTGGAAAGATGATGGTTGCTTTGGAGTGTTGGGTTTTGTTGTGATCATTTGATTGTTTCATCATCACTTGCTTTCCACCCACCCTCTTGTCTTTGCTCTCTCTCTCCAATCACCTAAGGGGGCCGGCCACTATTGGAAAGGGATGGGGGAAATGCTTCTCTTTTTGGTTGGGAGAAAAATGATACTCTCATTCTTTGTATATCACATTTTTCCTCACCTCTCTCCAAGTTCCTTTTCCTCCACCACAAAGGCATCTCCATGAATCCCAAAATTGAGACTTGCTCACTTGATATTCTACAGCAAATCTTGGGCACGTCGACTAGCCAGCTTCGTGCCCGAGTTGCCTCGGCATTGAGGTGGGAGCCCGTAAAAGAAGTAGGCGATGTGGTGCACTTCCGGCGACGACGCGGAGATAGGACATTCCGCGGGAGATCGGGACGACGACGAGAAGACCGGGGGACTTGGATCAGTCGGTATATCTCTCTTCCCTTTCTTGTAGTTTGCTAGGACTAATTAATGGTTCGATCCGGGTATTAGTGCGCGGCGGTTTGCCAGTTCAAGAAAAATTAAAGTTTATCACCGCTTCTGCATTTGGCCGTCGGATTGACGGCCGGGGCGCCTCCGTACACTTACAGAAACGTCCCTAAACTAATATTGGACCGAAACGTCCCTAAACTAATATTGGACCACCACATCCCTAAACTGGAACAGGGACGTACCACCACGTCCCTAAACTGGAACAGGGACCACTACGTCCCTAAACTGGAACAATAGAGCTCCCAAATGCTCTTTTGCCGGATCTAAACGGTCCCGTTTAAGTTGATCTTAGCCCCAAATATGGCTAACGTATCCTTAAACATTTAAATGGACTATAAAACTCCAAATCGACTTTGGTTCAAGGGTACATCTCTGAACTCCTCTGACATCTGCCGTTGTAATCCTTCAACGACGTTAGAAAGGTGATGAGTCCCGATAGCCAGATATTAAATGGATTATCACGTTAAGTTAATCTTAGTCCCAAACAGGACTAACGTATCCTTAACGAACGTTTAAGTTGATCTTAGCCGCAACGCGACTAATGCATCCTTAAACTAAAAACACCAAATCCAAATCTAAGTAAATACGGATTTGGACTAATCCACGTCCTACGGGCGACGGTATTACTCAGTCTCCGTATACAATCCACGGGCAACCACAAACAAAACAAACACCCACGACACGAAGTGAAATTCTGGAGAAGGAGAAAGTTGTTATCGCGATGCGGTAGCGTAATTAACTGCAGGGGCTTGCGCCTGCAGAGAAGAGCGTCCCCACAATCAAAAACCCCTCACCCTGAGGGGGAATCTGACGAAGTCTGCTACATCGGCCGCATCCGTCTAAACCTCCGACACACGGTGCCATAAATCAACTTGGCATCTTCGGAGAGGTGGACGGATAAAACTAAATAGCATCTATCCCGAATCTCAGCGTCAGGACATCGCGGTCCTGTGCGCCGTCATTCGGAGGGGAACAGCCTCCATCAATATCGAGTTCAAACAGCTATTCTTTTTTATGACGTCTTCTAGCAGTATTATCTTCTTCCGTCCAAGCAACTATTATTTTCTTATGACGTCTTCTAACAGCATGATCTTCTTCTTTTAGCACTTCCAGCAAAAGAGACTGCAGATTATTCGGTCCACCTTGCAATCCGTGAAAAAGACCAAAGAGTATTAATCTGCCATGCTCAATACTTTAGATTCGTTGTTTTCTCCGTCGTTCTACAAGTTGTATATTTTGGTTTAAAATATTATTCAAACACTTGGTTATTCACCGTGAGCTTGAGGGAGCCTGATAGATTATGAGATATTTGAATATAACTGTATTAGATATTATGGTTATCGTAAATCAGATATGTTTTGATTTATGGTGTTGAGATTATAATTAGTGTGTTAGATTGTTAGAATTATTAGCTATCAGTTAGTTATGTTATAAGGTGTATAAATTGAGATAATTTATCTCTTAATAAGATTGATTGAGTTTATTATTTTCTTATCACCGTGTACTCTCATATATAAATATATAATCGCCCATCATTCGTGTATAATTAAATTTAATATGGTACCAGAGCTAGGTTGATAACATTCATGAATTTATATTTTAACACACACCCCTCTTCTAGTCATTGTGCTCTCTTTGAGCCTTCGTACTCTCTTAGCCTTGTGCATCTCTTGAGCCTTCGTGCTCTCTTGTGTGTGATTCGAGCCTTCATGCCGGACTTTGAGCCTTCGTACTCTGTACGATCCACGTGACAACCACGTTGTACGTGAGTGTGAGTATTGAGATGTGTGGATTAAAAGTCATACAGTGGAAACAAATATGAGAAGTACATGGGTATAAGATGGAACAAAACTCAACAATGCTTGAGTCTTATTGTTGGAACCCACTTATATCAAAAGCCCGTGTACATTCATATATAAAATATATCCGCCCCCTCATTCGTGTATAATTAAATTTAATAGCTTATATAAGTAAAAGTTGCAGTATTTATTTGTGTTCGAATTAGTTCCATACTGAGAAGTCAAGAGTAGCATATAGCTGAAGGACAAACAACAAACTGGACGTAGACCTAACAGCTGAAAATTTTCGTACAATCGTCCATGTAATTTTATGGATCAGTCTAGCACACAAAGATAGTGATTGCCATTTGTGATTGAAGTTCGAAGTGGAGATTGAAAATCAAAATATAAATTACTGAGTTTTAGTCCGTATGGTGTTTTCACTTATAGACTCATCAACAATTCAGATTGGTTTATCCATTAGAAATGCTCCTGCAATAAAATATCACATGACCAAAAAATATTCAGTTATGGTCCCAGTGGTCCAAAACTACAGCTCTACAATTTGTCTCAATTAAATATGAGCAAGGGAAATTATTTGCACATTGCATTCCTTTTGGTGCAACAATTGGAATAAGACAATTGCAATAATTGATATGAGCAAGGGATTTGCTCTTGCAGGTTTATTGGCCAAATTTTGCTTTTTGTGGAACATACTGGGATGATGCTAGCTGTATTATTGGTTTCACTTCAGTAAGAAAATTTTTGTAGCAGTTCTCTGTTGATTACTGTTGGTTTATCAGTTCAACTCATATCGACTTTGTTTTTGCAGGGCTTTAATGTTGCCACTCAGAATTGATTTAAAGTGCAAAAGTAAGAGTAATGATGGAGAACTAGCACGAGGCTTCTCATAGATAAACTAATAGTAAGTCTCTCTGGCTATTTTCATAATAGATGTTATTGTTTAATTTCAATAATTTTTAGACCTTCTATTGGAAAAAATTTCCTTCGTTTTAACAAAATTCTCATATTTAGCATATGTTCCAAATTTTGAGACCTTTTATTGAAGCATGCTATTAGTTTATAGTGTACAAAAAAATCCAAGGATGATTAAGCGGGTCATTATGAATTCCACAACTTCATTTGGGTGTGCATTTCCATTTTCTTGAGCAAGAAACCCTTTTGATCGCAGGCGCAGACATTCTTCTTGGGCCTATGCTTGATAATGGTCACATTAATGTTTTACCAAAATTTTTTGATAGTGTCCAGGTTTAATTTCTTTAAAAATCAATCGATACACAAGTACTGATTATGGAAAACTGATTATGGAAAAGAACCAACAACAATGGAAAAGAGAAAGTGATGATGCTGAATATTGGCGACATCCAAGATCACAGCACGTGGCAGATGACGTGTCCCAGAACTCAGAAGAAAGGGTCCACAGAGGCCGACCAGGCCATCCGTGTACCCGACCCGCAAGCTCTAGCTGGCTCTCCTCAGAGCCCCCTTGAAACTGGCCTCCTCGGCCTCTCAGCTCGCCCCGAGCTGCCACCGGACCAAGACTCCTCGGCCCTCTTGCTCGTCTCCGAGCTCCCCAGCTGAGGCTATCTTCCACGGTCCCTCACCGACCAACTCCACCACTCAGGCGTAACCGCCGCTCCGCAAATCTCGTCACGCGCGGATTCTCCGCCAGCAATATCCTACGTTCCACGCCATCACGATCCCCATTAATGGGCGATCCGCTCTTTACGCGGGCATGACGTCGGGAGCGTAACTGCCGGCGAGATCCTCGCGTCTGCTGCTGCGAGCTACCGCCACTATATAAATCCCCATCACAGAGGGGTCAAGTAAGCCATTTTTTATTCCACTTAGCCGTTATTCTGCTCGGATCTAGTGCTAACTTGATCGTCGGAGGGTCCTCGGTGGTACCAAACCACCCCGGGACCTCTTTGCAGGTACTCGGCGCTAAACTCCTCAAATCACCAATCTCCTCAAAATCCATTGAGTCTCATACGCAACAGGAGATCACCACAAGAATCCACCGGGAGATCGACGGAAGACAACATCTGACAGAGACCCGAAAAGGACCTCCATCAATTGGCGCCGTTTGTGGGAAAGGAAACTCCACAAAAAACAAAGTTGGCCTTTCGATCTCCATCCGCATGGCAAGCGACCACCCTTAAGATCCACCGAACGTCGTCGACGCCTCCGCCGGAACGGACTCTGGCGGTCGCAGGCTCCTCGATCCTTCCCATTCAACCTCGAAGTCCCACGTCGGAGAGCCTCGCCTCGAGCCTTGTCGCCCCCCTGTCCCTACCAAGGCGATGGCGGTCAGCTCGCCTGCTTCCAGGCATGACCGACATCCCCTCCCTCGACTGGGTCGCACCCACAAAGCCCGCAAAGGCTGCTCGAGGACCACCCTACCGCAGGGCCCAGGGGACCACGCCGGAAGGGACCGGAGCCCATCGAGAAATATGGTCATGACGACAGGGGGCCAGTCGAGCTCCTGCGAGACTCGGCACCCAACGTCGGCAGTCAACTCCGAGGCAATAAACGCCAACGGCCGTCCGAGCAAAAGGCCCGGGTCAACGACCCTCTGGTGATCACGGCCCGAATCCACCTGTACGAGGTCCACCGGATACTTATCGACTCGGGCAGCTCGGCAGACATCCTCTTCCACGACTGCTTCCTGCACATGGGGCTCACCCAGCAGACTTGAAACCGACACCCACGTTCTTTCATGGTTCACCAACCACTCCATCCCGGTGCAAGGGGTGGTCACCCTGCAGTTCAACGTCGGAGAGCCCGGCCGCACCCGTACGTTGCCTGTGGACTTCATCATAGCAAAAGCCCCGTCGGCCTACAACGTCCTCCTCGGCCGCCCGACGTTGAACTCCCTCCAGGCCCAGATATCGACCTACCACCTGGCGATGAAGTTCCCTCTCGATCAGGGCGTGATAGGTCGGGTCTAAGGGAACCAGCAGGTCGCGAAAGTATGCCTTACCGAAACATATTCGTCCGAGCAGCCGGCCGACGACGCCGAGGTAAATAACAACATCAAGGGTTCTCTGGACACCCGAGACGAGCGGAAGGAGGTCCGGGGGACGCCGGTCGAACCACTAACCGAGGTGCCCCTGACAGAAGGGGACGAGGAAAAAACCGTCCAGGTCGGATCACTCCTGGCAGGGACTCAGCGAGACGACCTGGTCAGATTCCTCAGATCTGACGTCTTCGCTTGGGCGCCTGCTGACATGCCTGGGATTGACCCCAAAATCATCTCCCACAAGCTCGGGGTCGATCCCGCGGCCCGACCCGTCAGACAGAAAAAGCGAAGTTTCGCCCTGGTCAAATAGAAGGCTATCGAAGACGAGGTTGATCGACTTCTCGCCGCCAACTTCATCAGGAATGTACCCTACTCAGAGTGGCTGGCGAACGTAGTTCTGGTCAAGAAATCAAGTGGAAAGTGGCACATGTGCGTCGACTTCACCGACCTCAATAAATCCTGCCCCAAGGACAACTATCCGCTCCCTCGGATAGATCAGCTCGTCGACAGTTCGGCCGGCCACGAGCTGTTGAGCTTCATGGATGGTTTCTCCGGCTACAATCAGATCCTTATGAATCCGGAAGACGAAGATCTCACCGCATTCACAACAGATCGGGGGGTATATTGCTACAGGGTAATGCCCTTCGGCCTCAAGAACGCCGGGGCCACATACCAACGGTTGGTCAATCGCATGTTCAAGCCACATATCGGCAGGAACATAGAGGTCTACGTTGACGATATGCTCGTCAAATCTGTCTCATCGGCCGACCATGCCAGGGATCTGGGCGAGGCCTTCGAAGTGCTCCGCAAATTCAAAATGAAGCTAAACCCCACCAAATGCGCATTCGGAGTCACCGGGGAAAATTTCCTCGGTTTCATGGTCACTCACCGTGGAATCGAATCTAACCCAGAGAAAATCGATGCTATCCTCAACATGACCACGCCCAAGACCAACGTCGAGATCATGCGGCTCACGGGACGAGTCGTCGCTCTGAGCCGTTTCATGTCCAGGTCGGGGGAGAAATGCCTCCCGTTCTTTAAAGCTCTAAGGAAGATCCCGAGGTTCGAGTGGTCGGAGGAGTGCCAAGCGGCCTTCGACCAATTGAAGAAGCCCTTTGCGACCCCACCACTGCTCACCCGACCGGCTGAAGGAGACGAGCTGTCGCTGTATCTGGTGGTATCCGACCAAGCAGCAGGCTCGGTGCTCGTCCGGGAGGTCGGTGAAGCGCAGAAGCCGGTGTACTATGTGAGCCCCGTATTTAAGGACGCAGAAACGAGATATCCGGCCATATAGAAGATTGTCTTAGCCCTCGTAGTGGCCTCAAGGAAGCTGCAGCACTACTTCCAAGCACACACCATCATCGTCCTCATCGAGCGCCCGTTGGGGGCTATCCTTGCATCACCAGAATCCTCGGGCCGCTTAGAAAAATGGAGATGGGAACTATCTCAGTTTGACATAAAAAATCACCCGAGGCAGGCCATCAAAGCGCAGGCCCTGGCCGACTTCATCGTTGAATGAACCATCCCTAGCAAGAAACCGGAGTCCACGCCGCCCCTCGCAACTCAGTGCCCCATCGCGGAGAGGCCTGGCTCGGTTCCTGAGTGGATGATCTACGTCGACGGATCCTCAACTGAGGAAGGCTGTGGTGCCGGCCTCATTATCCGAGGCCCGAACGAAGTGGAAATAGAGTACTCTCTGAAGCTCCATTTCAAAGCCTCGAACAACGCGGCAGAGTACGAGGCCCTCCTGGCTGGACTGCTTATGGCCACCGGGCTGGGACTGAAAATAGTACGAATCTGCAGCGACTCGGCCCTTGTCGTCGGTCAAGTGACCGGCCGCTTTGAAGCTCGGGAACCCCTGATGATGAAGTACCTGGACGAAGTGAGGAAACTCCGGAGGAACTTTGACGAAGTCCAAGTGGAACAAATACCGAGGCAGCTGAATGCCCAAGCCGACGCCCTGAGCAAGCTGGCTTCGTCATACTCGGCCAACAATAAGCGGTCTATCCTCTTCGAAACCTTGCCTCAGCCCAGCGTGGAAGACGGAACGACAACACTCCACATATATGCGGCGCAGGAAGGCGACTAAGATTGGAGGAGGCCCCTCGTGGAATTCCTGAAGGACGGTACGCTCCCAGAAGATCGGGGAGCCGCCCGCTGTCTCCGGGCCAAAACCCGCCACTTCATCTGAAGCAATGGGAACCCTTACAAGAAGTCCTTCACTCAGCCCCTGCTCCGGTGCATTGACCCCCACGAAACCGACTACGTCCTCCGGGAAATCCATGAGGGGGTTGGCGGTGCGCACCAAGGGGCCCGAACCTTGATCCAAAAGGCGTTGCTCCAGGGGTACTACTGGCCCACTATTCATGAGGACGCCCTGAAGCTAGTCAGGAGATGCAAGAGTTGCTAGCTCCACGGCAGCATCTCTCGCCTCCCCGCTACCGAGCTGACCGCCCTAACGTCCCCATAGCCGTTCGCCCAGTGGGGATTTCCCTACCGGTACAGGCGGACACAAATACGTCCTCTTCGTAGTAGACTACTTCACCAAGTGGATTGAGGCCGTCCCCATCCGGAAGCCGGACGCCGCCACGACCATCAAGTTCCTGCAAAACAATCTGATACTCTGGTTCGGCATCCCGAGATGTATCATCATCGACCACGGGACAAACTTCAAGAACGAGAAAGTGAAGGACTTCTGCAAAGAATACTATATCCTCATGAAGTTCGCCGCGGTTGCGCATCCCCAATGCAATGGGCAGGCCGAAGTCGCTAGCCGAAACGTCCTCCGAGGTCTCCGGACACGCCTAGAAGGGTGACAAGGCAGCTGGGTCGAAGAGCTGCCCCGGGTCTTATGGGCCCTGCGCACGTCAAAGAAGACCCCCACCGGGGAAACCCCCTTCAGCCTCTGCTACGGGACCGAGGCAATGGTCCCAACGGAGATCGGGCTACCCAGCCATCGAGTCGAGCACTTCGACGATGATGCGAACACCTCGGCACTACAGACCAACCTGGACATCTTGCTGGAGAAGAGGGACCGGGCTCAGATCAGGGCTGCCGCTTATCAACAATAAACAACCCGATACTACAACGCTTGGGTCAAGCACCGCTCCTTCCAGACCGAGGATCTGGTCCTACGGCGAAACGAGTTCATTGATCAAGGAAGGCTTCACAAGTTCTCCCCGAAGTGGGATGGTCCCTTCCTCGTCTCTGAGGCGCTCCCCGGCAGAGCCTATCGCTTACAAGACGCAGACGGACGCAAGCTCCCATGGCCTTACAACACCGAGAAGCTCAAGCTATACCAATGAGGCCGAGGCCAACAAATGTGTGCCCCTCCTTTCGCAAAGATGATGTAAATGTTTTCTAAAAGTCATGTCCATTCGAATAAAGAAACGCCGGGACATCTCGGATAGAGTTCTGTCTTTGCGACCCAAAGCCCTCACCAAGAGGCGACTGCGCAGCTTCACTGCCCGGTTATCCTTAGTAGGCTTCCGACAGCCCCTCCAATGCTAAGGGTCCAAGTCCTCCGTAGAGGCGGCCAAGCGACTCCCCTGCTCGGCTATCCTTGGCCGGTAGCCTCCCAACGCCAGGGATCAAAGCCCTCGCCAAAAGGCAACCGCGCAGTTTTACTGCCCGGATATCCTTAGCAGGCCTCATGCGACCCCTCCAACGCTAAGGATCCAAGTCCTCCTTAGAGACAGCTCAGTAGTTACCCTACTCAACTATCCCCGGCCGGTAGCTTCCTACCACGACCGACAGGGATCAAAAGCCCTCCCAGAGGCAGTCGAGCCCGAGGATCCCTCGCTCGGCTATCCTTCAGGACAAAAGCCCTCGCCAAGAGGCACCGGGCAGGGTAACCCTGCCCGGCCAAGGGTCCTTGGTAAGCTTCTTACAGCCCCTCCCGCGTTAAGGACCAAAGTCCTCCCAGAGGCAGTCGAGTCCTTGCTCGGCTATCCCTGGCTAGTAGCTTCCTACCACAACCGACAGGGATCAAAGTCCTCGCCAAGAGGCACTGAGCAGGAAACATGCCCGGTCCCCGTCCTGAAGGATCAAATCCCTCGCAAGAGGCAACCAAACAGCTGCCCTGCTCGGTCATCTCCAGCTGGTAGCTCCATACCCATGACGCCAGGGATCAATGCCCTCACAAGAGGCACCCGAGCGGCTACCCTACTCGGTCATCCCAGGCTGGTAGTTGCCTACCTACGACGCTAGAGATCAAAGCCCTCATCAAGAGGCAACCACGCAGCTTCACTGACCGGTCACCCTCAGCGGGCTTCTTACAGCCCCTCCAACGCTGAGGATCAAAGCCCTCCTTAAAGACAGCTCAGCAGTTACTCTGCTCGGCTATCTCCGGCTGGTAGCTCCCTACCCATGACGCCAGAGATCAAAGCCCTCACCAAGAGGCAACCGAGTAGCTTTCCATTCATGCTCATTCATCCTCTGAGCCCGTTCATGCTCGGCATAAATACGGCGGACATCCCTCTGCCCATCACCTGCGGAGGATCCGAGGCCCTAACAAGGGGCATCAGATCTATCCAAGCCCGAGCGATCCTCCCCTCGACTTCGGGGCCATAGAGATGCCTCCTTTTCAGCAGTGCTCGGCACGCTCGGCAAGTAATTGAAATCAACTCGACGAATGGTCGTTAGACAGATAGCTGACCTGATATGAAAGCCCAACAGCGCAAGCAGGGATATTTTACAAGCATTCCTCACAAACGGAAGATAAAGTGCAAACCGATGAAACCAAAGAAAAAGTTTTATTACCAAAGGAGAAGTCTTTACAAAGGGTATTTTGGGCTCCCCAGCCTTACAAACTGCCCGGAGGCTTACAAAAGAGGGCCGAGGAAATATCCAAAAGGCCTAAGTCGTAAACCCCCCTGCGCCTCGCTTCCCTCATCACTGGCATCGTGGCTTGCCGAAGGCTTCACCACCGGAGATTTTGCCACCAGGGGCGCGCCTCGCCTCCCTCGTCATTGTCTGCCGGAGGCCTTACCACCGGGAGTGGGACCCGAGCACGGAGCTCGTCATAGGCGAACTCGGGAAGCTGCTCCTTCACGGCATCCAGAGCCTTATTCCACGCGACGGCGGAATACTCACCAAGCTCGGCGTAAAACTTCTCTGACGCATTATAATTGGCCACGACTTTCCTAGCCCGAACCTCAGCAGTCTGGGCTGCCAGAAGCGCCGCCTTAGCATCCCCCTGCTGGCGTCCCTCTCCTTCTCCATGGCCGCGAAGCGATCGGCCAGATCCGCCAGCTTCCTCTCGGCAACCCGGTGGAATGCACTTAGGCGACGATGGACACTCCGATTCGCTGCATTGGCGAGCATCGCAGCCTCCGCATGGGCTGCCAGGACGTTGGCCCTCACCCTTTCCAGACGCAGGTCACCCCGCAGGACCTCGACCTCTGAAGGAAACGCTTTTATTGGCCTCGGCGTGTGGAACTCCCCCTCGGCCTCCATACGAGTAGCGAGGGCGCAGTGTTGAAGGACCTGACGGGAAGCGGATGAGAAACTGGGAGGCGCTCAAGCCAAGGAAAGGGAGGCCAAAAAACAAAGCGTAGAGGAGTTCGTACCTGGACCGGACCTTGGGCTATGACCTCCATTTGTCCCCTCAGAGTGCCATGCGGAAGCTTTCTCCTGGCCGACTCTTCCATCCCGGCGAGCAGGTCGGCAGCGATGGAAAGCCCGGACGGAACCACGAAGACGGCGTCACCCTCCTGCACGGGAATCCCCTCAGGAACCATCAACGGCGGCGCGCGAGAAATTGTCCTTTTTCTCTTAAAGGGGGCCCCGTCCTCGCCCTCCCCTCCGTCATTCGTTTGGGGCTCGGATGGCCGTGGGCGTCTCTGGCCGCCGCCGGAACAATCACCAGGAGCCTTCTGTAGGGTTCCTAGGCACTCTTACAAAGGTCTATAAGGCATCAACCATGCCGGAATAAAAATTTAGACGTGCCGAATAACCCAAAGCCGGGATCTTTGCTAGATTATTAGGGTTTAACGTGCAAGTAAACATCTTTACAACTAAGTGTGAGGGATTACAACCTTTGTAGTCCGCTCCTTCGCTTCATAAGCTCCGAGTAGAAGTCCCTTCGCCGCGATCCATGATCTCCCAGACTCAAGAGAGGCTCCACAACTCGAACGATCCATTCTAGCTTGTAGTCTTCCTTTTCTCCGATGATCTACCTCGAAGTTTCTATAACTCAAGCTCTCTCTCTCTCTAATGAGGTGAACACCCTAATCTAATTGGCTAGATTAGATGAGGATGATGGAGTAGTATTTGTGCTCTCTTTTCTTATCAAATTCTCACTCTTAATCATCACAAAAAGAAAACCTAGAAAGCTTTCTCAATGCTCAAGGTAGAAAGAAGAAGAAATAATGGATTAATTTCTTTTGTGATGAATAATGAAATGATATATGATTAATAATGTAACCATTGTCAACTATGACAAGGCTAACCCATGTAGAGAATTAACTAAGGCTAAGGGTTTGGGTTGGGTTAAGAATGAGTCACTAGAAAATATCAACCATAATATCTTAGCTCATGACAAAAGAAAACCTTCTAGAAGGTTCATGAAAGAACTAACCCAATTCAAACTCTAACCTTGTTTAATCTCCACTAGACATGTTGCATTAGTAATCATATTATGTTACAATATTATATATCACATATATAATATATTTTGTAACAAAAGAAAATAATACAATTAACATATATCACATATATATCAATGTATTACCCGGTGAGAAAATGAAATAATAAAGCGAGCCAATATTAGATAATGCAATGCAATATATCATATATATTATTATACATTAAATTATTGAATCAACACTTGATCCGACAATCCGGCTATATCAAATATAACCGACTAATATTTCATGTACCGATTCATCGAATCAATACTTGATCTAATTACCCGGCTCATATCAAAATATCGCAAGAATATAATACGGTATCTCATATCGCATTATCCTCGGTCGTGCACATATCACATATGTGCCCCTACTCCGTTTTGCCTGAGTCAAGAAGCCTCTGTGTAGGACTCTAAAGAATCGTCAATACACCGGTAGCAGGTGATGATCATATCAAACACCCACAAGCTGCAAGCGGTCAGCTAAACGTAACAGCCACCCAGGTATTGAGCGATCAGAAGATCAACAAGCAAGCCTGTACATTCTCCTGTGAATCCAAACAGTAACACTCCCGTACAGTTCGGTCTCTTCGTCTGATATGTTGCATATCTAGTCTAGGGGTGGTATACGTCAGACCCCAGTAACCGATAAGTCGTGTCGATGTGAGACTTAGAACAGGTCGAGAAACTACTGGTAACACTTACCAGTAAATCTCTATATCAGCCCTGGCCAGGGACTTTCAGTTATAGCCAATTGAACACAGCACAACATCAACTCTCTATACCGGGAGAGACGAATCCCCTCCTATCGCTCATTACCTCCATGTGATTCGGGACTGCGCCCAAAAGCCACCATTTTACACGCCCTCTTGGACGTGGTAAGGTGGAAATCAAAGCACAGTGGGAATCACACAAGACTCTATGACGATCTTGGGTCTACAGACTACCCTGCACCAGTGTCACCGGAGAACTGCCATCTGACGTGTAGTATATCACCATCTGGGAGTTCTCGGCGAGTCCGTCCAATGTACCCAGTCTCCACTGAGCACCCGTACACCATCTCTGATGTCAAAACACCGATGGATATGGGATCATCCATCGCCCATCATATGGGTCAAGATGCGTATACGCTAGTCTACTCTGGTGTATCGATGCCCTGTCTCGACACACCCTCGACTAGGAACGGTTATAGGATGTACTCATCGACTACTGTGGCCCCACTAGTATGATCTCATCATAGTCCCAGTAGTCGAGTACAGATCCTAAGGGCTTTATCAACATGTGAGAGTAAGACAGAAAACTAATATAACTCAACATGTTAAGATAAAGGGAAACCAAATAGCATACTATCATGACGAGCAAGAAAGTACTCTCTCTATATATCCAAGCATCCATTATAATATACATCATATGTACAACAATGGCCTCTAGGGTATATACATAACTAACACCGTCAACAAAGCGGACGGCCCTACCACCGGCAGAACATTCGGCGCAGGGCATGAGCCAGCCAGGGGCACACCCGCGCCGCTGGCTTCCCTCTGGAACGAGCGACCCGAAGAGTGGGAAAGAACAATGTATCCAAAGAAGAAGAGCGCCAAGCAGCCAAGACTTTGAAGAAGGAACTATGAAAGAGTAGGGTCCCTGGAGTGGGCCCCATCTCTATTTATAACCAAAACCAACCTTATCCAACGGCGCCCATCATCTCCCGCCAAAACGCCTCCTCGTGTCCAGCGGCTCCGATCGCTCTACGTGCTGTTCCCGCACTGGGCTGCATCCCATCAGACACTGCAAGCCTGCATACGTCGTGTCGGCCAACCGACGCTTGACATGTGGACTGTCGCTTCAGTGGCAGGATGTACGAACCGGCGCACTTTCCTAAAATGCAGAGATCTTGCTCTGATTCACTGGCAAAAAAGACAGCTGACAGCCCGGGGATGCGTCCCGACGAAACCTTAGGAGGGAGCTCGCCCCGGGGGGCCCGGCAGTCCACTCCTGACCCGACCCGCTAGTTGGTCGGGACAAGAGTGGGGGGTAATGTAGATGCTCAATATTGGCAACCTCCAAGATCACAACACGTAGAAGATGACGTGTCCCAGAACTCAGAAGAAAGGGCCCACGGGGGCCGACCAGGCCATCCGTGTACCCGACCCGCAAGCTCTAGCTGGCTCTCCTCAGAGCCCCCTTGAAACTGGCCTCCTCGGCCTCTCAGCTCGCCCCGAGCTGCCACCAAACCAAGACTCCTCGGCCCTCTTGCTCGTCTCCGAGCTCCCCAGCTGATGCTATCTTCCTCGGTCCTTTTGACCGACCAACTCCAACACTCAGGCGTAACCGTCGCTTCGTAAATCTCGCCACACGCGGATTCTCCGCCAGCAACGTCCCACGTTCTACGCCCTCATGATCCCCATTAATGGGCGATCCGCTCTTTACGCGAGCGTGACGTCGGGAGCGTAACTGCCTGCGAGATCCTCATGCCTGCTGCTGCGTGCTGCCGCCACTATATAAACCCCCATCACATAGGGGTTAAGTAAGCCATTTTTTATTCTACTTAGCCGTTATTCTTCTCGGATCTAGTGCTAACTTGATCGTCGGAGGGTCCTCGGTGGTACCAAACCACCCCGGGACCTCTTTGCAGGTACTCAGCGCTAAACTCCTCAAATCACCAATCTCCTCAAAACCCATTGAGTCCCACATGCAATAGGAGATCGCTTCAAGAATCCACCGGGAGATCGATGGAAGACAACATTTGACGGAGACCCGAAAGGACCTCCATCAGAAAGAAAATGACTAGGAAATCAAAAAAATTTGTTACAGATTAAGATGTGTTGCGGCAAATACGATCACAAAGCAATAAAAAACGATAAAGAGAAGCAAACAAATAAACAGAAATGATAGAAATAGAGCACAAACCAAAAGACAAAAAATTTACGTGGAAACCCTTACGAGAAAAACCACGGACAAAAGAAAAGCACTTTACTAATAGAACGAATAAGAGAATTGCAATGGTGGATTAACTCTCACAATATCACTCTCAAAACCCTAGCCTCCTCTCTCTTTAGATTAACAAAGGGTTTTATCCAATTAAGGTTACAAAATATAATTTATAACATAAGGCAAATAGAGTAAAAATTGTATTTCCCAAAACAGCCCAGAATTCGGCCAGAGTCGCCGACAGACTTCTTGAGCCGGCCCACAACGTTCTTGAGCCGGCTCACAACTTGCCTAGACAATGAATTCTTCTCTGTATCCAAGAGACGGGTCAACACTTCATTGAGACGACTCATAAGGTGTCTGGAAATCATATTTTTTTCTGAATGTATGAGACGATTCATTACAAGCATGAGCTGGCTCAACTTTTGGGGATCGAGAATACGAGGCAAACTAAACAAATCTCCATCTCGTCTTGCATTCTCTACAAAACTCCTCCATTATATTAGTAATAGCTCCACCTTCTCCACAAAACCCTTAAAAGGCTCAATGAGTATGACGCACTCCAATTAATTTCAAGCAATGCTCAAACTTAACAAACGAAAGAGACTTAATCAATATGTCGGCCGGATTATCCGCTATGCCAACTTTCATTACGATTATCTCTTTCTCTTCAACGACATCCAGAACAAACCAGTACCAAAAGTCGATGTGCTTCGTTCTACATGGTGCATCTGGTCCTTTGTCAAATAAATCGTGCTTTGGCTATCACAATCGACTATTATGATATCCTTTTGGATTCCAAGTTTCGAAAATAGTCCCTTCAAACAGATTGCTTCCTTACAGGCCTCAATAACGACCATGTACTCTGCCTCCATAATGAATAACGCAACTGTAAACTATAACGAAGCACACCAACTAATAGCACATTCTCCTAAAGAGAATACATAGCCGGTGATCGACCTTCGCCTGTCGAGGTCATTTGCATAGTCAGCATCGCTGAAACCAACCAAACTGTCACTATTCCTTCCAACCCCACATCAGAAATACCTTGTAGGTATCGTAAAATCCACTTCACTGTTTGCTAATGGCATTTACCAGGAGATGCCATATAATGTTGGGTTATGGCAGCGCCATGGCCATCAAACTGTGACCAATCGCAGAACAAAAATTTTACAAACTAGCGCTAGAACAACCCACGAATATGGATCTTCCATTAACCTTAAACCTAGCAAGCTATATAAAGAGTTGAGATGGTTATACCGAATGTTTCGTGTCCTTCGGTCTTTAACCTCGTTCCCAAGCTCCTAGTGGCCACCATGATCAAGTTTGATCTCCGGTCTCCCTCCATCGAAGATGATCCACCTGAGAGTCTATGAATCGAGCTTCTACCTCATAGCCGAGGTAACTAGGGTACCTAGTTCGCTAAACTAGATAGCCTAGAAGATATAGAGTCTAATGATAGATTGATTTATCTCTAAACACCCTAGGTTTCTCAACACATGAGACATTAAAGTTGGAAGAAGAAGAAGCCATGAGAGATGAAAGTGTGAAGCTTTTTAGCAACTCAAGAAAGAATGGCTAAGTGTTGTGAGTGAGAATGAATCAAGTAACCAAAGAAAATATCTTACAACCCTTACAAAATCAAGCATGCTTGAATAGTGTATCATGAGTCACTACATGAGTCACTAAGAGACCATGCTTCATTTAATGCCAAGTACACACTCATCCCTCCACCTCATTAAATCTTTTAAGAAAAAGATTAAATCAAAAATGAGGCGGCAACTTCTAGAAACTTTCTTGTAATAAATTACAAGAATACCCCTCATCTGTATATACATACCCGTATCCGTATTCCGAAAAATACGAATACAAAAGAGACGAAAATAATCCAACAATATAATACTAGTATCCCGCTTAAACCAAAGCCACTAGTATAAACTGTCCGAATCATGATACGTGCACAAGTGCACGTATATGATCGAACCCTGCCGTAAAACCATACTGCCTCTACATCGTTTCGCCCGAAGTAGAGAAACTTTCTGTGTGGGACTCTAAAGACTCGTCAATAAGCTGGTGGTGGGTTTAACCACAAGCACATCAGCGGCACTAGCTGTATGTAACGGCTACCCAGGTATACTTCGTTCAGAATGTCTGCCCTGTGCCGGAACTAAGCTTTATCTCAGGATACACCTGTCCCGTGTCGGAATTATGCTCCGATCCCTGGAATCATGCTCCGCTCTTCGGAATTATGCTCCGATCCCTGGAATCATGCTCCGCTCTTCGGAATGATACTCCGATGCTCGGAATTATGCTCCGATCCACGGAATTATGCTCACGGAATGATACTCCCCCCGCGGAATGATGCTCTACCTCGAAGACCAACTCCAAGATCCATCAATTTCGTGCACACAACTCATATACGCGACGTGCATTTATTGATGGAGGGAACTTTGTTGGGGTCAAAAATTACACCCCGATTGACCAAGTCAAAGTCAAAGTCAACCCCAAGTAAGCGGGCCCAAGCACAGGTCAAGTGCGCCCATGCCCAAGTCGAGCCCCGCGGCCGGCCTCTCCCATGCCAAAATGAAAATCATGTAATAAACAATTTTTGATGTAATTTTTATGAATAAATGTAAGAAAATTGCGCATAAAGCCAATTTTTTTTAAAGCCCATGGCTCATGTGCAAAAGAAATGAGCACATGAGGCATGGGATGGGCAAAAATGCCATTTTGTAAACCTCAGGGGGCTATATGTAAATTTGTAAGCCTATAAAAGGCAACATGATGATGAAATGAAATGACCTTTTTTCATTCCCCTCAAAAGCGAGGGTTTCTGTGCCTCCTTCCCCTTACTCAAGGTTCTAAAACCTTCTCCCCTTTTTTAATTAAATCAAGAGTTTAACTCTTTCTTTTCCAAAAATAAATAGATTTTCACCATCAAACCCTTGAAGAGGAACTCAGATCTTCCATCGAATCTCAAAAAGGGAAGAATTTTAAATCTCACCCCCTTTTTCTCTAAGATCTGACCAACCGAGAGGAAGAAGAAGGAGACTCATCTCCAAAAATCCCACCTTGGGAAGATCCAAGGCCTGAAAGAAGATCCAGGATCAAAGGGGAGAAGAAAAGGGTCCCCTTTGATCATTTCTAAAGATTTCTAGGAGTTTAACTCCGTCCAAGATCAGTTGAAGTTTAACTCCATAAATCAAATCTTTTTTATAGGAGTTCAACTCCATTCAACATCTGTCGGAGTTTAACTCCATAAATAAAAATCCCTCTTTCGGAGTTTAACTCTTATTTCCGGGGCTAAAATCCCCCTTCTTTCCGCCGGCGCCTGTTCAGTTGAAAATATTGCACATTTGATATGACATTTTCCTTACTCTTGATAAATATTTAAAGGTGTTTATTATAAATATGAAACATATTAGGGTTTATCTGCAAAATATCTATTATCATATGTTTCTATATTATAATTAATATTATGAAGGAAAATATATGCATATAATATTTTAGTAATTTAAATATGCATAGTATATCAAATATTCTAATTAAGATTCTTAAAATATTGTTTCATATAAAATGGTTAGGATAATATCTCTCTCTCTAATTTAAATATTACTAACATTATTCATGGAGATATTGTGCAAATTTAGCTCAGGTCAAGAGATCAAGATTTTCAAGATGTCATGATCAAAAATTTGCCAAAATCGTAAAATTAATACTGACAGAGACCCAGTAAATATTTGAAGAATTCAGGCATGGAAAATCACCATATTATGAAATTACCATATATGGAAAATCACCATATAAGGAAATCACCATATATGGAAAATCACCATATTAGGAAATTACCATATTAGGTAACTAGGTTTTCTTCTTTGAAAGCTATATAAAGGACCGAGGGCTAAAGATAGAAATCATCACTTTTTACACGAAGCAAATCACCGTCAAAGAACATGAGATCCACGACAGGTCCACGATTCGACGTGATAGAGCGACGTGAGATTCGACGGAGCATCTACTTCCTACAAGGCAGAGATCGAAAGCAACTTCTTCTTCCTCTTGTAATCTAAACTTGAAGGCTTTGTAATTGTGAAGTTGATTAATAAAGGTAGATCATTATTTAGCATTTATTTTCGGCATTTACATTATGAATTCTTTCTTTATCCGTTCTTCTTCTATCTCCAGTATGCGCGAGTAATTCTCCGCTTGATAGGGTTCGTAAGATTAGGGTAGATCAATGGATGAAAAAATGTTTTAATTTCTTTTAAGTCTTATGAAGTTTATAAACTTTAGCAGAATAAATGTTAACATCCTTATTGGGCGCGCTACCAATTTATTGCTAGTCTCGACCGCGATTTGAGATCAGATTAATAATTGTTTTGTTATGGGCTAGACATGAATAGAGATCAATGAAAGGACAAGGGTCAATAGTGGGGAAACCCTAATTTCTTTCAAGAACCCTAATTCTCATTCATCACTATTTATCTAGTATTAAATCTATCAATAGATAAAAAAGGTAATCTTTATTAGTCATCCATGACTACTAAATCCGAACGAACCCTACAAGCATTCTTCTTAGAAAATCTATATCCGTATTCAAACTAGATCCGTATTCTACATCCGTATTTTGACATAGATATAGAAACTATTTCCACTATTCTTTATTCCTCTATTCTTCCTCTTTTTCAACACGTCTAACGTAAGATTGAAAGATTCCACATATCTCTAAAGACGGCCCGTACTCATCTCGGCTAGCTACACGCGACACAGTTATTGATTGTGGTTATTCTACAAACACTTCTTTAAAACAGATCAATCATATAGCGCCGTTGTTGTGGATACGTGCGTAATTTTTTTTCTTGATATTCGAGTTGAATTCTTATCCGCCAATCCATAAAAATAAAATAAAACAGCAAATTGTGTATTTAACGATTAGTGGCGATTTTTGCGAGGAAATCTGGAGTCACTGTAGCAAGGAAATCAAGATTCATTACACAAAGCCCAGAGGAGAAAAGGAAGCTTCCATTTCAGGTATATTTTCTGTTCTTTTTCTTTTCTCTAGAAATCCTATAATCTGATTCTCTGCAGGATTCTTTGCAAAAATTCTCCACTTAAAAAAATCTTTTTGCGTGTTTTGTTTTTCGGGTTGTTTTTGCATATTCTTAATATGGACTTAAGGGGCAAACCCAATTTCAGATTAGGTGGGGATTTCATCACCCTTCCCAGGCCCCACAAATCACAAACGTGCATACGCATAAACCTACATTAATAAAAAAAATATCTAGACCAAACCTTAAGGACCGTCGCGCTCAAATAGGACAGAGAAGGGTCGTGGGTAATCTACCGCTTATCCGCATTTCTTTTATGGTGTCTAAGGCAAGTGTGTCTGAGGCAAGTGGTTACTTAATTAGGCCCGTTGTTTCGGTGATTCATATAGCGGATACCTACCACTTACCTGGCACTTACCTGGCTACAAGAGAGATAAAGAGGTGGTAAAGAATTGATCCTGCGGCATGTCCTTTGGAAGTCTAGGAGCGGTCTAGTGCTTGACCTAGGTAACCTTAGTTCTAGGGTTGTTTTTGCATTTTTATGATTTTTGTGAGTAAACCCCAAGTCCACTTTCAAAGCAAAACAATCCAAATAGAGCTTAAATCTTTTCACCCTCTTTTCTTTTCACCTTCTTATAATGTGTAACCCAAATAAAAGAACTCTTGCCGAGCTTTGCTATCCAGAACCAGATATTTCTTGTTATCGTAATCGTTTCGGTATACCATCCGACTCTACCATGTCTTTAAGAGATCAGATAGAGCAAACGGAAAGAAACAGTTGGCCACCTCACTCCAGGTCCTGTCAACCGCATCCAAATTATACATCTTCTTATGTTAATACTCCGAGTGAAGGAACTCCTAAACGCATGTCCATCGCTGAGCATATAGCGAGGGCTAACGGCCAAAGTTTCAATCCAATCAAACCATTAGGATAACAAACACCACCACTTTCTAAAGAAGATTTTCATACTCGGTTTGTGGCGTATATGATGTCTGTTGAAAATCACCAACCAACCAACCAATATCAATATTCTTCTTATCACAATGTTGATTCTACTCCTGCCCAATTTTCACAACCATTCAATTCCTATCAATCCTACCCGACTTTTACAACTTTTCTAGACAGTCCTTCTAATCAGTCATTTGGGAGTTTTACTTATCCACAAGAATTTCAATCTTATGCTAAAACCCCTTACTGACCCATGTCTAGTCTTGAGCGAACACTAGAAGAATATGTGATAGCGTCACACCGCACCAGAGAGGAATTGAAAGAGTGCATGGCTGTCCTCAATAAACAAAACAAATGAGCAACTAGTTTTGAACCAGCTCAAAAATTTTCAATGTATGATACGGCCATAGGACAAATTGAGAATTTTGATAGTGAGAAAGAGGTACACCCCTCCTAATCAAATCTCCCCATCCCAAATTGAAATCTACAACTCTAGTTTCACTAATCTATCAAGTACACCAAATGATTCACCAATTGAAGATAGAATATCTGATGAGTTGTGTGACTTTGTAGTGTTTGATTTACACGATTGTGAAGGGTCCATTTCAAGTGAAGCCACACCCAATCCTTATGATCTCTACACCTCCACTCTAGAACCACAATTGATTGAGAACCCTCCTTTTGATGAGGTGCCTGAGAATTTTAATTTTCACTTGATTGAGGAGATTGACGTTGGGGATATATTGAATGATGAACCCAAAATTTTGGATGAGTTTTTCCCACCAACACATCAAGTCATTTCACTCCCGTGTGGTCATCATCTCGAGCCTTTAACTATTCTTCCCGAACCCCATATGCGTCTTAAAGTTGATGATAAATGTATAACCGAAAAGCAGAACGAAATTCATCCTTCATTTCCCACATCTGGTTCAGCAATACTCGACACAGCAATATGTTTACCCATTTCATCTCCCACTTTCTCTGATTCTTATTCTAATTTTCTTTTAATGATAGCGAGTGTTGATGAATCACAATCCGATATTTCGAGTTCGATAATTCTAGAAAGATCACTTGATTTAGACCCTTTTGAGAATGGGGTAAATTGGTTTTTCAAGACTCCTACCTCCATAATTTTTGACAAATCAAGTGTGTTGAATTCTGGCGCGGCCCTTATTAACATTGAAACGTTCAATCGGACCATCGATGAAAGTTTCGAAGATATTTTCGCCGACGAACTCGCATTCTTAAACGACACGGATTTTGTGATTAATCAACCTCCACCTAAAGAAGTTGAACCGCCACCCTTTCTTCTTATAAAATACGAGAATGCAAATATTGCACTCATTCCTAATTATTCACATTCTCGTTTTTATCCACCATCACGGTTTCTTCTCTATCAGCCGAGACGTAAACCAGATCGATTCCGCCTCCTATCCCCCCCACTTATTCACATTTATAATCTTCCACCAACCAGTGCGATACATCGATTAAATTTTTGAATGGTTGGTGTTGACTTTTGGTCATTGTAAAGTTTTATATTGACCAATAACTTTAACCCCCCCTTCTTATAATTTTTAAAATGTTTAATATTGTTTGACTCAAGTTTGGGGGGAGAGAAGAAAAATATTTTGGCTTTTGAAAATAAGTTTTTACAAAATTCCGAGCCAAAAATAAGTTTGGGGGAGAATTTCACTTTCATTATTTCTTGTCCCCTTTGATAACTTTTCCTTCCAAGTCTACAGGTTTTTTTAGGCTTAACTGATGACATCATTGAGGACACTGCTGTAAACAGGTTTGGGGGAGGTTTGTGCTTATTTACGCATTATTTTGCATTACACTTTGCATAAGCACAAAAAATTTTCTTTGATAATGGAAGTTAGAAAGTGAAAAATTACATATGAAAGATAGGAATAGTTTAAGAAAAACAAGAAAGTTAGATGTTTTCTTAAGCGAAACCAGTAATAAGTAGTTATGAACTGTTGTCCCAAAGGTTAGTAAGATGAAGGAAATTACTAAACTGAGGATAAAAATAAGTCTGAAAAATAGTCTCTATTCTTGAGGCCAAACATCTGAACGTTGATACCTTACTATACGCACTTACACACATCTTGAAACTCGGGATAGTAGAGGATACCTTGAAATGCTCTTGTCTAAAAGCCTTGGTATGAAGGAAAAAAAAGTATAAAATGGTGAAGAAAAATGAACACTGGTTTTGTAATTACCAAGACAGCATAAAAAAATATAGCGAGGGTGCTTTATCACCTAATGCCTTAGACCAACTGGTTTGGGAGCTACTGCTAAGCCTTAGGTATTGCAAGATGAGGAATTACGCCTTAATAATGTGAGCACATTTTGTAATCGGTCGGTTGGTACCTCAAGAAGTATTAACGGTCGCATGAAGAATGTGTGAGAAATTCCATCTAAAATATTCACCAACTAAAAAGTACTAAGGCGGATGGACAAGAGTATGATGGCTTGAATTAAATTCTCCAAGTGTAGGGATGTCTTTTATACACACGTAGGGGTATATGATCGATGTTTGGATAAAAGGTAGGAAGGAAGAATAAAGGCGATGTTTTATTGAGGGATGATATGATTTCTGATATCTTTTCATGACCATTAAGATAGGGCTCATGGCAACCGAAAAGCTGGTATAGTTGGAAACTCTTATTTTCAAGTTCTTTCTTTTATAAATCCTTATCTTTATATGTAACTTTCATCTTCTTTCTTTTATTATGGGATTTTGTCGGTGTAATCCGCTGAAAACCCTCAGGAAATAACACTCTTCCTACTAGGGACACCTAGAGGTTTAACGGCTTGTTGCACATGCTCAGTGCAATCGTGTTGCCTACGAAATTGTGCTAGTTAGTTTTTCTTTTCTTCTTTCTCCCTCTCTTGAATAACTAGTTTGCTCGGGACGATCAAAGTTAAGTTTGGGGGTATTTGTTCAGTCGAAAATATCGCACATTTGATATGACATTTTCCTTACTCTTGATAAACATTTAAAGGTGTTTATTATAAATATGAAACATATGAGGGTTTATCTGCTAAATATCTATTATCATATGTTTCTATATTATAATTAACATTATGAAGGAAAATATATGCATATAATATTTATATAATATTTTAGTAATTTAAATATGTATATCATATCAAATATTCTAATCAAGATTCTTAAAATATTGTATCATATAAAATGGTTAGGATAATCTCTCTCTCTCTAATTTAAATATTACTAATATTATTCATGGAGATATTGTGTAAATTTAGCTCAGGTCAAGAGATCAAGATTTTCAAGATGTCATGATCAAAAATCTGCCAAAATCGTAAAATCAATACTGGCAGAGACTCAGTAAATATTTGAAGAATTCAGGCGTGGAAAATCACCATATTATGAAATTACCATATAAGGAAAATCACCATATTAGGAAATCACCATATATGGAAAATCACCATATTAGGAAATTACCATATTAGGTAACTAGGTTATCTTCTTTGAAAGCTATATAAAGGACCGAGGGCTAAAGATAGAAATCATCACCTTTTACACGAAGCAAATCACCGTCAAAGAACACGAGATCCACGACAGGTCCACGATTCGACGTGATAGAGCGACGTGAGGTTCGACGGAGTATCTACTTCCTACAAAGCAGAGATCGAGAGCAACTTCTTCTTCCTCTTGTAATCTAAACTTGAAGGTAATTGTGAAGTTGATTAATAAAGGTAGATCATTATTTAGCATTTATTTTCTGCATTTACATTATTAATTCTTTCTCTATCCATTCTTCTTCTATCTCCAATATGCGCGAGTAATTCTCCGCTTGATAGATTCGTAAGATTAGGATAGATCAATGGATGAAAAAATGTTTTAACTTCCTTTAAGTCTTATGAAGTTTATAAACTTTAGCAAAATAAATGTTAACATCCTTATCGGGCGCGCTACCACTTTATTGCTAGTCTGGACCGCGATTTGAGATCAGATTAATAATTGTTTTGTTAAGGGCTAGACATGAATAGAGATCAATGAAAGGACAAGGGTCAATAGTGGGGAAACCCTAGTTTCTTCCAAGAACCCTAATCCTCATTCATCACTATCTATCTAGTATTAAATCTATCAATAGATAAAATGAGTAATCTTTATTAGTCATCCATGACTACTAAATCCGAACGAACCCTACAAGCATTCTTCTTATAAAATCTATATCCGTATTCAAACTAGATCTGTATTCTACATCCGTATTTTGACGTAGATCTAGAAACTATTTCCACCATTCTTTATTCCTCTATTCTTCCTCTTTTCAACACGTCTAAAGTAAGATTAAAAGATTCCACATATCCCTGAAGACGGCCCGTACTCATCTCGGCTAGCTACACACGACACCGTTATTCTACAAACACTTCTTTAAAACAGATCAATCAGCGTCCAGCGTCCGCGTGCCGGGCACGTGAGACGCTAGCGTCCAAGTGCCCAGCGCGTAAGTACTGGGCACGTGAAGCGCTAGCACCCAGTGCCCGCGAGCTGGGCACGTGAGGCGCTAGCGCCCAACACCCAGCTCCCTAGCGACTTTAAGACGCTCCCCACCCTACTTTTTCCCACACTATCCCACACTCAAAATACACCCCCGTTAGGAAAATTTTTCTAACGGGGCGCTACCCCGCACCCCGTAAGGGGGCCGTTAGCCCTCTTGACCCCTAGCCCACTATCCGGGTAGCGGGACCTCCGTAAAACTCTGCGGGGCCCACGATATGTCCAAAACCCCTTCAAAACACAACACTGCACATTGAATTCACAAGACCTGTTTGATCCGTCAATCGGAGGTTCTCTCGCTCCAAAGACGAAGGGTAATTAACGGCAGCTTAGTCTGCAGCTGTCGGAGATTCGAATCACCACAATCAATAAACCCCAGCCTACCTTAAGCAGGGGGAATCTGTAATGCGCCTGACAAGCGATGCGTATTCTCATCTCAATATGGTGACGAAAAAGACCATACACCTACAAACTGCACATACACACATCCTCAAGCTCTGGATAGTAGAGGATACCATGAAATATCATTACCTGAAAGCCTAAGTATGAAAGAAAAAACGGTATTTGAAGCTAACCACGAAAAAAATATCGCTGAAATTTTTTTTATATATAAATTTGGGTTGTAACTTATTTAGAGCTATGGAAAAAAATAGAAAAAATATACAGTAAGGCTGCTTTATTACCAAGTGCCTTAGACCAACTAGTCTGGGAGTCACTACTGAGCTCGAGATAGTTACAAGACTAGACTTATATGTATGAAGCTATTTACGTCTTAAGTTCACACATTCGGTAATCGGTTGATTAGTGCCTAAATAAGCATTGATGATCACATGAAAGGTGTGTGAGCAAATCCATCCATCCTTAATAAAAGTAGTACTAAGGTAATTAGGGCAATAGTACGATTGCTTGAATTGAATTCTTGAAGTGTAGGGATAACATTTTTACACACACGTCGATGTATATGATCGATGTGTGGAGGACAGATAGGTAGGAAAGATTGGAATGATATGGAGGAAGTAACATTCGGATTCAATCAAGGCTATTAAGATGTGGTTCATGACACAAAAAAACCAATGAAATTTAAAACTCTTCATTTTCATATTGTTCTTAATCTGTTACTATCTTTGTATGTAATTTTTACGCTTTTATTTTTGTTTCCCTTATTTTCTTTTCATTTTTTGGATTTTGTGGGTGGTATCCGTTGAAAACCTTTAGGAGACACAACTCTCCTACTATAGACACCTAGAGGTTGAAAGCCTTGTTGAATACACTCAATGCAATCGTACGCCCGCGAAAAGTGCATAGGAGTAGGAGTAGTTTAGTTGGATTTTAGTTGATAATGTTAGATGTCAGTTGAGAGTTCGAAACCTAAGATTTGCTCAAGAACTAGTAAAAGATAAGTGTAAGGGTATTTCATTGATGCATTTTATTGCATATTTATATAACCTAACTTATCTTAATTTTGCCTATTTTTATTTTTTTCTGGGTGTGTTTTGTCAATATTACAGGTTTTAGGGTCTAAAGGGAAAAGTGCGCAACAAACTGCTTACGTATGTAGAATGGAGACTTAATTGGAGTTATTCACAAATCAGGGAATCAATTATCAAATTTGGAACAAATTTTGGAGATCTCGAGATCAAAATAGAAAACATGGAAAACGCAAGATTGCCAAATTTGATAAAATTTCGGCCGAAATCATTAAGGACTCAGATTCGACCGAAATTTGGCAAGATCCACACTCGAGAATTTTGGGAAAATTTATATTCTCTGTATCTTATAGAAAGTTTGCTTCAATTATCCAAAAATGCCTATAAATACCCTTGTATAGTTCAATAAATTTTCATCACTCCCTAGGTTTTAAAATTAGGGTTTATATTTGGAGAGATCAACAATTTTTGTAAGTTTTTATTTTATTTAATGAAATTTAGTTTGTTTAATTTTGTCTTTTCAATTATGATAGCTAAATTTCTCTCTTTGGGTTTGAGTTGTTTTCTAGTATGGTTGGATAATTTCTTTTCTTCTTTCTCTTGTTTGAATATAAATTTCTACTGATCTAAAGGTTCTATCTTTATGTTTTCATCTAAAAAACTAAACTCTATTATGATAGTTGACACATTGAATAGGTTTAGAAAAAATGTGATACGCCTAAAAACTATTTAGATTAATGATAGATTGACGCTCTAGAAATCTAATTAGAGAAGGTAAGATGAGATTTTTAATCTATAGAATTCAACCTAATTAATGTAGGATAATTTAGCTTAGTCCGATAAAACAAGTTAATTCATAAATTGACGACTTATGGTTTAATTTGTACAAGGGTAAATCTAGTTATTGTTAGGTTAATTAGAACAACATGTTTAATTTCCTTGCTAGATAATTTCATGTGATTGATAAGGTGAATCTTTAAATGTAAGATTTATGCTTTCATTGATTAATATTTTATTGTGAAACTATATTACTTTATGCTTTTGTATAATTAATAGTTTTGAATTTAAACATGAGATTTAGAGAAGAAAAAGAATCATATAAACCAACCATAATGGTTTAAATAATTCAAAACCCCAGGATTTCCTTGCTTTTATTTAATCTATCTTTTAATTAATTGCTTTTATTTACTTGCACTTTTAAATTCTTTGCATTTAATTTTAGTATTAAATCAACTCTTTTTCATTACCTGTCTTTAAAATTGATTAAATAACACCTCTTTTGGGATCGACCCGTTAACGCATACTATGATTAAACCGTGCGCTTGCGGTATTAAAATTTATAACGAACATAGAACTTTTCAAAAGATTTTCTTCTGACTTTTAAAATAGCAACCGAACGTTTTTCCTGCTATTTATAACCCCACTTCTCATATTATTATCTTTGAATTGTATAATGTAGCTTAATGTTTTTCTAATCATTTTACTAATGAGATACTTCATCCCGTGATACTTGCTGTGTTAACTAAGATTTCTAAATATTACTCTGAAATTCCAATTGTTACAGTTTGTGTTCGATAATGGACCCTAGAATTAAATTAAAGGGTTTGGAGGCTCTTTTAAAAGAGTTCCATGGATGCATGAGGCAACTTTAGATATTGATGATTATATTAATACCGTTAAACGTAATTTAAATAAAATGTTTGATTTATATGTTGCATGATCTTCTACCGCTAGAAGTACTAGATTACCGGCCGCAACTAGTTCATGTGCTTCGATTCTAGCCTTTGCACTTATTCAACAGTCGAAAAGGGTACGAAGCCTCGTGGCTTCATCATCGTCAACTTTAAATGAATTAATAATATAGTTACAGAGTGAGTTAGATGTAGATTATATTATAGATAAGATCAATGTTTTAGCCTGGTGGAAAAGCCATGGACATTTGTATCCGGTGATTTCTGCTATGGCTCAGGATTTACTAACCATTCCAGTATTCACAGTAGCATCGGAAAATTTTTTTAGTACAGGTGGCAGGATATTAAGCGAAAAAAGATACAGTTTGGCATACGACACTGTGAAATGCATGATTTGCTCACAAGATTGGGAAGCGGCAGCTGTTAGGAAACAAAATCAAATCACTTTGAACTCGGATTATCTACCTGAAGAGCTTACAGGATTGGGAGAGTCCAACACCGAAGGAGAAAACACAACCAACGGCGACAAATAGTGAGTAGGAACTAGTAATAGTAGAAAAAGAACTACGCAAACATGATTCTCTCTCATTAAGCTCAATATTTGGGAGGGATACATAACCAGCCGGAATGGGTTTAGTCTCTAATGTAATAAAAAAACAAATTGTATTATTTAATTGTAATTTGATTTATATTAATGAAAATTTTGGTTTATTTTTCATTTATTTTAACTCTATTCATTTTTATAAATTTTAAGGATTTTTTTATTTCAAAAATACAGAGTCAGGCGAGGCGACTCGCCTGACTCCCCCGAGTCAGCTCGTCTGGTCTTGCTATTCGTCTAGGCGAGACGAGCAGTGTTGGGGTTGGCAACGATTAAACTCGTTTCGCTTTGTCTCACCGGCTAAATAAGGTGAGTTTAACTCATCTCGCTTCATCTTACCAGCTAAGCAAGATGAGTCGGACGATTCATGAAGCGAATTAGCCTGGCTCGCTTCATTTGCTAGGCCTATCCATCACCACATCAAATTCTATATGTATTAAACCTTTTTGAGCAAAGATTGGAAAAACTTGCGGTCGAAGTTCCGTTTGTGCTTCTTGTTGGACCGCCAATTGCAACTGAGAAATTCATATTTAAAAAAAACTTACTGAGCTCCACACCAATGATCCACAATAAAAATAACCTAAACTATGGTTTTTAGAGAAAATAAAAGCGGCGATAGGGTTTTTGCCCTCTGTAAACACGATATATATAAACTAACATAAAAATCCAATAGATTGTAGCCGTAGAATCATCGTCGAAAAAACCTAGGTCGAATGGCTAGCAAAAGTCGGTGGAAAGTAGTCAAATCCCCCACTTTTAGCCGATTCTTCAGGTGTATGGGGCCTATCTTTTTATGGCGTCTTCAACTCCTCTCTATAGCATTTATTAAATATTTATTTCTTCATTTTCTTGACCCATGCACACTTGCACGTAATTGAAGTGGTTAGTTGCCTAATTTAGACCGGTTCCTTGGTTAGCTTGAATCCAAATTTTTATTTAGCGAATTTTTACTATGCAAGGCAGTAAAGAGGCATAACCCATGGACGTGCTACTCAAGAGTACGTAAACTGCTTTGCGCCAAGTCAAAACAAAAAGGCATAACCCATGGACGTCAACCACATACTTTGCAAGGCGGTAAAGAGAACATTTGATTCACATCCAGTTAAGCGTTCGAAGCGTACCCACTCATGTATGTGCGAAAAGGTTTAATGCATAAAATAAACAGAAAGGAAAAATTTATTATTCATACCTCAGAAAATTCTTACATTGATGAAAACAGTAAACAAAAACATCATTAAAATGTTTGCAATGGTAAAACACTAAATCCAGGACATGGACTGAGAAATTCAGAAGTAAGGTCGTATAAAATGCTTCTGGCTTCTCTGACCATTTTTACGTGCATCCTCTCGCGAATGCAAGCGTCAGGATCCTCGCTTATGTCGTCCGCCGTCTGATAGGCGGCGATTATCGTCGTCTGTTAGAAAATTTGATGCAAGATATCAACAAGATTATCTCGCCGCCTCTTCGAGATCAGGCCCATCAGATATACTGAGTGCACCTTGTCTTCGGCATCATCCAGTGCTTTAAGCGGCATGGCTTCGTAAAATCCAGGAAGTGCGTTCCAAATCGTTCTCGCGACGATCTTCAGAAGAGCGGAGCGACGAGTAAGTAGTCGACCGTTGTATTCATTAAAGCGACTTATAATCTTAGCGCATTGAGCATTTGTAAACTCCTGGTTTTGACAACGGCCTTGTGCACGAATGTCTCCATAAGAAATAATTTCGTTAAGATCATACAGATGAGCGGCCATAGCGTCCGAAAAGGAAAATCAGTAAGAGTTTAGTAGTCAGACTGATCAAGAAAATGCTTATTGAAATAGACACGGGAATCTAAATAACTCTTGATATCCTCACGGAGAAAACAAGTTCTGATTAAGACACCTAACAAATTCAAAATTGTGCAAATAAAAGAGAAATCCTAAAAAAGGATCCTCATTTAACGAGAGACTCCTCGGGCTAAGGAGTTAAACTCCCTCGAGAGCAACGCACTACAAACAGAAATGACATCTGTCAACTGTAATCATGAAGGGAATAAAATTCCCCAAAATTTCTGTGAGAACGATGGAGTAAACCCATCAAAACCCTAAAAAAGCAAAGCTTTTTACGGAGGTAAAACCCTGATATCTTTAAAGATCTGAAACACAAATCTTAGAAACTTTAAGAGTTCTTCATTAATGGGTTAAGAAAACCTAAAAAAGATCTCTTTAGATCTATGATCTAAGAAAGAGCAAAGCTCTGTTAAGAAACCCTAAAAAAGATTTCTTTAGATCTATGATCTAGGAAGAGCAAAGCTCTGTTTTAATTAACGGTTTGAAGATCTGTGATCTAGTAAGAGCAAAGCTCTGTTTAATGGGGTCAAACATAATTCTTACCAAATATTTGAACAAAGTTCTAACTTAAAGAAAGTTCTTGGGGCAGAGATCTATGCTCTGAAGAGAGAATTCAATTCTCAGAAAAACAAGAAAGGGAGAAGATGAACAGAAGTCATCTCAAGGGCCAAAGGCCCTATTTATAGGCGCTGGAAGTCGATCCAACTTCCAAGTTGATCTAACGGTGGAAAGGCCGCTATCGCTGCACTCACGTGTAAACCATGTGAGCGCAATGGTGGGGGGCATTTGTTTTCCCCAATCAGAGAGCAAAGCTCTATTCAAAATTTAAAATTTGAATTGAGGCGGTGCTTCATGAGAGCGCTCACGCCAAGAGCGCCAGCGCTAAGAGTCAAAGACTCTGAGGCAGCGCCTCACGTGCAAAGCACGAGAGCGCTCGCGCCAAGAGCGCCAGTGCTAAGAGTCAAAAGACTCTGAGGTAGCGCCTCACGTGCAAAGCACGAGAGCGCCAGCGCTAGAACTAAATGTTCTCCATCCTTGGATCAAAAATCCAACGAAGATGATAAATCATTAAATTACCAGAATAAAATTCTGTTGAGGAAATACTACTCAAATCTTTCTAAATAAGAAAGATTGTGCTCTGTAAATCAGAGCACCGTTGGATCAAAAGATCCAATGGTGATTAAAAATCACCAAGATACAGAATAAGTTCTGTATGGGAAGTAGTTTCCCAATCTTGTTAAAAACAAGAAAAATGTCTTATGTAAAACAGAAGCCCTTGGATCAAAGATCCAATGGTGGGAAACATCCCTAAATCAATCGGAGATCTCTCGATGAGAGATTTTCTTAACTGATTCAACAAATCAGCCTCCCCTATATAAAAGACCCAAGACTCAAGTCTTAGACAGAGAAACCTCCCTATAAGTTTCAAGTTCTCAAAAAAGAAAAAGAGAAGAGAGGGCTCTAAGAAGAAGAACCTTTTTCAAGATAAATAAAAAGAAGAGAGATCATAACATCTCCTCCATATTTGAGAGTTTAACTCTCATATCAGAAGAACTTAGTTCTTGTTCTAGATCACAGATCTATAAGACAAAATCTTTCGCAAAAACAGAAGAGATCATAGCATCTCCCCATAAAAGAAGAACATAGTTCTTAGATCCACGAGACAAAGTCTCTTATAAACGAGAACTTAATTCTCAGAGCACGGAATTGATCAGAACTGCCAAAGAAACACTTTAGTGCTCCAAGTCTGGTGCTTAGCGCCAAGCGCTCCACGTGCTCCTCACGTGGGCGCTATTTTAAAAGAAGCGCTTTAGTGCTCCCAGTTTGGCGCTCAGCGCCAAGCGCTCCACGTGCTCCTTATGAGGCGCTATTTTATAAGAAACGCCTTAGCGCTCCCAGTCTGGCGCTCAGCGTCAAGCGCTCCGCGCCAAGCGCTCCACGTGCTCCTTACGTGGGCGCTATTTTAAAAGAAGCGCCTTAGCGCTCCCAGTCTGGCGCTCAGCGTCAAGCGCTCCACGCGCTCCTCACGTGGGCGCTGAAGAAATACAAAGCGCTCTGTAAATAAAACCCCAGTGCCATGGAGAGTGTTCAACACTCAATAAAAAAACAAAAAGAAAGAGTGAGCGCTATGTAAATAGAGCTCAGCGCCATAAAGAATGTTCAACACTCAATAAAAAATAAAAAGAAAGAGGGGTGTCAGAACCCCAAATCAATGCTCAACATTGTTGAACAAAAAGGGCTGAGCCCAAACAAATGTTTAACATTTTATTCAAAACTGAGTAGACTGAGTCCAAACAAATGTTCAACATTTTATTCAAAAATGAGTGGACTGAGCCCAAGTTGGACACAAGTCCCTAATTCAGATTAACCGAGCCCATGTGCTCACAATCTCTTTAATTGGTCTTAGTCCCAAACCTGACTATAGATCTCCCAACCAACACTGGTTCAAGGGTACATCTCTTCATATCTCTGATATATGTCGTTGTAATTCTTCAACGTATTCAGAGAGATGGAGGGTCCCAATAACCAATAACTTTTGGTGCATCCTCAAACGGTTAAACCAAAACCTTACAGACTACGATGTCTTTAAACTAGACTATGATGTCTTTAAACCATACAGACTACAATGTCTTTAAACCTTACAGACTATGAGGTCCTTAAACTCATAGACTATGATGTCCTTAAACCCAATGGACCGCAATGTCCCTAAACTGAAATGATAGAGTCCAAATACTCTTTCGTTGGATCTAAATTATCCCAAAATCCTGTTGAGTAGATCTTAGTCTAAAATTAGACTAACGTATCCTCAACAAACGTTTTAGTTGATCTTAGTCTAAAACAAGACTAAGGACCCTTAAACCAACCCAAACCTAAATCTAAGAAAATACGGATTTGGACTAATCCACGCCCTACGGGCGACAACATAAATTAGTCTCCGTATACAATCCACGGGAAACCAAAAACAAAACAAACATACACGACACGAAGTGAACATCTGGAGAAGGAGAAAGTGGTTATCGTGATGCGGTAGCGTAATTAACTGCAGGGGCTTTCGCCTGCAAGGAAGAACGTCCCCACAATCAAAAAACCCTCACAATGAGGGGGAATCTGACGAAGTCTGCAACAACGGTCGCATCTGCCCAAACCTCCGATACACGGTGCCATAAATCAACTTGGCATCTTCGGAGAGGTGGACAGATAAAACCGAATAGCATCTGCCCCCAAATTCAGGCAAGAAGTTTGTCTTCCCGGTTTTCGGCGGTAAACACTTGTCAAGTACTTAAGAATGTCCTCCACAGCTGTCCAGTGATTCTCCCAAGATCCGATTGATTCCTGATCACTACACCTAGTGAGTCATCTACATCTGGTCTGGTATATAACATCGCATACATGATAGAATCTACTGCCGAAATATAGGATATCCCTTGCACGCGAGCTCTCTCCAAATCAGTCTTGGAAGACATCTTTTTGGAGAGAGAGATTCCCTAGTACGTGGGCAAACCACCACGCTTAGAATCCTCCATACTAAACCCTTTTAGTATGGTGTTAATGTACCTGGATTTGGGACAATCCTAACATCCACTTAGATCTATCACCATAGATCCTTATCCTTAAGATGTAGTAGGTATCATCCAGATCTTCCATGGAGAATACTCATGATAAGAGGAGCTTGACTGAGTGTAGCATAGGAAACCATTTTCTATCAAGAGTATGTCATCTATGTACAATACGTGGAAGACAACATAACTCTCTACTACCTTCTTGTATATACAAGGTTTATCTACCTTTTTGATAAAGTCAAACTCTTTGACTGCCGCATCAAAACAGATGTTCCAACTCCGCGATGCTTGCATTGATCCTAGTGGACTTAAGCATAGTTTTGAAAGTCTCAACTTTTCCATCTACACCAAGAATCTTCTCAGATCCATTTGCTCCTGATGGGTTTTACCCCTTCAAGTGCAACATTCAAAGTCACACTTTGTTGGTGTACATAGATTCCATCTTTGATCGCATAGCATCCAGCCATTTCACAGAGTCCCCACTTGTGTTGGCCTGCCTGAACCTAGTTGGGCCATTATCAAGCATGATGCAATCCTCGCTCCCACTGTCACCGAGAAGACCGTAGTATCTCTCAAGTGGATGAGCAACCCTACCAGATTCGCGGAGAGGCTGAGGTTCGTTGGAGACTATTGAATCCTTTGGTTTCACCAAATCATCAGTTGTTAGTTTGTCAAGCCGGAACAACTTCCAGTTCTAACTCATGACCATAAATTTCTTCACAAGAAATTCTTTTTCTAAAAAGGTGGCATGCTGAGAAACAAAACACATTTTGCTTCTCAGTTAGGTAGAAGATATTCCCTTGCAAATGTTTGAGATATCCTAACAAACTTACAGTACTGACCTTGCCTCGAGCTTGTATGGATTCTGCCTTTCAACATAGGCCGAACAACCCCATATCTTAACTCGTTTAAGACCTGGTCTCTTCCCATTCCATATCTCATATGTAGTGGTAGGCCCTGATTTGGATGGAACCTCATTCAATAGGTGTGCAGCTTCTCAAGTGTATAACTCCAAAAGGAAACATGTAACTCAGCAATACTCATCATAGAGCACGTCATATCTCATAGGGTGCGATACCTCCGCCCCGATACACCGTTGTGCTGTGGTGTACTCGAAGGAGTAAGCTGAGAGAGAATCACATTCTCCTTTTAGAAACTCCAGGAACTCCATGCGCAAGTATTCTCCTCCTCGATCACATCGTAGGACTTAATACTTCTACCATTAGGTTCTCAACTTCAAATTTATATTCCTTGTATTTATCAAAAGTTTCAGAATTTTGTTTCAACAGGAACATATGTCTGAATCCTGAGAGAAGATCAGTGAATATAATGAAGTACGAAGAACCAACTTTGGCATTTGTAGACAGGGGACCGAATACATCATCATGTATCTGTCCCAAGAGTTCAGTAACTCTATCTCTGTTTCCAGTAAACGGAGTATTGGTCATTTTACCTTTGAGACAAGACTGGTAAGTATCATAAGATGAAAATTTGAACAGATTTTCATATTCATCCTTATGTAACTTAGCTTGTCGTGTCGCATTGATATGACCTAGTCTACAATGTTGCAAGAAGGATTCGTTCATTTCTGAACTACTCCTCTTGTGTGTGTTCTACATACTTTGAACTGTGTTTTGATTTAGAACGTATATGCTATTATATAACGTGCCTGATCCAATCAACTCTTGATTTAGGAAAATGTTCACAATATTATCCTCTAATACATAATTATATCCTTCTTTAACTGAATAAAGAAACTGATGTAATGTTGTATATCAGGTTCGGTATGTAATAACATTCGTTCAGAATCAATGTATTAACCATTTGGTAATACAAGGTGATATCTGCCAACTGACTTGGCTGCAACAATTGCACCATTTTTTAACACTTAGAGACATATCACCCATTCTCAGTTCTCTACCTATGTGTAGCCCATGTAACAGATTACATATGTGGGATCCTAATCCGGTATCTCATATCTAGGACATAAAGAATATTGAGAAACAGTTCTTGGTATTGAACACACCCGAAGAATATGCATCAACATGCTTATTCCTCGATTGGGTCGCATGGGAATCCGGATATTCCCCTATTTCCTTCTCGGACTTATAACAATTATAAGATAGAGCGGAACCAACATTCCCTAGCTCAGTATAATAAGCAGGTTCGGTCAATGCATCCATATTATTATCTTGATTAAGGCGTGACATGGTCGCTACCAGGAGAGAGAGAGAAGAAAACACTCTGCGTGCGCTCTTGCAAGATTAGATTGGTTATTAGTTTATCTAATCAGGATGGCTCCCATTATTTTTATCAAATCTTCCTTCAAACCCTAAAAAGTAAGACTAGCCGGGATTAATTACACCCTACAAGTTCGCCAATCTTTCGGCCAGGCCAGTGTCGGTACTTTGAGGGAGGTTCCCCGTGCTTTCGCACGGACCTAATTAAAATAAACCTCGTTTTTCCAGGGGCATAACCCCGTTAACACCTTTCTAGACACCTACTTGATCGGCTAATTGTAATGTGTAAAACTCTCCCAGGAGTAACTCTTACTCGCAGTGCGTATCGGGATCCAACTATCTCATAGAAGGTATGCAATCTCATTGCAAATTTCAACACTTGAAATTCCCGATAATATTTTACCCCGAGCGATCTATGACCTTGACAAGATCAACAAACCATAGACCGCAAGTCAAGTTCAACCCGTCATTTCCTGATTGAATTAAATCCACCGGCACGACCCTTGATAATGTCAACAAGGTCGCACGACTACCCAAATCCAATCGCACACTAATCAGCTACCGCACACTACGCCTTGACAAGGTCAACAAACGCAGCACGAATACTAAATACTACTTATCTGAAACGACGGAGGGCTATGACAGGTTTTTAAAAAAACCTTTTGCGTAATGAACTTGATATCGTTGTAGAATTGAGTGATTTTGAAAAAAGAGTGTTTTTGAGGCTTTTACTAGTTTCGCTAAAGAGGTCACTCCCGGTGAAGGAATCTCGGCTCTTTTCTCATCGAATGAGGTGCAGGATATTTCACAAATACCACTATGCAAAGAAAAAACTATAGAAGCAATCAAAAGACAAACCGAGTGGGTTGTAACATCTGCTAGTTTCGCTAAAGAGGTCACTCCCGGTGAAGGGATCTCGGCTTTATCCTTATCTAATAAGGTGCAGGATATTCTACAAGGAATACCGCTATGCAAAGTAAGAACTAGAGCTACCAGTTTTTAAACAAGATTCTACAACATTTTTAGGTTTCTTTTTCTTTCATTAATCTCATTAATGAAGTCCCATTAATTGATGCTTCCTAAGAATCACAGAAGAAACGAAAGCAGCAATGGTTATATATCATATATATAATATAGGCATTCGGCTCAGTACATATCAAGTGATCACATCATAAAATATCAGCAGCAGAAGAACACATATGAAATATTGGATATACTAAGAATCCCGTGTTTTAATTAAGCCTGTATAAAACACGGATTCGACGGTCGCGATGAATAGCCAAACCCACATCCCTAGACCCCTATGAGAGAGGCAAGCAACCCTCCCAATTGTAGGGTTAGGAGACCCGGTCTCGACTCCTCGAGATGGCCTCCCACTGGACCCTAGAACCCGGTTGCTTGTGCTCTCCTCCTTGGGTCTATCCTAATGTCGAAAAGTAAATAATATACAATGGTGACATCATTCTCAACCCGGAAGTGCCCCAATAAAAGAATATTACATACAAGCTTTTGCATGAATGAAAATGAAAAACTCTCATCTCACATTAAAAAAACCCGACTATTCAAAACACGACGATCCAATATAACATATCACCGCAACACATAACATCACATGTCATCAACGCAAGTAAATATGTGTATCCCAATTGTCGTTTACGTATAGCAATGAAACCGGCGATACACCACATATTACACTTACGGTCGCAGAAAAGAAAATGTAAAAAACTACAACAATTGGAATCCGCAACCACCTTAGACATCATAAACCCAATGTATCTCATACTTTGGATTTCATGCCTAACCAAATGAATTCCATAGACATCACATGCCTAACAATTATAAACCCCGCATTTTAGTCTCAATATTGAAAACACTTTCCAATATCATGTCGGGTAATTCAACAAGATTCCCGATAACCTGATCGAATGCTCGTCGGAAACTTTAGTAGACGGCAGCACCCCCGATGCAGTCGACGAAGCGCACTGAGGCGGAACACCGCAGCCGCGAGCACCCGAACGGATGCTTTTGGCGACAGGGTTCTCCTACAGTCACTTAGTCGGGGCTATGGGGCGTGGCTATCTAGTAAGGTTAGCCGGCGAGTATCCGTGTACACTACGTAATTGCG
This sequence comes from Agapanthus africanus, assembly GCA_030015575.1. NCBI lineage: Eukaryota > Viridiplantae > Streptophyta > Magnoliopsida > Asparagales > Amaryllidaceae > Agapanthus > Agapanthus africanus. The sequence goes on along the minus strand of JASDDO010000026.1, from coordinate 169,440,325 downwards.
ACAGACTTTTGATCAACATCAAAATCCCGTGGCAACCGATCAAATGAGACTGAACTGCTAGATTTATAAAATTCAAACTAGTTACCTCATAACTATTTGTGGATTCCAAATATTGTATCATAATCACAGATAGCTAGACGATGTTAAACTTTTTGATCGAATAAACAAACACCCAAAATTTCCCGACAAGCTCAACACTTGAGCGGAGTTCAAAAAGTACCCAGAACATGCCACAGCTCCTATGAACCATCCGTGGAAGGGCCGACCCATGCCTCACTCATGTCACCACGGAACTGCGGCAAACCCTAGGGTATGACCAAGGTTCCGCGATCCAAAAAGTCGAGTTTGGGTATCGTTCTTCTAGAGGGTCCACAAAATCGCTTGCATGATTTTCTGAAAATTTCAAACTCGGAAAAATCCAACTCTTGGAAAATTTCAGCGAGGGAAAAATTGGGTTATTGATATCCGTTCGAACTTTTTAACGTCGTCTAAATAAGCCGAATACATGTTAGAATTACGACTACAAAACACTCCGAATTGCGTTTGCAGAAAATTAACTTCACATGCAAATTTAGCAAAAACAAACAACACCTGAAACACCAAAACCTAGAGACTGGAACACCATGAAAATTTGAAGCCCAAATTCTCAAATGGACCCGGTGAGCTCGATTTTAGGGGGGTTGTGGCTGGCCAAAATTGCACCAAATTGCTCCAAATTTTCATAGTGTTCATGTTATATCACATACAACATTTTGTAGTTGTTTAAAAAAAAATTTGACACCTCTAAAAATTCGACAGAAACTAGATTTCATATCGAGTGTTTCGGAGTAGTTTCGGTTTCGTAATCGTAGCAAACATCGTCTAATTTTCTAGCATGGCTATGATACCACTGTAGGGTTGTCTATCACGGTAGCAAGGTTTCGGGAGGCATCGTCCATGCCAATTTCAAAAATTGCCGTTCTAGCTAACCCTAACCCTAGAATAGTTACTAGAAAATCCGACGAATAAACATGTAAACTACTTTACATATAAAGTGAATGCGGAATACAACCTCTAGACCGGTCCTTCACTTCTAAAGCTTCATGTTGTAGTCCCTTCAGTGCAAATGGTGAACTCCCGGACTCTAGAGAGGGTTCACATGAAGAAAAGAACAGCCTTGCTCAATGTCTTCGAGGCCGAAGATGATCTACGTCGAGGAGACTCGAGCTCATGCTATCTCTTCACTAATGGTGAAATTAGTGAAGCAAACACCCTAAACTAAATGGCTAATAGTAGAGGATGATGAAGTAGGAAGTGGGCTCACTTTAGTTTTTATTTTCTCACTCAATTTCATCACTTCATGAAAATCAAGAGAGCTTCAAAAAGCAAAAAGAAGATGAAAATGAAAGTGATGAAGAGAAAAAATCTCATGAGGTTAGAAATGCAACCATGGTTGGTATATGCCATGCCAAACCCTTGTAGATAATAAACCAAGGCTAAAGGTTAAGGGTTGGGTTAACAAATATCTTAAGCTAGACAAACAAGTGGACTAAGTCAATGTTCTACTAGCTTCCCCAAGCTCATCCATGACTAATTCCAAATGTTTGAATTACTTAAAACTAATAAAACCCTAGCATTAACCTAGTATGGTGTGAGTCTCATACAAACATGTTGCATGTGTAACCTTGCATGACACAACAATATATATCACATATATATTTTGTGCAAAAAGAAAACAATACATTTAACATATATCACATATATATCAATATATCATAAGTGAGAAAAATGAATACTTAAGTGAACTAATATTAGTTAATGTAATGTAATATATCAAATATATAATTATACATTAAATTATTAAATCAACTCTTGATTTAATAATCTGGCTATATTATATACAACCGACTAATATCATATGAATCAACTTATCGAATCAACACTTGATCCGATAACCCGGCTATATCATATATAACCGACCGATATCACATATCGCGAGAATAGAATGCTGTATCATATACACGCATTAATCTCAGTCCCGCATATATCACATATGTCCTAATCCGTTTCGCATGAACCAGTAAACCTCTGTGTAGGACTCTAAAGACTCGTCAATACGCCGGTAGTAGGTGATGATCATATCAAACACCCACAAGCCACAAGCGGTCTGCTAAACATAATGGCCACCCGGGTATTGAGCAATCAGAAGATCAACAAGCAAGCCTGCTCATACTTCCGCGAATCCAATCAGTAACACTACCGTACAGTCCGGTCTTTTCGTCAGATATGTCGCATATCACAGCCTGGTGGTGGTCTAACATCAGACCCCAATAGCCTGATAAGTCATGCCGATGCAAGGTCCATAACGTTTCGAAAAACTACTGATAACACTTACCAGTAAATCTCAGCAACCCTGGCCAGGGATTTCCTGTTATGGCCAATCGAGCATAGCGCAACATCAACTCCCAATACCGGGAGAGACGAAACCCCTCCTATCGCTCATTGCCTCCATGTGACTCGGGACTGTACCCAAAAACCACCTTTTTGCACGATCTCTTGACCGTGGTATGGTGGAAATCAAAGCACAGTGGGAATCACACAAGACTCTATGACGATCTCGGGTCTACAAACTAACCTGTACCAGTGTACCAGAGAACTGCTATCCGACGATAGGTATAATACCATCTAGGAGTTCTCGGCGAGTCCGTTCAGTATACCTAGTCCCCACTGAGCACCCGTATACCTTCTCTGATGTCAAACACCAATGGATATGGGATCATCCATTACCCATCATATGGGTCGAGAAGCGCATACGCTAGTCTACTCTGGAGTATCAATGCCATGTCTCGATACTCCCACCATTAGGAACTATTATAGGGTGTACTTGTGGACTACCCATGGCCCCACTAGTATGATCTCCATCATAGTCCTGGTAGTCAAGTACATATTCTAAGGGCTTTATCAACATGTGAGAGCAAGACATCATCACTTATATAAGTCAACATGTTAAGACAAAGTGCAACCAGATAGCATACTATCATGTCGAGCAAGAAAGTCCTCCTTATATATATCTAAGCATCCACTACAATATACATCACATGTAAAGTAATGGCCTCTAGGGCATACATATAACTAACATCATTATATACTATTTTGTGAATAAACAGTGCTATTTAATCCATTTATGCTCATTAAGTACAAGTTACAGGTACACAGGGCAATATCACTGAAAACAAGCACAACATGCACGAATATGACAGATTCAAGACAAAACTGCAATCGGACGGAAAAACGATCAACATCTAAGAGTTTTTGCAACAAAATAAAGTTGTGTACAAGATTTAAATGATTTTGGTCCAACATGATACATGGAGATACAAGTGTGAACACAAGTTGGACAGCCATGATGCATATGAGCAAGTGTGCTTGAGCAAGTGGGCATGGTGTATGATGAGTTAAAAAAGAGTGGATGTGCTGGTTTAAACCTTGATTCATTGTCTTTTAAACACCAAAGAAAAACCCATGTTGTTATAAAAGAAAAGAGATATCACAGAGAGTAGCTTAGGATGTCAGAAGATCACACACTGAAGATGGGGACCCACAACCACTTTCTGGCCACTAGCTTATTCTATTTGGCCGCTATTTTCAGCCCATAAATCTCCATTTTGTCTCGTACAACTTCTGGGCACTCCATTATGTCATATCAACCCACTCGTATCTCTCCTTTTTGGTTTTGAGTTCCCTATGAATACCAGATCAGATTGCAAGCTTGGGAGCCATACTTTTGCACTTAGAATGTACATTTTAGTTTAGTTTCCATTTCGCAAACTTCATGTTATTTTGCCATAGTTTGTTCTTGTTTATGAATTCATTGTTTTTCTCTCATCTTGCAATTTCAATTCTTGACCTTGCAAGTTAAGATTAAGGTTATTGAGTTCTTTAGAGTGTACTCTTTACATTTCCATTTTCAATAAAGTTTCAATTTCAAGCTTCATGGTTGTGTGTTTGGTGATATTTGCACTTAGAACTTGAATTCTTTGCTTCTCTCTCATCTTGCAAGCTCTTCATTGAGCTTGCAACTTTAGATTGAGCTTATTGGATTCATTTACTTGCACTTTGGACTTCAACATCAATACAAAGCTCATTTTGTTCACTTGGTTACTTGTGTTCTTGATATTTACTTTTCTTGCAAAGTTCTTGATGATTTCTTCTCTCTTTTGTGTCCTTTTTATTTATAATATGAATTGTGAGTAGTTTACTCACTTGTTAGGATAGAAGAAGGGAAGTTTGAGGGATGGAGAAATCCATTACTCTTTCCTTTGCCCAACACCTTGAAGATTGAACTCCGACCAAAGACTCATAATCCGCTCCTTTAGGCACTCTATCCTTCACGATAGTGGTGACTCCTAATTAAGGCCGGTTATGTTTGTTTAACCGGAGGCTAGGGATAAGAGCCAAGAACGGAGGGACAAGGGACAATAACAAGGGATTTAGAGCACAATCGCAAATATCCTACTTAAGAACCCTAATCCACGTTATTGCTGATTACATTAGCATCAATCTCAAGTGAGACACAATGAAAGAAGTAAGAATTATCCTAATTCAAACTAAGCTAACCCTAACCCTAACAAGTCCTTCTTCAACATAAGATTCAAAACACTTAGGATATCACAAACATCTTGGACCAATTGGACTTAACTCGTTAAAACAAGAATGAAAAACACACCATCTTTCTGCGGATGATCTGTACTTATCGCGGCTAGCTACGAGCGACACCGTCTTGATTGCGGTAAGTAGAATACACAAAAACACTCTCAATCAAATGACGGCGTTTCCGGGGAGACGGTAACGTATTTCTTCTTGTAATTTCGGGTTAACTCATGTATAAAAAAACCTCTAGCTTTTTTAACGTTTTGTTCTCTGTTATTTTGATCTGCTGTCATTCTGGAATTCATGAAAAAAATTGAAGTATGAAATTGGGACACTAAAAGAACACAGAGCACACAAGTAAAATTTGAAATCCTAATTTTTAAAGTTGGTCGCCGATTTAATCATACTGGCCGCTATTGTCGGCCCCAATATCTTTGGTGGGTCCCATCTTTCGACATATGCTCTATTGTTCTATTATTACTCCATTTTGATACTTTGAATTTCACAATTTTGTTTATGCAGCATATTGGAAAGTTATATCCCTTATTTAACTAAAATATTCGATTTCCGACATTTTCAGATTTAGACGGATTAGCGATTGGAAAACGTGCTAAGATGAATTGGAATTTACAGTACAAAGAGATATTGAAGTACAGTGCCAAAAATCCGGTTAGTTTTTCCTGCTCAAGCGATCCTTTCAAGCTATCAGGATCGACTCAATAGGGGTTTCTTAACTCGAAAAATTCGGTGCTTATTTTCTAAACTCTTCTCTCAAATCCGACACATCCAATATTCTATCTTTTCCAGGATTCTTCACAACTTGTCACCAAAAAACCAAAAATAAACCAACCGTATTTGTTGCAGTGCCAACGCTTAATTTAAAAAAATAATTGTTTGATGTTTTGAACAACCTTTTATTGTATTGCGCATTACATTTTTAATACAGACATTAAGGGGCATAAACCTAAATTCAGATTAGGTGGGGATTTCATTACCCGTCCTAAGCCATCTCGACCAAGCCTTTAAGGACTTATCACGCTCATTTAGGACAAGTGAAGGTTGAGGGGAATCTATTGTTTATCCAAACTTGATCGTGTGGTGTCTAAGGCAAGTGTTAGGGGCAAGAGTCCCGCAAGGTAAGGGGGTTCTTGAATTACGCAACTTAGCAAAAGCCTTGGAAAATCTCCTCGTCTTCACTTGCACTTACCTGGCCATGTTTGATCAGTGAAGAGTTAGCTAGAGGGTTTATCCTTCAACTTGTCGTTTGGAAGTCTAGGAGCAGTCTAGTTTGGACTTTGAAGAACCTAGCTCTAGGTATTGATTGTGCATTTTTTATGGTGATTGATTGAGTTGAGTCCGTTATTTCTATATTTTTCCAAAACAAAACAAAAATCCAAAAATCCAAAATTTTACAAAAATAAAAAAATCCAAAATTTTATAAAAACTTGTCATTTTCACCTTCACCCACATTCTTCATTGACGTTTTCTTACCCTCACCTTCTACAAATACACTTTTACAACACTAAACCATAGTCACATAATTCGCGAATTATTCGCCGAATTCGCGAATAATTCGCGAATTTTTGATCAAACGAATTATTCGCCGAATTATTCGCCATTGCCGAACTGGCCGAATAATTCGTGAATTATTCCCGAATTATGTGAAAAAACAGCGAATAATTCAAAAAACTGTAAATAATTCACAAAATCAAAACCTAGCGTCTCATATATTAATTTATTGCTCGAAATCCTTCCCGAACATTTCCCGAACACTTACCGAATCTTTCCCGAATATCTGCCGATTTTTTCCGAATAGTTCTCCGAATCCGAATTTTCGACCTCGCCGAATTATTCCCGAACGGTGAATTTGTGACTATGCACTAAACTTGTTTAGTGTATATGCGTTTGGGCTCGGAACTCTAATGCTCGTTTAATCCGCGTTCCGTTAGTCGCTACCGACTACGCGATCGACTCCGAAGTCGATTCTTCTTCCACGCACCATTTGCCTTTGCCTTTGCTTTTGCCGGCCAACTCCGACGTTGACCGTGATTCTGTTCACACATCTTCACATACCTCTTCTTTCGAAATATCAGGACTTCCATCGAATTTCGACCCAAATAACATCACTTTACCACCACCAAGAATGATTCCACCTCCCGCGGGAGCGCTACCGCAAATCGCATTTCTGGACCATTTCTAGCCAACCCAGACAGCGCTTGTTAACCTATGAGAATCTCTTTATGTTTGATTATGTTAGAAAACCGTATTTTAAATATACGATATGTTACTAATAATGTCAGATAAGTCAAAGTGCTACACAACTGGAGTAATTCAAGTATAAGGATGCTAAATAAGTTCAGCTGACATCTCAAAAGTAGCATCGGCAAATATCTGCAAGACTCGACAATTCTCAATGTGCATTTAAAGGATATATGTGCAGTTGCGTTTGCGCAACAGCGCAGACACGTGTCGCGCAGTGCAGCGCTTGCGCAACTGAACGTTGCATCTTTTTACTTTTTGTTTTTAAGAGAGCCTTGCTCTGATTGGACACAGTGCCTCGGGCGTTGCGTTGACGTATCAGCTTCTGACACGTGGCGCGTTGCAAGCAACGCACGGAATTTGAAGCGTTGCTTCAAAAATTTGAATTTTCAAAATTCAAATAGAGCCTTGCTCTGATTGGGGGAACAAATGCCCCCCCACCGTTGCGCTCACGTGGCGCGCACGTGAGTGCAGCGGTGGCAAGATCCTGACCGTCGGATCAAAGGGGCCAGATGAAAAGGCGCAGGCGCCTATAAATAGGACCCTTGGTCCTTGGTAATTCTTTACCATTTTCAAGAATTTGAATTTCAAAGCCTTGCTCTTGTAATTTCCCCAAGAACTTCAAAGTTCAGGACTTAGAATCACTCTAGGTAAAAAAAATTTAAATTAATTTAAATTAAATTTAATTAACAGAACCTTGCTCTCATAGATCTTTGATCTAAAGAAAAACCCCTTTGGGGTTTCTTCAACAAAGCCTTGCTCTCAAAAACTTACAGATTAACAGAGATCTGGTCCATGGGTTTTAACCCATGAACAGAGCTTTGCTCTTGGATCAAATGTAGATCTTTTTAGATCTGAAAAATGAAGAATTTTTTTTTATTTTTTTATAAGTTTTCATGGAAAAATTCCAAAATTCTAATTCTTCTAAGTGTTAAAAAAAATAAAATTGATGGATCTTTCCACTATTATCACAGAGCTATGCTCTGAAAGAGAATATTTTCTCCTTGTCTCTAGGGATTTCCCATCAATGAGGATATTCTCTTGGGGACCTTTTCATTAATTGACAATCTCATCTAATGATGGGGTTGTCTTATTAAATGATGTGCCGTCATCCAGATTTTGTGGGTCCTACTTTTGTCCCCTACCCACTACATCACAGTGTGGAGTAAGATTTTAAAATGCCAAGTGTCAGAGCACTAACGGTTATTTTTGTCTTTCTACAGGAAACATGTCTGACGACTTGTCTTTCCCCTTTGTTCGTTCGGAAGGAGGGTTCCCCCACTCGCCAGTGGACCGGGTGGCATTCGCTCTCATTAAAGATCATGACCCTGAGTGCAAAAGGCTCCACCTGTGGGGAAGGTGGTACAGCCAGATCATCCAAGGCCGTCGCAGCTTCAGTTCCGCCTCGCCTTCTGAGCCCATAGTTACGATCCCTTATGCGGACGAACCCCCGGTGAAGTATGCCGTGGAGGTTAAAAATTGGAATTCTGATGATCTCCTTCAGCCTGCAATCGGTGCCATCCCCGTGCAGCCGCCGCCGGCGATAGACATTCTGGGGAGGCGAATCTGTCAGGGTGAAGCACGCCCTTAGGGACAGGCCTACAATGTTGGACTGATCCCGCGACCGCCCGCAGGATATTTGCAATGGGCCCGGTACATCTTATCGGCGAAAAGGACTCATCTAACGAAGATCGGTTTATATTTGGCCATCTACGTTTCGCTTTTCGAGTATCCCTCTCCTCCAACGTGGTGGATTAAGGCCTTCATTGAACAATGGAACATCCCCACCCACACCTTCCTGATGACGGATAGGGAGGTCTCTATCTCCTTAGAGGAGTTTGCTGAACTTTCGGGTCTACCAATGATGGGGGAGCACTACGAGGAGTTGCTTCATCTTGATGAATACATCTTTGCCACCAAGCCGCTGGTGTTTGACTTAACTCCGGAGAACGCCATTCAGCATCAGTATCCGGGCTTGGTGAAGGTATTGGAGATCTATGAGGAACTCCATCTGGAATCGGGCGACCGGGGCGTCAGTTTCGCAGATTTTATTGCTCGCTTCATTCGCCCGGAGTTCCTATCAGAGCAGAGCGAGAAGTTCGCTCGGCTTGATGACCCTTTTGGTTTCGGCTTGGACCGCCGACCCGTATCGAAAAATGACCAGAAGGATTTCTATCTCCCCAACGCTGCCATCTCTGCTTTCTCGGAAATTGCCGTCCCAGGCATGGATGAGGAAACCTTTTTTATTGGGTTCTTGGGCTTGTGGCTATGCAACTTTGCACTCCCCATGTACCCCCGCCTCATGCGGCCCTCTGTCTTTTACCCAGCGCATCGGATGGTGGCTGGTTTGCAGTTATCGGTAGGAATCGCCGGGCTGGCTTACCTTTACCATGGACTTAGCGTAGCGGCGGATGCCAGTGAGCCTGGGGTACAGCCTGCTAACTTCCCGATGCACTACTTCACTTCTTGGATGGAGATGCATGTGCGAGGGGTGTTTGGTGCCCACAAGACTCCTTCGTTCTTTGAGAAATACAGATTCTCGAGAGTCATGCGGTTGGTCGGGGCTTCAATTGTGGTTCCAGCCCCGCGGGAGTCTAGAGGGCTGCTCTTTCGTCCACATCTGGTCGGAGCGACGGTTTCCTTTGTGGATAAGGTCATAACCATAGGCTCAGAGACCACCAAGTCAGTGGTGCCCCTGCGTGATGACTTCAAAGATGGGGCTTCTGTATTGAAAGCTCGGGAAATCCTCCATCTCTACTCCATTCGGCCGGGATATCTAGTGTTTAGGTAGAATGAGACAGCTCTGTTTATGAGATATAACCCACATCGATTTGCCCGGCAATCAAGCTACAACCAAGGGATCCCGATGGAAGCCTTTTTGGAAACGCCCGTGGTCGGCCTAGAGGGGATAAAGAATGCGATGCATCATTTTATACGGCTTAACACAGGTTCCTATTTTTTCATTAGTGAACCCAGCTGTGTCCCTAAGATGCTTAATTCATATGTGGCCTGGTATGCGCACGCGATGGGCCTAATTATCTTAACGGAGAAGCGTATGCTGGTTGACCGTAGGGGTGCGCCTCCTGGCGGCGATCGCAAGGCCCCCTTGCAGCCAAGGATCCCGGTCATCCCTTCGCTAAAAGATGCTGGAGTCGATCGACCGCGCGTGTTGAGCCCCCCGCGGGGATTGCCACTACCCGCTACGGTGGATGCACCACGGGCGCCCCGTGCTCCCACGAAGGCGGCTAATGTAGTATCACCAGAGTCAGGCGTAGGAGCAGATATTGGGACCCACCGCCCCAAAGTAACTGCCAAGCGCAAATCTATCCCGGGTGGATCTAAAGCCGGCGGGCAGAAGAAGAAAAAGTCCACCCTTCCCTTGATGCGATCCTCAGCTTAGAGCCTGCGGCTCCTCCCAACGAAGGCATAAATGAATATGGCAGCAACGAGGGCTTCTTGGTAGACCCTGCAGACACCAATTTGGCTGCAGCCATCGCAGCTTCGGAGCGATCGGCGAGGCTCGAAGCGAGGTTAAGTAAACTCGCTGAGTCAGGTAACCATCAGCCGCTTTCTTCGTCGTTTTATTGCACTTTTTATTATTATCTTTAACTAATATTTGCCCCATTCTCAACAGGTGTCTCTACTGAAGAGGCCATTTCTGCCTCTTTGAAGACCTTCCAAGAGGAGGAGGAGAAACGTGCTCTAGCAGGCGTTGGTATGCCCTGCCACCTTTCTCTTTTATAAGAAAAATTTGTTATCTTTTCTGATAGTAACCTTCTTTTGTCTCTTCGCAGGGGCTACATCAGTGGATGCGGGGATCCTCCCCAAGCCTGTTACTGAAGTCCCAGTCTCGTCGGGGCTGCCGCAAGAGCCTCGGCTTGACAAAACGACGAGGGATGCCCTGAAAAATCTGGAGGCATCCCTTTTCACGGACGAAGACCCCTCAATCAAAGAAGCCCTAGTGGCATCCATTTCAACAGCTCGTGAGGAGAGGAAGCGGTTGAGACGCGAAGCGAAGGCGCGCAGAGCTGCTTTGGCCACGGGAGCGGGCCCTAGCACCATCCCTCAAACTAATGCTCCTTCTGAAGAGGCCCCTGTCGCCCTTTCTACTGCTCATAGGCGAGTGGCGCGTGCGGTCCGAAGTGCAAATGATAAATCCTCTTCAGGTAGCATTTTTTTAGGACCCTGTTATAAGAATTATAAAGCCATTGTTTCTTATAGATCCCGTCTTGCAGGGCCAAGTGCGACCGAGGGGGAGGCGGAGACCGTCGAACACAGGGGAGCGAAGGAAGCGGTGCTTGCCGAACCCGAGCTGACGGTGAGTAACGTTGTTGGGGTCACCGGGCTCGAAACAGAGGTTGGGGGATCTGCAGCCGAGAGGGTCATTGATGCCGAACCTGAAGTGGCGGCAGATGAGATGATTGTCTTAACCGAGCTGAAGCTAGTAGAGGGCAAGGCGCTTGGGGCTGGAGACCTCGCGGTGCCGATGGACGAGACAACCGTGACCGCAGAACCCGAGGGAGTATCGGGTGAGGCGGCCACGATTCCTGAGGAGGAGCTAACCGCTCTTTCCCAGGAATCTGGCAATACCCTAATCATAGCCCTCCCCGCGTATGGTCTCCTGCCGTCTCCAGGGCTTGCGAGCACAACAACGGTTCCCATTGAGTCGGGTGATGAGGCTACGGGCGGTGGCCTCATGTCAGTGGAGGAGGGGATTGCCTCAGTTTCGGCTGGCAGCTCGTCGGGTAAATTTCGAGTTACCAGCGTTTTTCTTTTTATATATCTTGCGATCTCTTCTAACAAGTTTGTCCTCGCAGGTGCGGCTAGTGCCAACGCTCCATTGCTCGAAGGAGCACCGTCAACTACTGCTTTGGCGGTGGTCACCTCCCCGCCTTCCCTTGTGCCATCGCGGATGTTGGAAGGTATGGATTTACGACTCATGAGTTAATCTTTTAAACGTGTAGCTTCTGTACTAACGTTATACCACTGTGTCCTTTTAGGAGTGCTCTTTGATCATCTATACCAAGTGTTGCTCCTACACTTCTCCTTCCCATCCGAACTCGCTTCTCCTTCTAGTGGTGCCGGTGAGTGTTATTTCGATGTCTTTCCTTTTCCCTCCCTTTTTTTTTAGCAATAGGATTATTTCTAACTTTTCCTCTTCCTGATTGTAGTGCCACGAATCGAAGGAGGGGACACAAGGCCAGCCATGCCACCGGCCCTTCCGGCTTTGCCATCCGTCGCAGCTGGTATAGTATATTCCCCCCTTTTTTATATGACCCTTCAACATCTCTTGAATCATTGTTTAAGCATGTTTCATTCTGCAGCTATTGTTCCGGCTTTGGTCCCTCTTGAATCTCGTGTCCTTTCACCGGCAGGCCCTTTCTTGAAACGTCCATCTTCAAAAGGTGCCGTGATGAGTTTGGGTATGCTGAGCGGGTATATCGAAGAGCTTAACATGGACGCTCTCCCTTCCGCCGTGGATTTCACTATGGAGGTTAACCCGATGTTGGTGGCGCTCGTAAACTTTTACAATGAAGGCGTCGTCGAATCTTGGGTTAACCACTGCAGAGAGATTGAGGCATGCTTGCGTCGGTTGGAGTCGACGCGCCCTTCTCCTGAAGTTTTGGCCATGAGCACCCAACGGACAGCCTGGCTCGAGCAAAGCGCTTCTTATCTCCGCCATTTGGAGCAGGAAGCAACTTTACGGTTGAAGGAGTGTCGGGAATCTTCAAGCACAACCGCTCACCTGCGCACTGAAGTTAGGACGAATGCTGCTGAAGTGAAAGCCGTCTTCGAAGGCCTTCTGGAGCGTATCTCTAATGGGCTAGCACTGAAGCGGAAGCTTGATGCCGCTGAGCGTGATGCCCGAGGCCAAGAAGCAGCTCAGAAGGTCGTTGGGGAACAGCTCGCATCCTTCACGCAGCAGCGGGCTCAAGTAGAGGCCGAACTGGCGGTGGTAGCTGACCAGGAGAAGGCGTGGAAGGAAGTACGCGAGCAGTTGATAGAGCTGTTCAAGAAACTTCCTTCTCTCTGAATATTTTGTATCATTCACACACTTGTAATTTGTATATAGTGTATACACATTCTCTGTTCTTTATACGATCCGCCTTGTATTTTGATTGAATTTATGAATAAAGGTACACATTCCTTCTTGCAATGTCTGGTACTATTTCTTTGCTTTCTCCCTTTTCATTATATGTTTTCGATGAATCTGATTGGCGGATAACTTAACTTCTCCGATAGATAGCGATGGCTTAGGCCGCAGGTTCAGATCTGCTGCCTAAGACTTTTCAACTCTATGAGCCGTGAGGATCTCATAGAGACTTTTCTCCTTACGGATCGAGAGGATCTCATAGGTGGATTTTCTCCTTAGGGATCGTGAGGATTTCTAAGTGTGGTTTTCTCTTATAAGTCGTAAGGATCCTATAAGAGAATTTTCCCTCTTACGAGTCGAGAGGATTCGTAAGCGGTTGTTTCCCTCCTTGTCGAAAAATCGACTTCGGAGAGTGAGACCCGTGAATAGTATGCAAGAGACCATTTTGGATTGACTTGCAGGGCCCCATTATTCAGGAAGCAAGTTTTTCAATCCTTGCTGCCCGAGACTTCATCTTGCAAGTTGGGACGAACCGGGAATTCCCCCCCGCGGAGACAGTGGTGGCTCTGCGAGTCGACGTGGGTCGGGAGGCTCTCGTCACGGAGTGTTTGTATCCGTGAGTCGAGAAATTTGCTAGGGATTATTTGTTTCCCGAGCGCCAAGGATTATTTGTTTCCTTGGGGTTTGAAACGAGTCGAGAATTCCTACGGAGGCACTGGTGGCTCTGCGAGTCGACGCGGATCAGGAGGCTCTCATCAAGGAGTGTTTGTATCCGTGAGTCGAGGAATTTGCTAGGGATTATTTGTTTCCCGAGCGCCAAGGATTATTTGTTTCCTTGGGGTTTGAAATGAGTCGAGGGTTCTCACGGAGGCACTGGTGGCTCTGCGAGTCGACGCGAATCAGGAGGCTCTCGTCAAGGAGTGTTTGTATCCGTGAGTCGAGGAGTTTGCTAGGGATTATTTGTTTCCCAAGCGCCAAGGATTATTTGTTTCCTTGGGGTTTGAAACGAGTCGAGGGTTCTCACGGAGGCACTGGTGGCTCTGCGAGTCGACGCGAATCAGGAGGCTCTCGTCAAGGAGTGTTTGTATCCGTGAGTCGAGGAGTTTTGCTGAAGACACTGGCTTCTTCGGTTGGAATGAACCGTCGAGGTTTGGCTTCGTTGTCTGACGGAGTCTGTTAGGAAAGTACGGTTACCTCTTTGTTTACGCCCTTGGATTGTATACAGGGATCGATGTGATCTTAACTGTAGGGCCAAAGTCTTATCATCATTTTTTTATTTTATTTCCGCGATGCTCTATCATTTCAGCTTTTATATCGCGAAGGTCGCGATTGCCCAATCATTTCGGCTATTCTTCACGGTGCCCAAACATTTCGGCTATTTATTTTATCTTTACTCGCTGCTTTTTATTGTGAGTTGCCTCATCATTTTGGCTATTTCGCATGCATACATTTTACTTGCTGCTCTTTTTTTATTGCAAGTTGCCCCATCATTTCGGCTATTTCATATACATGTGCGGCCTACTGGCTTTCTGTCGTAATCCTGAAATCGGACACCGATTTCGGCATCAGCACGCTACAACTGGGATATTGCCAGGAGCGAATCATCATTTGCTTCTGTCGTTGCCGAACAAAGGAGGCTTAGCGACCAGGGTTAAGGTCCTATCGACTAAGACTTTTGACTTCATGAGCCGTAAGGGTCTCACAAAGGTATTTCTCCCTACAAGTCGTGAGGATCTTGTAGATGTATTTTCTCCTTAGGAATCGTGAGGGTTCCTAAGTGTATTGTTCCTCTGTAAGTCGTAAGGATCCTACAGGAGGGTTTTCTCCTTGTAAGTCGAGAGGATTTACAAGGGTTGTTTACCATGCAAACATATCCTAGTCTCAGATGGGACTTAGTTAGGGAAATGTTTATTCGCGCCCGTGGATTGTATACAAGGGCCAATATCGGACCACTTGTAGGGCAATGTCGAAAGTTGTGGGGGTTGCTTAAGCACGGGTTTAGGCCTCTGTAACTTAAGACTTTCAAATCTTACGAGCCGTAAGGGTCCCATAAGAGAGTTCTCCTTACGAGTCGTGAGGATCACGCAAGTGTATTTTCTCCTTAGGAATCGTGGGGATTCCAAAGTGTGTTGTTCCCTTGTGAGTTGTAAGGATCTCACGTGGGTGGTTTCTCCTTACACGGTCGAGAGGACCTTGTAAGTGTATTTTAACGAGGTTGCGCCCTTGCGGGTTTTCACAAACACTCGCCGGTAGTCCTGCTATTTTTACTCACGGAGCCCTCTCGGGTTTTCATCCGTGCCCATTTTGCTTATGGACATACCGTTTTTTTTAATTATATTTTTTTTTATTTTCTTTTTCTCTCTCTTTTTTTACGAGGTCGTGCCCTTTCGGGTTTTCACGAACACTCGCCGGTAGCCCTGCTTTTTTTTTTTTACTCATGGAGCCCTTTCGGGTTTTCATCCGTGCCCCTTTTTGCTTATGGGCATACCGTTTTTTTTATTATTCTTTTTATTTTTATATGTTTTTTCTTTTTTTTATATCTTGTCAGCCTAAGGACGCTGCAGTAGTAGTTTAAAGACGTTTCGGTCTGCTATTAGTTTAAGGACATTTCGGTCCAACATTAAGACCGGCTACACGCTTATAAAGTTCGAGCTCAGGAAGATAGCGAAAGGACATAGTCGTCGTCATCTATCATTGACCTAGGCCGTGACTCATTAAGCGTAGTATTTCTTTAGGAAGCGACCATTTATTGGCCTGAAAGGCCTTTCACCATGCATATCCATAAGTAGGTAGGCCCCACTCTGGTAGACATTATCTATGATGTACGGGCCTTCATAGTTTGGCTCGAATTTTCCCCGCCTGGCGCGATTGGGGATCATAGGCCTTTTTACCACTAGCATGAGTTCGCCTTGGCGGAATGTCCTTGGTCGGGTCAATTTTTCATATGAGCGCGTCATCTTTGCTTTGTAAGCTTCCAGATTTTGTTGCGCTATGAGTCGGTTTCATCAAGAGCGTCAAGCTCTTCAAACCGCAGGTGAGCATTTTCTTCATCCGTCATCTCGTAGTGAACTGCCACTCGCAGAGAGGGTAATTCTATTTCGAAGGGGAGTACTGCTTCTGCACCGAACACCAACGCGTAGGGCGTTGTGTTCGTGGCCGTTTTAAATGTAGTTCGATACGCCCAAAGAGCCTCTTGCAGTCTCTCATGCCAGTCTTTCTTATTTCGGGACACCGTTTTCTTTATAATTTTCGTCAAGGTCTTGTTGAAGGCCTCAGCTAGACCGTTAGCTCGTGGATTATAAACCGAGGAGTATCTCCAATCTATATTGTGCTGTTGCGCGAAGCGACTGATCTTGTGGGTTCTGTAAGCTGGCCCGTTATCAGAGATGATCCGTCGCGGAGTTCCAAACCGATATATGACGTGCGTTTTGAAGAAGTGGAGGATATTCTCCGTCTTAACTTCTCTCAGCGGTATTGTCTCTGCCCATTTAGAGAAGTAGTCAGTCGTCGCTAGGATGAAATGATGTCCTCTAGACGATGCTGGTTCGATGGGGCCGACTATGTCAGTTCCCCACATTTCGAACGGCCAGCTAGCCACCGTTGGATGTAATGGATTTAGATGCTGATGGATGAAGTCCCGATGAATTTGGCATGAGTGACATTGCCTCGCATATTCAAGGCAATCTTGAATCATCGTGGGCTAGTAGTAGCCCATCCGTTTGATCTTTAACTTCATCTTTGGGCCTGCTTGGTGAGAACTGCAGATTCCGTCATGAACCTCTCGAACGACTCTTTCCGCTTCGTCCGGTCCTAAGCACCTCAGCCACAGAGAATCGAATGACCTCTTGTATAGAGTATCATTGACGAAGGCGAAAGACAAAGCTCGTTTCATGAGCTGGTGTCGTGCGGACGCATCTTCGGGCATTTGGTGGGATTTGAAGTAGTTTATAAAGACCTCTCTCCAATCCTCAACCTTCTCATGGTCTTTTATTTGTAAGGTCGCTTGCTCAGTCACTCCCTTCTCTTCGGGTGATCCCGGAGGTATTTCTGCGGGGGCGAGCACCCGACGACTTTGTACCATGATTCTAACCTCATCGAGGTTCTCGTCAGCCAGTTCTTTAGCAAGCTTAGCTAACGCGTCTGCTTTGCTATTTTCTGCGCGTGGTATACTTTCCAAAGTATAGGAGGGAATTTGGGTTAGCAGTTGTTGCACCTTTTCCCCGTATTTTACCAATTCCGGTTTGCATGTTTGGTAATCGTCGTTCACTTGACTAACGACTAGCTGAGAGTCCCCATATATGAGGAGTCTTTCAATTCCCATGTCAATGGCGATCTCGAGACCTGCTATCAAAGCTTCATATTCAGCTTCATTATTCGTTCTCGGCTCTGTCAAGGAGAAAGCGAAGCGCATTATTCCTCCTTGTGGGGTCACGAAGATAAGGCCTACTCCCGATTTGATCATTGGCGTACTTTGTTTGTGCTTTTTCATGGAAGATGCTCCATTGAAATAAAGCTCCCAACGGGTATCACCACTGTCGATTGCGTCAAAAGCATGTTTGTCTGGCAAATCGCACTTTAGGGGAGAATCGGCAGGTATCGGGTGCTCAGCAAGGAAGTCGGCGATGGCCTGGCCTTTCACTGCCTTGAGAGGTCGGTACGTTATCGAGAACTCCATTAAGAGCAGGGCCCATTTAGCGAGTCGTCCCGTCAATATGGCCTTTGACATTAGATATTTGAGAGGGTCCACCTTTGAAATGAGATGGACTTCATGTGCTAATGCGTAATGTCTAAGCTTTGTTATTGCGAAGATCAACGCTAAGCAGTGTTTTTCAATGGGGGAGTAGTTACTTTCTGCCCCCAGCAGAACTCGACTTAAGTAGTAGAGTGCTCTTTCTTTTCCCTGGTCATTCTCCTGCGCCCATAACGCGCCTAAAGAACCTTCGAGGGCAGTTGTATAAAGGATGAGAGGTTTCCCCTTAACCGGAGCAGCCAAGACTGGAGGGTTTTGCAGGTACTGCTTAATCTCGTCCAGTGCGCCTTGGCATTTGTGATCCCAAACGAACGGGGTTCCCTTCTTCATCAGGTGGCTGTAAGGACGACACTTTCCTGAAAGATTAGCTATAAACCGCCGAATGTACGCGAGCCTTCCTTGGAGAGATCGCAGCTGCTTAAGGGTTCTTGGCGAAGGCATTTCCATAATCGCCCTGATTTTGGACGGATCTATTTCGATACCTCGGTGTCGAACGATGAATCCCAGGAATTTGCCCGAGGAAACCCCGAATGCACACTTAAGAGGGTTCATATTCAAATTGTATTGTCGAAGGCGTCGAAATACAGTCTTTAGATGCTCGAGATGTTCCTCGTATGATTTGCTTTTAACAACGAGGTCGTCGATATAGCATTCGACGATCTCGTGTATAAGGTCATCGAAGATCTTCGTCATGGCCCTTTGGTAGGTGGCACCGGCGTTCTTTAAACCGAAGGGCATCACCTTGTAACAGAATATTCCCAAAGGAGTCCGGAAAGCCGTATGTTTCTGGTCTTCAGGATGCATTTTTATTTGATTATACCCTGATGAGCCGTCCATGAATGAGAAAATCTCATGCGTGGACGTATTGTCTATCATCAGTTTGGTGACTGGTACTGGGAAATCATCCTTCGGGCAGGCTTTGTTGAGATCCCGAAAGTCCACGCATATACGCACTGTCCCGTTTTTCTTCATCACCGGGATGATGTTGGCGATCCATTCAGGGTATTGAACCTCCTGGATGAAGCCAGAGTCGATCAGCTTCTTGACCTCGGCATTGATGCTCATCTCAAGCTCGAGTCGCATTGTTCTCGGCGCCTGTTTGACTGGCTTGATGTTCGGGGATATCGCCAATTTGTGTACAGCAATTTCTGGATCTAGTCCCGGCATTTCAGAATAGTTCCACGCGAAGCAATCTCTATGCTGCAGAAGCACATCCTTTAACGCAGCTACCCTTTCTTCAGATAGTAGCTCGCTGATGAATGTCGGTCGCGGATCGTCTGCTGATCCCAACTCAATTTTCTTAAGGTTATCTGCAGTGGTATGGATTCCATTTTCCAGTTCTTTTGGCGCTGGTGGGAATTCTGAGATTATCTCGCCGCTGCTGTCTTCGAAGCACCAAGGGAGCTTCTCTATGTCCTCGGGCTCTTCTTTTAATATTGTAATCATGTGACAGGTGCGAATTCGTTTCCAATCCCAATGTGGAACCGGTTCTCCTTTCGTGGCCTTGGGCTCGTGCTTCTGTGGCGGTGCTACCCTCCAGTTGTCGGATAGAGCGAACTTGCCAAGCTGATACTGATCTTCGACCCAATTCTTGAAGGTGAAGCAATCTTCAAGAGGATGCCCTATAACTCGGTGATAAGGGCAATAGTCCGGGTGAGAGACTTCGCCTGCCTGTTCGGGGTTTTTGGACTCTGGCGGTGTAAGTATTTGATGCTTTAAGGCGAGATCAAGTATCTTCTTCGTCTTTTCCCGAGGGAACGAGTATGCTCGACCCATTTTCTTCATGAGGGATAGATCAATAACGCTCGACTCCCGTTTGCGTGGTTTCTTAGCCCTGCTTTGTTGTTGTTGAGCGCCTTTTTGGCCTTTCGGTTTGTTTTTGCCTCCGCGTCGAGCCCCTTTTATAACAGGTTGACAGAGGACAGCATTTTCGTCTTTTACTGCCTGTTGAAGGAGGCGCTGCGTTTTGGCTTTCTCATAGATTGCCATTTCACGATTGTGATCGTCTCGGACTTTTTGACCTGCTTCCTTTATAAGTTTGTCCATTTGGTCTTCGAACGACGGACCGTGTTCCTTTGCATCTGGAACTTTCACAGGTTTGGGATCAGCGTCTTCCCATCGATCATCCGCTTCTTCATCAAAGTCATACATGACGTAACAGCTGTTTGGTAGCCCTCGTTTCCTTGACCAGATGTATCCGAGCCCTTTCGTTTCCGTTCTCCCGTTGGGCAGTTTGCGTTGAGTCCCGGGAACGTTCCAGACCTTATCATAGAATTTAGCTTTTCTAACGGTCTGTTGGAAGGGTATTCTTTGGCGTTTCAACAGCCTCTTCAAGCCCTCCGTATAATATCTGGGTAGACGGATGGGCTGAAGTCTGTCCAGCGTTGGATCCGCACCATGCCAAATCTCTTTATCCACCTTGTTTTCTTCGGAACGGTAGAATAGGATTGCCCTCTTGCCTTTTCGTCCGGGAGGGATATAAAATGTCTGCAATTCTTCCACGCTGTCGGTGTCGAGCGCATCCAGTTCTTTATAATGTTCAAGCGGCACCATAGCTATCTGCAGACTTTGCTCTTTATCAGCAGAAGCTCGTATTGAAAGCCGAGCAGGGAATACAGTATGAACTTCATCCTCCGAATCACTACCGAAGAGCAATGAAGGAGCGGATGATCCCGGTTTGGTGTATTGGGGCGGACCCGAATAAATTATATCCTCTTCTTCCTCGGTATCACTGCCGAAGACAGGGATGGTTGCGTTAGTTTTGTTCTCCGGCTTGCGACACCTTTCCGTGTCTTCGAAACTCGGCAAGAAGTATTTGGCATCTTCATACTTGCGAACTTCATTTACGGAAAACGGATTCAATTCTCCTGCCACAGTGTATTCGAGACCATCCCTACAATATTTCATATACTGATGCTGTGTAGAAGGGATGATATTATACTCGTGTAGCCATGGTCTGCCGACCAGAGCATTGTAGCATGTCTTGGCATCTATAACATGGAATTTGATATCTGTGACGAGCAACCCGAAGCGTAGCGTCAATATCACAGATCCAAGAGTTTTTGATGATTGGGAGTCGAATCTGGAGATGGTGATTTTGTCTCGGGCGAGGTGTTGGACACTCATGCAAATTTCCTTTAACACCCACACATTGAGTAGATTAACAGACGATCCGTTATCGACCAAGATTTTACCTATCTTTATGTCATGGCAGTACCCTGAGACATAAAGGGGACGATTGTGTTCGCACGTCCCTAGGAGGAGGTCTTCATCACCAAAAGCAACGTCGGCCGTGTGCACCTCTTCTAGTTCATCCTTCATCTTTTCTTCGGCTAGGAAGGCTTGGAACTGGTCCGGATCTTGTAGTGCCTTAATCAAAGAATCCCTCGCCTCTTTTGATAGTAACAGGGCATCAAGAATGCTGAGTTGTGAGGGTAGCTTTCTCAGGTGCGCTAAGACATTGTAATCTACCTTATTTCTCTTCGGTGGGTTCTTAGTGTTTAACTCTTCCGCGACTCGGTCATCCAAGGCGATATCTTCGGAGACCTTCTCTTTCCCTTTGTCTTTCTTGTTTAGAGGTCCGAGATTCTTCTCAGCTAGCGTCCGATTGCGTAGCTGGATATTCTCGCAAACCTTCGGTCCTTCTTTTCCCGAAGTGGATTCTTTAAATAGGGGGCCAAGCTCTAGCTCCTCATCAGAATCGCTCCCGAATGTGGGCACTTGTGATCTTCCGGCGTCAACCATGCAACAATCACCGGTAGCTCTGTTAAGCCCTTTGATCGTTCCGTTCTGCTTTCGGCGAGTCTTACGCTTTTCCCGCTTAAACTGTTGCCGGTGAGCAACATATCCTTGCCACCATCTGTCGAAAGCTTTGCACTCTTCAGTGGGGTGCGACACTTTCCGATGATATGAGCAATAGGAGGGGTGGCTTTCCATTTCACCAGTAACGCTTCCTTCGGAGGATGGCAGCTTCATGCCCATGGAGACGGCTTTAACAAACCTCTTCCTTATCTTGAATTTGCTTTTGTCTGCCGTGAGTGCATTTTGCTCCAGCGGGAGTATCTCAATTCTTTCGTCAAGGCGCTGGCGTTTGGCCCTTTCGAATATAACCGTTTCCTGCTCCCGATCAGCTTTGCTTTTTAAGAACGCTTCATTGAAGATCGCGTCAATCATCTCATCCGACGACTGCGGAATTTTTAGTTCAGGGTCTGCCCCCAGCTCTTCAGCACGAGGAGTCTCCTCATCGTTGATGAACGAATGAGAAATCATATGGCAGCTTGCCACATATTCCTCGGATTCATCCGACGAACTACCTCCCTCATCTTCCTCTCGAAAGACATGCCTGAGGAACTCTTGGAATGTAATGGGGGTCCGCGCCTTTTGATTGTATTCCTCCAGCGCTTCAATTTGTTTTTGCAAGTCCGTGCGCTTGTCGTTAGGATTCACGGGCTTCTTCGACTTCTTCTTCTTCTTTGAAGACTTCGACGGCCGATTATGAGTGTTCGGGCTGCTTCCATCAATCTTTTGAGTCGGGCGAGGCTTTAGCATTCCTTCAATAATTTGCGGCTCCAATGGGTTATTCCATTTGATGGCCGGGCATGCCTGAAGATCATTTAGCATCTTCTTCATTTTAGTTGACAATACAACCTGCCAAGGAGCTTCCTCAACGACGGAGCATGTTGCCCCCGGCGTATTCGTCCCTTTAGAGGTGTGGGGTTGCGGGGGATTCACCTTCCATTTGTCAGATAACGCAAATTTGCCCTGTAGGTATTGGTTTTCAAGCCAATTCTTGAAAATATAGCAATCTTCGATCGGATGGCCTAGTACTTGATGGTAAGGGCAGTAGTTGGGCTCGTTGATGCCATTCGGTTGCAACGGACATTTTGGATTTGGCAGGTTTATGAGTCTGTTGCGTAACGCCAGCTCGAATAACCTCCTCGTTTTATCACGGGGAAAAGAGTAAGGACGCCCTAGTCTCTCCTCAAGGTCTACGTACGGACGCGTATTACCTTGACGCACAACTGGCTTCGCGTTATTCGGCTGCTGTTGGGTATTAGCGACAACGATCGCTTTTCCCTTCCCTTTATCATTTCGGGAGTCCGGCTTTGGGAGAGGGGGCTTATGGCCCATCTGGTCCATCTGCACTAGTTTGTCAATCAAAGCCTGGAAGGTAGTCGGCTTGAAGAACATCATAAATTGCGAGATGGTTGCTTGTGGATCGAGGGTTCCCACAAACATACCCACTGCGGGAGCTTCTTCAATCCGCTGCTCGCACTTCGACCATAAGTTCCGCCATCGTATAGCGTACTGAACCCACATCTCGCCGGGTTTTATCCTGGCGTTAATCAGTGCCGTCATTGGGGTACGTTCACTGGCACTTGCAAAACGTTGAGTAAACAACAGCTCCATCTCCGCGAAGGTTTTAATAGAGTCGTTCGGGAGCTCAGAGTACCATTCGAACGCCGTATCCGATAAGCTTCCAACAAACTGGCGAAGCAAAAGCTTGTCATCACCGTCGGTATTGCCGCAGAGTGCCCTGAACTGGGCAACATGCTGATGGGGATTGCCCGTCCCTTTGTAGACATGAAACTTGGGAATCGTATAACCTGGCGGGTACTTGATTTGATCATACCAACTTGGATATGGCCGCCCCGTTTTTACGACCTGACCGGCCGCTTCGGTCGCATGATGAACCCGTATTTGCTGGGCGATGTATTCATCCAAATCAGCTTTGGAGATTGTATCCTCTTTAGCTGTGGACAGAGCTGGTGGAGGATTCGATGTCTCTCCCCTATCGTCTTCAAGAATGATCGGGGGATCTTCAGCAGGTGGATCTTGTTGAATCATCATACCAACCATGTCCTGGAACAGGAGGGCCATTTTCTTTATGTTGGCTGCCTGCTCCGCAGCTTCTTTATCCTTCTTCTCCAGTACGCGATGAAGGAATTCAGCGTCCGTTTTTTGTTCTCGACGCTCGTTCGAGGACGTTTCAGGGGTTTCTTTTGGCCCTGTAAGTGCGGCCATAGCGTTCATCATCTCTTGGAGCTTATGCTGCTGCTCCTGAGCCTTGGTCACTGACCTCGTGTGCGGTCTATGACCTGTTGATATGCGGCTATCTTCTTTTCCCGATGCCATGTAAACCGTATGAACTGTTATGCCCCCTGACTTGGGGCGTTTAGGTTCACCATTTTTAACTTTTGCCGCTGGCGTGGGGGTTTTCTCCGGCCTTCTTCTTTTGTTGGCCGTTGGGGTTGAAGGAACTGTTGAAGTGGGCATTCTAACAGCTGCTGTCCCCCGCTGTTTAATGGGACGGTCCTTGTCTTTTTCCACCTTCGCCTTTTTCTGGTGACGAAAGTGACCTGGGTCAATCACGGAGTCTTGAACCCTCTGCCAAACTTTATAAATTCTTGAGGACAGCCGTTGAGGGGGCTGTTCTTGCTTCGTTTCTGGAACTCTCCCCTCAGGTGGAGGAGATCTCTTCAGCGTAGCGGTTGGAGAGTTCTTACGCACCCTCCTCAGCAGTTCAAAGCTGTTCCCAGTTGGAACAGCAGCGTTGACTTCCACCATTGGAGCAGGTGGAGTTAGCCCTGAGGGGGAGTTGCCCCCTGCCTTTCTCACTCGTTGCCAATGGCGACGTCCAGCACGGCGAGCCGTTGGGATTGGCTCAGAGATTGAGATAGTTTCTTTCTGCCCCCTGTCTGAATGAGGCGCCGCCGGTGTTAACCTCTTAAAGACTGAGGTTGTCTTTTGAGGGGTGATATTCAACCTGTCAAAGACGGATCCTCGAGTAGGGGCAGGAGCAGGAATCGTCAGTCTTAAAAAGAATGACTCTTTGACAGGGGAAACCGCCTTGACGACTTCTGGAGCAACAGTTATTGCTTTCCTTAGGACAGCCAATTTAGATTTCTGATTTAGCCTGGTGAAAACAGAGGCTGTTGGTTTGGTAGTGGGCGACCCGTTGACAGGGGTCGTCGTAGCAGTGAGCCGGTCGAAGACCAACTTCTTGTTCACTTCCGGTGTAGGTATTGGCGCAGAGAAGCTTGTAGGTGGGATCATGGTCCCGAAGAACAGGCCAGTGGTGGCTTGGGTCACCTGGTCTACTGGCAGAGTGAGGAAGGAAGCCGCTTGGGGCCCATATGCTACACCTCCCAGTGAGGTGGAGCGTCCGTTGCAGTGGCACTTCGAGCAGTTGGTGCAATTAGAGGCCATTGAATCTTGAGTTCTGCGCCAGGCAAAAGACCAAATCATAGTAACTTGAAATCCGAAGGCAACCATTAACAAACCGCGACTGGTTCGCGAAGACGACACACGAAGCGTGGAGTGGAAAGAGGAAAAGGTCCTACCGGGCGTGCCAGAATCTGTTCCCCTCCGAATGACGGCGCACAGGACCGCGATGTCCTGACGCTGAGATTCGGGGCAGATGCTATTTGGTTTTATCCGTCCACCTCTCCGAAGATGCCAAGTTGATTTATGGCACCGTGTGTCGGAGGTTTAGACGGATGCGGCCGATGTAGCATACTTCGTCAGATTCCCCCTCAGGGTGAGGGGTTTTTGATTGTGGGAACGCTCTTCCATGCAGGCGCAAGCCCCTGCAGTTAATTACGCTACCGCATCGCGGTAACAATTTTCTCCTTCTCCAGAATTTCACTTCGTGTCGTGGGTGTTTGTTTTTTTTGTGGTTGCCCGTGGATTGTATACGGAGACTGAGTAATGTCGTCGCCCGTAGGACGTGGATTAGTCCAAATCCGTATTTACTTAGATTTGGGTTTGGTGTTTTTAGTTTAAGGATGCATTAGTCGCGTTGCGGCTAAGATCAACTTAAACGTTCGTTAAGGATACGTTAGTCCTGTTTGGGACTAAGATCAACTTAACGTGATAATCCATTTAATATCTGGCTATCGGGACTCGTCACCTCTCTAACGTCGTTGAAGGATTACAACGGCAGATGTCAGAGGAGTTCAGAAATTTACCCTTGAACCAAAATCGATTTGGAGTTTTATAGTCCATTTAAATGTTTAAGGATACGTTAGCCATATTTGGGGCTAAGATCAACTTAAACGGGACCGTTTAGATCCGGTAAAAGAGCATTTGGGAGCTCTATTGTTCCAGTTTAGGGACGTAGTGGTCCCTGTTCTAGTTTAGGGACGTGGTGGTACGTCCCTGTTCCAGTTTAGGGACGTTTCGGTCCACGAGTTTAAGGACCCCGCAGTCCATATTGATCTATGGTCGTTGGGACCCGTCACCTCTTTGACGTCGTTGAGGAATTACAACGATGGATGTCAAAGGAGTTCGGAGATGTACCCTCGAACCGGATGTAGATTGATTTAGGAGAGCCATTTTGCTCAGTCAATTTAATTTAAGGACTTATGGCCACGATCGGGCTAAGTCCAGTTGAAAATGTCCAACATTTTATTTGTTTTTGCATTGCATTGCATTTATTTTTATTTTTATTTGGGCCTTGTCCAGAAAGGATGCAGAGCATCAATTTTATTTGGGCTCTGCCCTTTTATTGCTTTGCAATTTACTTTGGCTTGTTAGGTCTTTTTGATTTGGGCGTGGCCCTTCACGTAATGTATTGCATTTGTGCAAAGCACTAAGAATCTTTTAGATTCAAGAACAGAAGTGCAAAGCACTTTTTCTTCTTTTCTTGTTTTTCCTTATTTCAGAGAACCAAGGGTTCATAACAAGTGCAAGGCACTATTTTTTTTTAATTTTTTTATTTATTTATCTGTTCATAAGAGAATTTTCTCTTCTTTTAAAGGTTTTACCTTTTTTTTTTGTATTCTTCAAGAGTTCTCAAGAGTTCTCTTCTCTTCTTTTTTTTGCAAGATCTTTTTTTTTCTTTGAAATGAGGTCTGGGGTCCTTTTTATAGTGCTCATAAATTAGTTAAATTTGTTAAAAAGATCTTTTTCTGAGTGATTTGGGAAATTTTCCCCACCGTTGGATCTTTGATCCAAAGGCCCCTGTTTTACAGAAGAAAATCTTCTTGTTTTAACAAGAACAGAAAGGATTTCTTTAAATCTTCATTCTGTTTTTGCGCAACTCCCCAGCGCGTGACACGTGTCGCGCAACGCAGCGCTTGCGCATCTGTGCTTGCGCAGCTGCGCAGACACGTGTCGCGCAAGGCAGCGCAGACACGTGTCGCGTAAGGCAGCGTTTGCGCAACTGTGCTTGCGCAGCTGCGCAGACACGTGTCGCGCAGCGCAGCGCCTGCGCTGCGGCGCAGCTGCGCAGACACGTGTCGCGCAGCGCTGCGCCTGCGCAATTGCGCAGTTGTGCAGACACGTGTCAGCGCAGCGCTGCGCTGCGCGACACGTGTCTGCGCAACTGCGCAAGCGTTGCTGCGCAAGCGCAGCGCTGCGCGACACGTGTCGCGTAGCGCGCAAGCGCCGCTGCGTTTGTGCAACTGCGCAGACACGTGTCGCGCAGCGCAGCGCTTGCGCAACTGTGCGTGCGCAGTTGCGTTTGCGCAACAGTGCAGGTGCTTGCGCAACTGAACGTTGCATCTTTTTACTTTTTGTTTTTAAAAGAGCCTTGCTCTGATTGGACACAGTACCTCGGGCGTTGCGTTGACGTATCAGCTTCTGACACGTGGCGCGTTGCGCGCAACACACGGAATTTGAAGCGTTGCTTCAAAAATTTGAATTTTCAAAATTCAAACAGAGCCTTGCTCTGATTGGGGGAACAGAGGCAACTGCTTATGATCAAACTGAGAGAACTGATTTCTGAATTAAATATTATTGACGCAACTTTATTTATTTTTGAATAATAAACTAAAAATATAAATGAAGATAAATTTTGGATCGAGCCATTGGCTCTGATACCATGATAAGAAAGCAATAAACTCGATCAATTTTATTAAGAAATAAATCATCTCAATTTATACACCTTATAACATAATTAACGGATAACTAATAATCCTAACAATCTAACACACTAATCATAATCTCCACAACATAAATCGGAACTAATTTGATTTATAATAACCAAAATATCTAATACAATTATATTCAAATATCTCATAATTTATCAGGCTCCCTTAAGCTCACGGTGGTTAACCAAGTGATTGAATAATATCTTGAACCAAAATATACAACTTGTAGAACGACGGAGAAAAACAACGTATCTAAAGTATCGAGCATGGCGGACTAATACTTTTTCGTCTCTTTCGCGGATTACAAGATGGACCGAATAAGCTGCAGTCTCTTTTGCATGAAGTGCTAAAAGAAGAAGATCATGCTAGAAGACGTCATAAGAAAAAAATGGCTGCTTGGACGGAGACGGAAGAAGATAATGCTGCTAAAATACGTCATAAAAAAAGAATAGCTATTTGAACTTGATATTGATGGAGGCAACTGCTTATGATTAAACTGAGAGAACTCATTTCTGAATTAGATATTATTGACGTAACTTTATTTATTTTGAAATAATAAACTAAAAATATAAATGAAGATAAATTTTGGATCGAGCCATTGGCTCTGATACCATGATAAGAAAGCAATAAACTCAATCAATCTTATTAAGAGATAAATCTTCTCAATTTATACACCTCATAATATAATTAACTGATAACTAATAATCCTAACAATCTAATACACTAATTATAATATCAACAATATAAATAAGAACTTATCTGATTTATGATAACCATAATATCTAATACAATTATATTCAAATATCTCATAATCTAACATAAGGAAATCATATGGAAAATCTCTTCCGTGCCTTGTCACTTATCCCCTATTTTGAGTATTGATCGGCCAACATCCTTTTTGATCTAACTTTAGCTTATATAAGAGAAATCTCTTCCATACCTCGTCACTTATCACCTAATTTGAGTATTGATCTGCCATCGTCACTTTTAATGATACCGTGACTTTAAATTAGATAATCTAATCATATGATAAATCCCTTCTATACCTCGTCACTTGTCGCTTAGTTTGAGTATTGATCTGCCATCGTCACTTCCGATGTGTCTTCATGTCCGTTGCCGAACCTGCATACAATTTAGCCGAGTGTTTTCATGGTAAGATGAGTCTACATATATTATGGTAAAAAAATTATGTGCAATATTGAAAATGACAAAAGACACCCTTTAATAAGAAAGCGACAACATAGGTATCATAAAAAAAACTAAGGCTACCTAGATTGATGGTTGTGGACGCTAGATTTGTAGAATTATGTGACACTTTAAGTGGATTCGGAGTGAATCGGAATATGCATGATGTCAGATTATGAAGATGGGACACAAACACTACTATAGAGTGGGTCTTTCATAACGGTTGGAACCGTTATCTAAGCCCATATTGATAACGGTTCAAACCGTTACACAACCGTTACGAATACCCCCGTCATTAGAAGTATGGTAACGTTTCCAACCATTGCGATAGACTTAATTTGGTAACGGTTGGAACCGTTACCATATGGGTTGTCGTTACCAGTGTGTAGCAGATATCTGAAACAAATCAGATATCTGCTACTTCTATAGTAACGGTTCCAACCGTTACCATAGAGGTTTCCGTTACCAAATGTAGTAGATATCTGATATGTTTCAGATATCATTATCCAGATAACCGTTACCAATCTATATGGTAATAGTTCTGACCATTACCAAAGAGGTATTGGTAACGATTAGCACCGTTACCAATTTGTACGTATATTTTTTCTAAAATCTAAAAACCCCGCACGTGCTGCTTTCATTTACAACCAGCAATAGAAAGTAATAATATCATCAAATCTCACGCAATTATAATAATCAACAAATAATATGATACGATTGCATGCAATTATAATAATTAACAAATAATATAATCAATAAATCTTACGCACTTGTAAAACAATATATGTACAAATAATATAATCAATAAATCACCAAAACAAATATTTATATCTAAGGTCGTTGGGACGATCCACCTCCATCACCGTACCGTGACCTGAAGCGGGTGCCTATTTAGTCCCGTAACACCCGCCGCATGAAATCCTCCTGCTGCTGAGTCAGCTGCTCGACCCGCTCCGTAAGCGCCTGCAACTGCTGTTGCGTCTGTTGATGAACCTCCTGCTGCTGTGCCTGTTAGTTATATGTATGCCCTAGAGGCCATTACTGTACATTTGATGTATATTGTAGTGGATGCTTGGACATATATAGGGAGGACTTTCTTGCTCGACATAATAGTATGCTATCTGGTTGTACTTAACATGTACTCTGATTGTCTCTTTGTTACATGTTGATAAAGCCCTTAGGATATGTACTCGACTACTGGGACTATGATGAGATCATACTAGTAGGGCCACGGTAGTCGACGAGTACATCCTATAACTGTTCCTAGTCGAGGGTGTATCGAGACAGGGCATCGATACACCAGAGTAGACTAGCGTATACGCATCTTGACCCATATGATGGGCGATGGATGATCCCATATCCATCGGTGTTTGACATTAAGAATGGTGTGCGGGTGCTCAGTGGAGACTGGGTACACTGGACGGACTCGCCGAGAACTCCCAGATAGTATTATACCTCACGTCAGATGGCAGTTCTCCGGAGACACCGGTACAGAGTAGTCTGTTGACCCGAGATCGTCATAAAGTCTTGTGTGATTCCCACTGTGCTTTGATTTCCATCATACCACGTCCAAGAAGGCGTGCAAAAAGGCGGCGTTTGGGTACAGTCCCAAATCACATGGAGGCAATGAGCGATAGGAGGGGATTCGTCTCTCCCGATATAGGGAGTTGATGTTGTGCTGTGCTCGATTGGCTATAACCGGAAATCCCTGGCCAGGGTTGCTGAGATTTACTGGTAAGTGTTATCAGTAGTTTCTCGAACTGTTATAGACCTCATATCGACACGACTTATCGAGCTACTGGGGTCTGACGTTTACCATCCCTAGGTGAGATATGCAACATATCAGACGACGAGACCGGACTGTACGGGAGTGTTACTCTTTGGATTCATAGGAGAATGTACATGCTTGCTTGTTGATCTTCTGAGCGCTCAATACCTGGGTGGCTGTTACGTTTAGCTGACCGCTTGCAGCTTGTGGGTGTTTGATATGATCATCACCTACTGCCGGCGTATTGACGACTCTTTAGAGTCCTACACAGAGGTTTCTTGGCTCAGGCGAAACGGAGTAGGGGCACATATGTGATATGTGCGGGACCGAGGATAATGCGATATGTGATACCGTATTTTATTCTCGCGATATTTGATATCAGCCGGGTCATCGGATCAAGTATTGATTCGATGAATCAGTACGGATAAATATTAGTCGGTTATATGCGATATAGCCGGATTGTCAGATCAAGTGTTGATTCGATAATTTAGTGTATAATAATATATATGATACATTAAATTACATTAACTAATATTAGCTCACTAAAAGATTCTTTTTCTCACTCGGGTAATAGATTGATATATATGCGATATATGTTAATTGTATTATTTTATTTGGTTACAATAAATATTATATATGTAATATATAATATTGTAACATGATACGATAACTAATGCAACATGTTTAATAAAGATTAAACAAGATTAGGGTTTGATTTGGGTTAATACTTTCTAGATGATTCTAGAAGGTTTAGTTTTGTTTTGTGAAAGATATTTTGTTATGACTCATTTCTTAACCTAACCCAAACCCTAGCCTTGGTTAATTCTCTACAATGGTTTAGACAACCATGGTTGCATTATTGATCATTATCTTCTTTGCATTATTTATCACAAAAGGAATTCTATTATTCTTCATCTTCTTCCTTCTTCTTTCTTCATGAAAAAGCTTACTAGTTTTTTTCAAGTGAAGAATGAGTGTGAGAAAAAGATAAATAAAGAGAGCAAAAATCCTACTTCATCATCCTCATATTCCCTTGCCCTTTAGATGAGAATGTTCACTCAATTTTAGTGAGTGTTAGCTTGTGTTAATGAAACTTCAAGGTAGATCATCTTTGTATCAAAGATCGGAAGCAAGACTGCATCTTTCTCTTCGTGGAACCTCTCGAGAGTCCGGAACCCGATGATCGCAGCGAAGGGACCACAACATGGAGCTTCTGAAGTGAAGGACCGGATCTACAAAGGTTGTAATCCCTCTCACTTAGTGTTAAAGTGTTTAGCATGTTAGTTTTCGCCTAATCTCTAGTTTAAAGATCCGGCTTCGGGTTGTTCGGCACGGTTAATTTTTTAATCGAGCATGGTTGATGCCTCGTGGACCCTTGTGCGTGTGCCTAGCAACCCTACAGTGGTATCAGAGCTACTAAGCATTGGATGTCGACCTATGGGGGGTTCGTACTGTGTGACAGTGTGGCGAAGCATAGGCTCTTACCCCCAGGGTGTCCCGAGACCGGAAGGTGTTCCGAAGGGTTGTAGTCCTCGCGAGGGGGCATGCGTAAAAAGTAGCGGCTGAGGGACCCGTTGGTGCCATGGCGACCCTATTGGATGGGGTGGCTGCCTGACCAACAGTGATATCAGAGCCAAGCTAGAGCTTTAGGCGAAGTCTAGACGAAGTTTAATGTCCAATCGAACCCGAAAACCCCGATAAAACCCCTTCTCTGGAAATTTTTCAAAAATGTGATTTTTTTTCATATTAAAAATACTCAAAAAAATCAGCAGGGAATTTCATGAGTTACTATGAAGCACGTGCCTCCAATTCCTCTAAAGCGCCGCGGAACCGCGTCCGTACCATGGTATTGGCAGCGGTTCCGCGGCCAAAAAGTTGCCTCATGTTTTCAATTTTGCACAGTAACCTCCGTATGTGATTCCTGATTCTTCTGGGAATTTTTAATTCTACTCAAGAGTTGAGTTTTCTGGGTTGTATTGGGGACTCGTTGTTTCGATCAGATATTATAACTTTGTTTAGTTTGTCCGGATAATTTTTAGAAACTGTTAAAAAGTTCAAACGGATATCAATAACTCACTTTTTCCCCTATCGGAAATTTTTTCAAAAGTTGGATTTTTTCTCGAGTTTAAGAATGTTCTAAGTCGTGCAAGTAATGCGGTGGACCCTCTAGAAGATAACAAACCTTAACTCGATTATGTGACCGTCTTGAACTGCCTTTTGAACCTTAGGGTTTGGGGCAGTACGGCGTGCCACATGTGAGGCGTTGGCTTGACCCTTCTACGGCTGGACCATTGGTATTGTGGCATGTGATAGATGTTTTTAAACTGATTTCAAGTGTTGAAATATATTGGGGAAATCTTGGGTGTTTGATTATTCGATCGGAAAGTTTAACATTGTCTATTTATCTGGAATGTGATACAATATTTGGAATCCACAGGTAGTTATGAGATAACTAATTTGAATGTTATAAATCTAGCAGTTCAGTCTCAGATGATCGGTTGCCATGGAATTTTGATGTGATCAAAAGTCCGTCGCAATCACGTAGCGTACGCGGATACTCGCCGGGTAAACTTAATAGACAGCCACGCCCCATAGCCCCGACCAAGTGACTGTAGGAGAACCCCGTCGCCAAAAGCATCCGTTCGGGTGCTCGCGGCAGCGGTGTTCCGCCTTAGTGCACTTCGTCGATGGCATCGGGGGTGCGGCCGTCTACTAAAATTTGCGACGAGCATTCGATCAGGATGTCGGGAATCTTGTTGAATTGCCCAACTTGATATTGAAAAGAGTTTTCGATAATGAGACTAAAATGCAGGGTTTATAATTGTTAGGCATGCGATGTCTAAGGAATTAATTTGGTTAGGCATGCGATGTCTAAAGAGATTGCGAATCCCAACTGTTGTAGTTTTACACTTTCTTTTCTGTGACCGTAAGCGTAGTATGTGGTGTATCGCTGGCTTCGTTGCTATACATCAACGATAATCGGGATACGCATACTTGCTTACGTTGATGATATGAGATATTATGTGTTGCTGTGATATGTTATATTGGATCGTCGCGTTTTGAATAGCCGGGGGTTTTATGTGAGATGAGAGTTTTTCTTTTTCATTCATGTAAAATTCTTTTGTATGTAATATTCTTTTATTGGGGCACTTCCAGGTTGCGGAAGATGTCACCCTTGTTTATTATTTACTTTTCCGCATTAGGTAGACCCAAGGCGGGGAGCACAAGTAACTGAGTTCTAGGGTCCAGTGGGAGACCATCTCGAGGAGTCGAGACCGGGTCTCCTAACCCTAGAATTGGCAGTGTTGCTTGCCGCTCTCGTAGGGGTTTAGGGATGTGGGTTTGGCTATTCATCGCGACCGTGGAATCCGTGTTTTATACAGGTTCGTATTGAAAACACGGGCGTCCTAGTATATCCAATATTTCATATATGTTCTTCTGCTGCAATGTTCTGTGATGAATTCATATTACTGCCTGAGACGAATGTTTATATTATATATATGAGATATATGTTATATTGCAGATTTCGTTTCAAAAGAGATGCTTGTGAAGCAAAATAAAATGGGACTTCATTAATGAGATTAATGAAATAAAAGAAACCTAAGATGTTGTAGAAACTTGTTTAAAAAACTGGTAGTTCTAGTTCTTGCTTAGCATAGCGGTGTTCCTTGTAGAACATCCAGCACCTTATTCGATAAGGAAAGAGCCGAGA
This sequence comes from Agapanthus africanus, assembly GCA_030015575.1. Lineage (NCBI taxonomy): Eukaryota > Viridiplantae > Streptophyta > Magnoliopsida > Asparagales > Amaryllidaceae > Agapanthus > Agapanthus africanus. The sequence continues at coordinate 169,406,053 of JASDDO010000026.1, read as the reverse complement.
CCCCTTCACCGGGAGTGACCTCTTTAGTGAAACTAGCAGATACTACAAACTCGGTTTGTCTTTTGATTGCTTCTATAGTTCTTGCTTTGCATAGTGATATTTGTGAAATATCCTGCACCTTATTCGATGAGGAAAGGGCCGACGATCCCTTCACCGGGAGTGACCCCTTTAGCAAAACTAGAAAAGCCTCAAAAAACACTCCATTTAAAAATCACTCGATTCTACAACAATATCAAGTTCATTATGCAAAGGGTTTTCATAAAAACCTGACGTAGCCCTCCGTCATTTCAGATAAGGACTGTTTAGTATTCATGCTGCGTTTGTTGGCCTTTGTCAAGGAGTAGTGTGCGGTAGCTGAATAGTACTTATCTGCTTATGCATATGATGTAGATTGGATTAGGGTAGTCGTGCGATCTTGTTGGCCTTTGTCAAGGGCTGTGCGGGTGGGTTTAATTCAATCAAGAAATGACGGGTTGAACTTGACTAGCAGCCTATGGTTTGTTGGCCTTTGTCAAGGTCAAAGGATGCTAGGGGTAAATTATTATTGGGAATTTCAAGTGTTGAAATTTGCAATGAGATTGCATACCTTCTATGAGATAGTTGGATCCCGATACCCGCTGCGAGTAAGAGTTACTCCTGGGAGAGTTTTACACATTACAATTAGCCGATCAAGTAGGTGTCTAGAAAGGTGTTAACTGGGTTACGCCTCTGGGAAAACAAAGTTTACATTAATTAGGTTCGTGCGAAAGCACGGGGGACCTCCCTCAAAGTACCGACACTGGCCTGGCTGAAAAATTGGCGAAGTTGTAGCGTGTAATTAATCCCGGCTAGTCTTTCTTTTTAGGGTTTGAAGGAAGATTTGATTAAAACAGTGGGAGACATCCTGATTAGATATATTAGATAACCAATATAATCTTGCAAGAGCATACGCTGAGTGTTTTCTTCTCTCTCTCTCCAGGTAGCGACCATATCACGCCTTAATCAAGATAATAAAACGGATATATTGACCGAACCCGCTTGTTATACTGAGCTGGGGAACGTTGGACCCGCTCCAACTTATAATTGTTATAAGACAGAGCAGGAAATTGGGGAATACCAGATTTCCCGTGCCGCCCAAACGAAGAAAGAGCATGCTGATGCATCATCTTCGGGTGTGTTCATTACAGAGAACTGTTTCTCAGTATCCTTTACGTCCTGGGTATGTGATACCGGATCAGGATCCCGCATATGTAATCTGTTACATGGGCTACAGAAAGGTAGAGTGTTGCAGCCAAGTCTGTTGGTCACTGTCACCTTGTTTTACCAGAATACATTGATTCTGAACGAATGTTATTAGATACCGAACCTGATATACAATATCATATCATTCTCTTTATTAGTAAAGAAATGATATAATTTTGTATTGTTGGATAATACTTTGAACATTTCCTATATCAAGAGTTGATCGGTTCAGGCACGTTATCTAAAAGCATTGACGTTCTAAATCAAACTACAGTTCTTAGTGTGCAGAACACACACAAGAGGAAGAGTTCAGAAATGAATTGATCCTTCTTGAGGCATTGTAGGCTAGGTCATATCAATGCGACCCGACTAGCTGAAGTTACATTTAGATGTATATTTAAATTAGTTTGAATTTACATCTTGTGAAACTTGCCGGTCATGTCACAAAGATAAGATGACCATAGCTCTGTTTATTGGAAACAGAGAAAGAGTTAGTGAACTCTTGGGATTGATACATGCTAATGTATGAAAGTCTCCTGTCTACACATGCCAAGACCGGTTCTTTGTACTTCATTACATTCTCTGATGATCTCTCAAGATTCAGACATATGTTCCTGCTGAAACACAAGTCCGAACCTTTTGAGATATTCACAGAATGTAAGTTAGAAGTAGAGAACCAAAATACGGGTATAAGTATTATGTCCTTTGATGAGATCAAGGAGGAGAATACTTGAGCACGGAAATCCTGGACTAATTCTAAAGGAGAATGAGATTCTCTCTCAGCATTACTCTTCCGTATACACCATAGCACGTTGGTATATCGGGACGGAGCAATAACACCCTATGTGATATGGTGTGCTCTATGATGAGTACTACTGAGTTTCCTATTTCCTTTTGGGTGTTATGCGCTTGAGAAGCTGCATACCTATTGAATAGGGTTCAAATCAAATCAGTTGCCTACCACTTCATATGTGATATGGAAAGGGAAGAGCCCATTTCTTAAGTTTGTTAAGATTTGGGGTTGTCCGGACTATGTCTAAAAGAAAATTCCGGACAAGCTCGAGGCAAGATCTGTTATGTAGAACTAGAAAGGTTCCAGCTATACAAACTGCAACTGATGATTTGGTAAACCCGAAGGATTCATTAGATTCCAACAAACCTCAGCCTCTCCGCCGATCTAGTAGGGTTCTTTACCCACCAGAGAGATACTTCGGTTTCTCTATGACAGTGGGAGCGAGGATTGCATCATGAGATGATGACCCAACTAGTTTTGAGCTGGCCATCAGGAGTGGGACTCTGTAAGAATGGCTGGATGCTTAGCGATCTGAGATGGAATCCTTATATACCAACAAAGTATAGACTTTGGTTGCTTTATCTGAAGGGTTAAATCCCCATCAGGAGCAAGTATATCTTGAGAAGATTACTTGGTGTACATGGAAAAGTTAAGACTTTAAAAGCTATGCTTAAGTCCATCCAGATCCTACTTGCCACGGCTACATACCATGAATACGATATCTGGCGGTTGGGTGTCATGACTGCTTTTCTAAAATGATGTTTTGGAAGAGAGCGTCTATAAGTACACAACTAGAGGGCTTCGTAGACAGTGGGAGCAGCGGAAACGTGTGCAAGATGTTTTATGTGATAAAGCAGACATCGCGGAGTTGGAACGTCTGTTTTGATGTGGTAGTCAAAGAGTTTGACTTCATCAAAATGGTAGATGAACCTTGTATATACAAAAAGGTAGTAGGGAGTATGGTGGTGATCCTCGTAGAGTACGTGGATGACATACTCTTGATAGGGAAGGAGTTTCCTATGCTACGCTCGGTCAATCTCCGCTTATCACAAGGATTCTCCATATAGGATCAATGTGATACCTCCTAAATCCTGGGTTTTGGATCTATGAGATAGATCTAATTGGATGTTAGGATACTCACTAGTTGTTGTGAGATGGTATCAATCGATCCTGGGGAGAATCACTGGAAAGGTTCCGGGTGATAAGGACGACTGAATTTCAGTCACAGGCATTGTCTTTACCCTCAGTGGAGGGACGGTATGTTGGAAGAGTTCCAAGCTAGATACTGTGACATACTAGACGATTAAAGACAAGATACATCGTTACCAAGGATGCTTCCAAAGAGGCAGTCTGGATAAATATAAGTTCATAAGATGAACTTCGTTCCTACCATTGTGTGACAATGGAGTTGTGGCTTTAGCCAAGGAACTACCGTCCCATCTGAAATTCAGATATAATTCTTAGGCAGTATCACCTGATCATGGAGACGGTTGATCTCCAGGGAGATCGAGGTTAGGAGAGTAGACACAGAGGACGACAGCGCGGATCCACTCGCAAAAACCTTTTTCCCAGTAGAGACTTTTATGGGATGGTTGAGTATGAGATACTTCAACCACAGCTAATTGTTGGGTATGTGATACCACAACAGATGGCCCTAGTGCAAGTAGGAGATTGTTAGTTATATGTATGCCCTAGAGGCCATTACTGTACATTTGATGTATATTGTAGTGGATGCTTGGACATATATAGGGAGGACTTTCTTGCTCGACATGATAGTATGCTATCTGGTTGTACTTTATCTTAACATGTACTCTGATTGTCTCTTTGTTACATATATAAGGATGGTGTACGGGTGCTCAGTGGAGACTGGGTACACTGGACGGATTCGCCAAGAACTCCCAGATGGTATTATACCTCACGTCAGATGGCAGTTCTCCGGTGACACTGGTACAGAGTAGTCTGTTGACCCGAGATCGTCATAGAGTCTTGTATGATTCCCACTGTGCTTTGATTTCCATCATACCACGTCCAAGAGGGCGTGCAAAAAGGTGGCTTTTGGGTACAGTTCCGAATCACATGGAGGCAATGAGAGATAGGAGGGGATTCGTCTCTCCCGGTATAGGGAGTTGATGTTGTGCTGTGCTCGATTGGCTATAACCGGAAATCCCTGGCCAGTGTTGCTGAGATTTACTGGTAAGTGTTATCAGTAGTTTCTCGAACTGTTATAGACCTCATATCGACACGACTTATCGAGCTACTGGGGTCTGACGTTTACCACCCCTAGGTGAGATATGCAACAAATCAGACGACGAGACCGGACTGTACGGGAGTGTTACTGTTTGGAGTCACAGGAGAATGTACAGGCTTGCTTGCTGATCTTCTGAGCGCTCAATACCTGGGTGGCTGTTACGTTTAGCTGACCGCTTGCAGCTTGTGGGTGTTTGATATGATCATCACCTACTGCCGGCATATTGACGATTCTTTAGAGTCCTACACAGAGGTTTCTTGGCTCAGGCGAAACGGAGTAGGGGCACATATGTGATATGTGCGGGACCGAGGATAATGCGATATGAGATACCGTATTTTATTCTCGCGATATTTGATATCAGCCGGGTCATCGGATCAAGTATTGATTCGATGAATCGGTACGGATAAATATTAGTCGGTTATATGCGATATAGCCGGATTGTCGGATCAAGTGTTGATTCGATAATTTAGTGTATAATAATATATATGATATATTAAATTACATTAACTAATATTAGCTCACTAAAAGATTCTTTTTCTCACTCGGGTAATAGATTGATATATATGCGATATATGTTAATTGTATTATTTTATTTGGTTACAATAAATATTATATATGTGATATATAATATTGTAACATGATATGATAACTAATGCAACATGTTTAGTAAAGATTAAACAAGATTAGGGTTTGATTTGGGTTAATGCTTTCTAGATGATTCTAGAAGGTTTAGTTTTGTTTTGTGAAAGATATTTTATTATGACTCATTTCTTAACCTAATCCAAACCCTAGCCTTGGTTAATTCTCTATAATGGTTTAGAAAACCATGGTTGCATTATTGATCATTATCTTCTTTGCATTATTCATCACAAAAGGAATTCTATTATTCTTCATCTTCTTCCTTCTTCTTTCTTAATGAAAAAGCTTACTAGTTTTTTTCAAGTGATGAATGAGTGTGAGAAAAAGATAAATAAAGAGAGCAAAAATCCTACTTTATCATCCTCATCTTCCCTTGCCTTTTAGATGAGAGTGTTCACTAAATTTTAGTGAGTGTTAGCTTGGGTTAATGAAACTTCAAGGTAGATCATCTTTGTATCGAAGATCGGAAGCAAGACTGCATCTTTCTCTTCGTGGAACCTCTCGAGAGTCCGGAACCTGATCGCAGCGAAGGGACCACAACACGGAGCTTCTGAAGTGAAGGACCGGATCTACAAAGGTTGTAATCCCTCTCACTTAGTGTTAAAGTGTTTAGCATATTAGTTTTCGCCTAATCTCTAGTTTAAAGATCCGGCTTCGGGTTGTTCGGCACGGCTAATTTTTTAATCGGGCATGGTTGATGCCTCGTGGACCCTTGTGCACGTGCCTAGCAACCCTACAGTGCCACCTGCTCCATGAGCAATCGAATCGCCTCTGCCGACGCAACTGCCGCATCTGGACCACAGCATACTCATGGACAGCCTCATGCCCGCCAAAGAGTCGATGGGCCTCAGGACCAACCCCGAACTCATACCCACTGTAATGCCCATCGGATAGCAAGTCGAGGATAGGGGCAATAGCGGTAATCGGGTCGTCAGAGCCAAGTCCTAAAACGACCTTCCTCTTTTGGAACTAGCTCTGTAAAGAGTATATATAGATATATATATAGATATGTGTTAATTTAAAATACAGAATCAACTTAATTATATAAAACTTAACAAGAGTATATATAGATATATATATAGATATGTGTTAATTTAAAATACAGAATCAACTTAATTATATAAAACTTAACATGCACTCGCCTGTGCCCTTGTGTAATGTGACCCATCCTTTGGCAGGAGTGTAATTGGCGGGAGCTTTTTGTTTCTGCGATAAAATCATGATTTATTTTAAAAAGTAATTTGCGACAAAGAAAATATATATTTTTAAGCGTTGAAGTACTCACGAGGAGGAACTGTGCCTAGCCTGCATGCGCTTCCCTTGGATTGGGACAACACGGGATCTCACACCGTTGTTCCAGTTCCACATATTGCTAACTGACTTCGGCTTGCAAATATAAAAAAGATTATATCATATTTCAGAATATGATTTCATGTTATATTGTTATAATCTTAAAAATTAAATTTATACCAGAACATCGGCACGAGAATAGTACTCGACTAGCCGCGGCCAATCGAGTTTCGGGACATCCAACGCTATGATATCCATCATTGGCCCATAGCCAGCTTCTCATACCAGGTTTCCAAAGCAACTTTAACTCAGCGATCAAGAGTTGAAGGTACACGTCGATGTGTTTCCTAGGCGACGAGGGATCGTCGATGTCACGCCCCGCTTCCTAAAATACGGAATACGAGGGTAACCAGGCCAGCCATGCTCCTACGATCAAGGAAAAATCCTGTCGTAGTCACATTTCGGCTTCTAGCATTATAAGGTAATCGGTAAAACTCAACACGGATAAAGAGAATGCAGTCACTAGAACTATCGGATATAAAAGAAACTGAGCGTAATGGAAGTAAACAAAAGGGCAACTAACCAGGAATACCAAGGGAGAAATATAACTGGTTCGCTGGTCTGGATCTTCGCGGTCTTCTCGAGATTAGACGGATCCACTTCTATCACTGAGCATGCATACTCAAGTCTTCAGGACGACACAATAGCAATAATATGATAGTAATAATAATGCAAGAAATAAACGTAATAACAATGGAGATAATATATGCAGGTAATCAATATGTCAATAAACAATGCAATGTATGATCTGTGACCCTATCGGTATCTAAGTCAATTTTTGAAATCGAGTTGCGGAAAGAAATGATCATGTTTAACGAGCGTCTCGTACGTACCCGAGACTACGGTCCACTGTTGCCTGGGACATAACCCAGTCAGCCGGACCGCTAGGTCCTAACCTAATATATATAAGAGTTGTTGTTCGAATGATCATCCTCTAAAATCACTAACCTCGCTAAATACAAGTTCCTTTCCACTTCGATTTTCCCCTTTTTCCCAGGATTCACTATCTATAAGTATTGGCTAGTTGTGTACAAGCACGCACCAATAACACTGTTTTATTCACTACTCACTGTGTTGTTCACTATCACGAATCACACTTTTTACTGGCGTACTCGACACAATTAAACCGATAACATTCACGTTTGACAATGCATTATACACAGAGAATTAATAAGGACGCTTACTATCGCTAGAGGTATTGCAGTCGGGTAAAAATGTGAATTATGCCGCTAAACAAATCATATGCAAAACAGGTCATCGCTCGTCTTATGAACATAGAAAAATCACATTAAATCGTACGTTCAGAATTAAGTAAAATGCTACAAAAGTGGTAAAAAGTAAATTTAACCAGAAGTTCAACGAAATTAGTTTCAAGTCAATCGGGTTTCGGGTTTCCGAACGACACTCATTTTTTCTTAAGTGTTCTCTGATGGAAATTCAGTTCCTGAACCGAATGTCCATTTCGTAACATAGTTTTCACCCTGTTGAGTTCAAAATTAGGCGACTCTACAGTTGGATAATATTTAGGTTTATCAGTTATGTTTCCAACACACCTAATGGATCGATAATATCCTTTGTGTTCTGGGAGTTATACATTATTTAAGATCAGGATATACGTTTTGTCCCTGGTTGGGACTGCAGTATGTACTGGTGATTTAAAATATGATTAAAATAGCAAACGATGGTAAAAACAAATGAAATCACTTTCAATAGTTAGCTAACAGATTTATATTCGCTACGGTATAGGTTTCCGCATAATACCTCACACAGAGTTGTAAAAGCATTTCAAATCAAGTGTTGACAAGCAGTGCTGCTCTGGACTGCAGTCGAGAGCCGCACTCCTGAACAGTTTCCATCACCGCTATAAAATAGAAACAAAATATAAATTATATAGGGTTCTAGGTTGTCTATTCGGCTTCGATACGAGCCCTCGAACACTTCATTCCAGTAAATATCCAAATGATTACGATTTTCTCAAGTTATGTGTACGGGAAATTTCAGATTTGGCGGATCTAAATGGGGATGACATTTCACGGTGTTAGGGTCCGTATTTTCGACCTAACTCTTTACAAAGTATTCATTATCACTAAGGTAATCCATTACACCTAAGTTCCATCATTTTAAGAGGGTTTTTAGCTTAGGGTTTGCATCGAGCACCTATAATGAATATTTGATTCGCATCCGAAATGAATATACTATAGCATGTAGCAAGTATTTGAACTTGCCTGACGACGTATCGATGATTATACGGTAGCGACGCGACAACAGCGGTGATCTACGGCAATGGAAATGGAACGATCACCATGCAAGCGCGGCTGGGCACGACACGACAAACTCAATCTCGGCTCGAGCTTGGCGCGGTTGACCTTGGCTGGAGTGTGTTCTGCAGGGTGGTCGTCGACGAGGGCCCGACGGCACTTGTGGATGCGGAGGAGGCAGCGACGGTGAGTGTAGGCTCAACTTGGGCTTGATGGAGGGTGAAGTTTGAGGCTCGTGGGGACTTGGTGGTGCGGTGGTTGCTTGGAGCTGCAGTGGTGGTGGCGGCAGCAGGCGGCTCGTCGACGACGGTTGAAGGTGGTGTTGTGAGGTCGGAGGAGGCGGTGGCGCTGCGCTATGGGTGATGTTGGGTTTGAGGTAGAGAGGAAGCGGCGAGCTTAGAGAGGAGTTCAATGATGGCGGAGGTTGATGGAGGTGGTTGTGGCATAGCTCCGGTGGTCGCGGTGGTGTGAAGAAGTTGTGGGGGTGCTGGGGTTGGCCGGAGGCAGTGATGGGTGCTCGGTTGGGTGTTTGAGGGAGATGAGAAGGAACACGTTGGGAGGTGATGGTGGTGATAGGGCGCTGGGGCTCGTTGGAGCTCCGGTGGCGAGGTTGCAGGGGGCTCGGGTGTAGGGAGGAAGGATGAGAGAGGAGGTGAGGTGAGATGAGAGGAGAAGGTCGAGGAGATGGGGGTCGAGCTCGGTGGTGAGATAGGGTCGATGGAGGAGTTGCGCGGTGGTCGGAGGTGCGGTGACGACAAGAGAGGTGTGGCCGGAGCTTAGAGGTAGTGGGAGATGGCAGGTGAGGCACTCGGGTTGGTGGCGAGAAAGAAAGAATGAGATAGAGAGAGAGAGAGAATGAGAATGAGATAGAGAGAGGGAGAGAATAAGTGACAGAGAGAGAGAGAAAGACGAGACTAAAAGGATTAATAGGATATAAAGAGGGGATTAATTGTGATTAATAGGAAATTATGGTGGAGATTTCGATTTGGATTTGTGGGAATTCAAAAAGAAAAGAGAAGGGATAATTGTTTGGGCTTGGGGAAAGAGATGTGGGCCGGGCCTGTGCTTGGGTGTGGGTTAGAGCACTAAGAATATAATTAAGGAAAAAGAGCTAGAGTTTAAGGATTAGAAAATGTAGGGAAAAATTTAGACAAGAATATTTGAAGAAAATATTTATTTAAATACGGATTTAACTACAAAATGAGACCGGTTATTACATCATACCCCCCTTAAAGAAAATTTTGTCTTCGAAATTAAAAGAACAAAAACAATAAGGTAATGATACAAACGGCTACTCGAAAAGCTGTGGGAACCGCGAACGGATATCCTCCTCACGTTCCCAGGTAGATTCCCCAGGTGACGACCGTCCCAAGACACTCGGACTTACGGAATGACTTTATTCTTCAGCACCTTCTCTCTACGGTCGAGTATAGTAGTAGGTTGCTCCACATAAGTTAAATCGGTACCCAAAGTCAATTCAGAATGATCGAGAACATGACTGTCGTCTCGAACGTAGCGTCGCAACTGTGACACATGAAACGTGTTGTGTACGCCAGCTAATGATGGGGGTAAGGTAAGACGGTAAGCCACTTCCCCTACTCGCTCCAATATCTCGAATGGTCTGATGAATTGGGGACTGAGTTTCCCGCGGCTTCCAAACCTGATAACACCGCGGGTAGGTGAAATCTTCAGAAACACATGATCACCGACTTTGACTTCTAGCAATCTCCTGTTGGCATCCGCCTAACTCTTCTGTCAGTCCTAAGCCATCTTAATGCGCTGTCTGATTACCTAGACCTTGTCTATCGTCTGAACTATAAGCTTGGGGCCCAGTAATCTTCGCTCACCCACGTCATCCCAACAAATAGTGGATCGACACTTCCGTCCGTAAAGTGCTTCAAATGGAGCCATCTGGATGCTAGCTTGAAAACTGTTGTTATAAGAAAACTCCACTAGATAGAGGTGATCCTCCCAAGAACCTTGAAAGTCTAGCATGCATGCCCTCAACATGTCCTCAAGTGTCTAAATAGTATGCTTGGACTGTCCGTCCGTCTGTAGATGGTAAGCCGTGCTGAACTTGAGATGTGTACCCAGACTCTCCTGTAAGCTCTTCCAAAAATGCGAAACGAACTTGGTGTCTCGATCTGATACTATACTGACTGGAACTCCGTGAAGTCGCATTACTTCTTGCATGTATTTCTCCGCAAGCGACTTTGTCGACTGTCCCACTCGGAAGGGTATAAAGTGTGCTGCTTTCGTAAGACGGTCGACGATAACCCAAACGGCGTTGTTGACTCTTGGACTCCGTGGTAAAGCAGTCACAAAATCCATAGTGATGTGTTCCCATTTTCATTCGGGTATCGGAAGCGGTTGCAACAGTCCAGCCGTTCTCTGGTGTTCCGCCTTTACTTGCTAGCATACTAAGCACTTGGATACAAACCGTGCAATCTCTCGCTTCATCCCGTTCCACCAATAGTGCTGCCTCAGATCTCGATACATTTTCGTGCCTCCCGGATGCACAGAATAAGCTAAACTATAAGCCTCAGCTAGTACTTCTTCCCGAACATCACCCTTAGGAACGCAGAGTCTGCTATCGAATCTCAAAGAACCGTCTCGGTGTATGAGCAAGTCTTTCCTTAGTCCGGCTTCCACCTGCTCTCTGAACTTCTGCAATCGAGGATCATCAGCCTGTGCAGCCTTAATGTGATTTACAAGCGAAGACTGCACCTGTAACTGCCAAAACTGCCCGGTTGCACTCGGTGTAACAACCTCTAGTTCGAGCTTCTAAAAGTCCTCAATGATGCTCTTATGGCTGGTCAACATCACGACCGCTGGCTTGCAATTAAGAGCGTCGGGTATGACATTTACTTTCCCAGGATGGTACTGTAAATCTAAGTCATAGTCCGCCATTAGTTCTAGCCATCGGCGTTGTCTCATATTCAATTCTCTCTGAGTGAACACGTATTTCAGACTCTTGTGATCAGTGTACACTTCTACCTTTTCGCCTAATAGGTAATGTCTCTAGATCTTCAATGCGAAAACCACTGCAGCTAACTCCAAGTCATGTGTTGGGTAGTTCCTCTCGTGATTCTTCAGCTGCCGTGAGGCATAAGCAACTACCCGACCGTGCTGCATCAGAACGCAGCCTAAACCTTTCCCTGAGGCATCACTGTGTATCACCAAACCACCTGAATTATCTGGAACTGTAAGAATAGGGGTCGTGGTCAACTTTTGTTTCAGTATCTCAAAAGCCTGAGTACATTCCTCTGTCCATACGTAAGGCACTTCCTTCCGTGTCAGCTAAATTGGGGGTCAGGTGATTACAAGGTTCAAGGATGGGATAAAGTAATTACTTGCAATAAGGGAAAGAAATTTTGTAAGAAGGATTAATTAATATATCAAGCGAGCTTTAAAGGTACAATACTTTAGGAAAAATTTGATCGAACCAAAACTTATTTATTCAGAAAATCTTGACAGAGTACAATTGAGAGATAAACGTGGCCCTAAACTATACATTATTTTTATTTGACCCGAAGAACAGAAAATAAGTCGCGTCAGTCGCGATTGAGGAAGTTCAATAAGTAGCGATAAGTTCTCGAGCTAAGATAGGGGCGTCCATTCCCATAGTGCCTTACCTATATATCCGCTTAAGGTTCTTCAGCCTGGAGTTCCTCTTCACTTGAGGTTTCATCTTCCGACTCCTCCTTGGCTGGAGCTTCGTCTTCAGATTCCTCCCCTATAGAGTTTTCTTCTCCTGGCTCTTCCTCTTCGGCGGGAGTTTCCTCATCAGAATCCTCCTCCATATGCTCTGCCTCTTCCGGGTCCCTTTCTGGATCCTCTTCTATAGGGTCTTCCTCAGGATTCTCCTCTTCAGGATCCTCATCTGGATCCTCCTCTACTGCATTTTCCTATGGATCCTCTTCTATCGGGCCGCCTTCAGGATCCTCCTCTTTAGGGTCTTCTTCTGGATCCCCTTCCACTGCATTTTCCTGTGGATCCTCTTCTATCGGGTCTTCTTCGGGATCCTCCTCTTCAGGGTTCTCTTCTGGGTCTTCCTCTTCATTGTCAAAATAATTAATCATATTGAACTCTAGAGTTACGACATCGACTCCCTCATTCTCGGATTCACTGTCGTCGAAAATAACCTGTGGGCCATCAACCTCTTCGTCTGAAATCACTAATATGCAGTCGAAAGAAATGCAGGACCAAGTGTCCTCATCGATAAGCGGTGTTGCCTTATGGTTGGCCATGGCCTGAAAAGTAAAGGTCATGATCAGATAGTGGTACACAAAGGAAAATAACAACTAATGATGCAGAACATGAGGAAACGGTAAGGTAGATAAGATTCATAAACATGAACTTGAGTGGTGATGCACGAGTAGTATATGGAAGTGAAAGTAAGGAAACAAAGTACAATTCAAGAGATCCCTAAATTGAACTGCAATCTTATTCTTAACCCGGCGCTCTGATACCATCAAAACCATGTCACGCCCCGCTTCCTAAAATACGGAATACGAGGGTAACTAGGCCAGCCATGCTCCTACGATCAAGGAAAAATCCTGCCGTAGTCACATTTCGAATTCTAGCATTATATGGTAATCAGTAAAACTCAACACGGATAAAGAGAATGCAGTCACTAGAACTATCGGATATAAAGGAAACTGAGCGTAATGGAAGTAAACAAAATGGCAACTAACCAGGGATACCAAGGGAGAAATATAACCGGTTCACTCGTCTGGATCTTCACGGTCTTCTCGAGATCAGACAGATCCACTTCTATCATTGAGCATGCATACTCAGGTCGTCAGGATGATGCAATAGCAGTAATATGATAGTAATAATAAGGCAAGAAATAAACGTAATAACAGTGGAGACAATATATGCAGGTAATCAATATGTCAATAAATAATGCAATGTATGATCTGTGTCCCTATCGGTATCTAAGTAAATTTTTAAAATCGAGTTGTAGAAAGGAATGATCATGTTTAACGAGGGTCTCATACGTATCTGAGACTACAGCCCACTGTTGCCCGGGACATAACCCTGTCAGCCGGACCGCTAGGTCCAAACCTAATATATATATAAGAGTCGCTGTTCGAATGATCATCCTTTAAAATCGCTAACCTCGCTAAATACAAGTTTCGTTCCACTTCGATTTCTCTTTTTCCCCAGGATTCACTATCTATAAGTATTGGCTAGTTGTGTACAAGTATGCACCAATAACACTGCTTTATTCACTACTCACTGTGTTGTTCACTATCACGAATCATTCACTTTTTATTGGCGTACTCGACACAACTAAACCGATACCATTCACGTTTGACAATGCATTATACACAGAGAATTAATAAGGATGCTCACTATCGCTAGAGGTATTGCAGTCGGATAAAAATGTGAATTATGCCGCTAAACAAATCATATGCAATACAAGTCATTGCGCGTCTTATGAACTTAGAAAAATCACATTAAATCGTATGTTCAGAATTAAGTAAAATGATACAAAAGCAGTAAAAATTAAATTTAACCAGAGGTTCAACGAAATTGGTTTCAAGTCAATCGGGTTTCAGGTTCGCGAACTACAGTCATTTCTTTTTAAGCGTTCTCTGCTGGAAATTCAGTTCCTGAACTGAAAGTCCATTTCGTAACACAGTTCTCACCCTTTTGGGATCAAAATTAGGCGACACTACAGCTGGATAATATTTAGGTTTATCAGTTTTGTTTCCAACGCAACATACGGATCAATAATATCTACTGTGTGCTGGGAGTTATACATTATTTAAGATTGGGATATACCTTCTGTCCCTGCTTGGGACTGCAGTATGTACTGATGATTTAAAATATGATTAAAATAGCAAACGACTGTAAAAATGAATGAAATCACTTTCAATAGTTAGATAACAGATTTATATTTACTACGGTATAGGGTTCCGCATAATACCATTCTCACACAAAATTCTAAAAGCATTTCAAATCAAGTGTCGACAAGCAGTGCTGCTCTGGACTGCAGTCCAGAGACGCGCTCCCGATCAGTTTCCGTCACCTCTATAAAATAGAAACAAAATATAAATTATATTCTGTTCTATTTTGTTGAGTCTTCTTCGATACGAGCCCTCAAACACTACATTCTAGTATATATCCAAATTATTACGATTTTCTCAAGTTATGTGTACGGGAAATTTCAGATTTGATGGATCTAAATGGGGATGACATTTCACGGTGTTAGGGTCTGTATTTTCGACCCAAATCTTTACACATTATTCATTATCACTAAGGTAATCCGTTACACCTAAGTTCCATCATTTTAAGAGGGTTTTTAGCTTAGGGTTTGCATCAAGCACCTATAATGAACATTTGATTCGCAACCGAAATGAATATACTATTGCATGTAGCAAGTGTAGGGTGTTTTTCATCACCCCATTGAGATGGGAATACGCGCGCGCTGGTCAGGCGTAGTACAGATTCCCCTTGTCTAGGATAGGCTAGGGTTTATTGATTGTGGGGATCCGAATCTCCGGCAGCTGCGGACTAAGCTGCCGTTAATTACCCCTCGCCTTTGGAGCGAGAGAACCTCCGATTAACGGGTCAAACAGGTCATGCGAACTCAATGTGCAGTGTACGTGTTTTGAAGGGGTTTTGGATATATCGGGGGCCCTGCAGAGTTTTCATGGGGGTCCTGCTTCCCAGATAGCGGGTTGGGGGTCAAGGGGGCTAGCAGCCCCCTTGCGGGGCAGCGCCCCGTTAGAAATTTTTTTCTAACAGGGACAGTGTCGTGGAGTGTGTGTGTACGTGTGTGTGTGTGTATAAGGGAAAAGCTCCCAAAGGACGCGTGGGGCCAGCGCCTCATGTGCCCGGCACGTGGGCGCTGGAGCGCAAGGCGCTGGAGCGCAAGGCGCTCGAGCGCTAGCACACCACGTGCCCGGCACGTGGGCGCTGGGCGCTTGAGCGCAAGGCGCTCGAGCGCGAGTGCACCACGTTCCCGGCACGTGGGCGCTGGGCGCTCGAGTGCTAGCGCACCACGTGCCCGGCATATGGGCACTGGGCGCTTGAGCGCTTGGGTGCTAGGCGCTCAGGCGCTTGGGCGCCGGCGAGGAAAAGGGGCTTTTAGTCCCAGAAATGGGATTTAAACTCTTGAAAGAGGATTTAGAGTGGAGTTAATCTCCTAAGATGTTTTTGGAGATGATGAAAGGGGCTTCTCTCTTGAGCTCTCGATCTTCCCAAAGTGGGATTTTTAGGAGATGGGTCTCCTTATTCCTCCTCTTTTGGCTAGATCTTGAAGAACAAGAAGTATGAGATTTTAAAAATCTCTTATTTTTAAGATCAGATGGGAGATCTAAGTTCCCCTTTGTGGGTTTTGTGGTGAAAAACTATTTAGTTTTGTAAAAGGAAGAGTAAAACTCTTGATTTAATTCAAAAAATAAAGAAGGTTTTAGAATCTTGAGGAAAGAGAAAGAGGCACAGGCCCTAATTTTTTAGAATGAAAAAAGTGTATGTTTTATTCATCATCATGTTGTTTTATATAGGTTTACATATTTGCATATAGCCCATTGGGCTTTACAAAAATGGCATTTTGCCCATCCCATGCTTCATCTGCTTATTTCTTTTGCACATAAGCCATGGGCTTTACAAAAATTTGGCTTGATTCCCATTTTTCTTACATTCATACATAAAAAATTACATCAAAATTATTTATTACATGATTTTTATTTTGGCATGGGGGAGGCTGGCCGTGGGCTTGACCTGGGCTTGGGCCCACCTGGCTTGGGGTTGACCTTGACTTTTTCTTGGTCAACTAGGGTGCAAATTTTGACCCCAAAAAAGTGCCCCCCATCAATAAATGCACACCGCACATTTGAGTTGTGTGCATGAAATTGATGGATCTTGAAGCTGGACTTCGAGGTGGAATATGATTCCGGGGGTGGAGCATCCCTCGGGGAGCATGGTTTCCGGGGATCGGAGCATCATTCCGATTTGCGGAGCATAATTCCATAGTCGGAGTATCATTCCGAAGAGTCGGAGCATAATTCCGAGGATCGGAGCATCATTCCGAAGAGCGGAGCATGACTCCAGGGGTCGGAGCATCATTCTGAAGAGCGGAGCATGATTCCAGGGATCGAAGCATCATTCCGAAGAGCGGAGCATGATTCCAGGGATCGGAGCATCATTCCGAAGAGCGGAACATGACTCCAGGGGTCGGAGCATCATTCCGAAGAGTCGGGGCATAATTCTGAGGGTCGGAGCATAATTCCGAGGATCGGAGCATCATTCCGAAGAGTCGGAGCATAATTCCAAGGATCGGAGCCTAATTACGAGGATCGGAGCATCATTCCGAAGAGCCGGAGCATAATTCCGAAGATCGGAGCATCATTCTGAAGAGCAGAGCATCATTCCAGGGATCGGAGCATCATTCCGAAGAGCGGAGCATGATTCTAGGGATCGGAGCATCATTCCGATGAGTGGAGCATGATTCCAAAGGGGTCGAAGCATAATTCCGAAGAGTGGCAGACATTCTGACCGAAGCATAATTTCGATGCAGAGGTTGATTCCCAGGCGAAGCATAATTCCGATAGGGAAAGCAGATACTCCGAGGCGAAGCTTGATTTCAACACGGGTTATATTCTGAGACGAAGAATGATTCCGACGCAGAGCTTGCTGGTTGACTTGATTCCGAGGCAGAGCATAATTCCGATGAGGAGGTCGCTGGTTGATTCTGAGCCGAAGCAGAATTCCGACAGGGAAGGCGGATACTCCGAGGCGAAGCTTGATTTTGACACGGGGTACACTCTGAGACGAAGCATGATTCTGACGTAGAGCTTGTTGATTGACTTGATTCCGAGGCGGAGCTTAATTCCGACGAGGAGGTCGTTGGTTGATTCCGAGCCGAAGCATAATTCCGACAGGGAAGGCGGATTCACCAAGGCAAAGCTTGATTTCGACGCGGGGTACACTCTGAGACGAAGCATGATTCTGGTGCAGAGGTTGATTGGTCGACTTGATTCCGAGGCGGAGCTTAATTCCGACGAGGAGGTCGCTGGTTGACTTGTCCCCGGCACGGAGTGTCTGTGGTCGACGTTTCCCCGGCACGGAGTGTCACTGGTTTTGATATAGAGGATGATTCCCAGGCGAAGCATAATTCCGACAGGGCAGGTGGATACTCCGAGGCGAAGCATGATTTCGACACGGGGTTTATTCTGCCACGAAGCATGATTCCGCCGCAGAGGTTGTTGGTTTGATTTGATTTGGGTTGACATCAGCATCGCTACACTGGAATATGGTACCAGAAGCGAATCGTCATTTGCCATGAGAGGATTTGGGGATTGGTTTTTTTTGTTTGGCGTCTGCATTGCTGCACTGGAATAATGCCAGGAGAAACTCATCATTTGCCCCGGGAGGATTTGGGAATTGGTGTCTTAGGAGACAGGTTTAGATCCTTATCACCTAAGGCTTTTCCATTTTATGGTCTGTAAGGGTCCCATAAAAGCATTTTCTCCCTACGAGTCGAAAGGATCTTGTAGGTGTATTTTCTTCTTAGGAGTCGTGGGGACTCCTAAGTGTGTTGATCCTTTGTGAGTCGTAAGGATCTCCCGCGGGAATTTTCTCCTCACAAAATCGAGAGGACTTTGCGAGTGCATTTCATTTTTTTTACGAGTTTGCGCCCTTTCGGGTTTTCACAAACTCGCCGGCAGTCCTGCTGTTTTTACTCACGGAGCCCTTTCAGGTTTTCATCCGTGCCCATTTTGCTTGTGGACATGCCATTTTTTTTTAATTTTATTTATTTATTATTATTTTTGATTTTTATTTTTTGGTGGGACTTTGAATGTGGTCTCACCGGTAAGACTTGGGAGAGATATGGATCGTTTTACGCCCGTGGATTGTATACAGTTTTGCAGGATGGATCCAGACCGTAGGGCCGGAAAAATTTCGGGACTTTGTTGGCATCTGCATCGCTGCACTGGAATATGGTACCAGGAGCGACCCATCATTCGCCGTTGGGGTATGGGATTTAGAGTTTGGTTGGCGTCTGCATCGCTGCACTGGAATATGGTACCAGGAGCGACTCATCATTCGCCACTTGGGAATTTGGATTTTGGCCGACGTCTGCATCGCTGCACTGGAATATGGTACCAGGAGCGACCCATTATTCGCCATTGCCTATTGGGAAGCGATGGCTTAGGAGACAGGTTTAAATCCCTATCACTTAAGGCTTTTCAATTTTATGGGCCGTGAGGGTCCCATAAAAGTATTTTCTCCCTACGATTCGTAACGATCCCGCAGGTGTATTTTCTCCTTAGGAGTCGTAAGGACTCCTAAGTGCGTTTTTCCTTTGTGAGTCATAAGGATCCCACGAAGGATTGTTCTCCTCATATATCGTGAGGACACATGAGTGAGTCTTCCCAATGGAGCATAATTCTAAGGGCGGAGACCGGCCGCTGGACTGGTGATTGCGGTGGGGCATGGGTATGATGAGAATTATTTGAGCCCGTGGATTGTATACGGTAGTCAATTTGGGGACTGGTCGTAGGACTGGAAGAATTTTGGGAAATTGGATTTTGGTTGGCGTCTGCATCGCTGCACTGTAATATGGTACCAGGAGCGACTCATCATTCACCGTTTTTTTTGTTTTTTGTTTTTGCATTTTTTTGTTTTACCGTGATTGCTCTATCATTTCAGCTTTTCTTATCGTGAAGG
The DNA here is from genome assembly GCA_030015575.1 of Agapanthus africanus. NCBI lineage: Eukaryota > Viridiplantae > Streptophyta > Magnoliopsida > Asparagales > Amaryllidaceae > Agapanthus > Agapanthus africanus. The sequence goes on along the minus strand of JASDDO010000026.1, from coordinate 169,386,858 downwards.
TCGCGATTGCCCTATCATTTCGGCTTTTTATTCGCGGTTGCCCTATCATTTCGGCTTTTATTTCTTTTATTTACATATTCTTACATTCCCAGTTTAACGACTTAGAGGTCGACTATTCCTAGTTTAATGACATGGTGGTCAACTGTTCCCAGTTTAATGACGTGGTGGTCGATTGTTTTCAGAGAAAAGAAGATGTGTGAGAGAATCAGTTTCACGAAGAACTTCAATCTCCGTTTGTATGAAATTGGCGGTCGCAGCTGGACTATTTGTTAACACGCCTTTAGAAAGTTCTATCTCTCCTGCCTTGTATTGCTTTTCGACCCAATCTTTGAAGACGAAGCAGTCATCAATGGCATGACCTATCACTCTGTGATAGGGGAAGTATTTGGGGTCGTCGGTCATATTCGCTTCCTGCGGTCTTTTTGACTCTGGCAGTTGTAGACCGTTCCTCAGGGCGTCTTTGAATATTTTGCGGATTTTGTCCCTTCTGAAGGAATAGACCTTATCCAGCTTCTCTTTTAGTGGAGATTCTCCTCCTTCTCCGAACACTGGCTTCCAAGGCTGGTTGGCATTAGGCCCGCTCATCCCTTGCTTGTTTCGGTTAGCCGAGGTGTTGAAAGATTCAGAATCGCCGGAATTTCCGCCTTTGCGATTATCGTCCTTTCGGTTTCTCCAGTACCTATTGTTATTTTGGGAATCCGAAGAGGACTCCTTCTTTGAGCGCTCCAGCATCTGAACTTACCTGGTCAGCTCTTGGAATGTTTTGAGACCCGCGGTGCATAGAAACGGGGCCATCCAATTATTAAGATTTCCGACAAGGAGACTGACAGATTGGTCCTGTTCTATCGGCGGTTCACATTTGACGGAGAGATTGAGCCATCGGGTTATAAAATCCGTGCTGCTTTCGTTGTTCTTTGGCTTGGTCCTTACGAGATCGGCAATGGTGATCTTATCACTGACGCTCATGAACCTCTGCCGAAACAGAGACTCCATTTGGACGAAAGTTGTGACGGAGCCATCCGGTATGCTCGCGTACCAGTCGAAAGCAACATCGGCCAAGCTATTAACGAACTGGCGGAGGAGAAGCGCATCATTGCCCCAGTATTCCCGCATAAGGCTTTAAAGTGGGCGATGTGCTGATTCGTATTTCCCGTCCCATCGAATCTTCCGAATTTAGGGATGACATAGCCGCTAGGAAATTCTACCAGATCATACTGAGCAAGATAGGGTCTCCCGCTACTGCTAACATCTTTTTGCACTTCAGCTTTGGCTACCAATATTTTGACTTTGTTGGCAACCAAATCCATGATTTGATATTGAGTTAGCGGGCTACTATCATCGGTAGCCAAGACATTTCCCGAGATAGGATGCGACTGACTTTCATGCGGTCCGCCCACCTTTGGATTTGAGGGAATAGGCGTCGGCTGTCTCGGAACACCGTTTCCCGGTTCATGAGCAGAGCCCTATGCTTGATTGGGCGGTTGAGAGGCAAGTCAGGCCATGAGATGCAAGACGACATTCGTCAAGTCGTCAATTTTGGAGTAAAGTTTGGCCATCTCCTTGCCTTTGCTTCTGAGCTGTTTTCGGAGCTCTTGGAGAAGTTGCTGCTCCGCGTTCTTGGGACGGAAGATTGGCTCATCTTCGCTTTCCGACCCTGACTCCTTATGGACCGAAGGGTCTTTCTGCCTATCACCCTCATCGAGAGGGTTTTCATCACCCAGCGGAGGCGGCTGTTCTTGGGAAGCGGCAACCATATTCAAGCCAGGTTGGATTTGAGATGTGGGGGCCCCGCCCTTGCTCTTGCTGCGCATTCCCACCATGTAGATAGTGTGGACCACATATCCAGCCATTTCCTCATCTTTGGCGGGGTAACCCTGTTCTTCGAACCTCATGAGGTTCAGCCTAGCAGGAGCCCTAGCCCTTTTGTTGGCTCTATATCTGAGCCTTTTCTTCCTTAGCTTCTCGATTTTAAGGGCTTGGCGGGCATCCATTTCCTAGGAAGCCACCGTGAGTCGATTAGCGGGGAGCTTAGAGAAGACACCCGATCGACCAGTTGTCAGGGGCACCGCCGGAGCTTGCTCGAGAGGCCTTGTTGCTTTGCTGGTATTGATGGCCTTGTCCCCAGCTGGGGCCATGGAGAGTCGTTCAAACACCGACTTGCGTTTGAGTTGGGGTGCCTTCGAGACAACCACATTTGGCATCTTGCCTTTCGAGACCGGTTTTTCTGTCACCGGGGCTTGAGGAGCTGGGATAGCGTTAGCTGACATGAACAGAATAGAGCCGAATGGTAGCGGCGGCTCTTCCCATTGTCGCCCGAGACTGGCTGGGAGGACCATCCTGGAGTCCATCTTCATCGTGTAGGAGATGGGAGCTGTGTCGAGAGCTGAGCTGATCCTTGGAGACATGGTTGAAAAGTGATTGCTTGAAAACCTGCATGATAGAGCATTATTTTAGTATAAATATAGATATGTATATTGATTGAGTTCGCATGAACGTTTAGCCCGAAATATGGGAGGAGAGATATGTCCCACCGGGCATGCCAGAATCTGTAGGGTGTTTTTCATCACCCCATTGAGATGGGAATACGCGCGCGCTGGTCAGGCGCAGTACAGATTCCCCCTGCCTAGGGTAGGCTGGGGTTTATTGATTGTCGGGATCCGAATCTCCGGCAGCCGCGGACTAAGCTGCTGTTAATTACCCCTCACCTTTGGAGCGAGAGAACCTCCGATTAACGGGTCAAACAGGTCATGCGAACTCAATGTACAGTGTACGTGTTTTGAAGGGGTTTTGGATACCCCGCAGAGTTTTCACGGGGGTTGTGGAGTGTGTGTGTGTGTGTGTAAAGGGGAAAGCGCCCAAAGGACGCATGGGTCCAGCCCTCACGTGCCTAGCACGCGAGAGCGCTGGGTGCTCGAGCGCGAGCGCATCACATGCCCGGCACGTGGGCGCTGGGCGCTTGAGCGCTTGGGCGCTAGGCGCTCGGGCGCCGGCGAGGAAAAGGGGCTTTTAGCCCCAGAAATGGGATTTAAACTCCCGAAAGAGGATTTAGAGTGGAGTTAAACTCCTAAGATGTTTTTGGAGATGATGAAAGAGGCTTCTGCCTTGAGCTCTCGATCTTCCCAAAGTGGGATTTTTAGGAGATAGATCTCCTTCTTCCTTCTCTTTTAGCTGGATCTTGATAAACAAGAAGTATGAGATTTTAAAAATCTCTTATTTTTAAGATCTGATGGGAGATCTAAGTTCCCCTTTGTGGGTTTTGTGGTGAAAAACTACTTAGTTTTGGAAAAGGAAGAGTAAAACTCTTGATTTAATTCAAAAGGTGAAGAAGGTTTTAGAACCTTGAGGAAGGAGAAAGAGGCACAGGCCCTAATTTTTTAGAATGAAAAAAAGTGTATGTTTTATTCATTATCATGTTGCCTTATATAGGCTTACATATTTGCATATAGCCCCTTGGGCTTTACAAAAATGGCATTTTCCCCATCCCATGCCTCATGTGCTTATTTCTTTTGCACATAAGCCATGGGCTTTACAAAAATTTGGCTTGATGCCCATTTTTCTTACATTCATGCATAAAAAATTACATCAAAATTATTTATTACATTATTTTTATTTTGGCATGGGGGAGGCTGGCCGCGGGCTCGACTTGGACATGGGCCCGCTTGACCTGGGCTTGGGCCCACCTGGCTTGCGGTTGACCTTGACTTTGACTTGGTCAACCGGGGTGCAAATTTTGACCCCAACAGCAAGTATTTAAACTTGCCTGACGACGTAACGATGATGATAGGGCAGCTACGCGGCAACATCGGTGATCTATGGAAACAGCAACGGCACGATCACCACGCAAGCGCGGCTAGGCACGACACAGCAAACTCAATCTCGGCTTGAGTTTGGCGCGTTTTTGACCTTGGCTGGAGTGTGTTGTGCAGGGTGGTCGTCAACAAGGGCCCGATGGCACTTGTGGATGCGGCGAAGGCAACGACGGCGAGTAGAGGCTCGATTTGGACTTGATGGAGGGTGAAGGTTGAGGCTCGTGGGGACTTGGTGGTGCGGTGGCGATGGCAGAAGCAGGCGACTCGTCGGCGGCGAGAAGATGTCGGCGGCGGTTGAAGGTGGTGTTGTGAGGTCGGAGGAGGCGGTGGCGCTGCACTATGGGTGATGTTGGGTTTGAGGTAGAGAGTAAGCGGCTAGCTCAAAGATGAGGTCAATGATGGCCGAGTTTGATGGAGGTGGTTGCGGCGTAGCTTCGGTGGTCGCGATGGTGTGAGGAGGTCGTGGGGGTGCTGGGGTTGGCCGGAGGCAGTGATGGGTGCTCGGTTGGGTGTTGGAGGAAGATGAGAAGGAACTCATTGGGGGTGATGGTGGTGATGAGGCACTGGGGCTCGTCGGAGCTCCGGCGGCGAGGTTGCAAAAGGCTCGGGTGTAGAGAGGAAGGAGGAGAGAGGAGGTGAGGTGAGATGAAAGGAGAAGGTCGAGGAGATGGGGGTCGAGCTCGGTGGTGAGATGGGGTCGATGGAGGAGTTGCGCGGTGGTCGGAGGTGCGGCGACGATAAGAGAGGTATGGCCGGAGCTTGGAGGTAGTGGGAGATGGCGGGTGAAGCACTCGGGTTGGTGGCGAGAAAGAGAGAATGAGATAGAGAGAGAGAGAGAGAATGAGATAGAGAGAGGGAGAGAATAAGTGACAGAGAGAGAGAAAGATGAGATTAAAAGGATTAATAAGAATTAATAGGATATAAAAGGGGATTAATTGTGATTAATGGGAAATTATGGTGGAGATTTCAGTTTGGATTTGTGGGAATTCAAAAAGAAAAGAGAAGGGATAATTGTTTGGGCTTGGGGAAAGAGACGTGGGTCGGGCCTGTGCTTGGGTGTGGGTTAGAGCACTAAGAATATAATTAAGGAAAAAGAGCTAGAGTTTAAGGATTAGAAAAAGTAGGGAAAAATTTAGACAAGAATATTTGAAGAAAATATTTATTTAAATACGGATTTAAGTACAAAATGTGACCGGTTATTACAGTTGATTAAATGCGCCACTATAAAATAAAATTGCGTCGTAGCCCTTCATGGAGGCAGGTTGTATATAGTCACCACAATAGGCCAAGTACTGTGAGTATGCCCGCCGCGAACCATCTCAAATGGACTGAAACCGTCGCTCTCAATTTCCAGCCTTACGTTCCGAGGATCTGCGCTGAATATTGGATGTTTTTCATCTAAAACTTTCAATGATATCGAATCTCTAGGGACTCATTTTTCCCTCTTCACGAGAGGCTTTATGGTGCCACTGCATTTCAGGCGCCGTCTCCTCACACATAAATAACCGTTGCAGTCTCGGTATTTGTGGAAAATGATGAAGAATCTTCACGGGCACATTACTCAAATGAGAGTCTTTCTTAGGCTTGAATCGATTGGTCCTACACACGGGGCAGTTTCTAAGTGTAGTATGTTCATTTCGGAACAAAACACAGTCATTCTCGCATGCTTGGATCTTCTCACACTTTAGGCTGATATTTGTGATTATCTTCTATGATTCGTACCAGTTCGGCAGTACTCCATTTCTGTCGGGAAAAACTTCCTTTAGTAATGCTAGGAGATCAATGAAAGACTGGTTACTCTATCTGTTCTTGCATTTGATCGGAAAGAGACGTATGAAAAAGAACAGTTTTGAAAACCCTTAGCAATTTGGATATAGCGGGATTCCTAAGTTAGCTTTATAACAAGGGTACAATGCTTTCCGTATCATCAGGAAATCCCACGGCATTTATAAGCCCATCCATGTTATCGATCGGCGTGAATACAGAATTATCTTCTTCGATGGATTCGTCTTCTTCAAACTGCCATTCATCTTCATCCTCTTCTTCTACTATCCCTTACCACTCTTCGGTTTCCGTTTCAATGAATTCATTTTCCGTCTATTGAACCCATGCATCATCTTCCGTTACAACGACATCTTCTTCTCCATGAAGTGCCCACATACTGTAATATCTAACAAAACCGTATTTCACGATGTGTAACTCAACTTCCATCTTCTTGAGCAATCGCGTGTTCATACACTTAGAACAAGGACGTAAGATTTCATACTCTTTCGATAACCCAAGACGTCTATAGGTAAAATCGATGAAAAAGTAAACACCATTAAGGAAAAACTTATGCACTCTCGAGAGAGCATTGACGTACATCCAACTCTTATTGTGGAGGTACGGAAGTGTCATATTAGAACAGTTCGGATGAAGCATGGTTCCTATAGACAAGAGTCATGGAATTAAGATTTCTTAACAAATACACGATAGACGGATACTAAGAAGCATTGGTGTTAGGTTTAATTGATGATCTGGTTAAGTTTAGCTTCAATTGACGATTTATCTATAAAATTAGCCCCCGAATATGCTCTCTTTAAAACAGAAGAAGAGATATTTGAGATGAAGAGCAAGAAGAGAATTTACTGCAGAACGAGGATTAGAAGGAAGATTGGCTGGGACCATTCACGACGGCTATGAAGATTATCAGGGACTGAGAGCAAATACTCATAGCTCGGAAGTTGGATTCTTCTTCCAATAAAGATGATGATGAAGATATTAACGGTTCTTTATATGATGTCGAAGGTAATGGCTGTCAGGGGTAAGGCTTCTATTCCATTAAGAATGTATAGAGTATACACCCATTCACTTGTGTTTTCATCCATTTCGAGAAAATTTTGGCAGCACCTCCCCGCTGTTCTCTGAGTAAACTGTAATAGAAAAGATGATCATTTCAATACTTTCAAACAATTGAAACGAACAACTAATCTATCTTTTTACATAGAGAACCAGCGGAAAGGTACCAATGAAATATCTTGAATTGAATAAAAACACATTTAAATGGACGTGTTTACTTTATACATTCCTAATTTGTCCACACTGGATAAATCTATTGGTTATCATACGATAAATCTTCTCGTCACATGGACTACCGACGGTTGTTAGCACCGAATGATACCATTCGATGTTGAAAACTTTCATGTAGTTCTATGTCACGATGAAAAAGAACGTATGTTAGCTGATAGACAGGTTCTAAGGTGCATAATTTAGTTTCGATCGACAATTTAGTTTAGGTATATATATGGTTTTACTGTTAGTGTTCAGTTGATGAATTTGTTAAATTTACTTTCAATTGACGATTTAGTTTAGGTGTATATCTATGCTAAGTAGCATGTATTCGAATATAGGACAAGATACCTTAAGTTTTTCCTAAACACTATAAATTTGCTCAATTTTACTAATTACACTAAAATACCCTTAGCTATTGTTGTTTTTTCACTAAACTACCTTAGAATTTTTCCTAAGCAACTTATTTATTTAATTTTACTAAATTACACTAAAATACGCTTAACTGTTGTTGTTTTTCACTAAACTATCTTAAAAATTTAACTAAACAATTCATCTTCTTAAATTAACTAAATTACTATAAAATTCACTAAAATACCCTTAACTATTGTTGTTTTTGACTAAACAATCATTAAAATTTTTACTAAAAACCTAATTTGCTTAATTTTACTTTTTTACACTAAAATACCCTTAACTGTTGTTTCTTTTCCACTAAAATAGCCTTTACTATTGTTGCTTTTCACTAAACTACCTACAAAAATTCGCTAAATTACCCGAACCCTAACCCTAACACTTAGCCCTAATCATTAGTTTAACCCCAACCCTAACCCTAACTCGACCCTAACACCTTACCCCTGACCCTATCCTTAACCCATATCCCCTACTCGAACCCTAATTCTTCACATAACAATAATAACAACAACATCAGCAACAACAAACTTAAACAAAATCCTAATTTTTACAAATCAAACCAAAAAAATTAAAATTAAACTGGGTTTGTACTTACCTTTTGACGACCACGGAGCAGAGCAAGCTTCGTGCGGCGGCAGCGATCTTCGACCAGCTCAATCGGCGGCGATGAGTTCGAGCTCGAGAGCGGCGGCGACGAAGACGACTAAGAGGCGGCCCTGAGAGGTGAGGCGAGGGCCACGGAGGTAAGAATCGGCGGCGGCGAGGAGAGGCGGCCATGAGAGAGGCGCGGGAGATTTTGGCTCCAAAATTTTTGGGAGAGGAAAAAAAAGAGGCTCGAACAGGGAATTGGGGAAAATTGGTTTATCTCGAGTGGGTTGTGGGGCCCGCCACATATTGGAATTGGTAGCGGTTGAACCGCTAACAAAGCCATAGTAACAGTTACGAGAAATTGGTAACGGTTAGAACCGCTACCAATTCCTCGTTATGGTCTAGTTATTCTTCTCTTATGGAACTTTATTGGATCTTTTGTGAGCCCATAAGGGACAACTAGTGTTATTATTTTTTTCTTGGATCGTATTGAAACTTGATATTTCCTTATTGCTTCCGCTATTGATTCTATTATTGTTTATTGTGGCTATTGGACATGTGATAGTTGGATATATATTATATTGTGCTTGATTTACTGCTTGACAGTCTTAATGTGATTATGAGAAGGATGTTTCCTTACCGTAGGTAGTGTGGATGGACGAGTCTTGTTCCACTATATAGTGTATCTTGGGAAGCAGGGCGTGACAAAAGGTGCTCTCATTGTTATGAAGGGCTTAAAAAGTGGGTCCTTATATGTGTTGAAGGGTCGACAACTATCAGGTCGGAGGCAATTTCATCATCTCAATCTATGTCAGATTCAGATGTAACCAGATTAGGGTACATAAGCCACGGGAGTATGAGTGAGAGAGGTATGACCAAATAATCAAAGCAGGGTCTGCTATGTGGTCAAAGTAAATCGAAGATGGAATTTTATGAGCATTGCATTTTTGGAAAGCAGAAACGAGTTAGCTTCGGTACGGCGGTGCACAATACAAAAGATACTCTTGACTATATCCATTCATATTTTTGGGTACCCTCTCAAGTTGCTTACAAAGGAAGCGGTGCAAAATATCTTTTTACTTTTACTGACGATTATTCGATGTAGGTTTGGGTCTACATCTTGAATCTAAAGAGCGATGTATTTAATACGTCCAACCAATAGAAGGCATTGATTGAGAAGCAGTCAGGAAAGCTGATTAAGAGGCTAAGAATGGAAAACGGATTAGAATTTTGTGGTGGAGATTTCAATGAATTCTGAAAAAACGAAGGTATCGTTCGGCATCATACCGTTGTCCACACACCATAGCAAAATGAAGTCATGGAGCACATGAATCAGACTCTTTTGGAGAAAGCTCGGTGCATGTTATCTAGTGTAGGGCTCGGCAAGGAGTTTTAGGTAGAAGCGGTGAACACAACATGCTACACTATGAATCGATCACCTCATATAGCACTTGGTAGTAAAACACCGGAGCAGGTATGGTCTATGAAGCATGCCGATTATTCCACACTTAAAGTGTTTGGCTGTCCCGCATATGCGCATTGTCACGAAAGCAAGATCCTCGAGTAAAGAAATGCATTTTTCTTGGTTAACCCACCGGGGTCAAAGGTCATAGGTTGTGGTGTTCAGATTCTAAGTCACCAAAATTTATGATTAGCAGTGATGTCACTTTTGACGAGTCTGCTATGTTGAAGCCGAAGAACATAGAATCTCCAATTCAAGACGATACAAAGAAGGATGAGCCGGGTATTGAATTTGAGGTTGGTAAAAGCTCGGGTTCTCGGGAGATCTCTCCTTCACCATCGTTTGATGAAGTTCAATCCCAAGATGAGAAGTATTTACTCGCCCGAGACCGACAACCAAGGGACAGTAGATTGCCATAGAGATATGGTTACGATGATCTAGTGGCGTATGCGCTGTCCGTTGTAGAGACAGTTGATAGTAGCGAGCTTACGAGTTATAAAGAAGCTATCTCATCCGATGAAGAGATTTAGTCTCTTCACAAGAACCAAATATAGAAGCTCGTTAATCCTGAAAGAGGAAAGAAAGTAGTTGGATGCAAGTGCATTTTCAAAAAGAAGGAAGGAGATTAAGGGGTTGTAGATACTCGATAAATGGCATGGTTGGTAGCTAAAGGCTATTCACAAGTTAAGCGAGTGAACTTCAATAAAGTATTTTCTCCAGTTGTAAAATACACCTCTATTTTTGTTTTTCTCGGTTTGGTAGCTATGCAGGATTTGGAGCTCGAGCAGCACGACGTTAAGACTGCTTTCTTGTATGGTGGTTTGGTAGAAAAGATCTGCATCAAACAACCCGATAGTTTCGAAATTGAAAGCAAGGAAGACTATGTTTGTTTGTTAAAGAAGTCTCCCTATGGTTTAAAGCAGTCACCTAGACGTTGGTATAAGAAATTTAATTCCTTCATGAGGGATATTGGGTTTACGATAAGATAGGGCGATAATTGTGTTTATTGTAAGAAGCTCGCTGATAGTTCTTTCATATACTTGTTGTTTTATTTTGATAATATATTGATGGCAGTAAGGTATATGGTTGATATACAGAGGCTTAAGGAATAGTTGAAAGGCAAGTTTGAGACCAAAAATTTGAGAGCGGCTAGAAAAATTTTCGGTATGGAAATTAGGTGCGATCGCAAGGGAGGTAAATTTTAATTTTCTCAACCGTGATACGCTGAGAAAGTTTTGGAGTGTTTTGGCATGGCAGACGCTAAATCTGTAAATAACCCTTTAGCAACTCATTTTAAACTTTCAGCTCGTTTATCACCGCAAACTGAGAAAGAAATTCACTATATGTCGAATGTTCCTTATTTGAGTGCGGTGGGTAGTATTATGTATGCCATGGTATGTACCCGACCCGACATTTCACATGCAGTTAGTGTTGTTAGTCGTTATATGGCATCTCCTGGTAAAGGCCATTGGTAAGCAGTGAAGTTGATTTTATGGCTACGAGGTACTTCTGATGTAGGGTTGGAGTTTGGAATGAATTGTGACAGTTTGGTTGGTTTCAACGATTCCGGCTATGCAGGCGACCTCGACAGGTGAAGCTCGATCACCGGCTATGTATTCTCTTTAGGAGAATGTGCTATTCGTTGGCGTACTTCATTACAGTCTATGGTTGCATGATCTACGACGGAGACGGAGTATTTGACCGTTGTTGAGGCCGTTAAGGAAGCAATCGGGTTGAAGGGACTATTTTTGGAACTTGGTATCCAAAATGATATCATAATAGTCTATTGTGATAGCCAAGGCGCGATTCATTTGATAAAGAACCAGATGCATCATGACAGAATGAAACACATATCAACGTTCGGTATTAGTTTGTTCAGGATGTCATTGAAGAGAAAGAGATAATCGTAAAGAAGGTTGGCACAATGGATAATCCGGCCGACATGTTGACTAAGTCTCTTTCGTTTGTTAAGTTTGAGCATTATTTGAACTTCATTAGAGTGCATCGCACTCATTGAACCCTTTAGGGGATTTGTGAAGAAGGTGGAGCTATTACTAATATTATGGAGAAGTTTTGAAGTGAATGCAAGGCAAAGTGAAGATTTGTCAAGTTTGTCTCGTATTCTCGATTCCTAGAAGTTGAGCCGGCTCATACTTGTCATGATCCGTCTCATATATTCAGAAAAGAAATATGATTTTCAGGCACCTTGTGAGCCATCTCAACGAAGTGTTGAGCCGTCTCTTAGAGACACAGAAGAATTCATTGTTTAGGCAAGTTGTGAGCCGGCTCAAGAAGGTATTGAGCCGGCTCAAGAAGTCTGTTGACGACTCGGGCCGAATTCTGGGATGTTTTGGAAAATCCGATTTTTACTCTTGATTAGTGTAATTTATTGCACATTTTTCTAACCCATTTATCATTTTATTGTCATATATTATGCTGTTCTGGGTATCTTTTATGAATTATTATAGATAATAGGGCTTGGATGGAAAAAGACAGAAAATTATGCTAAAATAAGGATTACGTGCGTACAATGGATACTTAAGCGAGTTATTCAGAAAATTAAAAGACAATTTGCAAATTTGGAATAAATTTAGGAACATCATTACAAATCAGCAAAGATTGCAGTAAATATAGGTGAATTAATCATCACAACAACAAATCAGCTGGAGAAACCATATCAAATCAAAAGCAACAAATCAACCTAGCTAATTATATACCAAATTTGGGAACAATTCGGAGATCCACGCAGCTACAAAAATACTGCGAAATATTCAAGATTTTATGAGCACAAAAATCATCTAAATTGACTATAAAACCACAGAAAAAATCTGGAGTCACGAAGCCAAAATTCGGCGGTGGATCAGCGACGAATCAAGTCAATTAGGGGTGTATCAGCGGTCGATTTTGGGCCGTTCGATAATATTTTTTATGGGCACGATCATCTTTCCATATAAATTAATATGAGATGTAGAGTTTCGTCTTTCGAAGATTCTAAAGGCACACAGAAGCATCCAATTAGATTTTCATTTATTAGATTTTCATAGTTGTTAGCAAGTTGATTCTTTTGTATTTTTATTACTTATTCTCCAAACTTTCTTAGCCCTATATAAGCACCCGTATAGCCCTAGGGTTTTATATCTCTTCCATAGGCTTTAAAAATTAGGGTTTACTCTTGGAGAGGGAGCAATCAAGAATAATTGTAAGTACTTTAATTATGAATAAACTTTCTTGTTTATTAATATGAGTTACTAATCTATTTTTTTCAGGGTTTGTATTTGCGTAATTTCTTTGGTTAGATGATTTATCTCTTTTCTTTCTTGTGTTTAATGATGAATTTATTTTAATATAATTTCTTTCTTGTAGTTTTCATCATATAAACTAGATTTTTTAGGGATCATTGACGCTTTGAATTAGGTTTAGGGATTGATGATACATCTAGAAACTAATTAGGATGATGAAAGTTTGACAAACTAGAACCCTAATTAGGGACGGTAAAAAATATGGTTTTTAATAAAATAAATTCAACTTAGGTCATTATTCTAAATAATCTAGAACTAAGTTTTTAACATAATTTCTAAATGATGTTTTATAATTGATAGGCTATTTTTAATTAATTTAATATAACCTAAGATTTTATATTAAGTAATAGAAACATATTAGAAATAGATAAAGAAAAGAAGTAGTATCTTTTAAACCAACCATAAAAAGATAAGCAATACAAAAACTCTAGAACTTTCTCTCTCATGAAAACCCACTTTTATTTGCACTTTAAAAAAAATCTAAATAATTAACTTAGTTTAAAAGTAGTTAACACACCTCTCCGTGTGAACGATTCTCAAGTACGACTGTAATAAACTGTATATTTGCGGTTAAATTTGGAGATAATAAAATCCCAATCAACTCTATTTTCCTCATGCTATAAACTGTATTTTATAACCCTAATTGGATAGAACCCTTTGTTAATCTAAAGAGAGAGGAGGGTAGGGTTTTGAGAGAGATTTTGTGAGAGTTCATCCACCATTGTATTTCTTCTATTTGTTCCATTAATAAGTGCTTCTCCTTCGTCCGTGGTTTTTCCTACAAAGGTTTTCCACGTAAATCTTGTGTCTTTTGGTTTGTGCTCTATTTCTATCGCTTTTGTTTATTTGTTTGATTCTCTTTATCGTTTGTTTATTATTTTTTGATTGTATTTGCCGCAACAGACCTTAATCTGTAACAATTTTTTTTTTTGATTTCCTAGTCAATTTCTTTCTCTTTTCCATTGTTGTTGGTTCTTTTCCATAATCAGTATTTGCAATTGTCTTATTCCAATTGTTGCACCAAAAGGAATGCAATGCACAAATAATTCCAATTATTGCACCAAATTTCCATTACTCATATTCAATTGAGACAAATTGTAGAGCTGTAGTTTTGGACCGCTGGGACCATAACTGAATAATTTTTGGTCATGTGATATTTTATTGCAGGAGCATTTCAAATAGATAAACCAATATGAATTGCTGATGAGTCTATAAGTGAAAACACCATACGAACTAAAACTCGGTAATTTATATTTTGATTCTCAATCTCCACTTTGAACTTCACTCACAAATGGCAATCACTTTTTTTGTGTGCTAGACTGATCCATAAAATTATCTGGACGATTGTACGAAAATTTTCAGCTGTTAGGTCTACATCCTATTTGTTGTTTGTCCTTCAGCTTTATACTACTCTTGACTTCTTAGTATGGAACTAATTCAAACACAAATAAATACTGCAACTTTTACTTATATAACATATTAAATTTAATTATACACGAATGATGGGACGATTATATATTTTAGTGTAAACGGGCTTTTAATATAAGTGGATTTCAACAATAAGACTTAAGCCTTGTTAAGATTTGTTCCATCTTAGATCTTATACCCATGCACTTCTCATATTTCTTTCCATTGTGGGACTATTTTAATTCACACATCTCAACACCCCCCACTTCACGTACAACGTGGTTGTAACGTGAATGTACAGAGTATGAACTCTCAAAGTCCGGCATGAAGGCTTGGATCACACACAAGAGAGCAGGAAGGCTCAAGAGATCCACAAGGCTAAGGGAGTACGAACGAAGAAGTGTGTGTTAAAGTACAAATTCTCGAATGTTATCAATCTAGCTCTAATATCATATTAAATTTAATTATACAAAAATATGGGGGCAATTATATATTTTATATATGAGTGTATACGGTGATAAGAAAGTAATAAACTTGATCAATCTTATTAAGAGATAAATCATCTCAATTTATACAGCTCATCACATAACTAACTGATAAATAATAATCCTAACAATCTAACACGCTAATCATAATCTTAAAAATATGAATCAGAACTTATCTGATTTATGATAACCATAATATCTAATACAGTTATATTCAAATATCTTATAATCTATCTTTTAGATATGTATATGCCCTAAAGGCCATTATTGTACACATGATGTATATTATAGTAGATACTTGGATATAAATAGAGAGGACTTTCTTGCTCGATATGATAGTATGCTATCTGGTTGCTCTTTATCTTAACATGTTGACTTGTATTGAGTTACTGTCTTGCTCTCACATGTTGATAAAGCCCTTAGTATATATACTTGACTACTAGGACTATGATGCAGATCATACTAGTGGGGCCAGGGTAGTCCACGAGTACATCCTATAATTGTTCCTAGTCGATGGTGTATCGAGACAGGGCATCGATACTCCAGAGTAGACTAGCGTATACGCATCTTGACCCATATGATGGGCGATGGATGATCCCACATCCATTGGTATTTGACATCAAAGATGGTATACGGGTGCTCAATAGAGACTGGGTACACTGAACGGACTCGCCGAGAACTCCTAGATAGTATTATACCTATCGTCAGATAGCAGTTATCTGGTGATACTGGTACAGGTTAGTCTGTAGACCCGAGATCATCATAGAGTCTTGTGTGATTCCCACTATGCTTTGATTTCCACCTTACCGCGTTCATGAGAACGTGCAAAACGGTGGCTTTTTGGTACAGTCCCGAATCACATGGAAGCAATGAGCGATAGGAAGGGTTTCGTCTCTCCCGGTATTGGGGGTTGATGTTGCGTTGTGTTCGATTGACTATAACTGGAAGTCCCTGGCCAGGGCTGATATGAATATCTACTGGTAAGTGTTATCAGTAGTTCTCGACCCGTTATGAGCCTCACATCGACACGACTTATCGGTTACTAGGTTCTGACGTTTACCACCCTTAAACTAGATATGCGACATATCAGACGAAAAGACCGGACTGTACGGTAGTGTTACTGATTGGATTCACAGGAGTGTGTGCAGGCTTGCTTGTTGATCTTCTGATCGATCAATACCTGGGTGGCTGTTACATTTAGCTGACCGCTTGCAACTAGTGGGTGTTTGATATGATCATCACCTACTGCCGGCGTATTGACGAGTCTTTAGAGTCCTACACAGAGGTTTCCTGGCTCAGGCGAAACGGAGTAGGAGCACATATGTGATATGTGCGGGACCGAGATTAATACGATATGTGATACCGTATTCTATTCTCGCGATATGTGATATCGGCCGGTTATATGTGATATAGCCGGGTTATCGGATCAAGTGTTGATTCGATAAAATGATACATTTAATATTAGTCGGTTATATGTAATATAGCCAGGTTATTAAATCAAGTGTTGATTTAATAATTTAATGTATAATTATATATTTGATATATTAAATTGCATTAACTAATATTAGCTCACTTAAGAATTACTTTTTCTCACTTAATGATACATTGATATATATGTGATATATGTTAATTGTATTATTTCTTTTTGTTACAAAATTATATATATGTGATATGTATAATTGTAACATGCTAGGTTATATATGCAACTAGGGTTTATTGGATTCACACCATTGCTATAATTAGGGTTAGATATATATTTATTTTAGTTAATTCAAAATTGTGGACTTTAGTTAAGATATTTGTTTATGTTGATTAAGTCCACTCTCTTGATATTTACTAAGATATTTGTTAACCTAACCCTAATCCTAGCTCATGGTTTAATCTCTACATGAGTTAGCCATGACATTCTTAACTCATGATTGCATTTCTAACCACAACAATAATTCATTCATCACTTCTTCATCTTCTTCTTGCTCTCAAAAAGCTTGCTAGATTTTTCCTTGGTGATGAAAGATTGTGAGAAAAAGAAAACAAAAGAGAGCAAAATTCCTACTTCATCATCCTCTTCTATACTAACCATATAGATTAGTGTGTTAGCTTCGCTAATCTATAATTAGTGAAGAGATAGCTTAGGTTTGTGACTCCTCAAACTAGATCATCTTGGATTGTGAAGACTTCAAGCAAGGATGCATCATTCATTTCATGGAGCCTCTCAAGAGTCCGGGAGCTTGATGATCGTAGCGAAGGGACCACAACTTGGAGCTAATGAAGCGAAGGAACGGACTACAAAGGTTGTAATCCCTAATCACTTAGAACTAAAGTTATTTGCTTTATCGATTCCGTATGATTCTTTAGTTAAGAACCTAGGGTTAGGGTTATTTAGAACGGCAAAATTTTAATTTGGCATGGACGATACCACCTGAAATCTTACTGCCGTGCTAGACAACCCCATAGTGGTATCAGAGCCAAGCTAGAGAATTAAACGGATATAGTTAGATTACGAAACCGAAACGAATCCGAAACATGAATCCATATAACCTAGTTTCTGTGGATTTTCAAATGGTGTCGAAATTTTTTTTAAACAATTGCAGAATGTTATATGTGATATAACATGAACACCGTCAAAATTTGATGCTATCTGGCCATGAAGTGGCCGGCCACAATGCATGAAAAACCGAGCTCCTCGGTCCAATTTTTGAATTTGGGCTTCAAATTTTCAGGGTGTTCTAGTCTCTGGGTTTTAGGGTTTCAGGTGTTGTTTGTTTTTGCTAAAATTGCATGTGATGTTAATTTTCTGCATAGGCAACTCGGACTGTTTCGTATTCGTAATTCTAGTTTTGTTTCGGGTTATTTTAGACGATGTTAAAAAGTTCAATCGGATATCAAATATCCACTTTAACCCTTGCCGGAAATTTTTCTAGAGTTGGATCTTTTTCATAGTTAAAGAACATTCAAATATCGTGCAATTGATGTGGTGGACCCTCTAGAAGAATGAAACCTTAACTCGATTCTGTGACCGTCAGAACCGCCACTAAACCCTAGGGTTTGTGGTAGTTCAGCGGTGCCACAGGTGAGGCATTGGTTTGCCCTTCTACGGCTGGTTCATTGGTACCGTGGCATGTGATGGATACTTTTTAAACTACGCTCAAGTGTTGAGCTTTTGGGAATTTTTGGGTGTGTTGATTCGATCGGAATGTTTAATGTCGTCTAGCTTTTTCTGGAATGTGATACAATATGTGGAATTCATAAAGTTAGGCATGAAATCCGTAATATATGATATTTCGGGTTTACGATGTCTAAATTGATTATGGATTCCAAATGTTGTAGTTTGATATTTTCTTTTCTGAGACCGTAAGTGTAATATGTGGTGTTTCACCGTTTTCGTTGCTATATGTCAACGACAATTGTGATACGCATATTTACTTATGTTGATAACATGTGATGTTATGTGTTGTCGTTATATGTTATATTGGATCGTCATGATGAATAGCCGGGGTTTTATGTGAGATGAGGGTTTTTATTTTCATTCATGTAAAATTCATTGTATGTAATATTCTTTTATTGGGGCACTTCCGGGTTGAGGATGATATCACCATTATATATTATTTACTTTTCCGCATTAGGATAGACCCAAGGTGGGGAGCACAAGTAGCCAGGTTCTAGGGTCTAGTGGGAGGCCATCTCGAGGAGCCGAGACCGGGTCTCCTAACCCTAGAATCAGGAGGGTTGCTTGCCGCTCTCGTAAGGGTCTAGGGATGTGGGTTTGGCTATTCATCGTGACCGTGGAATCCGTGTTTTATACAGGCTCAAAATAAAATACGGACCTCCTAATATATCCAATATTTCATATGTTATCTTCTGCTGCTGCTAATATTCTGTGATGTGATCGTTTTATATGCGTGAGACGAATGCTTTATTATTGTATATATGATATATAATAAACGTTGCTTATGTTTTACACCCGTGCTAGTCCCGCCCCGCTATGCCGTTAGTTAAGTAACCTAACGGTGCATAACGGGACACTGTGGCGAATGCGATGGCATAAGCGTACGTTGTATTTTCAATTCTTCTGTGATACTTAGGAAGCATAAATGATGGGATGTCATTAATGAGATTAATGAAAGAAAAGAAACTTAAAAGATGTTGTAGAATCAAATTTATAAAAAAAAAAGGTAGCTCTAGTTTTTTTGCTTTGCATAGTGGTATTCTTTGTAGAATATCCAGCACCTTATTCGATAAGAAAAGAGCCGAGATCCCTTCACCGGGAGTGACCTCTTTAGCGAAACTAGCAGATGCTACAACTCACTCGGTTTTGTTTTTTATTGCTTCTATAGTTCTTACTTTGCATAGTGGTATTTATGAAATATCCTGCACCTTATTCGATAAGGAAAGAGCCGAGATCCCTTCACCAGGAGTGACCTCTTTAGCGAAACTAGTAAAAACCTCAAAAACACTCCTTTTCAAAATTACCGGTTTCTACAACGATATCAAGTTCATTACATGAAAGGTTTTCTGAAAAACCTGTCATAGCCCTCCGACATTTCAGATAAGTAATATTTAGTATTCGTGCTACGTTTGTTAGCTTTCGTTAAGGCGTAGTGTGCGGTAGATACTTACTGCTTATCTGCTACATATGATGCGATTGGATTAGGGTAGTCGTACAGCTTTGTTGGCTTTCGTCAAGGGTCGTGCGGGTGGGTTTAATTCAATCAAGAAATGTACGGGTTGAACTTGACTAGCGGACTATGGTTTGTTGGCTTTCGTCAAGGTCATAGCACGTTAGGGGCAAAAGTATTATCGGGAATTTCAAGTGTTGAAATTTGCAATGAGATTGCATACCTTCTATGAGATAGTTGGATCCTGATACCCACTGCGAGTAAGAGTTACTCCTGGGAGAGTTTTACGCATGACAATTAGCCAATCAAGTAGGTGTCTAGAAAGGTGTTAACGGGGTTATGCCTCTGGGAAAACGAGGTTTATTTTAATTAGGTCCGTGCGAAAGCACAGGGAACCTCCCTCAAAGTACCAACACTGGCCTGGCTGAAAGATTGGCGAACTTGTAAGGTGTAATTAATCCCAGCTAGTTTTACCTTTTAGGGTTTGAAGGAAGATTTGATAAAAACAGTGGGAGCCATCCTGATTAGATAAGATAATAACCAATCTAAATCTTATAAGAGCATACGCTAAAGTGTTTTCTTCTCTCTCTCTCCAAGTAGCGACCATGTCAGGCCTTAATCAAAATAATAATATGGATGTATTGACCGAACCCGCTTGTTATTCTGAGAAGGGGAACGTTGGTTCCGTTCTTTCTTATAATTGTTATAAGACAGAGTAGAAAATAGGGGAATATCCGGATTCCCACGCCGCCCAAACGAAGAATAAGTATGTTGATGCGTCTTCTTCGGGTGTGTTAGTTATCAAGAACTGTTTCTCAGTTCACTCTACGTCCTGGGTATTAGATACCGGATCAGGATCCCACATATGTAATATGTTGGATGTGCTAAGGAAAGGTAGGGAACTGGGAATGGGTGATCATTCCAAAAGAGTAGGGAATGGTGCAAATGTTGCAGCTAAAGCAGTTGGCGAATATCACCTTGTATTACCAAATGATAATACATTGATTCTGAACGAATGCTATTACATTCCGACCCTGATATGCAATCTTATATCAGTTTCTTTATTGAGTAAAGAAGGATATAATTTTGTAGTACAGGATAATGTTATGAACATCTTCCTGAATCAAAAGTTGATTGGATCAGGCTCGTTAAATAATGGCATATACGTTCTAAATCAAACCACAGTTCTTAATGTACAGAACACACACAAGAGGAAGAGTTCAGAAATGATCGAATCTTTCTTATGGTATTGTAGCCTAGGTCATATCAATGCGACACGACTAGCTAAGTTATATAAAGATGGATATTTAAATCCATTCGAATTATCATCTTATGAAACTTGCCATTCATGTCTCAAAGGAAAAATGACCAAAACTCCGTTTAATGGACACGGAGAAAGAGTTACGGAACTCTTGGGACTGATACATAGTGATGTATGTGGTCCCTTGTCTACACATGCCAGGAATGGTTCCTAATACTTCATTACATTCACTGATGATCTCTCAAGATACGGACATGTGTTCCTGATGAAACACAAGTCTGAAGCTTTTGAGAAATTTAAAGAATATAAGAACGAAGTCGAGAACCAAACGGGTAAAAGTATTAAGATCCTTCGATCTGATCGAGGAGGAGAATACTTGAGCAATGAATTCCTGGACTATCTTAAAGAGAATGGGATTCTCTTTCAGCTTACTCCTCCATATACACCACAGCACAACGGTGTATCGAAATGGAGGAATCGCACCCTATTAGATATCGTGCGCTCTATGATGAGCACTGCTGAGTTGCCTATTTCCTTCTGGGGGTATGCGCTTGAGACAGCCATACACCTATTGAATATTGTTCCTACCAAATCAGTGCCTACCACTCCATATGAGATATGGAAGGGGAAGAGACCATCTCTTACTTATGTTAAGATATGGGGTTGTCCGGCCTATGTCAAAAGGCACAATCCGGACAAACTCGAGGCAAGGTCTGTCATGTGCAAGTTTGTAGGATATCCAAAAACTCACAAAGGTATATCTTCTACCACACTGAGGAACAAAAGGTGTTTGTTTCTCGACGTGCCACCTTTTTAGAAAAGGAATTTCTTGCAAAGGAAATTAGTGGCGAGGAGGTATAACTGGAAGAAGTTCCAGCAATACAAACTACGACAGAAGATTTGGTAGAACCAGAGGATTCAGTAGTTCCCGACGAATCTCAGCCGCTCCGCCGATCTAGTAGGGTTCCTCATCCACCTAAGAGATACTACGGTTTTCTCATCGATGGTGGGAGCGAGGATTGCATCATGGAAGATGATGACCCGACTAGTTTCGAGCAGGCCATCACGAGCGGGGACTCTATGAAATGGCTGGATACAATGCAATCTGAGATGGAATCCATGTACACCAACAAAGTATGGACTTTGGAAGTTGCTCCTGAAGGGGTAAAACCCATTGGGAGCAAATGGATCTTTAAGAAGAAACTTGGTGTAGATGGAAAAGTTGAGACTTTCAAAGCTAGACTTGTTGCAAAAGGTTTTCGTCAACGACCAGGTGTGGATTATGATGAAACCTTTTCTTCAGTGGCTATGCTTAAGTCCATCCGGATCTTACTTTCCATTGCTGCATTCCATGACTACGAAATCTGGCAAATGGATGTTAAGACCGCCTTTCTAAATGGTGATTTAAAGGAGTGCGTGTACATGACTCAGCCAGAGGGCTTCGTAGACAGTGGGAGCAGCGGGAAGGTGTGCAAGCTGCTTAAATCCATCTACGGGCTAAAGAAAGTATCGCGGAGTTGGAACATCTGTTTTGATGTGGTCGTCAAAGAGTTTGACGTCATAAAAAACGTAGATGAACCTTGTATATACAAGAAGGTGGCAGAGAGTAAGGTTGTCTTCCTCGTATTGTACGTGGATGACATACTCTTGATAGGAAATGATGTTCCTATGCTGCACTCAGTCAAGCTCTTCTTATCACATAGATTCTCAATGAAAGATCTAGGTGATACCTTCTGCATCTTATGGATTAAGATCTATAGAGATAAATCTAAACGGATACTGGGATTGTTCCAATACAGGTACATTGACAACATACTAAAAAGATTTAGTATGGAAGAATCCAAGCGTGGGAATTTACCCACGATCTCAGGACTCACTCTCTCCAAAGAGATGTCTCCCAAGACTAATTTGGAGAGAGCTCGCATACAAGTGATACCCTATGCTTCAGCAGTAGGCTATATCATGTACGCGATGCTATGTATCAAACCCGATATAGCATACTCACTAAGTGTAGTGAGTAGGTATCAAGAAGATCCAGGAGAGAGTCACTGGACAGCTATGAAGAACATTCTCAAGTACTTGAGAAGAACTAAAGAGATGTTCTTCGTGTATGGTAACGGAGAACTCCAGGTGGAGTCCTTTACCGATTCGAGCTTCCAAAGTGATAAGGACGACTCTAAGTCGCACTCGGGATTTTTCTTTACCCTCAATGGAGGGGCGGTTTGTTGGAAGAGTTCCAAACAGTAAACCATGGCAGACTCGACGATGGAGGCTGAATACATCGCTGTCAACGATGCTGCCAAAGAGGCTGTCTGGATAAAGAAGTTCATAACTGAACTTGGAGTGGTTCCGTCCATTGAACATCCAATACCTTTGTATTGTGATAACAATGGAGCTGTGGCTTTGGCCATGGAACCCAGGTCCCATCAGAGATCCAGGCATATTCTGAGGCGGTATCACCTGATCCGGGAGATAGTTGATCGCTGCGAGATCGAGGTCAGGAGAGTTGACACGAAGGAAAACACTGCGGATCTACTCACGAAGGTCATACCCCAGATACAATTTGAGAGACTCTTCGGGATGTTGGGTATGAGATACTACAACAGTTGGCCTTAGTGCAAGTGGGAGATTGTTAGATATGTATATGCCCTAGAGGCCATTATTGTACACATGATGTATATTATAGTGGATGCTTGGATATATATAGAGAGGACTTTCTTGCTCAATATGATAGTATGCTATCTGGTTCCTCTTTATCTTAACATGCTGACTTGTATTGAGTTACTGTCTTGCTCTCATATGTTGATAAAGCCCTTAGGATATGTACTTGACTACTAGGACTATGATGCAGATTATACTAGTGGGGCCAGGGTATTCCACGAGTACATCCTATAATTGTTCCTAGTCGAGGATGTATCGAGACAGGGTATCGATACTCCATAGTAGACTAGCGTATACGCATCTTGACCCATATGATGGGCGATGGATGATCTCACATCCATTGGTGTTTGACATCAAAGATGGTATACGGGTGATCAGTGGAGACTGGGTACACTGAACGGACTCACCGAGAACTCCTAGATGGTATTATACCTATCGCCATATAGCAGTTCTCTGGTGACACTAGTATAGGTTAGTCTGTAGACCCGAGATCGTCATAGAGTCTTGTGTGATTCCCACTATGCTTTGATTTCCACCTTACCACGTTCATGAGAACGTGCAAAACGGTGGCTTTTGGGTACAGTCCCGAATCACATGGAGGCAATGAGCGATAGGAGGGGTTTTGTCTCTCCCGGTATTGGGGGTTGATGTTGTGCTGTGTTCGATTGTCTATAACTGGAAGTCCCTGGCCAGAGCTGATATGGAGATCTACCGGTAAGTGTTATCAGTAGTTTCTCGATCCGTTATGAGCCTCACATCGACACGACTTATCGGTTACTGGGGTCTGACGTTTACCACCCATAGATTGGATATGCGACATATCAGACGAAGCGACCGAACTGTACGGTAGTGTTACTGATTGGATTCACAGGAGTGTGTGCAGGCTTGCTTGTTGATCTTCTGATCGATCAATACCCGGGTGGCTGTTACGTTTAGCTGACCACTTGTAGCTTGTGGGTGTTTGATATGATCATCACCTACTGCCGGCATATTGATGAGTCTTTAGAGTCCTACACAGAGGTTTCCTGGCTCAGGCGAAATGGAGTAGGAGCACATATGTGATATGTGCGGGACCAAGATTAATACGATATGTGATACCGTATTCTATTCTCACAATATGTGATATCGTTCGATTATATGTGATATATCCGGGTTATCCGATCAAGTGTTGATTCGATAAAATGATACATTTAATATTAGTCGGTTATATGTAATATAGCCGGGTTATTAAATCAAGTGTTTATTTAATAATTTAATGTATAATTATATATTTGATATATTAAATTATATTAACTAATATTAGCTCACTTAAGAATTACTTTTTCTCACTTAATGATACATTGATATATATGTGATATATGTTAATTGTATTATTTCTTTTTGTTACAAAATTATATATATGTGATATATATAATTGTAACATGCTAGGTTATACATGCAACTAGGGTTTATGAGATTCACACCATTGCTATAATTAGGGTTAGATATATATTTATTTTAGTTAATTCAAAATTGTGGACTTTAGTTAAGATATTTGTTTATGTTGACTAAGTTCACTCTCTTGATATTTACTAAGATATTTTTTAACCTAACCCTAACCCTAGCTCATGGTTTATTCTCTACATGAGTTAGCTATGACATTCTTAACCCATGGTTGCATTTCTAACCACAACAATAATTCATTCATCACTTTTTCATCTTCTTCTTGCTCTCAAAAATCTTGCTAGATTTTTCCTTGGTGATGAAAGATTGTGAGAAAAGAAAACATAAGAGAGAAAAATTCCTACTTCATCATCCTCTTCTATACTAGCCATATAGATTAGTGTGTTAGCTTCACTAATCCATAATTAGTGAAGAGATAGCTTGGGTTTGTGATTCCTCAAAGTAGATCATCTTGGATTGTGAAGACTTCAAGCAAGGATGCATCATTCACTACATGGAGCCTCTCAAAAGTCCGGGAGCTTGATGATCGCAGGGAAGGGATCACAACTTGGAGCTAATGAAGCGAAGGAACGGACTACAAAGGTTGTAATCCCTAATCACTTAGAAGTAAAGTTATTTGCTTTATCGATTCCGTATGATTCTTTAGTTAAGAACCTAGGGTTAGGGTTATTTAGAACGGCAAAATTTTAATTTGGCATAGACGATGCCACCCGAAACCTTGCTGCCGTGCTAGACAACCCTACACTATCAGCCTCCCTCAAGCTCACAGTTGATAACCGAGCATTTGAATATTATCTTGAACCAAAATATGCAACTTGTAGAACAACAAAGAAGAACAACGAATCTAAAGTATCGAGTATGGCGGACTAATATCTTTTGGTTTCTTTCATGGATTGTAAGATGGACCGAATAACTTGCAGTCACTTTTGTTGTAAGTGCTAAAAGAAGAAGATCATGCGGCTGGAAGACATCATAGGAAAAAAATAGCCGCTTGGACGAAAGAAGATCATGCTCTGGAAGACGTCATAAAAAAAGAATAGCTGCTTAGACTTGATATTGATGGAGGCAACTACTTATGATCAAACTGAGAGAACTTATTTCTAAATTAGATATTATATATTGACGCAAATTTAATTATTTTGGAATAATAAACTAAAAATATAAATGAAGATAAATTTTGGATCGAACCATTAGCTTTGATACCATGATAAGAATGCAATAAACTATATCAACTTATTAAGAGATAAATCATCTCAATTTATACACCTCACAACATAACTAACTGATAACTAATAATCTTAATAATCTAACACACTAATCATAATCTAAACAATATAAATCAGAACTTATCTGATTTATGATAACCATAATATCTAATACAGTTATATTCAAATATCTCATAATCTAACATAAGCAAATTATATGGAAAATCTTTTCCATACCTTGTCACCTATCCCCTGTTTTGAGTATTGATCAGCCATCATCCCTTTTGTTCTTACTGTAACTTTAGCTTATATAAGAGAAATCTCTTCCATACCTCGTCACTTATCACCTAGTTTGAGTATTGATCTGTCATCGTCACTTTTAATTTTACTGTGACTTTAACTTAAATAAGCTATTCATATGATAAATCCTCTCCATACCTTGTCACTTGTCGGCTAGTTTAAGTATTGATCTGCCATCGTCACTTCTGAAGTGTCTTCATGTCCATTGTCGAACCTGCATACAATTTAGCCGAGTATTTTCTTGTTTAGCCGAGTCTACATATATTACGGTAAAAAAAGTTATGTGCAATATTGGAAATGACAAAAGATACCCTTTAATAAGAAGGCGACAACATAGGTATCATAACACAAAACTAAGGCAACCTAGATTGATGATTGTGGATGCTAGTTTTGCAGAATTGTGCGACACTTTAAGTGGATTTAAAGTGAATCGGAATATGCATGATGTCAGATTATAGAGATGGGACACAAATGGCATTTTCTTGGTCAAATCGGTATATTCGGTGTTAAATTGTAGGGGTGTGAAAGTTGCAAATGTCGGTATTATTTGGAGAAATCGAGTACCCCTTCGGGTTAAAATTATCTTTTCACTTACTTTAAATAATACGATACTTGCGAGGGATATTTTTCTTAGAAGGAACTTGGTTGTCCCATCTAGATGCGTGTTTTGCAACCTTCACGATGAATCGGTTGATCACCTTTTTTTTCATTTGCCCTTTGGTGATAAATTTATGGATTTGAGCACGTGACCTTTTCCATATCCATTCGAAGGATTTGGTGTGTTGGTTTTGGTGGGGTGATTGGAGAATGCGTAATATTCCATTGCAATGTAGAGAGCATTGGGATAGGTTTGCGACATCGGTGTTGTGGTCTTTATGGCTACATCAGAATGATTGTTGTTTTAATAACATGTGCTTTAACTTTCAATCTATAGCTGATGCTGTTTCTTGTATGTGGGTGTATTGTGCAGGATTGACTAAGAGACGAGATTTCTTTCAACCAAGAAAATTTTCGGAGCTCCCTGTGAGAGTGAGGAGCATGCTGATCAGCAGCAGGGGCCTTGATGGACTGGTCTCACTAGTACAAAGATGGGTTGTCCCTATGGATGGGAACATCCGTAGGGGCAATTTTAGTTTGCCCTAACAGTTTCAACCGTAGGGGAAACAAATGTCCCTACGGATACCACCGTAGGGACAGTTTTATATAAAAATTTAATAAAAAATAAACTTTGTAAATGTCCCTACGGTGCCGTAAAAGAAACCCCTGTGGTTTGAACCATAGGGGCAAAGTTGATGTATTCAAAAAATAAAAAAATTTACCAGATTATGTTTTCCACGCCTAATTCATTTCCCCCCAAAAAAATTACCCCTTCGCGCTTCTCTTCTCATCGCTACCGCACTCCCGTCGTCACCGATCGCCGCAGCCACCCTCCTCGTCACCCTCCTTCCCATCGTCGATCCCTTCTATCATCAACGTCTCCTCCGATTCTCCGATCATCAACACTTCCCCCGGTCCTCCGATCGCCAGCTCCAGCGCCTCCAGTGACCTCCCATTCCTCATCCGATCCTCCAGTGGCCTAGTCATCGACTCCATCCCCGCTGTCTAGCTTCTATCGCCGGCGAGCTCCAACTCCCATTCCATCTCCTCGATTTCCATCGCCGAGTCTTCTTTGCTGTCTAGCTTCCATCGCCGGCAAGCAGTCATCGTCGCCATTGCCGTCCAGTGCCGTAATTCTTTTCCAGGTACATAAAAAAAATTTATTCTATTTTTAAAAATCAATTTTTAAAAGAAGCAGAAGAAATAGATGATGTTGCTAATGATGATTGTCGGTGGGGGTGGTAGTTTGGTGATGTTGATGATGATGGAGTTCATGGCTGAGATTTGGGTTAGGGTGATGATAAGGATAAATTTAGGTTAATTAGGGTAATTTGTATTAATTAGGGTTAGGGTTTGGGTGATGATTATGGTTAAGGTTAGAGGTACTTTAGGCTAATTAAATTAAATATGTTTAATTTGGGTTAGGGTGATGATTGGGGTTAATTAAGTTAATTTGGGTTAATTAGGGTTGGGGATTGGGTGCATGATAATAAAATCCATAGGGACGGTGGTGGGTGGTGGTGGTTGTGGTGGTTGTGGTGGTGGTGGTGGTGGCTGTAGTGGTCGGTGGTGGCTGGTGGAGGCTGTGGTGGTCGGTGGTGGCTGGTGGAGGCTGTGGTGGTCGGTGGTGGTGGCTGTGGCGGCGGCTGTGGTTTGGGGATGTAGGTGGCGGCGGCGACTATGGTGGTGGTGGTGGGTGGTGGTGGCTATGGTTGGTGGTAGCGGCTGCGCTGTAATTGGGTCTAGGGTCAGGCGTAAGGTAGTTATGGTTAATTAGGTATAGGGTTAGGGTTAAGATAATTAGGGTTAGAGTTAAGGGTGAGGGTTATGATTAGGGTATTTTAGTGTTAGTGTAAGTGTATATGTGTATGTGTGAGAGAGATAATGTGGATGATGATATGCGTGTGTTTGTGTGTGTGTTTGTGATAATGATGATGTTGATCTCTCATATTAAACAAGGCCAAACCCTAATTTTAAACTTAACACCGAACTAAATCCAAAATCTTAAACTTCGCACCAGAACCAAATCTAAAATCTTAAACTTGGTTAAGAAAACCCTTAACTTTAAAAAACTTTACCTAAACTAAAAACTTAAAACCCTTGAAATTGAAACGTAAACGTAAAACTAACTCAAATTAAATCTTATAATAAGTGTATATATGATAATCGATGATAATAAGAAATTTTCATATGCTCATCGATCATCATATATGAAAATCAAAGCGTAACTTAGTCCCCGTCTATCGGTTAACATACGTTCGATGTTCGTCGTGACATAGAACTATACGAAAGTTGTTAAATATCGGACGGTATCGTTCGGTGCTAACAATCGTCGTGTAGTTTATGCGACGTGAAAATTCAATCGTATGATAACCGATAGATTTGTCCAGTTTGGACAAGTTAGGAATGTATAAATCAAACACCAACATTCACTTGTGTTTTCATTCGTTTCGAGTTATTTCGTCGGTACTTTTCCGCTGGTTCTCCGTGTACAAAGATAGATTAGACATTCATTTCAACGTTGTTTCACAGCATTGAAATGATTATCTATTCTATTACAGTGTACTCGGAGAATAACGGGGAGGTGCTGCTGAAATTTACTCAAAACGGATGAAAGCACAAAAGAATAGGTGTCTGCTCATTCTTAATGGGATAGAAGCCTTACCCTGACAGCCGAAACACACACATACAACACGAATACACAACAAACGCACATACAAAGCACATACACACTAACAACCCTACACCTAAGAGAAATCATAAATTGAAACACACATACACAGAATACATCTCATACTTGGGTATCTTCAAATATAACTTTGTTAATCGATAATTTATTCTTTTCAATGACAAACTTGCCTCTACGGATTTTCTTCTTTGTCAATAACCATCTCGTTCTTAGATTTCTCAATATAATCACCATAACTTACAATTTATATGTTATACAGTCTAACATGGTCCATGAGTATATCAGAGTTAAGGACTGGATATACGTGGATTGGCAACAACGCATACAATCTTAGTTTATCGTCGGAGTTGCTGCTTTCATTGAATTTGCATGCGCACATAATAAGATCGTGTTAGAGAAGATTCTCTGTCTGTGCGATAGATATGGGAATAAGTTCTGGCAGAAGGTAAAAAATCGTAGAGCTTCACATCCTTAAACATGGTTTTACTAGACTTTATACAACGTGGCTATATCACGAGGAAGGACAAGAAGAAGACGGTAATGCGGCAGAAGAAGAAGGAGAAGACGGTAATGCGGCGGAAGAAGAAGAGGACAATAACTTTTTTCCAGGAGAAGAAATGGAGGATATGATAGAGGCTGCCCTCGGTGATAGTATTCCTACTGAAGATGACATTCCTTCCGGTCAAGGACCGCATGCGGAAAAATATGAAAAGTTCATGAATGATGCTAGAAGACTAATTTATGAGAATGCAAAGTATTCCACCCTATCATATTTCGTCCAACTTTTCCAGATTAAGTGCCTAAATGGATGGAGCAACAAGTCATTCACAATAATTCTGAAGTTCCTGAAAAATTCTATGCCCCCAAGAAATAACATGCCTGACAGCCGGTACAAAGCCCAGAAGATGATGTCTGATTTGGGTCTGAACTGTGCGAAGATTCATGCATGTCCCAAAGATTGCGTGTTATACCGGAAAGAGAATTCGGATTTGAAAGAGTGTCCAACATGCGGAGAGGCCAGGTATAAGCCGAAAGAATCTGATAAGAAGCCCGATATACCTATCAAGATAGCACGATACTTTCCCATAACACAGAGGCTATAGAGGCTATTCAGGTGCAAGAAACAGCCGAGGCAATGATTTGGCATCACCGTACTGCTCCAAGCGAAGATGGAAAAATGAGTCATCTAAGAGGTTCACCGGTATGTAAGGATTTCGATAGGAGGCACTAAATATTCAGTAGTGATCCTCGCAATGTCAAGCTCGGACTGGCTAGTGATGGCTTCTGCCCATTCAACTATATGGCTGGAGGCTACAGCACATGACCCGTTGTAATGATGGTTTATAATTTGTCACCTTGGTTGGCTATGGATCAATCCTACTTACCAAACTCACCGGGAAGCAATATCGACGTCTATCTCTGACCTCTGATCGATGTTCATTGATGGTGTAGAGCCTTACGATGCAAACACAGATACAACCTTCACAATGCGTGCGGCTTTAATATAGACAATTAATGACTTTCCTGCATATGGAATGCTATCGGGTTGGTCCGTACATGGTCACAAAGCATGCCCTTATTTCCATCAAGATACAATATCGAAATGGTTGAATTTTAGCACGAAGATTTGTTATTGCGGTCATCAGCGTTTCCTACCACTAGACCATCCCTATAGGTTAGACGTTGCTCACTTTAATGGCCATCAAGAGCTTCTTGGGCCTCCAGCCTCATTATCCGGAAAGAACGTGATTGCTCAGTGGGATGGTTATAATATTGTGACCTTCGGGATAGATCCGGCAAAACAGGTCAAACCACCTTACTGGAACAAGTTAAGCATTTTCTATGAGTTTCCGGACCGATCAAAAAAATTAGTGCGTCATTTTCTGGACGTCATGCACATAGAGAAGGAGTATCCGAGCACGTACTTAAATTGTTTCTTTATAAAGACGGAAAATCGAAAGACAACCTCCATGCTCGAATGGATCTTCAAGACTGGGAAATTAGAAGTGAATTGCATCCTAAACCGATAGCGGGTAAACCAGGCAAGTTTGTACCTCCTAATGCCGCGTATCATATGTCACAACCGGAGAAGAAAAGGTTCCTGCAGGTGTTACATGATTTAAAAGTACCCACAGGTTTCTCAGGATCATTTTGTAAGAAGATAAGGATTGTGAAACGCTAGATCGATGGGCTGAAAAGTCATGATCACCATGTTATTATGGAGCACCTTCTCCCATTATCCCTCAGGACTTCCCTTCCCGAATCGGTTGGTCTAGTAATCAATGACCTTTTTTGTTTTTTAGAGAATTGTGCGTTAAAACCTTGGATGTTGTGACGCTGGAGAATCTAGAAAATTCTATTTCATTGATACTTTGCAAGCTTGAGCGTATTTTCCCGCCGTCGTTCTTCGATATCATAATACACCTGACGGTTCATCTTGCAACCGAGGCTAAGTTTGCCGGACCGGTACAATATCGATAGATGTATCCCGTCGATAGGTACGTTTAGTTTTTCGTTTCACGCATTTTGTAAAATTATTGTTGTACTATATGCCCGTATTTATTTATTTAACATATTTTTCTTTAGGTACCTCTACACTCTAAAAAGGTATATACGCAATAGAAATCGACCAGAAGGTTCTATTATGCAATGTTATCTTTTAGATGAAGTAACCATATTTTGTTCCCGCTATCTAGACGAGAACATTGAGACGAATCTTAACCGGCCTCGGAGAATTCAAGACGGGCCATATGGTAAAGTTGATTATAAGAGAGTAGACACTATGTTTATCAACAAGATATATCGGTTTATCCTTCTCAATAGCGTATGTCTTGAAGAAATTAGAGAGTAAGTTTTTTTTTGGATTAATTGTTATCTTTGTGTGTGTGTGTGTGAAATGATATAATATTAATGTCATAATTTATTATTGAGAACAGAATTTATATTGATGAAGTACGTGAGGGGCATCCTGATTGGAATGATGAACGATTAGAAAATATCATCAGGATAATTTTTGCGATTGGATTGCAGATCATGTAAGTTGTTCGAATAACATGTTATTGCTATCAGTCTTAATCTAAACTTATATTGTTATGTATTTGCCATAAAATTTGTTTTGTCAGATCCACGATCCAAACTTGTTTGCATCATTAGAGAGAGATTCAAGATGTTTAGCTCAGTTTCCTAACATGGAGGTTGCATACTATAAAGGATTCGGTGTCCTTGGATACAAATTTGAAGTTAAGAACATAGAAATATCTCAAACCACTCAGAATAGTGGGATTGCGATCGTAGGATCGGATGGTGTGATTTATTATAGATACTTAAATTGTATATTTGGCATCCAATATCCCAAACGATCAGAACCGTTTTATATATTTCAGTGTATTTGGTACGATACACGAACCGATACAGATAAGTGGAGAAACAATCTCGGGACTTAGAAAGATGAATATGGATTGACGAGTGTGAACACACTTTGATTTTACTGCCAGGACGATCCATTTATCTTTCCACAACAAGCGTTTCAAGTGTACTACTCACAGTGCTTGAAGCATCCGGGATAGAGTGTCGTATGCCGTTGGAAACCCAGGGATGTTTACGAGTCCCAGAATTCGAGGATCGTATGGAGGACAGCGATGAGGATGAAGAAGAGAGAAGACTTAGAGTGCTCCGACCGTCTATTTCCTAAGACGGGTTGTTTTGAGCTGATCGTGAAGTTACGTGGGTTAGGAATGATATCGATGATGAAATCTAAGTAGATATGTCTAATGCATCTACGAAACGAAAAAGGTTATCAGTAATGTTATATTATTACTTCATATTTCTATGATCTATACATATATTGCATGCATATATAATGATTTTACTCTTATCTAGGTCTGATGATGATGCCCGGAGCAGCGAGAGGTGGCAGGAGCACCAACCGTGGCAGAGGCAGAGCAGTTCTGCCGTCCGGAGAGCTGCGTAGGAAGCTCCAGAGGGCTGGTCTTGCACCCCGATCCGTATCCCTTTCGGATGACTCCTTCCGTGTGGATTTTGCCACACCTCCAGGTATATTGCACGTATATTCATTTTGAATGTAATATTATAGATATGCATGCATATTTATTTTAAAATTACTTATATAGTCAATATTTAATTGTCTAGCTATAGGTTGTGCGTCTACATTAAAGGCAGATGCCACTACCGCACCTGCAGATTTGTTTATATATCTTATAGTGCATGCATATTGATTTAGAATGTTATATTATAAATATACACACATTCTTTTTTCACTTACTAGGATAATCAATTTTTGATTGTCTAGCTGTAGGTGGTGCCTCTACATCCCGGGCAAAGGCCACCACCACACCTACGGGTATGTTTATATATCCTATAGTGCATGCATATTGATTTAGAATGTTATATAATAAATATACATACATTCTTTTTGCTCTTACTTAGAGTCTAACTGTAGGTGGTGCCTCTACATCCCGGGCAAAGGCCACCACCGCACTTGCGGGTATGTTTATATATCCTATATTGCATGTATATTGATTTAGAATGTTATATTATAAATATACACATTCTTTTTTCAATTACTTATATAATCTATTTTTGATTGTCTAATTGTAGGTGGTGCATCCATATCTGGCGCAGAGGCCACTCCCGCCACTTTCGTACCCTCCGCTCAGTCTGCAGGTTAGTATTCTTAAATATAAAATATTTATTCATTTTACATATCTTTTAAGAATAACCATGAACTTCATGTAATTTTATCGTCAATGTTTATTTTCTAGTTGGAGGGATACGTCCACATCCGGATCACCGGCTGTTCCTCACCGGAGGAACAATCATCCCGCTCGTGTTGCTGCTCGGGCCCAGGCTCGTGCTGCTATTGTCGAAGGTATATATCACACTTCAATTTTCGTTAATCCTTTATTTCTAAATACCGTTTTGTCTTGATATTGCTTGTTTTGATATTTCTTGTAGTTGCAAAGCAGCCCCATCTCGAGAGGGGGACTCGAGGGCCGAATCAGTCCCATAGGCTGACGCCTGTAAGTGCACGGCGGCGCCCCGGCCGTCAATCCGACGCCGGAATGCGGAAGCGGTGAATAACTTAAATTTTGCGGACTTAGCAAACCGGCACCACCGCGCACTAAACACCCGGATCGAACCATTAACTAGTCTAAGCCAACTACAAGAATGGGAATAGAGATATACCGACGATCCAAGTCCTCCGGTCTTCTCGTCATGGTCCCGATCTCCTGCGGAAAAGTCCCGTCTCCTCCTCGTCGCCGGAAGTGCACCACATCGCCTACTATGTTTACGGGCTCCCACCTCAATGCCGAGGCAACTCGGGCACGAAGCCGGCTACTCGACGTGCCCAAGAATCGCTGTAGAATGTGTAGTAGAAGAAGTCTCATTTTTGGGGTTGTGGAGTTGCCATTTGTGGAGGAGAAGAGAGCTTGGAGAGAGGTGGGGAAAAATGTAGCATACAAAGAGAATGAGAATCCCAATTTTTCCCCCACCACAAGAAAATGAATCCCATTCCACCTTTTGGAAATTGGTCGGCCCCCCCCCCCTTTCTCAAGATTGATTGGAGAGAGAAAAACAAGGTCAAGAGGGTGGTTGGATAGCAATGATGCAAGCAAGAGATGATGAAAGAAAAACCAATGATCACAAGAAAACCCTCACTCCAACACCACCATCATCAACAACCATGATGGTTACATAAAGTCAAGCCATCATGAAGATATGAAGTCAAATGATGGGACAAGTATCATGACATGATAATATACAAAGACCCCCTCCATAAATGCTTATTTGCAACAATGCAAATAAACCCTCCTCCACCAATCTTCGGCCAATGAACGGAACAATGGAAATTGGCCGAAACGGAAAGCAAATTGGCAACTCCAGAAAACTGGTCCCGTAATAAATTACAGGAAAACCCCGATACTGTGTATACGCACCCGCATCTGTATTTCGACCGAAATACAGATGCAATGAGACAAACACTACACTGTACTATACAAGGATCCGGCTTATACCAAAGCCGGCTAGTAATATCTGTTCGATCCTGATCCGTGCAATACCGCACGTATCTGATCGAACCCTGCCATACACCAATACGGCCTATAGTACAGACTGTCCGATCCTGATCCGTGCAATACCGCACGTACCTGATCGGACCCTGCCATATCTCCATACGGCCTCTACAACCTTTCGCCCGAAAGCTGAGTAACTGAAATGTGGGGGACTCTAAAGACTCGTCAATACTATGGCTGTGGATTTAACCACTAGCACGTCAGAGGTATAAGCCAATACGTAAC
This sequence comes from Agapanthus africanus, assembly GCA_030015575.1. Lineage (NCBI taxonomy): Eukaryota > Viridiplantae > Streptophyta > Magnoliopsida > Asparagales > Amaryllidaceae > Agapanthus > Agapanthus africanus. Next base: position 169,351,260 of record JASDDO010000026.1, on the reverse strand, counting down.
GGGCCACCAGCAATTGACTAAAAGGGACGTCGATGAGCGAACTCATCCTGACACCCTACTGAGCCTGTCAGTGACAATATCCGTGCAGTCCGGTCCGTTCGTCTATGAGCATCGCATGGCGGGCCTAGGGGGTTGGTAAAAGTCAGACCCCCAAAAGCGGTACAAGTCGTGTCGGAGTGTAGCCCAGAACACCCTGAGATACTACTGGAATACCTACCAGTAAATCTCCTTGCCTTGGCCAAGGACTTTGTGTAATGGCTCTCCTAGACACAGCACGACCTCACCCCCAATACCGGGAGAGACGAACCCCTGAAGATACGCTCACTGCCTCCATGTGGCTCGGGACTGTACCCAACTAAAACCTGTTTGCACGACTCCTTTGAGCCGTGGTAGGGTAGTAATCAAAGTACAGTGGGAACTCACACGAGACAAATGACGATCCCCAGGTCGATGAACTAACCTGCACACATGTCACCAGGGAACTGCCATCTGACGTCTGGTATATGACCAACTAGCATATTCCCGGCGAGTCCTGTCCGGTGTACTCATAACCCAATGAGCACCTGTATACATCTTAGGTGATCCAACTGACACCAGTGGCTTGTGAGACCGGCCACCGCCCCTCGTCGGGGTCTCGACTGTATACACTAGTCTACTAATGGAGTATCGATGCCCAGTCTCGAAACTCCCACGACTAGGGACCTTTTAAGGATAAGCTTATAGACCCCCAGCTCCCACTTATATGATCGCCCTCATACTGCTGGTGGTCAAGCAAGAATCCTAGGGGCTCTATCAACGTGTAATAGCGACGTGTCAGGTCACCTCAAGCAGTACACGATGATAAAGGTAAACCAGATAGCATACTATCATCTCGAGTAAGACTGTCCTACCGGAATAGGTCCTCCCTCAATCATTACAATCACGTACCTGTGACCTAATAATTGACTCTGAGGGCACTATCTCCAACAATCTCCCACTTGCACTCAAGGCTAATTATTGCGATGTCGCATACTCACAGCCCGTGTGATACCGAACACCCAACTCCTCTACTAGTCAGTCTCACAAAGCTCGTTTGCGGAACTATTGCGTTCGAGGAATAGCCTCAGTGAGTGGATCCGCTTAGTTGTTTCTTTCTATGTCTCTCTATATCTCAAGTTCACGGAGAAAGCCATCTCCCGAAATGAGCAATATCAGTCTTAGAATATGTCTGGATGTCTGATGGGACGTAGCTCATAAATGAACTCCAAATCCAAACTTCTTAGACTGTATTGACAACTGAACTTAATCAGTGTCCTGCGCGCCATGCCTCCCTCAGTATTGCCTTGGACCACCTGTCCAAAATACTTCCCCTCATCAGAAGGAAAACTATAACTCTGACAACCTCCTTGTCGTCCATGTCACCTTGGAAGCCTGGAATGATAACTGTCTCCTGAATGAGGCTGTCGTTATCATATCCCTAGAACATCCACTTATGTTCTAAAACTGCTTCCGACTGTTCCTCCAGGATTGGATCAATATCAACTTATTGCATTTCGTGCAAGAACAACATCTGGTGTGGTACTTGACATCTCATGATTGACTCAATTGCCTAAGCAAGTGATCTGCCAATCATGCACATCCCTCTCCACTTTAGTCTATAAGACACCTTTGGAGAGGGTGACTCCATCACCTGCAGGTACACTACCGTGCCAGGAGTCGTCCATTCTAAATGCTCTTAGAATGCTGTCAAAGTACCCAGATTGGGAAACCACCCAAATCTAGATCTAAAAACCATAGATCTAGTAACCAGTATGTCTGATATAATGTCCAAGTCCCTTGTGGAGAAACCACTGTGCGACGACCAAAGTATAACCGATCGTAGTATAGGAATTTCTTTTCCTATTCTATGTATGTCATCCAAATACCAGGATATCACACCCTACTACCTTCTCAACAGATCCATCCCCTATTCTGATGACGTCAAACCCATGACTGTCACATCAGAAATAGATGATCTATCTCCGCTACATCTGCTTTAGTCTATAAATAGATATAAGCCTGATGTCCACCAATGCTTCCGCTGCTCCCACTGACTACGACAACCCTCTGCCAGAGTCATATAGACGTGCACTTCTAAAACTAGTTTAGAACGACGCTATACTCATCCTCCTGCTGGGTCTCGCAGCCTGGAACAACAACAATGGCAAGTGTGGGTAAACAAGAACTTCCCTGTCACCGTCCTTGAGGCTACCTGAGTACCTCTCGGGTGCCTGAAGTTACCCACTTTATCTGCGGAGTGGCCAATGGAATGTCAATCCAGATTGAATCTTTAGGTTCCTTATCAAATCTTCAGTAATCGTTTGTGGTTCTGGAATCACTTCTAGTTCTACCATACTCCCACTACTGTTTTCTGAAAAAATCCATTTTTATTAAAACTGTGGCGAGTCTAGAACAATATCGCTATTGTTCATCCAGATGGTAGAAAGTCAACCCTCGTCATAGCCTGGGTCAACCCACAAACAGCCATTACAGAAACGTGCCTTGAGTTGTCCAGTGTCTGGTTTTAATCATAAACCCGACAACTCCCCGTACCTTAACATCGTTAAGATATGAACTGTTCTATATCCCATATAGGACCAGAGGCACTGATTTAATTGAACCAGATCCAAATCATGCAACTGTCTCCAGTGCATGTCAACTAAATGGAAGGAGGCCAGATCAGCGTTACTCAACTTAGGAATACTTCCAATTATGAGTAACCTGAAAGAGAAGCAATTTCTCTTAATCATTACTATCAACTGAACACCATACACAAGTATCTACATCTTCGATCTCTTTGAAGAATCCCGATACTTGCTATACCTGGTTCTCTACTCTATTCAAATACTTATAACTTCTCCAAATTCAGACCATGTGTTTCCACGAAACACCTGTCTAAAAATTAGAGGAGTCATAAGTAAACCGAATATAGTACGAGGACCATCCCCTCTGTCCTGATGGACTCTGGACAACATACAATACTCTGTAAAAGTCCCTTGAGTCTGATTACTCATTCACTGTGTGTCGTAGGTTGAAAACTGTACTTATGGTTAAGAAGAATTACACCGCTGTTTAATGCTCCTTACCTAACCATCCACTGATATAGGTAAATGTCGTAGACATAATTTCAGAAAGGTATATCTCACTCTATGAAAATAGACGTACAGATATATCAATTTGAAATTGGTGCATAACAGCGGATATTCAAAACCAAATATTTGCCGACCGGCAAACAACCCAGGTGATTTCCTCAAATATCACCGATTACAACGAATCCCGATATAATGAGGATAATCACCCAATTCCCAATAACTTACTCCCACTCATCATCTGTAAAACCATACAGATGTGAGAATCGTATCTGGTAAATACATACCCTGGAGTAAGTATCTAATCGGGAAATCAGTTTTCTATTAACAGTACACAGTGAAACTGAAACATTGAAATGTTTCGATGGGGTATCCTGGTATTCCTAGTAATGCCTCTTCCAGATTCACGACTGTAACCGTATAGTTCTTTGCCACCTCTCCAAATCCCTTCATATGTCTTTAGTCTTTACCTTCTGCACACCCCTTTAGGCCAAATGGTTTTCTTCCTTCCCTACCGTTCGGCACCAGCCTATGGTTTGGAAGAAGACTATCCAATAAGCATAATGGGTGTACTGTCCCAATCCTAGGAACACTCGCAACACGAGAGAAGGTGAAGATAAAAGACACCTGAATGTACTTTATTCCTATTTCTCCTGAACCAGGATCCATCCCCGAACTGGAACAAGTTCCTTTCGAGTTCGTATATAACCATACGATGGAATATCCAAATAAACTGTGGATCTTCGTAGTGATACGGAGTGTCCTGGAGAAATACAAAGGTGATGTGGGAGTGGTAACGAAATATTTGGTTTGGTCGTGAATATCTGTTGCAATTTACTTTGCCCTCCTACTAATCCCTTGCTTTGTCTGAACTTAATACCTTCTGCACACCATCGTTATGCTAATTGGTTTTCTTCATTCCCTACCGGTCGGCACCAGCCTAAGGTTTGGAAGAAGACAATCCAATTTGCGTAATAGGTGTACTACCCCTAAACCAAGGAGTACTCGTAACCTGAGAGAGGGTAAAAGGAAAAGACAACTGAATAATCCTATCCGTTTTCTCCAGAACCGGAAACCATCCTCGAATAATTCTTTCGAGTTCGTATCTAACCATACGATGGTTTTGTCCAATGGAAGTGGACGTTCGTAGTAATACGGGGTGTCCTGGAGAAAAGGGTAAAAGTAGGAGTGGCAATGAGGTCTGCAACTCTGACAATCCAAAAGCCAGTGTTAAGTAAGTTCGGTCAACTTGGTCACGGAGTCATAGTCTAGGGTCGGGTCAATGGTCGCTGCCAGAGAGAGAGAGAGAAGAAACACTCAGCGTGCACTCTATCCTAGATCAGAATGGTTACCAATTTATCTAATCTGGAATCCTCCCACTGTACCTCGAATTCTCCTCCAAACCTGAAAGAAGAATTAGTTGGGGTTACCCGAGGAGTAAACTAACTCATCAGTGGGAATCGGGATCCAACTCTCATCGCATGACAACGTGACGGAATCCGCTCACGGTATCACACTCCAGAAGGTATGCGCATATCTGGCAAGTTTCAGTACTTTTGAAACTCCCGATGTGATTTCTGCCCCATGCTCTTATGACCTTGGCGAAGGTCAACAAATCATAAGTCACATGTCAAGTTCTACCCGTCATTATCCATGTTAATTTGAATCCACCCGTACAAGCCCTTGACGAAGGTCAACAAGGCTATACGACTGTCCCAAACCAACGCATCTATCTATGCAACAGAAAGGTAACAAGCAGCTACCATACACTATGCCTTGACGAAGGTCAACAAACATAGCATGAATACTACGTGCTACCCGTCTGAAACGACGGAGGGCTACGAATGGTTTCTGGCGAAAACCTTTAACGTAAGGAACTTGATATCGTTGAAGGAACTGATAGCTTTTTGAAAATATAGTGACGAAAACCGTTGCTAAAGAGGTCACTCCCGGTGAAGGGATCTCGGCTCTTTCCCCGTAGAATGGGGTGCAGGATATTCCAAATGAATACCACGGTGCAAAGCAAAAGTGATCGGCTATAGTGAAGTTAATGCCCTGACGCAAACTTTTTGTCCAAGGGGTCACTCCCGGTGAAGGGATCTCGGCCCTTGCCTCGTCGACTGAGGAGCAGGATATTCCAATGAATACCACGATGCAAAACAAAAGTAAACGTCCTTGCAATAACAGCTTTTTGAAAAGTGTTCCAACAACATCAGATTAGGTTTGCTTTTAACTTGCATTGATCCGAATCAATGCAGTCCCATCATTTGATCACACCAAAAAGAACGAAAATATACTGATGTACGTATATGCCATCCGCATTCGCCACTGGGTCCCGTCATTACCCGTTAGGTTAGCTAACTAACGACAGAGCGGGGACTGGACTAGCGCGGATGCAAAACATATACAACATCTACTAATATATATACCAATATATTATATTTCGCTCAAGGCGTGAAAGAAATGCAACATCACAGAGAATGAACAGCATCACAGAAACAATACAGATATCTGGGATCCCCGGGTTTCACAGAGCCGCTGAAACCCGACGTTCCCCTGGTCGTGTGGATAGCCTGTGCAATGAAATCCTAGACCCCTACGGGCGTGGCAAGTTACCCGCCAAAACCTGAAGCGAGGCAGCCCCCTTCAGCACCGTGAATGGACCACCCAGCACTTCACGGAATCCGGTAACTTGGGCACCCCTCCTGGGTCAACCTGTACCCCCTACGAGTGCGGCGGATAGCCCGCCAATCCTAGAGTGAAGCCCCTTCCGTCTCAATGCCATGAGATGTGGGCTTGTTGCCCTCCAGAACCCGGCTATCCGTGCACCCCTCCGCGGGGCAATCCTAGTACAGAAAGTAAAATATACATACAACGGGTACATCGACCGCAACCAGGTCGTGCCCCAAAAGAATAATACAATCCGGCAGTGACGGCAGTCCACAAGTCGGACGCTCGCCCCGCAATATCAAATGTACATAATACAACAAAAACTGAACTAGCATTGCATCCAGGCTATCCCCCACGACCGATCCGCAACATCACAGCATAAACATAGAACATCAACGTGAAAGTCACGTTCGCAAATCCGTCTAACCGGGCTATAGCAGTTAGACAGGATTTACCGATCGAGTGACATTCACGGTCGCAGATATAATGTAAATACTGTGAAAAATGTGTTTAAAATTTTCCGATTGATCAAACAATTAACAAGTGGGCCCCCAATCAAAACTGTAGCACTCACAGAAATCCTGGGCCCAATTTTAATATTCCAAAACCCATATTTTAAGCCCAGAAGGCCTCTGTAAAAATTTGGTGAAGTGATGTGAATAGTGCGCGGCGGAAGGGCCGCACAAATGGGGTTTTCGCGGCGGTTCCGCGCTCCAACTGTGGAGTTACTTCGTCAAATTTTTACAGAACTTTTAGATTTTCCAGTAAATCAATATTTTATAACCTGAAAAATTTTTCGAGACCAAAAATTTTCAACAGAAACTGATGCGAACTAAAATGCAGTTTTGGAACTTTTTGATCGATCGGAAATGCAAACACATTACACAAAGCTAGACTAAGTTAATGGCGAGGCTCTGATACCACTGTAAGTGCACGGCGGCGCCCCGGCCGTCAATCCGACGCCGGAATGCGGAAGCGGTGAATAACTTAAATTTTGCGGACTTAGCAAACCGGCACCACCGCGCACTAAACACCCGGATCGAACCATTAACTAGTCTAAGCCAACTACAAGAATGGGAATAGAGATATACCGACGATCCAAGTCCTCCGGTCTTCTCGTCATGGTCCCGATCTCCTGCGGAAAAGTCCCGTCTCCTCCTCGTCGCCGGAAGTGCACCACATCGCCTACTATGTTTACGGGCTCCCACCTCAATGCCGAGGCAACTCGGGCACGAAGCCGGCTACTCGACGTGCCCAAGAATCGCTGTAGAATGTGTAGTAGAAGAAGTCTCATTTTTGGGGTTGTGGAGTTGCCATTTGTGGAGGAGAAGAGAGCTTGGAGAGAGGTGGGGAAAAATGTAGCATACAAAGAGAATGAGAATCCCAATTTTTCCCCCACCACAAGAAAATGAATCCCATTCCACCTTTTGGAAATTGGCCGCCCCCCCCCCCCCCTTTCTCAAGATTGATTGGAGAGAGAAAAACAAGGTCAAGAGGGTGGTTGGATAGCAATGATGCAAGCAAGAGATGATGAAAGAAAAACCAATGATCACAAGAAAACCCTCACTCCAACACCACCATCATCAACAACCATGATGGTTACATAAAGTCAAGCCATCATGAAGATATGAAGTCAAATGATGGGACAAGTATCATGACATGATAATATACAAAGACCCCCTCCATAAATGCTTATTTGCAACAATGCAAATAAACCCTCCTCCACCAATCTTCGGCCAATGAACGGAACAATGGAAATTGGCCGAAACGGAAAGCAAATTGGCAACTCCAGAAAACTGGTCCCGTAAAAAATTACAGGAAAACCCCGATACTGTGTATACACACCCGCATCTGTATTTCGACCGAAATACAGATGCAATGAGACAAACACTACACTGTACTATACAAGGATCCGGCTTATACCAAAGCCGGCTAGTAATATCTGTTCGATCCTGATCCGTGCAATACCGCACGTATCTGATCGAACCCTGCCATACACCAATACGGCCTATAGTACAGACTGTCCGATCCTGATCCGTGCAATACCGCACGTACCTGATCGGACCCTGCCATATCTCCATACGGCCTCTACAACCTTTCGCCCGAAAGCTGAGTAACTGAAATGTGGGGGACTCTAAAGACTCGTCAATACTATGGCTGTGGATTTAACCACTAGCACGTCAGAGGTATAAGCCAATACGTAACGGGCCACCAGCAATTGACTAAAAGGGACGTCGATGAGCGAACTCATCCTGACACCCTACTGAGCCTGTCAGTGACAATATCCGTGCAGTCCGGTCCGTTCGTCTATGAGCATCGCATGGCGGGCCTAGGGGGTTGGTAAAAGTCAGACCCCCAAAAGCGGTACAAGTCGTGTCGGAGTGTAGCCCAGAACACCCTGAGATACTACTGGAATACCTACCAGTAAATCTCCTTGCCTTGGCCAAGGACTTTGTGTAATGGCTCTCCTAGACACAGCACGACCTCACCCCCAATACCGGGAGAGACGAACCCCTGAAGATACGCTCACTGCCTCCATGTGGCTCGGGACTGTACCCAACTAAAACCTGTTTGCACGACTCCTTTGAGCCGTGGTAGGGTAGTAATCAAAGTACAGTGGGAACTCACACGAGACAAATGACGATCCCCAGGTCGATGAACTAACCTGCACACATGTCACCAGGGAACTGCCATCTGACGTCTGGTATATGACCAACTAGCATATTCCCGGCGAGTCCTGTCCGGTGTACTCATAACCCAATGAGCACCTGTATACATCTTAGGTGATCCAACTGACACCAGTGGCTTGTGAGACCGGCCACCGCCCCTCGTCGGGGTCTCGACTGTATACACTAGTCTACTAATGGAGTATCGATGCCCAGTCTCGAAACTCCCACGACTAGGGACCTTTTAAGGATAAGCTTATAGACCCCCAGCTCCCACTTATATGATCGCCCTCATACTGCTGGTGGTCAAGCAAGAATCCTAGGGGCTCTATCAACGTGTAATAGCGACGTGTCAGGTCACCTCAAGCAGTACACGATGATAAAGGTAAACCAGATAGCATACTATCATCTCGAGTAAGACTGTCCTACCGGAATAGGTCCTCCCTCAATCATTACAATCACGTACCTGTGACCTAATAATTGACTCTGAGGGCACTATCTCCAACAACGCCCGATAGAGCTAGGGGAGGCACCATTCTCCTTCTTCTTTAACCCCGATTATTGCTATACTGGCGATTATGCCGAGAGCTTTGGCCGGTATATGGGTGATAAGAGCAGTATCCAAAAGAAGTATCCACTTCACGTTGAGCGGGGCAATCAACACCGGCGCTCATTTGCCCTCTTTTGGGATCAGGCTCGTGTATTAATATATATTTTCATTTGACTTATCAAATAAATTTATTATTATTTAACACTTATAATTTAAATACATTATTTTCTTGTATTTGTAGTTGGATTATGACTTTCAGCCTGTACCCGACCATGAGTACTCGATCTTCACGCTCTTTACCTGGCCCTCATGAAGACCACGCAATCTAAGTTTCGATATAATAGGAACGAGATGAAGATCGATTACTATTTGGTATGCTAGCGACCCCCGAGGCAGAGAGAGCGGCTTCCCTACATTCTCTGGCCTTTGCCAGAGTCGACGTGGATACATGGCCTCTTTTGTGTCAATATTATGATTCTGAGCGCAAACAGGTTTGTAATTTAAATGTAATTCATTCTTTAGTATATAATTTATTTTTTTGTGTTACTTAATTAGAAAACTAAATCTGATTGTGTTGTATAGAAACAGGCTGATCAAAACAAGGAGAATAGGAAGTCGGCGAAGAGGGTCGCCCTACTTACACAGGTAGTTCGAGAAACATTACTTGTTCCATGGAGGCATCAGTAAATTACAATAGATCTATTTTGATATAATGCAATATTAAGAGTTATTTTATAACATATGTAAATTTTTGGCGAATTGCGGAGAGCTCAGACCCTGGCGCAGGGTGGTACAACAAGCGTGTTGACCGCATATCTTGCCGTCTACAGCACCTCGACAGATCCCGCCATGGGCAAGTTTCGTGTTAGGAATATGTATGCCCTAGAGACCATTATTGTATATTATAGTGGATGCTTGGACACATACACGCGCGCGCGCGCGTGCACACACACACGCATATAAAGGACTTTCTTGCTCGATATGATAGTATGCTATCTGGTTGCTCTTTATCTTAACATGTGCACTTGTTTTAGTTTACTATCTCATTGATACATGTTGATAAAGCCCTTAGGATATTGTCTTGACTACCAGGACTGTGATGAAGATCATACTAGTGGGGATTGTGTAGTCCACAAGCACATCCTTAACAGTTCCTAGTCGAGAGAGCATCGAGACAGGGCATCGATATTCCAGAGTAGACTAGTGTGTACATTTCTTGACCCTGTATGGGGCGATGGTTGATCCCATAACCATTGGTGTTTGACATCAAAGATTGTACACATGTGCTCATTGGAGAATGAGTACACCGAACATGACTCGCCGAGAACTCCTAGATGGTACCATACCTATCGTCAGATAGTAGTTCTCTGGTGACACGTGTACAAGTTAGTCTGTAGACCCAAGATTGTCATAGTGTCTTGTGTGGTTTCTACCGTGCTTTGATTTTCTTCCTACCACAGCTCAAATGAGTCGTGCAATTAGGTGATTTTTGGGTATAGTCCCGAGTCACATGGAGGCAGTAAGCGATAGGAAGGATTTCATCTCTCCCGGTATTGAGAGTTGATGTTGTGCTATACTCGATTGGCTATAACAGCAAGTCCCTGGCCAGGGCTGATGAGATTTACTGTCACGCCCCACTTCCCAGAGTACGGGTAAGGAGTTGCGACGAGGCCCGCTACCTATTTACTCAGAAGTAAACACGCTAAGCGTAATAAGAAATATAATAAATGTACATAAGAAAAAATGACAAGAGATGTCAATGAACACCAACTTTTATTTATTAAACATTTCTTTACAATACAACTGAAAAGTAAATACAATAATGAAAGCAATGCCTAAACAATGGCATGAACATGAAAGTAAAGTATATACAAGAGTCTAGAGCTCGGGGTCCTCACTGAACTGATCCAAGTCCTCTGAACCGGGCTCTATCTCCAGTTAGTCAAATCTACCTGACAACATTCCAAAGAAAGAAGAGAGAAGGAATGTCGTCAGCGAATAATCGCTCGGTAAGTCCCAAAGAAAAGTAGGAATAGAATAGACAGATAAAAGAATATAACTGGTATAATATTTGATTGTATTGTTAACGCAGTTGTTTGTAGCTTGGTACAGAATATGCCAGTGTATACGAAAGGAGTCCAACTATTCCGTAGACTAAGGTATACAGAGCACAAGGAACCGTTAAGCCACGAAACAACAGCAATGGATATTCAGGTTAGGTTTATTAAAGTGACCGTCTCGTGCCACTTCTAACACATTCCGTACCAGTCTACCCCTTTAGAACCCCGTAATATCTTTTGTATTGATTGTATTGTTTTGTAGTAATTTGTAGATGGACTTTCCGAAACCATGATATCAGTAGTTCATGTAAATAGAAAGGATATAAACGGATAGTCATGTAGACCAGTCAAATGTATGTCCATGGTTCGGTCAAATCAATTCATGTTGATATAGATTGAATTCTGGTATAAATGGATTCGTGTTAAATTAGAGTTATACTTGAATCATATTCAAGGATAGATTGATTTCAGATTAGACTGAGACTCTGCATGAGTCAGACATGTAATTCGATGTTGCGCACCCCACGGGTTCGTGGGGAGGCGAAATATTTGAAAAACGATTTTCAAAGCTCGCAACACTGACTTGAACTCCAGGATCGTGGCTAAACCCTAACTAGCTAAGCATGTAAAGAGGTTAACTACTCGGAAAGGAGTTTATACCTTATGATACAAGTCCTTCGGGTCTTCTTTGTTGTCCTCCTTATCATCACAGGCTCCGAGGATCGTAACAGATCGATGCTTCCTCACAGCTTCCTCGAGTCAAAGACGATCCACCCGAGAGTCTATAATCCGAGCTTCAACCTCAAATCTGAGGTAACTAGGGCACCTAGTTCGCTAAAATAGATAGCCTAGACAATGTAGAGAAAGAAAATGGGTTAGTTTATCTCTTGGAACTCTAGGTTTCTCAACTCATGAGACTTTAAGGATTGAGAGGAAGAAGAAGAGAGAGCTTGAGGAAAGAGAAAGTGTTTTTCATAATGATAATAGAAATGGCTCTTGATATGACTATAAGCATGCCAAGAAAATATCTCACACAAAATATCTAGTGCCACAAAAATATCTCACAAAATATCTAAGTCAAACCAAGTAGCCATGCCTGAATTATCATATATAAAAATAACAATACATTTTTTCCACCTCATAATTGTTTTAACCAAATAAATAATTAAAACCCTAATGAGGTGTCTCCTTCTAAAAGCAATCTTGAGCAATTACAAGAATGCCCCTCTCATCCGTATATACATACCCGTATTCGTATTCCGAGAAACACGAATACAATGAGATGAAACTAATCCATCAATATAATACTATGATCCGGCTTAAACCAAAGCCCACTAGTATTATCCGCCCGATCATCATACGTGCATAAGTACATGTAAGTGATCGAAGCCCTGCCATAAAACCATACGACCTCTACATCTTTTGCCCGATGCAGGGAAACCCTCTGTGTAGGACTCTAAAGACTCGACAGTACGCTGACAGTGGGTTTAACAATAAGACGCAAGCGGTACTAGCTGTACGTAACGGCTACCCAGATATTTGTCGATAAGAAGGATGATGAGCAAACTCATCCGAACTCCTACTGAGCCTGTATGTGACAATCTCCGTACAGTCTGGTCTGTTCGTATAAGATTACACATATCAGGCCTAGGGGGATGGTAAACGTCAGACCCCTAATAGCGCAATAAGTCATGTCGGGGTGTAGCCCAAAACACCCTGAGAAATTACTGTAGTACCTACCAGTAAATCTCGCTTGCCCTGATCAGGAACTTTATGTAATGACTTTCCGAACACAGCGCGATATCAACCCCCAATACCGGGAGAGACGAATCCTATCTAACCGCCATTGCTTCCAAGTGCTTCGGGATTGCACCCAACTACTACCTATTTGCACGACTCCTTTGAGCCGTGGTAAGGTAGTAATCAAAGTACAGTGGGAACACACTCGAGGCGAAGTAGCAGTGTCAAGTCGACGGACTAAGCTGTAATTATGTCACCTGGGAAGTGCTACCCGTCGATAGGTATAATACCCACCAACAGTTCCCGATGAGTCATGTCTAGTATACTCATAACCTAATAAGCACCTGCATACTATCTCCAGTATGACGTACTAATGGCTGTGGGACAGACCATCTCCCCTGCTGGGATGAGAAGCGTATACACTAGTCTACTCCGGAGTATCGATGCCCTGTCTCGATAATCCTATGACTACGGACCTATATAAGGATGTGCTTATAGACTACCCAGCCCCCACTAGTGTGACTACCATCATAACGATGGTAATCAAACAAAGATCCTAAGGGCTCTACCAATATGTATAAGCGATATGCTAAAAGAAACGCATGCACATATTGAGGTAGAATCAAACTAAGTAGCATACTACCATTTTGAGCAAGACTGTCAATACAACTGTGAATATCCCAAGTTTCCATTAAGTAATATACAAACCAATATGATACAATAATGGCCTCTAGGGCATATATGACTAACAATCTCCCACTTTCACTAAGGCCATGTATTGGCATATCACAGACCTATCATCTCGATTAGCCTCTCGAACTGTGTCTGAGGGATGGCCTTTGTGAGTGGATCTGCAGTGCTATTCTCCGTATCTACCCTCCTCACCTCGATCTCCCGGCAATCAACGATCTCCCTGATCAGGTGGTACCGCCTCAAGATGTGTCTGGACTTCTTATGGGACCTGGGTTCCTTCGCTAAGGCTATAGCGCCGCTGTTGTCATAATACAGAGCTATTAGATCTATAATGGTTGGAACCACCTGAAGTTCTGTTAGGAACTTCTTCATCCAGACTGCTTCCTTCGCAGCATCACAAGCAGCTATGTACTCCGCTTCCATCGTCGATTCAGCAACGGTGTCCTGCTTGGAGCTCTTCCAACAGACCACTCCTCCATTGAGGGTAAAGACATAACCCGACATGGACTTGGAGTCATCCTTGTCACTCTGGAAGCTGGAGTCAGCAAAGGCCTCGATCTGGAGGTCTTTTCCACCATACACCAAGAACATCTCCTTAGTCCTTCTTAGGTACTTGAGAATGTTCTTTACTACTATCCAGTGCTTCTCTCCTGGGTTTTACTGATACCGGTTACCACGCTTAGTGCGTAAGCAACATCTAGTTTGGTATACAACATCGCATACATTATAGAGCCTACCGTAGAAGCATAGGGTATAGATGCCATGCGAGCCCTTTCCAAATCAGTTTTGGGAGACATCTCTTTGGAGAGGGCGATTCCGTGACAAGCCGGTAGATTACCACGCTTTGAATCTTCTATACTAAATCTTTTCAGCATGGTGTCGATGTACCTGTACTGTGAAAGTCCTAACATCCTCTTAGATCTATCACGATAGATCTGGATCTCTGGAATGTAGGAGGCATCACCCAGGTCTTTCATGGAGAACCTCTGTGACAAGAATCCTTTGACTGATTGTAGTATAGGAATGTCATTTCCTATTAAGAGAATGTCATCCACGTACAAGGCGATGAATACCACAGTTCTCCCTACAATCTTACTGTATATGCATGGTTCATCTGGATTTTTGATAAAGTTTAATTCTTTAACCGTTTCATCAAAACAGATGTTCCAACTCCGCGATGCCTGCTTTAGTCCATAAATGGACTTAAGCAACTTGCACACTTTCCCGCTGCTCCCACTCTGATTGAAACCCTCTGGCTGATCCATATAGACGCACTCTTCCAAATTTCCATTTAGAAAAGCCGTCTTTACGTCCATCTGCCGGATCTAATAATCATGGAAGGCAGCAATGGCAAGAAGGATCCAAATGGAATTGAGCATAGCCACTGGAGAAAAGGTTTCATCATAGTCCAAAGCAGGTCTTTGACGAAAACCTTTTGCAACAATTCTAGCCTTATAGGTTTCAACCTGTCCATGTACACCAATCTTCTTTCTGAAGATCCATTTGCAGCCTACGGGTTTTACCCTTTCTGGAGCAATGTCCAAAGTCCATACGTTGTTGGTATAAATAGACTCCATCTCCTCCCGCATTGCATCCAGCCCATTTACCGAGTCGCCGCTCTGAATGGCTTGCTGGAAGTTAGTAGGCTCATCATTGTCAATGATGCAATCTGTAATACCCAGTTTCACTATTAGTATCTTCCGTATTTTAAATAAATACTTTCCCAAATTTTTTCTATTTATAATTTTTTACAATTACTATTTTCAAAATTTTCAAAATTTAAATTCTAATTTTAATTTCCTAGCCTAAAGCTCAAACCCATGACCCATCCCTAACCTAACCCGTTCACCCCTACCCGACCCGATACCCCCACTCCCTCCTTCTTCTCCCCTTCGCCTCTTTTTCCCGCTCGTTTCCCCTGTTTCCCCCGCTCCTCACGCCCACGCCACGAGACCCACGTCCACGCTCCAACGGCCGCGCCCACTTTCCCACTCCCGCGAGACTCGCTCCCCTCAACAACCCGCGATCCCCTCGCCTGCCTCGCTCTCTCTCTCCTCACAACTCAACCCCACAGCACCCACTACCACCTCGCTGCCATCATCATCTCCTCTGTCACCTCAACCTCACCTCTCTCCGCTCTCGCCTTCTCGACGTGAACCCACTGCACCCGTGACGAACCCATCTTTCACTGTAACCCAAGAACCCATCGCCGGCTATCGTCGTCGCCGTCGTCTAACCCTCGTCCTCACACCATCGTCACCACGACCACCTCCTTCCCTCTCTCTCCTTCACCTCTGACTACAACCCCGAGCCCGACCGCAACGACCCAACACCCGAACCCAACACCCTTGTCCCTGCACCTCGCCTGCACCCTCACCTGAACTCGGACCCCCATCGCCTCCGCGCCCTCGCCACCACCTCTTCTTCCTCCTCTCCCCTTCTTCCCAACGAGAAGATCCCTAACCTCGACTTCACCCGAGAACCTGCTGGAAATCATCCTGTGTTCCGTGCACATCCCATTGCATGCGCCTCGTTGCCGCCGGAGCTCGTCTCGCCGTCGACACCGTCTCCATCGTTCACCGACCATCGCCGACCCAAGCCACCAGCCGAGTCCAAGCCCCCAATCGGCACCAAGCTCGAGCCGAGGCCAAACTTTTGCGTAGCCGTGTCATGTCCATTCCACATCGTGCCCGCCTCCATGCCACCGCGTACCCAGATGTGTCGCGTCCCATGCCCACTACTCGTGCCACATCGTACCCAGTCCCCATGTCACGTCGTGCCACCCCCCGTGCCACACCGTGCCCGATCCAGTGCACGCGCCGTGCCGCTTCCACACCACGCCCCGAGTCCAGACCATGCTTGGTACTGTGTCGCGCCGTGTCACACACCGAGTCAGGACCACGCCCACTGTCGTGTCACACCCGCATCGTCACCGTGCCCAGTACCGGATCTCCACGCATCGCGCTCACGCCACGCGCCGTGTCCAGCATCGCATCGTCTCGTGTTTCCCTTTTTCACTCAGAAAGAAAGAAGAAATGACGCCTTGCTTTGCCTGCTTCCTCGAGACGAAGTCCGCAAGCGGTGTCGCTTCTATATCAGCGACCGAGGCAAGTGTTCTCACTTGCTTACATGCTAATGATATACAAATCTGATTTAATGCTTAATTAGACTATATACACCGATGTGCATAATCAAGATCGATCGATGTAATGTCCTAGATCAAAACATATCTTAAAATGGAGAAACTCATGATTTTTAGACCCTAATACTGTTAACAAATGCTGTGTACAAATTTGGTGGCAAATCGATGCCATTTCCACACATAAGTGACGCCCTAACCTTAATACCGAAACTTACAATTCACCGAATACTTGACACTGTAAAATTCATAATTAATTCTAGAAAAATCCAATAGCAGTGTTCTTGGGTTTGTTGTGAAGGGCACTGCATAATAATTAACCCTACATGCAGCTTTACTATTAGATATATCCTTTGAATATCGAAAACAAGGAACTTACCTGACATTGGACTGCTGTCCATAGCAGGAAATTACCCTTGACATGCATTTGAACCCCTGAAACCTTAATTTTTAATTGTGATAGTGTGAGGAGAAAATTAACTCTGAGTAGAAAATTGTTTCATCTTTCCAATGGTACTAGTTTTACTAAATTCCAGTATCTTTTGGTATTTAAATCATATTTTAAACGGATGACATGTACGGCAGATTTCTGTCACTTCAGCTTGCACCCTTCATCGGTAATCCGATAATAACCCCTATATAAAAAATTAATATTGTTGATCCATCTCCTGTTCTGTAAATTTAAGTCATAACCCTACAATTAGTTGAACAGTAGCGTTGCCTAATTATGCTCCCAACTGGGAGTAAAGCGTGTTATGAAACGGACTTCCAGTTCAGAAATTGGATTTCCAGCAGTAAACACTTAAAATGAAATGGCCATAACTAGCGAATCTGAAACCTGATTGATGCAAAACCAATTTTGATAAACAGATAATTAAACATACTACTTACCCCTTTTATATTGTTTTGCTTAATTCTACACGTGTGATTTATAGTAAATTTTGCGAGTGGTATGGCATTGCTGCTATATTTTATTCGTATTAAAATTTATTGCATTCTCATCACATCATGTAGCGGCTATATCCTCATTTGAATAGTGGTCATAAATATTGATAACCTAGTGACCGTGTTATATTACCCAGTGATAACTGTTAGTGATTGGATTGTGGCAAGTACGTTAGTGTAAAAGCGTGATTGAATAGTGAAAGTGGCACGTACTTATACATAAACAAGGGAACCAGTTAATTATTGCATTGTCGACGCCTATGGAGCATATATAAATCTAACTATAACCGGTATGAGACGGTTATGGAAGCACTTATATTAGTTTCATAGGTAAGACGTCGAGTACTGTCCATTTTTCTTGGATACCGGTCGAGACATGCTTGTTGGAGACCCTGTCTCCAGTTCTTGCATAGACTTGTCATGGAGCGACTAGTATTTGGGTTTATGGTTGGTGTTTGATATAGACCGTGGGTGTGGGGTATTTTGAGTGTGGGTTCGATCAACGGAATCTCGGGAGTCCCACTGCCGGCATATACAGCGATTTTGGAAGTCATATGGGTGATATTACTGATTATTAGCGAGCGTGATTTAGGCACGTATTCCCTTGCCCTGGGGCTTACCCTTGGGTTGGGGATACTCCTGCGGTGGTTGACGCTCACACTTGGACCGAGGATAGGTTTAGCGACCTGGACAGTGAGACTTAGAGACTGGTAGGTTTAGTGACATGGACATTTCATTGATCACTGATTCGATATACCTGCTTTATTGTTTACACGTACCGGTTACTTCATGCTCATGTCATCACTCCATGTTGACTATTTCATGTTCATCATCATTGCACATGTTTACATATGTATTTATATATATTGCTATTGTGTCGCTCTGATGACCCGAGTATGCATGCTCAGAGTCAAAAGTGGACTTAGCTCGGATCAGGATCTGTCGTGCCTCGAGGATATTGCGGATATCTAGATCAGCCACACCAGCGCTGTCTTTTCCTTGATTTCCATATGGTTAGTTTTGTATCTATTTTAGTAGTATTTAGTGACTGCATTTCTCTTTACCTGTGCTATAATTATTGATTACCACGTAGTGCTAGAAGCCGAAGTGTGACTACGGCAGGATATTTCCTCGACCGTAGGAGCATGGCTGGCCTTGTCACCCCTCGTATTCCGTATTTTGGGAAGCTAGGCGTGACATGGTTTTGTTGGTATCAGAGCCAGGTTTAGATTGTGATTACAGTTTCCGGCTAGGGCTTGACAATTTAAGTCGCCTATACGGCTTAGATTGTAAACTTGTTATCCTTGACTAGGATCCCTATAGTTTGTCAAGCTACATTTTTTACTCCATCCACTAGAGTTTTGGGTGACTTAGAAGAGTAATGTGATTGTAACTATGAACTGCAGCATAGTTATAAGGCAGCACTCTGCTTGAGTGACTTAGAGTTCTACATCCTATTCCCATTTGATTGAGTTTCACCTCACCACATATTCTTGTTTCATTTTATATCTTATTCTGATTCTTATGCCTTGTACCTTATGTCGTCCTAAAAATTCATTGTTTCAGGATCATGACTTCCAACAATTCTCCGTCCTTCTCTATTACCCAGAATCAGACCGCCGAGATTTTGGGTGTGCTGCAAGGTTTGATGGAAGCCCAGGAGCGAACAAACGATCTCTTAGCCGAAGGACTAAGAAGGCAAATGGCTCAAGCACTAGTGGGAGCCCCAAATCGTAAGGGAATCCCTGTTAAACAAAGAGGTGGCGTATAGATGAAGCGCCCATCTGTTCCACATCTTTGAGCCTACATTGTTCCTCATCTTTACCATGCTCGAATCTGGCAGTCTCAGGGAAGTACTTTGCGTCGAACATATCGCGGAAAGTCCTCCATTCGATCGGTTGGGTGAGACGGCTTTCTTCCGCCTTCCACCAAACCCTTGCATTGTCCGTGAGCTGCAACTTCGCAACACGAACCCAAGCTATCTCTGGCACTTGTGCCGCTTCCAGGTCATCTTCAATGCTTTGAGCCCATTCCTTAGCTTCTAGAGGGCTCTCTTTTCCTACGAACTGCTTGGGGTGCAAGGCCCTGAATTGTTTCACCGTAGGTGCTTCTGCCTCGGGACGGTTCATCAATATAGCAGTCTGCTATTGCTGTCTCTCCACGAGGCTGCGGATCGCCTTAAGCAAAACCGTCTGCTCATTGATCGGAGCAGCTACGACAGGTGTAATCGGTAGGGGAGGTGGAGTGTTGTTGAAGTTGGTGCTAATGTTGTTTAGGGAATCCATAACCTTGAAAGAAAAATTTAGGTTAGGACAGATTCAAAATATATGAAATGATAAGATTCAAGGAATATGTATTGTAAGGAATGTTTTCAGTTGCTGGTTCTTTTGTTATATTGCTTAGGTTGTCCACGCAGAGCAGACCTGTATGTCCATACAGAGCTGACCTGCATGGGCCACCAACAAAACCTGTCACATCCCGCTTCTCAGTATACGGGCAGAGGACGCGACGAAGCCGCTACGTATTTACTCAGAAGTAAACACGCTAAGCGTATCTAAGTAATATAAAATAAAATATACACAAGAGACAAGATGTAAATAAACAGCAACTTTATTTATTAAACATTCTTTTTATAATACAACTGAAATGAAAATACATGGAATGAAAGCAATGCCTAAACCATGGCATAACAGAAATGAAAATGTAATGTACAAGTGAATCTAAAACTCCGGGTCTTCAGTAAACTGATCCAAGTCTTCGCTGCTGGGTTCGATCTCCAGTGAGTCCGAAACACTTGATGAAATTCTAAAGAAGAAGAAAGAGAATGTCGTCAGCGAACAAGTTGCTCGGTAAGTCCCGTAGATAGATAAGAATAGACTAGACAGAATAGAGTATAGTTGTGTAATGTTGTTATTTAGTGTTGACGCTGTTGTTTGTAGCTTGGTAAAGAAGAGGCCAGTGTATACGAGAGGAGTCTCACTATCCTAGAGACTAAGGTATACGGAGTATAAGGAACCGTTCAGCCATGGTACAATGGCAATGGAGATTCAGGTTAGGTGTCTTATGGTTGCAGTCTAGTGCAACTTCTAACACCTTCCGTACCAATCTACCCCTTATAAACCCCAAGATGTATTGATTGTATTGTATTGTCTTGTAAATTGTATAGATGGATGACTTTCCGAAACCATGATATCAGTAATGGAACGGATATAATGGAAGAACATGTAAATGGAATATATCCATGGTTCGGTTCGGTCAATACAGATTGATATAGATTGAATAGATGGATTCATATTGAATCATGTTGTATTGTAGTTTGTACTTGAATCACATTCAAGTCAGATTGATTAGGTTGAGACTCAGTCTGAGTCAGACACTCTTAAAAGAACTTGAAATCTTGATTGTTTTGGTGTTATCGGTAACTTCTGCACATGGACGGCAGGATTTGTGTCTTTTTCCAAGACAATTACCGTATTGATAACACCGTTTGTTAGGTTGTCTATCTTAGATAGGCAAGCACTGATATCTCCGGCTTCCTGAGGCTCAAGAGACTGGTCCCGCTTAAACCTATGTTTACTAGGGTCCTTATTGTAATTTAGTATAACTTGAGGGGGTTTTATGTAAAAATAGTTTTGGTATAATTTCAAAATACACCTCAAGCATTTAATTATAGTCTTTAGGGTTTTCATTGATGTATATTTTATAAATGTGACATTTCTAGTGAATAAAACCTAATTTCATAATATATGGTATTTATTTGTAATATGAATATTGTTTTGAATTATCATGGTAGTTTCATATAATATTTGAATTCTTTTCTTGAGTTTAGAAACATGGAATGATATATATATTTAAAATAAGTATTTTGGTAATAATTATATATACATAATTAATGAAAATAATTTTATTTATTTTCTTGTAAAAATCACATTTTCTAAAGAAAATGTATAAAAATTCCATCGAGATCGAATGCTCCTTGCGGAGGTCTGCATCTCGCTCTAATAAGCCCGAGGATGTGCGATAATCCGCACTATCCTGAACGGGGTCCCCAAAATGGGTTGTAGAGGCGTAATTGCATGGGAATGTTTTAATACATCTTTTAAAAAAACGGTTTTATAAGTTAAAGGGATTTATTTGCAAAGTCGTATTTCCTGTATTCTATTGTCCCAAAATTCATTGTGCTATTATAGATATGTGTTTTGTGAGGAGGTAGGTCATTACCTCGTGAACTATCTAAAGGTATAGCAAGGTATAAAGGTTATAATGTCGAAATGAATAGTTTGTGGTATTTTATGTAAAAATGCGATAAATGTCACAAAAATAATTATTTTTAGGTGAAACTTGATTTCGTGGTTTTGTTAATGTTTACTAAGCAATATGTGAGAATATAAAGTTATCTTGATTAAGAAAAGTATAGTTTTTAAAGAAAACCGAATCGGAAGTCGAACTAACTCCGCTTCCGTCGGATTTTAGAATTGAAACTTTTTAAAGAATAAGATGAGATAGGAAAATGAGACTTACTGGATTATAAGGTAGAGGGGAGAAATAGGAAGATCGGGGAAGTGCCGGTACATCGTTTCGTCGCCGGAAACTCCTCGTATAGTCGCTGGAACTTCGTCGGAGCTTCGCCCTTTGCTAACTCCACTTGCACACTATAGGAACTTGGAAATTTCTTGAGAGTTTTGGCAGGGATTTATGAGTGGGTAGGGGTGATATGAGGGGTGTTATTTATAGGAAAAGCTAGGTTTTAGTGTGGTGAATGGGTGTATTAAAATTTATAATAAAATAGCTTTAATTGTGAATTTTATTGTGCTCTGTAAATGTGCAGAGTAAACAAATAATACTGGAGTTATGGGGGGAGTCCAAGGGTCTAGGGCAAAAGAAAAAATTAGGATTTGGGCTAAGGAAAACCAACGGCGCCGGCCGAACAGTGGATCTCACCGGTCCATTCATGGTGTTGGGGGCTCGGATTCGTGCCACGTGTCCCTGACGCTTTAACTAGCCTATTTAACATGTTTGATTATTCTGTAACTTACCCTATTACGTGTGTTGCACGTGTAGACTCTTGGGCTTCTAAAAGGTTAAAAGAAAATAAAACAAAAAGATAATGTGGCTGATGGGATTTGAACTCTGGTGCTTTGGTTCAGCAGTGCAAGGCTTTACCAGTGAGCTACAAGCTCTTTCTTGTTGTTCTAAATCAAAGCAAATACTTATAGCTTTCACAGGAATTGTAAATACCCCAATTGTATATTAACTTTAAATAAAATTTATGTACACTAAAATTGGAGTTGTTACACCTCAGCAATAGAAGCAGCGGCGAACTCAACGTTGTGGTTATTGCAATAGACCAGGACACCTTCAAAGAGACTGTCGTGGGGCTAAAGGGCAGTGCTTGATTTGTGGATCCGACGAGTATCTTATCAATGGTTGACCTCGAAGGAAAGAGCTACAAGGAGGAGATTCGTCCACGCTCTCCATTTCTGCTGAGTAACTTGGTTGTTTCGTAGTTCGAGCTTCGAGGATAGTACGGACCCAGCACAGGATTCAAACTCGCTTGATGAGATCGCAACGGTCTAGATATCAACGCAGAATTATCGCCCTTCCTGCTTTCAATAAAGACCTTGTTATTTTATTTAGTAATTGTTTCTTTTCATCTGAACTTTGTATTTTTGTTGGACCCCTTGATTTAAATTTAAAAAAATGCTAGTTGTGATTTATATATTGTTCCCTTGCCACTCGTTTCCTTATAATACTTACTGCATCATTATTCAAAATTTTGATTCTACATTCTTTACCTACCGTATATTTTTCCAAGTGCTCCACATTTTTAGTTATTTTTGTGTGTTCCACTATCTGATCAAGACTCTCTCTTTTCAGGCCATGGCCAATCCTGGAGCAGCGCCGCCTTTCGATGAGGACACTCGGTCCTGTGTTTCCTTGGACTGCATGCTAGTGAGTTCAGATGACGAGGTCGATGGCCCATAAGTTATTTTTGACAACAGCGATCCCGAGGACGAGGAAGTCGCAGACGCGGCTCCAGAAGTCGACATGATCAGTGACTCTGACAATGAAGAAGAGGACCCCGAAGAAGACCCGATAGAGGAAGATCCTGAGGAAGACCCAGTTGAAGAGAATCTAGAAGAGGAAGATCCTGAAGAGGATCCAGTGGAAGAAGATCCAGAAGAAGTGAATCACGGGGAAGAGGACCCCGATGAGGAAGCTCCCGCGGAGGAAGGAGGACCAGGAGAAGAAAATCCCGTGGGGAAAGAGCCCGAAAACGAGGCCCCAGCCGAGGAAGAGTCGGAGAATGAAACCTCGAGTGAGGAGGAATTCGAGATGGAAGAACCTCCAGTAGCAATCCCTGCGAGGCGCTATGGGAATGGACGCCCCTATCTTAGTGCGAGAACTTATCGTAACCTGTTAAACCTTCATAATCGCGATTGACGCGACTTATCTTTGTTTCTTCTGGCCAAATAAATTTATGTATAGCTTAGGGCCACTTTTATCTTTCGAGTATGCTTTATTTAAAATTTTCTGAAAAAAATAATAATAATAAAGTTTCTGAGTACGCAAATCTTTTGAGTATTGATCCGTATGATGCATTGACTGTTCCCCCTCCCAAAAATTTCTTTCCCTCTTGAGACTCATTACTCTTACTTCCTTCTTGAACCTTATAGTAACCTGACCCCAGTCTCTTCAACATTCAAATTAAGCACCGCATTCCCGACTTCTTTTCGATTAGGCCATATTCTACTGAAATCCATGTCTTGGCTAGTCTCTTATACATTACTAGTATTATTTTTCCCATTGCTGAAATTACGTTCAGTGACGTTTGTTATTCGAAATTTAGTTTTCTTTATTTTGTGCTTATCAAAAATTGCGTATTATTTACTACTTTCGTTTTTTACTTATTTTAAATGCTTTACTATTCTTCACATTTTCAATAGTGCAAACTTACATCGCATATACTATTTGTTTTATTTTCTCTTGTACTTTTCTGTATAAGTATTCTTAAGCTATTTCATAACTGTCCGATTTGTAGTTTTACTAGTATAGTTCCTGAGTTTAAAACTTATGAGCCAATCCCTCGCTATTGTTTATTATTGTTTCTCTATTTGTCATGAATCGTATATATAGTTTATTACTATAAATGGTTATGCAATGTGCTTACTTATGACTATCCCTTAGCTATGCTATTTCATATATACATAAATATTTGATTTTCATCTAGTTGCTTTTATCACTATATAATAATATTTGATTTTGTTGCTTTTGCATTGCATTCTATAGCTTATCGTATTTCAAATTTCGAGGACGAAATTTAGTGTAAGTGGGGTATGCTGTAATACCCAGTTCCACTATAAGTATCTTCCGTATTTTAAATAAATACTTTCCCAAAAAATTTCTATTTATAATTTTTACAATTACTATTTCCTAAATTTTCTAAATTTAAATTCTAATTTTAATTTCTTAGCCTAAAGATCAAACCCATGACCCATCCCTAACCCAACCCGTTCACCCCTACCCGACCCTATACCCCCACTCCCTTCTTCTTCTTCTCCCCTTCGCCTCTTTTTCCCGCTCGTTTCCCCCATTTCCCCCGCTCCTCGCGCCCACGCCACGAGACCCGCGCCCATGCTCCAACGGCCTCGCCCACTTCCCCACTCCCATAAGACTCGCTCCCTTCAACAACCCGCGATCCCCTCGCCTGCCTCGCTCCCTCTCTCCTCACAACTCAACCCCACATCACCTACTGCCACCTTGCCGTCATCATCATCTCCTCCATCACCTCAACCTCATCTCTCTCCACTCTCGTCTTCCCGATGTGAACCCACTGCAACCGCGACGAACCCATCATTCTCCGCAACACAAGAACCCATCGCCAGCCATCGTCGTCGTCCTCGTCTAACCCTCGTCCTCACACCATCATCACCACGACCTCCTCCTTCCCTCTCTCTCCTTCACCTCTGACTACAACCCCGAGCCCGACCATAACGACCCAACACCCGAACCCAACACCTTTGTCCCTGCACCTCGCCTGCACCCTCACCTGAACTCCGACCCTCGTCGCTTCTACGCCCTCGCCACCACCTCTTCTTCCTCCTCTCCCATTCTTCCCGACGAGAAGATCCCCGACCTCGACTTCACCCGAGAACCCGATGGAAACCATCCTGTGTTCTATGCACATCCCATCGCCTGCACCTCGTTGCTGCCGGAGCTCATCTCGTCGTCGACACCGTCTCCATCGTTCACCGACCATCGTCGACCCAAGCCACCAGCCGAGTCCAAGCCCCTAAGCCGCACCAAGCTCGAGCCGAAGCCAAACTTTTGCGTAGTCGTTTCGCGTCCGTGCCACATCATGCCCGCCTCCGTGCCACCGCGTACCCAGACGTGTTGCTTCCCGTGCCCACTCCCCGTGCCACATCATACCCAGTCCCCATGTCACATCGTGCCACCCTCCGTGCCATACCGTGCCCGATCCAGTGCACGCGCTGTGCCGCTTCCGCACCACTCCACAAGTCCAGACCGTGCTCGGTACCGTGTCATGCCGTCTTACACACCGAGTCAGGACCACGCCCACTACCGTGTCACACTCTCATCGTCACCGTGCCCAGTACCGGATCTCTACGCATCGCGCTCGCGCCACGCGCCGTGTCCAGCATCGCATCGTCTCATGTGTCGAGACGAAGTACGCAAGCGGTGTCTCTTCTATATCAGCGACCGAGGTAAGTGTTCTCACTTTCTTACATGCTAATGATATACAAATCTGATTTAATGCTTAATTAGACTATATACACCGATGTGCATAATCAAGATGGATCGATGTAAAGTCCTAGATCAAAACATACCTTAAAATGGCGAAACTCATGATGTTTAGAACCTAATACTATTAACAAACGCTGTTTACAAATTTGGTGGTAAATCGATGCCATTTCCACACATAAGTGACACCCTAACCTTAATACTGAAACCTACAATTTACCGAATACTTGACACTGTAAAATTCATAATTAATTCTAGAAAAATACAATCGCGGTGTTCTCGGGTTCGTTCTGAAGGGTACTGCATAATAATTAACCCGACATGTAGGTTTACTATTAGATATATCCTCTGAATATCGAAAACAAGGAACTTACCTGACCTTGGAGTGCTGTCCAGAGCAGGAACTTACCCTTGACATGCATTTGAACCCCTGAAACCTTAATTTTTAATCGTGATAGTGTGTGGAGACAATTAAACTCTGCGTAGACAATTGTTTCATCTTTCCAATGGTACCAGTTTTACTAAATTCCAGTATCTTTTGGTATTTAAATCATATTTTAAATGGATGACATGTATGGCAGATTTTTGTCACTTCAGCTTGCACCTTTCATCGGTAATCCGATCATAACTCCTATACAAAAATGAATATTGTTTATCAGTCTCCTGTTCTGTAAAGTTAATTCATAACCCTACAGTTAGTTGAACTGTAGATTGGCCTAATTGTGCTTCCAACTGGGAGTAAAGCGTGTTACGAAACGGACTTCCAGTTCAGAAATTGGATTTCCATTAGTGAATACTTAAAATGAAATGGCCATAACTAGCGAAACTGAAATCCAATTGATGCGAAACCAATTTTTATGGACAGATAATTAAACATACTGCTTACCCCTTTTATATTGTTTTGCTTAATTCTACACGTGTGATTTATAGTAAATTTTGCGAGTGGTATGACATTGCTGCTATATTTTATTCGTATTAAAATTTATTGCATTCTCATCACATCATGTAGCGGCTATATCCTCATTCGAATAGTGGTCATAAACATTGATAACCTAGTGATCGTGTTACATTACCCAGTGATAACTGTTAGTGATTGGATTTTGGCAAGTACGTTAGTGTAAAAGCGTAATTGAATAGTGAAAATGACACGTACTTGTACACAAACAGTGGAACCAGTTAATTATTGCATTGTCGACGCCTATAGGGCATATATAAGTGTAACTATAACTGGTATGGGACGGTTATGAAAGCACTTATATTAGTGTCATAGGTAAGACGTCGAGTACTGACCATTTATCTTGGATACCAGTCGAGACATGCTTGTTGGAGACCCTGTCTCCAGTTCTCGCGTAGACTTGTCATGGAGCGACTAGTATTTGGGTTCATGGTTGGTGTTTGATGTAGACCGTGGGTGTGGGGTAGTTTGAGTGTGAGTTCGATCAACGGAATCTCGGGAGTCTCACTGCCAGCATATACAGTGATTTTGGGACTCATATGGGTGATATTACTGATTATTAGCGAGCGTGATTTAGGCCCGTGTTCCCTTACCCTTGGGGCCTACCCTTGGGTTGGGGATACTCCTGCGGTGGTTGACGCTCACACTTGTACTGACGATAGGTTTAGCGACCTGGACAGTAAGACTTAGAGACCGGTAGGTTTAGTGACATGGACATTGCAATGATCACTGATTCGATATACCTGCTTTATTGTTTACACGTACCGGTTACTTCATGCTCATGTCATCACTCGATATTCACCGTTTCACGTTCATCATCATTGCACATGTTTACATATGTATTTATATATATTGCTATTGTGTCTCTCTGACGACCTGAGTATGCATGCTCAGAGTGAGAAGTGGACTTAGCTCGGATCAGGATCTGTCGTGCCTCGAGGATATTGCGGATATCTAGATTAGCCACGCCAGCACTGTCTTTTCCTTGATTTCCATCTGGTTAGTTTTGTATCTATTTTGGTAGTATTTAGTGACTGCATTTCTCTTTACCTGTGCTATGATTATTGATTACCACGTAGTGCTAGAAGCCGAAGTGTGACTGCAGCAGGATATTTCCTCGACCGTAGGAGCATGGCTGGTCTTGTCACCCCTCGTATTCCGTATTTTGGGAAGCGGGGCGTGAAATAATCCTCTCGATCCCCGTCTATGAGAAAACCGTAGTATCTCACGGCCGGATGAGACTGCCTACTAGTTCTGCGGAGTGGCGCGGGGATGTCCGGTTCTTCTGAAACCTCTGGTACTACCATGCTTTCAGTAATAACTTGTGGTTCTAGAATTTCTTCCAGTTCTATTGCGCTCCCATTTATCTCTTTTTCTAAAAATTGAGTTTCCAAGAAGTGGGCATGACGAGAAACAAAAACCTTTTGTTCCTCTGCGTAATAGAAAAAATATCCCCTGGAGTTCTTTGGGTATCCCACAAACTTACACAGTACTAAGCGTGCCTCGAGCTTGTCGGCATACTGATTTTTGACAAAAGCTGGACATCCCCATATTTTCAGATACTGAAGATAGGTTTCTTCCTACTCCATATCTGATATGGTGTGGTAGACACAGTCTTACTAGGAACCTTGTTCAAAAGATATGCAGCTGATTCTAGTGCATAACCCCAGAAGGATCGCGGAAAATCGGCGTTATTCATCATGGAACGAACCATATCCAATAGGGTTCGGTTCCGTCTTTCCGATACACCGTTGTGTTGTGGTGTGTATGGAGGAGTAAGCTGTGAGAGAATTCCATTCTCTTTTAGGTAATCCAGGAACTCGGCACTTAAGTATTCACCACCTCGATCAGATCTCAGTGTCTTGATACTTTTGCCTATTTGTTTTTCCACTTCATTCTTATATTCTCGGAATTTCTCAAAGGCCTCGAATTTATGCTTCATCAAGAAGACATGTCCATACCTAGAAAAGTCATCCGTAAAAGTAATGAAATAGGAATAACCACTTCATGGATGTGTAGATATTGGACCACACACATCGCTGTGTATGAGTCCCAAGAGCTCGCTCGCTTTTATTCCGTGTCCAGTGAACGGAGTCTTTGTCATCTTTCCCATGAGACAAGATTGACAAGTTGCATAAGACTGATATTCGAATGGATCCAAATATCCCTCTCTATGTAACTTTGCTAACCGTGTTTCATTGATGTGACCCAGTCTACAATGCCATAAGAAAGCCTGATTTAATTCCGGAGACTTTCTTTTAAGTGTGTTCTGGACACTAAAAACCTGAGCTTGATTTAATATGTATATACTATTATCTAATGTACCTGACCCAATCAAAGCTTGATTTAGGTGGATGTGGACCACATCACTTACAAATGTAAAATCATATCCTTCTTTAGAAAGTAAAGATACATATATGATATTACAAGCTAGACTAGGTACATACAAACAGTTACGTAGAATCAAAATCTGCCCACTTGTCAATCCTAGGTGATATCCCCCAACGGATTCAGCGTCCACGCTCATTCCGTTAGCAACTCTGAGAGTCATATCACCTACCTCGATAACTCTACGGTTTCTCAAAGCCTGTAATGAATTACAGATATGAGATCCTGATCCGGTATCTAGTACCCAGAAAGTAGAGTTAATTGACATACAGTTTTCAATTACAAACACACCCGAAGTCGACACACCCAAAGTCGAAGCCACAACATGCTTCAGATCCTGGATTCTAGATTTTAAAGCCCTGCATTCCTTCTACCAATGCCCTTTCCCGTGACAATAGGACCATCCCTCCTTCCCTACTGTCATCCCCGAAACTTTTGCCCTTCCCTTTTCCTCTACCTTACTGACACCGCCTATCGGCTTTGAGGAGGTCTTCTTCTTCTCACCCTTGGCATCCGCCTTGGATCTAGAAGAGGAAGATTCCCCAATAAGCAGAGCGGGTGTCTTCCTGATTTCCTTCAGGGTTTAAGTAGAAGGTAGGGATTGTAGAATCAAGTCAGCATATGACTGGTTCTCCAACGTGGTCTCCAGGTCTGTGAGCTCATCTATATAGCTAGTCATTGTAAGGACGTTGTCCCCTAGAGATGACCCGATAGCCAATCTCGCTTAAAGCAATTCCTTCGAGGTCTCATATCTTGCTATATGAGATTGCTCTCCATATGAATCTTTGTTATGGAGGAAGATGGAAGCTAAGTCCATCTTCTCATGCTGCCTCTGGTTATCACCATTTACTGATGCCAACACGAGACACTTGGCATTCGCACTATCCTTTTACCTTGTCATACGGATATCAACATCCGCAACGGTGGAAACTGGACCTGGGACGGCGGGGGCTTGAGTAGTAATGAGGTGGTCCAGCTTGTCACGGGCAATGGACATCTGGACAAACCCTTGCCAGTCAATATAGTCTGGCTTAGTCAATTTATTAGCTAATTGTAACTTAGGCGCGGTCAACTGGTTGCTGCAATTAGGAGAAAGAGAAGAAACACTTTAGCATGATGCTCTTGCAAGTTTAGATTGGTTTTTAATTTATTTAAACAGGATGGCTCCCACTGTTTCTCGAATCCTTCCTCAAACCATAAAAGAAGAATTAGTCAGGATTAATCTCACCGTACAATACTTGCTTAACCTTTCAGCCAGGCTAGTGTCGGTACTTCGAGGGAGGTTTTACGACGCTTTCGCGAAATTCCTTAATTAAATAGCCTCTTTTCCTTGGAGGCGTAACCCCGCTAACACTAGTCTAGACACCTACTTGGTTTATAGCATTGATCGTTAAGTGAAAAAATCTCCCGAAGAGTAACATATACTCACAGTAGGATTGGGATCCAAATATCATTGTGTGATAATCCTGAAGGAATCCTACCAACATTATCACACTCTAAATGATATGCAGCACTTGCAAGTTTCAGTTTCCTTAGAAACTCCCGATGTGGGTTTTTGCCCCATGCTCTTATGACCTTGATGAAGGCCAACATATCATAAATCACATGTCAAGTTCTACCCGTCATTGTCCAAGTTAATTTGAACCCACTCGTACATACCCTTGACGAAGGCTAAAATAGTAGTACGACTGTCACAAACCAACGCATCTATCTATGCTTCATATGAATATCCAGCAGCTACCAATCACTATGCCTTGACGAAGGTCAAAATACATAGTTTGAATACTACTGAATATTCATATGAAATGACGGAGAGCTACGAATGGTTTTGGCAAAACTGTGAACGTAGTGAACTTAATATAATCAAAGGAACATGATGGCTTTTAAAAGGAGTGGTTTAAGCTCCGCATTTAAAAGTCTGCTATTTTGAAAAAACCGAGTGGTTTTAAAATTTGTTCCAACGATTCAGTTTTGCTTTGTTTGCTTTGCATTAATCTAATGCAGTCTGATTGTTGGAGATTTTGTATGCGTTTTAAATTTAAGAATACCGCAATCAAGACGGTGTCGCTTGGTAGCTAGCCGGTTGAGTACGAGTCGATCCACAGGAAAATGATGTTCTTTTCTTTAAGTTCTAACGAGTTAAGTCCTAACTTTGGTAGGTTTGTTTAAGATCTAAGAATGAGAATAGATTGATTTAAAGGCTTGCTAGGGTTAGGATTAGGTTAGTTCGAAATAGGGATTCTACTCACTTCCTTTAATGCCCTAGTTAAGAATATAGGTGTTAGGGTCAACAACGGGGATTAGCACGACTAGGAAGAAACTTAGTTTCTTCCTTTTGGTCCTTGTCCGTCCGTTCTTGGCTCTTAGCCCTAACCTCCAGTTAATTCAACCATAACCGGTCTAACTAGGGAATCACCGCTATCATGTAAGATAGGGTGCCGTAGTGAGCGGATTGTGGTTGAATTAAATAGAGTCCTGATTAAAATTATTTGGGCAAAGAAAAGAGTGAGAGAGATTTCCTTCTCTCAAACCTTCCCTATCCTACCCCTAACAAGTGATGAATTACTCACTCATTAGGAAGGTGACAATAAAATTCATTTTTATATTTTTTGTATTAGACAAACTAAATTGCAGATAAATAAAGAACAGATAAAAAATTGCAAGAATTAAATTATGCAAAGAAGAATGCGAGATAAAAAAAGAAAACTTACTTTATTGATGTCCTCTCAACAACGCATTACAATGGAATTAAAAATCTAGATCGAAGAATTAAAAAGAGTAAAAACTAAAGAGAGGCATGCTAAGAAAGGCACCCTCAAAAGAGGCACCCATTATTTGGCTTTGAGCTCTCCTATTTATAAATAGGAAAACCCTAGGTTTACACTCTGATCCATACATGAAATTATAAAACAACCCCAAAAACCGAGTCAAAGCACCGACACCCCACCGACACGTGCATTGCACGGCCGCGGATCCGCGGCCATTTGGTGGAGTCATAGGCTCATTTCTTCAGGGTTTCTTCATGTTGCTTTTATCTTCTGTTTTCTTCACTTGGTTTCTCAGAATCTCTTCAATCTCCTTCCAGATTTCCAACAGTGCAGAATGATGTGGACTTTTGCCTTGAGCTTCGCGTTGAAGTCTTGGATCTTGTGCTGCCCTTGTGCTTTGTGCATTGAACTGTCTAATGATTTTCCATTTGTTCCTTGAACTGGTAGGCGGCATCATACGGATAATGTGCGGAAACACGTATTTCTCTGTTTGTTGGTCGTAGTCTCACATTTGTAGCGACTTTTCATGAATTTCACTGTAAAGAGCTGAGAACCTGTAACCTGCAACTATTTAGCAGACATGGATCAAAAGCACCTATTTATATGCAATATGATTAAGAATGGGCGATATAAAAATATAAAAATCTGATATGAACAAATACCCCCAAACTTATCTTTTGCTCGTCCCGAGCAAAACCAATTTTATTCTCGAAAAATCCTAACTTCACTTCCGCAGGGAACGCAATTGCACTGAGCTCGTGCAACAAGCCGTTAAACCTCTAGGTGTCCCTAGTAGGAGGAGTGTTGTCTCCTGAGAGTTTTCAGCGGAGACTACCCACAAAATCCGATCAATTTGGCCTGTTGACCTTCATTCTTCAATTCAGTATTCTTGCAAGAAATTATATTATTTTCAACTTAGAAATCATCAACCCATATTTTTCACACTCACTTTTCATTTAACTTAAGATCGTATATGTTTCGTAAATTTATAAAGTTTTCAGCATCTATTGAATTTTCCTTCTAAGGTGCAATCTCAACTCAAGAATTTTTAACATCTTTATTGAAGATATAAGGCCTATCTTTCATTCCTATCTCTTATCCAAACCCCAATCACATACCCCCTACGTGTGTGTAATTTTTATCCCTACACTTGGAAATTCAATTCAAGCTATCATACTCTTGTCCATCGTCCAAAATACTTTTAGTTGGTGAATTTTAGATGAAATTGCTCACACATCCTTCATGCGACCGTTAATACTTCTTGAGGTACTAAACGACCGATTACAAAATGTGCTTGCGCATTTAGGCGTAATTTCTCATCTTGTAATACCTAAGGCTTAGCAGTGACTCCCAAACCAGTTGGTCTAAGGCACTAGGTGATAAAGCACCCTCGCTATATTTTTTTTAGTTATGCTACCTTAAGCAATTACAAAACCAGTGTTCATTTTTTTTGTCTCTTTTTCACCACTTATATTTTTATTTTATTTTCCTTCATACTAAGGATTTTAGACAAGAGCATTTCAAGGTATCCTCTACTATCCCAAGTTTCAAGATATGTGTGAGTGCAAGTTGTAGGGTATATATTTTCAGAATTTAGACTTAAGGTTCAGAATTATTTTTCAGACTTACACTTCAAATAAAAATTTCAATACTCTTCCCTTATTTTGACTTAGCCTAAGAACTGAACTCAAAATTTGCTTATTTCTAAATAAACTGCGAAGACATATATTTTCTATAATTAAACTTTAAGAAAGGTTATTTTTAGGGTTTTTAATTTACCAAGTTTAAGATCTAGTTTTTCCTAATTAGTCAACCGTCTTGTTGAACTTTAAGTCAAACATGGCCAAAATTGAACATTTCAATTTTTATAAATTTTAAAAAATTTCAATTTTTATATGATTTTATTTTTATAGATTTTATTTTTATTTTTTAATTTTTTATATTTTTTTATAAAGATGCAATGCGGAATTAAATATGCAAAGAAAGAAAAAATAAATATGTACAAAAAAAATATATGCAGATGCAAAGATAACTATTTACAATCCACCCCACCCCCAAACTTATCGAAAACAGTGTCCTCACTGCTCAAAGCCTCGCCGTCCCCTCGATCGTGAACGGGAACGTTCCTCTTTTGCCAGCAGGGTGATCATGCCCTGCTCCAAACTCGTCACTCGCTGACCAAGGTTGGTCACCATCCCTATCAATCTTTCTACCCCCTATTTGTTCTTCGCATCAAGCGCGCTTGCGCAGCAGGGGCAAGCTCTTCATCGCTCGCGGTCGAGCTGGAGCTGGATGTCTTGGCGGGCACGTCCTCGGCCGGCTCGGTGTGAGACCATACATCATGTAAGAGTGTGTAGGACGTGGAAACGCCCTCAAGAAGAGGTCTAATGGGGATCCCTCCTGCATATAAAATTCGAATTTCTCTACAGGGAGGAAATGGCGACACAGTTGTGTCACCAACATAAGGCATGGATAGTTGGCAGCCCTCTTGCCTGCACCAATTGAGTGAAGTAATACAGTGCACATATCATAGCTGGGGTTTCTAGTCATCAAAGTGTGCACTATATGAAGGGATGGTGTGAAAAATATCGTGTTGTGTGAATTACCAAAAATATTATTTTGTGCCCAACGGCACACAGTCAAGAAGTTCGCAAAAAGGGTTCTAGCCTAGATGCCTTTTCGTGGCTCTCTCGAACAATCATTACCCATCAAGGATAGGTAGTCCTCGAATTGGAGGGGTTGATCGTGAATAGGGAGTCTGGGTATTAAGGTGACTTCATGGATGAAGTCTTTATCAATTATTATTTCCCTATCCCCCCAAATTAACCTAATGTAACCATGTTGTGAGAGGCAACCATCCTCCATGCACTCGTAAAAACGGGTGACAAGATCCGGAAGCGCGAAGGCATTCGGATGGTTAAAAAGTAAAAAGTTCCATCCGCGCCTTCGGATCTCATCACCGAAGTAGCTACCATAGATCGTGTGTGCAAACATTTGGGAAAAATCCCTTTCAAACTGCAGAGTTGGTGCCATTACAGAGAGTGCAGATAATTCTAAAAATTTTAACAGAGAGGATCGGAGAAAGCAAACATCCTATGAAGATTTCAGAGGGCGACGACACCAACAGGCGGCGGAAGCGCGACAGAAGATGGGGTATTGCGGCGGTTGCGCGGCGCTCTGGCGAGATCTCCCTGATCTGTCTGCTGCGGCGGCTAGGGTTTTGAGAGAGGAAAATTTTAGTGTTTGGTAAAAACAGTAGAGGGGTCAGGTTGTATTTATAGGGGGTGTTTTGGTTATTTGCAAAAAGGACCTCTTAAAAAGAGGAATTTATTTGTAAATAAAAAAAATTATTTATTAGTTTTTTTATTATTATTTAAAACTGAAAATTTACAAAAATACCCCCTAAAATTTTGAATTTTTTTTTAATATTTATTTTCTTTTTTTATTTGTTTTTATATAATTACAAGTGGTACATACCCCCAAACTTATTTGAAACAGTGTTTCCACTGTTTATGGCTGGATAACCGAAATTTGGAAGCAGACGGAGGAAGATTAGTTGATGTAAACTGGCTCCTGCAACATCAGGAGCTCCTCCGAAGGGTCCGCGGTGAGGAATAGTTTAAGCCTATGTCCGTTCACTTTAAATAGTGAAACGTCCACTGGATTTTCTAAGTCGACCGCACCGTGCGGATATATAGTGCGTACCAAAAATGGCCATTTCCATCGAGATCTAAGCTTGCCGGGATGGAAATGTAACCGGGTGTCGTAAAGTAAAACCTGTTGACCAGGTTTGAATGATTTGCGCATAAGGTGTTTATCGTGAAACACCTTCGTTCGATTTTTGACGACAATCGCGTTCTCCTAAGCTTCATCCCGAACCTCGTTTAATTCGTTTAACTGCAGCTTTCTATGGCTGCCCGCATCTTCGATAGATAGATTCAGCTCCTTTATTGCCCAAAATGCGCGATGCTCAATTTCAACTGGAAGGTGGCAAGCCTTTCCGTAAACAAGCCGATAAGGAGACATGCCAATGTCTATCTTATAGGAAGTTCGAAATGCCCAAAGGGCATCAGTAAGTTTTGAAGACCAATCCTTACGGTTTTCGGAAACCGTCTTCTCCAAAATCTTTTTAATTTGCCGATTTGAAATCTCGGCTTGCTCACAAGTTTGGGGATGATAGGGCGTTGATAGCTTGTGATTAATGGAATATTTCCACATTAAGGACTCGAAAGTCCTATTATAGAAATGAGTTCCATTGTCGCTAATGATTGCTCGGGGGTGACCAAACCGAGAGAAAATGTTTTCTTTGAGGAATCTAACGACAACCTTGTTGTCATTAGTCCGGCTGGGCATAGCCTCGACCCACTTAGAAACATAATCAACAGCGAGGAGAATATACAAGTTCCCAAAAGAATTGGGAAACGGCCACATAAAATCAATCCCCCAAACATCAAAAATTTCCACAACCAATATTAGTTGGAGCGGCATTTCGTTTCTCCTAGATATCCGGCCCATGTGTTGGCACCGGGAGCATGTCTTGCAATAATCATGTGCATCTTTAAAAGGTTGTGGCCAGTAGAATCCACACTGCAAGATCTTTTCAGCTGTCTTTTTAGGGCCAAAATGCCCGCCACACGCTTGATCGTGGCAAAATGACAGCACGCTCTTAAACTCATTGTCGGGGACACACCGACGAATAATTTGGTCGGGACAGTATTTGAATAGATGAAGTTCATCCCAGTAAAAATGTTTTACCTGGGATAGGAATCGGAGTCTGTCCTGATTTGACCATTCATTTTGTATAAGTCCGGTAGCCAAATAATTCACAATATCCGCGAACCAAGGTTCGCATGATATA
The DNA here is from genome assembly GCA_030015575.1 of Agapanthus africanus. Classification (NCBI taxonomy): domain Eukaryota; kingdom Viridiplantae; phylum Streptophyta; class Magnoliopsida; order Asparagales; family Amaryllidaceae; genus Agapanthus; species Agapanthus africanus. The sequence goes on along the minus strand of JASDDO010000026.1, from coordinate 169,313,958 downwards.
GTCAAGAGCTGCTCATCTGGAAAAACGTCTTTTATAGGAAATTGAAGCGTCAGCGAAGAAGGAGGCGTGAAAGATGGTCGGCGACTACGTTTTCGCATCCTCTTTTGTCTTTGATGACAAGGTCAAACTCTTGTAGTAAGAGGATCCAACGTATCAGCCGAGATTTAGCGTCCTTCTTCGCAAAAAGATGGCGAATAGCTGAATGGTCAGTGTATACAATGACTGGAGAGCCGATTAAGTAGGGCCTGAACTTTTCTAATGCAAACACAACAGCTAAAAATTCCTTCTCGGTTGTTATGTAATTTAATTGGGCCTCTTTCAAGATTCGGCCAGCGTAATAGATGACATGTGGCATCTTATCGATGTGCTGTCCAAGGACAGCACCAATGGCAAAATCAGATGCATCGCATATAATTTCAAATGAATGCGTCCAGTCAGGAGATGAAAGAATGGGAGCAGAAGTAAGTGAGTTTTTCAATGACTCGAACGCCTTCATACAGCTCGAGTCGAAATCAAATGTGGTGTCCCTGTCCAACAAAAGAGTCAAGGGTCTAGCAATCTTGCTAAAATCCTTGATGAACCGTCTATAGAAACCGACATGGCCAAGGAAGGCTCGAATGTCTCGGACGCATTTGGGAGGAGGGAGATTGGAAATGACTTCAATCTTCACTTTATCTACCTCAATGCAAATTTGCGAGATGATATGTTCTAGACAATATCTTCTCGTACCATAAAGTGGCACTTCTCCCAATTTAAAGTAAGGTTCTTATCCTTACATCGGGTAAGGACTGTGTCGAGATGTAGCAAACACTCATCAAAAGAGTCACCGAAAATGGAGAAATCATCCATGAAGATCTCCAAGAATTTTTCCACCATGTCTGAAAAAATTACCATCATACACCGCTGAAAAGTAGCGGGCGCATTGCATAACCCAAAGGGCATGCGACGGTAAGCAAATGTACCGAAAGGACAAGTGAATGTGGTCTTGTCTTGGTCCTTTTCGGCGATGGGAATTTAATTATAGCCAGAGTAGCCATCCAAAAAGCAATAGTATTCATGCCCAGCCAATCGTTCTAGCATTTGGTCAATGAAGGGTAATGGAAAGTAGTCTTTCCGTGTCGCGGCGTTGAGTTTTCTATAATCGATGCATACTCGCCACCCAGTTTGGGTGCGAATAGGTATTAACTCATTCGTCTCATTAGTTATGACCGTTATGCCCGATTTCTCGGGGACAACGTGAATGGGGCTAATCCACTGGCTATCAGAGATAGGGTAAATGATACCACTATCAAGACATTTTACAATCTCCTTTTTAACAGCCTCCTTCATGACTGGGTTGAGGCGTCTCTGTGGATCCCTTGTTGGCTTGGCATCATCCATCATATGAATATGATGTTCAACTATTAAGGGACTAATCCCCTTGATGTCCGCCATAGTCCTGCCGAAAGCTTGCCGATTGCTTTGCAAGACCGTCAAAAGGGTTTTCTCTTGCTCTGGGGCTAGAGAAGCCGAAATAATAACAGGAAGGGTCTCATTCTCACCTAAGTAAGCTTATTTAAGGTGAGATGGCAATAGCTTGAGTTCGAGTGTTGGAGGAGAAACAATTGAAGGTAAAATCGGTGAAATTGTCTCAAACTCAAAGGATTCCAACAAAGGTTCAAAACGAGTGTAAGCAACCGAGTCGAATGATTCAGCTAACTCATCCGAAAATTCAAAGGATTCAAACTCGGGTGGTGATTGGTCGAGATCGTTTGAGAAAGTGAAACACTCGTAGTCATTATCGGGCGTGAAAGCATTATCAGGTTCAAGGAGGAACGCACTAGTGGCGTCAAGATTGCTGTGATCGAACAAAAATTTCTCGAGCTCACAGTCCTTCTGGGTGATCTTTTGGATTGAGCAAACGTCAAGTATATTAGCATTAGGTTCAGAGGGTTGATTCTCCAACTTAAAAATGTTGAGTTCAATTGTAATGTTTCCAAAAGATAGGTTCATCGAACCATTTCGACAATTGATCACAGCATTCGAAGTCGCAAGGAATGGTCGACCGGGTATCACCGGAATTTGATTCCGGGGGTTAGCTATAGGCTGTGTATCGAGAACAATAAAATCAACAGGGAATATGAAGTCCCCTACCGTTATTAACACATCCTCTAGTTCACCGCTAGGATGGGTAATAGATCGGTCGGCCATTTGGAGAGTACAATGCGTAGGTTTCAGCTCTCCTACACCTAATTGTTCATATACCAAATAAGGAAGTAGGTTAACACTGGCACCAAGATCCAAAAGTGCGCGGTTTATGTTCTTATCCCCAATAGTTATTGAAATAGTAGGACAACTAGGGTCCTTTCGTTTTTGGGGGTAAAGGTTGGGTAAGAGCATCACTCACGGCACTAGCTAAAAACACTTTCTTAGGTACCTGAGATTTCCTCTTCTTAGTGCATAAGTCCTTCGAGATTTTTGCATAAGAAAGGACTTGTTGGATTGCATCCAAGAGAGGAATATTAATGTTAACCTGCTTAAATAACTCCACAATCTTCTATATTTGTGGATTTTGTTCATTGGATCTCAACCGGTTTGGAAATGGAACATTTTAAAAATTGGTTGAGTCCAATGTTTATGGAGTAGATTGTGGAGCAGGAACGGACCCCAGAACTGGTGTTTTCGAGGAGTGAGAAGTGGGTCCATTTGGCGCAGCAGAAGAAGTAGAACCTTGTGAAGAATGGAGAACATGCTCTGAAGACGAAGAAGAAGAAGCGGCGGCCGGGGTGTCATCATCAGTGCCAACATTGTTGTGCAATATCCTTCCAGATCTCAATGTAGTCACGGCACTCACATTATGGTTTTGTTGTTCAAGAGAAACATGTACATTTTGTGGGTGACCAGGATTTGGGAGTGGTTGAGATGGAAGCTTCCCTTTCTCTCGCTCGCAGAGCTGCATTCAGTTGTGCAATCTGGGCTTCAATGGTTTTTATACTTTGCCCATGTGAAGCAATGTGTTGCACCAAATACTGAATGGAAGACTGGATGTTGGCGGATAATTGAGTTGATTGTTTTAAAAACGCATCCAGACTTCGTTCTAACGAGGTAACCTTATCGTTATTTTGCGGAACAAAATTGTTTTGAGGAAAAGAATTGTTGGGTGCAAAATTGTTCGTTTGATTTTGGTAAGGTTGGGGTTGGAAAGGTTGCTGATATAGAGTTTGTTGATGAGCTTGTCGTTGAGGAGGAGGCCTCTGGAAATTGTTGTTGCCTTGGAATTGTTGTTGATTTTGATTCCAAGAAAAATTGGGATAGTTCCTCTAACCAGGATTGTAAGTTGAAGAGTATGGATCATTTCTTTGTCTCTGCTGAAAGGCAGCATTGACTTGATCCTGTCCTTGAGCAGGTGGGTTGTAAGGACACTCTTCGGTTAAATGGGATGGATCCGAACAACAAGCGCATATAGTGCGGAGGGGGGGAAAGCAGGGGCAGGAGAAGGAGATGAGAATTTGCTATCAATTGGTTCAAGTTTTCATGTAATTGCTGCCATTTTGGCTTTCATTGCAATTGACATGTCAAGTTGATGAACGCCTGCCCTAGACGGACCGGTGGAAGTAGATGAAGTGGACGAAGTGGTCGGTCTAGTGCTTTCCCACTGAAGTGTTTGTTCAGCAAGATCGTCGAGAAATTGCCACGCTTCCTCATCAGATTTGGATAAGAAGTGGCCTTGACAAATGGTTTCCAGCAACTGCTTAGTTGCTGGGTTCGGTCCGTCGTATAAAGTTTGGCAAAGTTGCCATCTCTCAATACCGTGATGAGGGCACTGAACAAAAAGGTCTTTGAATCGTTCGGAACGGTTCCAAAAAGGTTCGGAAGGAAGCTGGGAAAATTGGTTAATTTCATTACGTATTCTTACGGTCTTGTGATGTGGGTAAAACCTTTTAAGAAATGCTTTAACAAACTCTTCCCAATTGTTTATAGAATATGATGCGGTGCTATACAGCAACTTTTCACTTAGGTCACACAAAGTGAAAGGATTGACTCGTAGTCGTATAGCATCGTCGGATAGTTGGGTGGTCTTCATCATTGCACAAACATTCTGGAATTTGTTGATGAAGATATAGGCACCTTCGGATTCCAGCCCGTGAAATTTGGGCAACATATTGATGAAGTGGGGCTTAATTTCGAAATTATCCCCATTTGCCCGTGGAAGTGAAAGACAGGTAGGAAGTGCGGAGCAGGTAGGATAGAAACGATCCTGGAGCGCTATTCACTGTGGCGCTTCAACAGGAGGTGGTTGCGAGTTATTCGCACCCAGTTGAGGTGGAATCGGTCCCGAGGTAGGTAAACGGTTGTTAGGATTGAATCCTGACATCTCTTTAGAAGATGATGTATGTGAAGGTGAAGATGTACGAACAGAATTTCGGTCAACGTCGGAGTTGGCCGGCAAAGGTAAGGATGAAAAAGGTGTGGAGGGAGTTTCGACTTCGGAGTCGATCGCGTAGCCGGTAGCGACTAACGAAACATAGACTAGGCGGGCGCTAGTGTCCCGAGTCCAACCGGACATACACTAAACGAGTTTTAGTGTAGTTAAAACGTAGAATGTGAGGGTAAGAAAACGTCAATAGGAAATGTGGATAAAAGGTGGGTGCAATAGGATTCTAGTGACAAAAGGCAAGTTTTTTTTTGTAAAAATTTTTTGTTTTGTGTTTTTTTATGAAGAGTTTTTGCAAAAATTTGTACGGAACTACGGCACACTTTCAAACAATCACAATTGAAACATGCACAATTAATCCTAGAGCTATGGTCTCCTAAGTCAACTAGACTGCTCCTAACTATTCCAAAGCGACAAGTTGTGAGATATCCCTCAAATCGCCTCTTCACCGCCAATTATGGCCAGGTAAGCACAAATGAAGAAAGGAGGGATCCGCTCATGAATCACCGTGAGACGGGCCTTTTAAAATTACCTTTCTCACTTCTCTAGCCTAGACACCACAAAGTTAGGTTTAGATAAACGACTGAATGCCCGCAACCTTTCTCTGTCCTAATGAACGCGACAGCCCTTAATTAGCTGAGTCTAGATATTTTTTAATTAACTCAAGGTTGATGCATATGCTTTTGTGATTTCTGGGGTCTTAGGAATGGTAATGAAATCCCCACCCAATCTTAATTGGTGTTAGAGCCCCTTAGATTCCGTTTTAAATATACAAAGCAGTAACACACAAAATCTAAAACACTAGCCAAAAAATTTTCATTTTATTTGCGGCGCAAAGAATCCTGCATAAAATGATTTATTGGAGTAGGAGAAAAGGTTACTGTGCAAAGAATACCTGCAGGAAAAAAAATTTCAGTGGAGCTTAGGGGGTGGAAGAGAAGAAAAGAAATACTCACAGAGAAAGTTGGTGCTGACGTCACCAATTTGACCGCGGTTCCGCGGTCAAACCCCTGCTTATGCCGCGGTTCCACTGCAGTTCAGTAGGTTTAGATCTCCAAAAAATATTTCTGTGCTTAATTGATTCTCCTCTGTCTGTTCAGATCCTCTGTTTCTGGATTTGTTCACTGAGCTTGCTCCAGATCTGAATCAGTCCGTCTTCCTTTCCTGCACAATTCGCACAAAAACCAATCAAAAATAACAAGATGGTTTTTTTTTTATATTTTTAATTTTTTTTAATTTTTATATTTTTCTATCTAATTAACCCGAAATTACAAAAAAAAATAAACTACCGTTTCCCCGACAACGGCGCCATTTGAATGTTGGAGATTTTGTATGCGTTTTAAATTTAAGAATACCGCAATCAAGACGGTGTCGCTTGGTAGCTAGCCGGTTAAGTACGAGTCGATCCACAGGGAAATGGTGTTCTTTTCTTTAAGTTCTAACGAGTTAAGTCCTAACTTTGGTAGGTTTGTTTTAAGATCTAAGAATGAGAATAGATTGATTTAAAGGCTTGCTAGGGTTAGCATTAGGTTAGTTCAAAATAGGGATTCTACTCACTTCCTTTAATGCTTTAGTTAAGAATATAGGAGTTAGGGTAATAGTCAACAACGGGGATTAGCACGACTAGGAAGAAACTTAGTTTCTTTCTTTTGGTCCTTGTCCGTCCGTTCTTGGCTCTTAGCCCTAACCTCCAGTTAATTCAACCATAACCGGTCTAACTAGGGAATCACCGCTATCATGTAAGATAGGGTGCCGTAGTGAGCGGATTGTGGTTGAATTAAATAGAGTCCTAATTAAAATTATTTGGGCAAAGAAAGGAGTGAGAGAGATTTCCTTCTCTCAAACCTTCCCTATCCTACCCCTAACAAGTAAGGAATTACTTACTCAGTAGGAAGGTGACAATAAAATTCATTTTTATATTTTTTTGTATTAGACAAACTAAATTGCAAATAAATAAAGAACGGATAAAAAATTGCAAGAATTAAAATATGCAAAGAAGAATGCGAGATAAAAAAGAAAGAAAACTTACTTTATTGATGTCCTCTCAACAACTCATTACAATGGAATTAAAAATCTAGATCTAAGAATTAAAAAGAGTAAAAACTAAAGAGAGGCATGCTAAGAAAGGCACCCTCAAAAGAGGCGTCCATTATTTGGCTTTGAGCTCTCCTATTTATAGATAGGAAAATCCTAAGTCTACACTCTGATCCATACATGAAATTACAAAACAACCCAAAAACTGAGTCAAAGCACCGACACCCCACCGACACGTACATTGCACGGCCGCGGAACCGCGGCAGAATTGCCTGTTTGCCGCGGATCCGCGGCCATTTGGTGGAGTCATAGGCTCATTTCTTCAGGGTTTCTTCATGTTACTTTTACCTTCTGTTTTCTTCACTTGGTTTCTCAGAATCTCTTCAATCTCCTTCCAGATTTCCAACAGTGCAGAATGATGTGGACTTTTGCCTTGAGCTTCGCGTTGAAATCTTGGATCTTGTGCTGCCCTTGTGCTTTGTGCATTGAACTGTCTAATGATTTTCCATTTGTTCCTTGAACTGGTAGGTGGCATCATACGGATAGTGTGCGGAAACACGTATTTCTCTGTTTGTTGGTCGTAGTCTCACATTTGTAGCGACTTTTCATGAATTTCACTGTAAAGAGCTGAGAACCTGTAACCTGCAACTATTTAGAAGACATGGATCAAAAGCACCTATTTATATGCAATGTGATTAAGAATGGGCGATATAAAAATGCAAAAATCTGATATGAACACAGTCCCATCATTTACACCTATCATCACAGAAAGAAACGAAAATATGGCGTACGCTTATACCATCCGCATTCGCCACTGGGCCCCGTCTTACACCGTTAAGTTACTTAATTAACGCCAGAGCTGGGGGCTGGACTAGCGCGGATGCAAAACATAAGCAACGTCTATTATAAAATATATATAATAATAACCTTTCGTCTCATGCAATAATAGGCATTCCAGATCACAAATGAACATATTAGATATACTAGGAATTCCGCGTTTTGTTTAATCCTGTAACGAAAGACGGATTCCACGGTCATGATGAATAGCCAAACCCCACCCCAGACCCCTACGGGTGCGGAAAACTACCCGCCAAATATCCGAAGTGAAGCAACCTCCCTCAGTAAAATGAGTAGGCCACTCAGCACTTCAAAGTACCCAGTAGTTTGTGCATCCCACCTTGGGTCTATCCTAGGAGTAGAAAACAGTAAAAGAAAATAATACAACGGTGGCTACAAGCTCAACCCAGATGTGCCCCGCAAAATAATATTACATCACTTTACAAATATTACATCGAATGAAAGAATGAAAACTCTCATCTCACATCCCCGGCTATTCATCCACGATGATCTAATAAGTTCATATACACAAACCAACATCACAGATCACAGATATGTGCAACCCCCACTAATCGACGTATAGCGATTAGCGGATGTTCAGCACATATATCACATCACAGAAGATCCGATTAGCTAAAGTACTTAGAATTTCGATCGATGGCCAAATTTGAATCTGCCCTAAGTACAACACTGTACACAAAAGATCCTGGGTAGAAACAAAATATCCCAAATAACATAACCCAACACAGTCGAACATCAGAACGAATATGGACCGATTCGGCGTCAACTCGACCGCGGAACGGCGGCAGAACGCTCTGTTCTGCCACGGTTCCGCGGTGGTCTAACCGAGTTACGATTCCAAATTTCTTCAGTGTTCTAAAAAAAACCTGCACGTATTTTTAAGGCCTCTAAAAAGATTATTGGGCCAGTTTTGAAAATCAACAAAAACGTGAGTTTTTGGTCGTGTTTTCGGGATTTTTCCACGATCGAATTTCTAAAGACTTTGCTAACTAGCTAGTAAAGGTTTAGTAGGCTCTGATACCACTGTAAGTCGATGTCGTGCACCCCACGGGTTCACGGGGAGGCGGAATATTTAAAAAACGATTTTCAAAGCTCGCAACACCGACTTGAACTCCAGGATCGTGGTCTAACTAGCTAAGCATGTAAAGAGGTTAACTACTCGGAAATGAGTTATACCTCACGATACAAGTCTTTCGGGTCTTCTTTTTTGTCCTCTTCGTCATCGTAGGCTCTGAGGATCGTAACGGATCGATGCTTTCTCGTCGGCTTCCTCGAGTCAAAGACGATCCACCCGAGAGTCTATAGTCCAAGCTCCAACCTCAAATCCGAGATAACTAGGGCACCTAGTTTGCTAAACTAGATGGCCTAGGTGATTTGGAGAAAGAAGATGGGTTAGTTTGTCTCTTGGAAACCTAGGTTTCTCAACTCATGAGACTTTAAGGGTTGAGAGGAAGAAGAAGAGAGAGCTTGAGGAAAGAGAAAGTGTTTTTCATAATGATAATAGAAATGGCTCTTGATATGACTATAAGCATGCCAAGAAAATATCTCACACAAAATATCTAGTGCCACAAAAATATCTCATTAAATATCTAAATCAAATCAAGCCTCAATAGTCAAACCAAGTAGCCATGCTTGAATTATCATATATAAAAATAACAATACATTTCCTCCACCTCATAATTGTTTTAACCAAATAAATAATTAAAACACTAATGAGGTGTCTCCTTCTAAAAGCAATCTTGGGCAATTACAAGAATGCCCCTCTCATCCGTATATACATACCCGTATCCGTATTCCGAGAAACACGGATACAATGAGACGAAACTAATCCATCAATATAATACTAAAATCCGGCTTAAACCAAAGCCCACTAGAATTATCCGCCCGATCATCATACGTGCATAAGTACACGAAGTGATCGAAGCCCTGCCGTAAAACCATACGGCCTCTACATCTTTTGCCTGATGCAGGTTAACCCTCTGTGTGACTCTAAAGACTCGACAGTACGCTGGCAATAGGTTTAACCACAAGCCGCAAGCGGTATTAGCTGCACGTAACAGCTACCCAGGTATCTGTCGATAAAAAGGCCGATGAGCAAACTCATCCAAACTTCTATTGAGCCTGTATGGGACAATCTTCGTACAGACCGGTCTGTTCGTCTAAGAGTATCGCATATCAGAACTAGGGAATGGTAAACGTCAAGCCCTTAATAGCGCAATAAGTCCTGTCGGAGTGTAGCCCGAAACACCTTGAGAAACTACTGGAGTACCTACCAGTAAATCTTGCTTGCCCTGGCCATGGACTTTATGTAATGGCTTTCCGAATACAGAGCGATATCAACCCCCAATACCGGGAGAGACGAATCCTATCTAGCCGCCACTGCCTCCAAGTGCTTTGGGACTGCACCCAACCACTACCTGTTTGCACGACTCCTTTAAGCCATGATAGGGTAGTAATCAAAGTACAGTAGGAACATACTCGAGGCGAAGTAGCAATGTCAAGTCGACGGACTGAGCTTACTCATGTCACCTGGGAAGTGCTACCCGACGATAGGTATAATACCCACCAACAGTTCCTGACGAGTCCTGTCCAGTGTACTCATAACCTAATAAGCACCTGCATACTATCTCCAGTACGACGTACTAATAGCTGTGGGACAGACCATCTTCCCTGCTGGGATGAGAAGCGTATACACTAGTCAACTCCGGAGTATCGATACCCTGTCTCGATAATCCTACGACTAGGGACCTGTATAAGGATGTGCTTATAGACTACCCAGCTCCCACTAGTGTTAATTCCATCATAATGCTCGTAATCAAGCAAAGATCCTAAGGGCTCTACCAATATGTATAAGCGATATGCTAAAAGAAACACATGTACATATTGAGGTAGAAACAAACCAAGTAGCATACTACCATTTTGAGCAAGACTGTCAATACAATTGTGAATATTCCAAGCTTCCATTAATTAATATACAAACCAGTATGATACAATAATGGCCTCTAGGGCATATATCACTAACAAGACATTTAAACAGAATTGAAGTCCTGAATTAGTTTTGGTGTTATCGGTAACTGTTGTACATAGACAGCAGGATTGGTGTCTTTTTCTAAGACAATTACCGTATTGATAGCACCATTTTTAGTTTGTCTACCTTAGATAGGAAAGCACCCATATTCCTCGGCTCCCTGAGACTCAAGAGAACTGGTCCCGCATAAACCTAGGTTTACTAAGGTCCTTATTATAAATTAATATAATTTGAGGGGGTTTTATGAAAAAAATAGTTTTGATATATTTTCAAAATACACCTCAAGTATTCATTTATCGTCTTTAGGGTTTTCATAGATGTAATTTTTATAAAATGAGATATTCTAGTGGATATAAACCTAAATTTTAATAGTATATGGTATTTTCATGTAATTTGACTTGTATTGAATGTGATGGTATTTTCATGATCTTTTGTGACTCTTTTCTTTAGATTTAGAAAACATGGAATATATATAATATATTTAAAGTAGATATTTTGATAATATTTATATATATATATTAAAAATAGAATTTCTTTATTAAATAGAAATCACGTTTTTCTTAACATTGTGATACAAATTCCATCGAGATCGTATGCTCCGTGAGGAGGTCTGCATCTCTCCCTACTAGTCCAATGGATGTGTGATAACCCACTCCAAAAAATTCGGATTCCCAAAAATGGGTTGTAAGGACTTAATCGTATGGAATTTAAATAAAAAAATTTAAAGAATACGGTTTTGTAATAGTTTAAGGTATTTTATTGTAAACTTGTAATTATCCCACAAACTAATATTCCAAAAGCCATCGTGCTATATCAAAAATGAGTGTTGTGATAAGGTAGGTCATTACCTCGTAAGTTTTCTAAAGGTGATACAAAGTAATATATGAAATATGTAGATTGTAAAGTTTGTGGTATTTGATCGTAAAAAAGTGATAAAAATTGCATAACATGTTATTTTGAGATGAAACTTGTTCTAAAGTGTTTGGTTATGATTGCTAAACAATATATGAAGAATTGGTAGGTTTGTTATTAAGAAAATTTGGGTTTTTAAAGAAAAGAGAATTGGAAGTCGGAATAATTCCGTTTCCGACGAGTTTTGAAATGAGAGAGTTTTAGATTAGAATGAGAGGAGGGGAGAGGGGACTTACTGATTTGGAGAAGAGAGGGGAGTTACAGGGAACTTTCGAAGGCGTCGTGGAGTCGCGTCGCTACCGGAACTTTGACCTTGGCTAACTCCACTTGTATAACTTTTGGACTTAGGAATTTTAGAGAGTTTTGGTAATGAATTTCAGAATGAGGAGGGCCAAAGTGTAGGGGGGTATTTATAGGATAGAATTAGGATTTTGTGAGTGAAGAGAGAATTAAAAATGCATTAAAATTAGAATTAAAGAGTGAAATTACACTCTCTGGATAATTGTAGAGTAATCAAACATAATGGGAGTTAAGAGAGGAGGCCAAGAGACTAGGGCACAAAAATTGGGGGCAGTACCTACGTGGGGGGCGGCGCCGGCCCCACGAGCAATCTCGTCGGTCCATCTAGGGATGTGGGGGCTTGGATCTTGGCCACGTGTCATAGTCACTTCATATAGCTCAGTACACATGTATGATTTCTGAGACGTTTCATTTTTACGTATTTTGCACGTGTAAACTTTTGGGCTTCCAAAAAGTTTAAAACAAAAATCAGCAAAAATAATATGCGTCTGGGGGATTTGAACACAGGGACTATGTCACAGTAGTGCAAGGCTTTACCAGTGAGCTACAAGTTGTTTCTTGCTGTTCTAAAGCAGATTAAATACTTATAGCATACACAGGATTGCAAATACTCCATTTGTACATTAACTTTTTTAAAAAAATTATGTACATTAAAACAGAGTCATTACATTCTACCGTCCTTATAAAAATTTCGCCCTTAAAATTTACAATTATTTTAAGGACTAATTTACAAACAAGTGAGGGTATCTTGCATGCATGTCGTCTTCTCTTTCCCACGTTGATTCTCCTGGTGTGTTTTTTCTCCACATCACTCGAACCAAGTTTACTTCCTTGTTCCGAAGTGACTTCACTTTTCTGTCCAGGATTTCAACGGGTTGTTGCTCACAAGATAGATCCGTCTGTACAGTGAGCTTGGAGTGATCAAGAATGTGACTGGCGTCACTCACATACCTTCTGAGTTAGGATATGTAGAACACATTATGCACTCCTTCCAAGGAGGGTGGAAGTGCTAAGCGGTATGCCACTTCACCGACTCGTTCGAGTATGTCGAACGGTCCAATGTATCTCGGACTTAGCTTACCCCGCCTTCCAAAGTGAATCACTCCACAATTTGGATAAATCTTTAGAAAGACATGATCTCCCAATTGGAACTCCAAGTGACGGTGCTTTGCATCAGCCCAATGCTTCTGTCAGTCTTGGGCCATGCGCATTCTTTTCCTGATAGTGCGAACTTCATCCATTGTTGCTTCTATCATCTCAGATCCAAATAGTTCTCAATCTCCGATGTCGTCCCAACTTAATGGTGATCGACACTTCCTTCCATAAAGAGCTGCAAAGGGTGCCATTCCAATACTTGCTTGGTAGCTGTTGTTATATGAAAACTTCACAAGATGTAGGTGATCTTCCCACGATCCTCCAAAGTCTAGCATACAAGCTCTTACGATGTCTTCTTAGATCTGAATCGTTCACTCAGACTGACCATCTGTTTGTGGATGATAAACTGTGCTAAAGTTCAGACTTGTTCCCAGGCTAGCTTGCAGACTCTGCCAAAATTGCGATCGGAATCTGGTGTCATGATCGGAGACAATGCAAACCGATACTCCATATAATCTCACGATTTCCTGCATAAGTTCATGGGTATCAGAGATAGTACACTTTGAAGAGTTAAATCTTACTTAGATTCAAACTTACCTCCATATACTTCTTTACTAGTGTCTCGGTAGATTGGCCAACTCAAAATGGGATGAAGTGAGCCGACTTTGTGAGTCAATCCACAATAACCCATACCGCATCGTTACCTTTCATGCCGCGAGGAAGAGCACTCACGAAATCCATAGTGATGTGTTGCCACTTCCATTCTGGGATAGGTAACGGTTGAAGTAAACCAGCAGTCCTGTGATATTCAACTTTCACTTGCTGACACACCAAACATTTAGCGACGCTTCTGGCTACTTCACGCTTCATTCCATGCCACCAGTAATGTTGTCGCAGATCTTTGTACATCTTTGTACCACCAGGGTGTACTGAATAGGGAGAGCTGTGAGCTTCTTTCATCAATTCTTCCCCGAACAGAACCTTGTGGTACACACAATCTACTACCGTATCTCAAAGATCCGCCTTCATGGATGATGAAGTCTGTTCTAAGTCCACTTTATACTTGTTCTCTGACCTTTTTCAACTTGGCATCACTTGCTTGAGCTGCTTTGATCTGATTGACAATAGAAGACTGAACTTGTAAGTTCATCAAACTTGAAGCGTTACCTGGCATGACCACTTCTATCTCCATCTGATGCAAATCTTGTTGAATTTTCCACTGTGCGGTGAGATTCATTGATAATGGTTGGCGACTAAGTGCATCAAGAACTACATTCACCTTCCCTGGATGATATTGTAGGTTGATGTCAAAGTCTGCCATAAGTTCTAACCATTTTCTCTGCTGCATATTCAACTCTTTCTGAGTAAACACATATTTTAGACACTTGTGGTCTGTGTATATGTCCATTCGTTCTCCAAGAAGATAATGGCGCCAAATCTTAAGAACAAAGATAATGGCTGCCAACTCCAGATCATGCATCGGATAATTGCGCTCATGAATCTTCAGTTGTCATGATGCATAACCTACAACTTTACCGTGCTGATGTAGAACACATCTAATTCCTTACCGGATGCATCGCAATGCACTTTAAAACCTCCAAATTGGTCTGGTATGATGAGAATAGGTGCTGATGTCAATCTTGACTTGAGTTCTACGAAAGCTTGTTCGCATGCTTCTGAGCACACGAATTCTTCATCTTTACGCGTGAGCTTGGTCAGGGGTGTTGCAATCTTCGAAAATCCTTCAATGAATTTTCTGTAATATCCTGCTAAACCAAAGAAACTTCGAATGTCCTTCACTGACTTCGGTGTCAGCCATTTGCTTATTGCTGATACCTTAGCTGGATCTACAGAGATTCCATCGCTTGATACATATGTCCGAGAAAACCGACTTGATCTGGACAAAACTCGCACTTGCTGTACTTGGCATAGAGTTGATGTTGTCGTAAAGTCTCCAGGACAATTCGTAGGCGCTCGGCATGTTCTTTCCGACTCTTAGAATACACTAGTATGTCGTCAATGAAGATGAAAACAAACCTATCTAGGTACTCTCGGAAAACTTGATTCATTAGGTTTATGAATATAGCTGGTGCGTTAGTCACTCCAAACAGCATCACAAAAAACTCATAATGACTATAGCGAGTCCTGAATGCCGTCTTTGGAATATCAGACTCTTTAACCTTCACCTGATGATAACCCGAACGAAGATCTTACTTAGAGAAAACGCAAGACCCACTTAGCTGATCGAACAGATCGTCGATGCGCGGAAGTGGATACTTGTTCTTTATAGTTACTTCGTTCAAAACTCTATAATCAGTGCACATTCAATATGAACCTTCCTTCTTCTTTACAAGAAAAACTGGCGATCCCCAACTTGAAGTGCTGGGACGAATCCATCCTTTCTTCAATAATTCGTCCAACTGAGTTCGGATCTCTTTTAAACCTTCGGGACTCAAGTGATACGGAGCTTTGATCACCGATTGTGCTCCAGGTACTAAATCAATCCTAAATTCAAGAGCTCGATCGGGAGGCAGACCCGATATGTCTTCAGGAAATACATCATCAAACTCTCAAACTACCTCTGGCTTCGATCCTTCCTCTGCTTGAAGTGTTGCAATTGTTGCCTTCTTCGGTTTTGCTTTGTATGTGCTTGGCTCCAGGGTACGGTCTCTACTTTTGAAATAAAAGACCGGATGCTCTGGAATCTCGAACACTACCCTCCTTTAACGACAGTCAATAGTAGCAAAGAATGTTCCTAGCCAATCCATACCCAAAACGACATCAAAATTCGGTAAGTCCAGCACCTTAAAGTCAGCATAGAATTCTCTACTGCGGACGACTACTGTACACAGGTCGTATCATATTGTTGCCTTTAGTACGCCGTTCCCTGAACTGACATTCCAGCTGGATACGAGAGGTTTGACTGGAATCGCATGAGTTCGGACGAACCGTTGCGACATAAAGTAATGAGATGCTCCAGTATCGAAGAGCGCTAGTGCAGAAAGTGAGGCTACTAAGATCGTACCAAAGTTATGTGGGATAGTTTTAGGTATAGAAAAAGATATATGGATATAACAAGTATTGAACAGCTTTGAAAGGTTACCAGTAATGACTTGGCCTGTGGCTTCAGCTTCTTCCACAGTCATTGTGAAAGCCTGTTGCCTCGGTACATTCCTCCTTGCCGGAGGAGCATTCCTCTGTCCGTTCCTTTGTACTTGAGGTAAGTTCCTTTGTGCTTGATGGAACTGACGAGGAGGAGGTGCAGTCGGTCCACGAGGAGGTAGAGCAGGGAGAGCAAGACGTGGTGTAGGTTCCTGGATAGCTGGCCGCTGCGGATAGGTAATTGCTAGTCTGGGTGCAGCATTTGGATTGAGTCTACAAGGACAAGACCCAATATCATATGTGGGTGAGCCATAGACTAAGCAAAGGCGATTAGCACGCCTACAATCCTTCGCCAGGTGTCCATCCCTCCTACGGTAGGTGCAAAAGGCTGGGCTAGGCCGGTTGAATGGTACTCCCAGTCTCCTGGGTACAAAAGGCGGCCTTGAAGAGGCACCTCCTGCCATCTAGGTGGCAGGACGCTTCACTCCAGCAGATTGGGGTCCGCCCTTCATCTTCACAACTGTCTCATATCGACGGGCAGCTTTCAGAGCCAGGTCATGGTTGGGAAATCCCCTGTAGCTAAGACAGCTTGGATCTCTGGATCTAACCTATGCTGAAATCGTCTGGCCCTGATCTCAGCAGTCGGAATGAGGTGTGCCGCGAGCCTGTTACGGTCTTGTGTTAGCTGTGTAGTATGTGATATAAGAAAATCGAATATTAAGACATATCTTACCTTCTCAACATGGTGAACTCGGTTTCATACTCATCCACTGATTTGCTCCACATAGAGCCTTGTTGTAAGTGGATGAATTGTTACTCCATGTAAAATCGGGCAGTCTCTGTAAAGTAATTCACGTAGAACATGTTGCGAATAGTTTTCCATTCGATAGGCTGGGAAAGACGGCTTTCTTCCGCCTTCCACCATACTCGGGCGTTGTCGGTGAGTTGCAGCTTCGCAACCCGTACCCAAGCGATGTCTAGAACTTGTGCTGCTGTTAGATCATCCTCAATACTTTGAGCCCATTCTTTAGCTTCTAAAGGGCTCTCTTTCCCAGAAAATTGCTTCGGGTGTAATGCCCGGAATTGCTTCACTCCGGGTGCTTCCGCTTCTGGGCAGTTCAATAATATAGCAGTGCCACACCCCGCTTCCCAGTATACGGGCAGAGGACGCGACGAGGCCGCTACGTATTTACTGTGAAGTAAATACGCTAAGCGTAACTAAGCAATATAAAAGTAAATGCACAAGAGACAAGATATAATAAAACAACTTTATTTATTCACATTCTTTCTGTACAATGCATGGAAATATAAATACAACTGAAATAAAGCAATGCCTAAACAATGGCATAACAGAAAAGGAAAGGTACTGAAATAAAAGTGTACAATGAACTAAAGCTCTGGGTCTTCAATGAAGTGGTCCAAGTCTTCACTAGTGGGCTAAATCTCTGGAGTATCCAGATCACCTGACGATATTCAAAGAAGAAAGAAAGAGAATGTCGTCAGCGAACAAATCGCTCGGTAAGTCCCAAAGATAAGGGAGAAATAGAATAGACAGAATAAGAAGGTAGCTTTTAAAGTTGTATTATATTGTTATAATATGGTGTTAACGCTATTGTTTGTAGCTTGGTATAGAAGGATGCCAGTGTATACGAGAGGAGTCTCTATATGCTAGAGACTAGGGCAAACTGAAAGTACAAGGCTCCGTTATACAACCCGGAACAACGGCAATTGGATTCAGGTTAGGTGTCTTAAATCTTGCAGTCTCGTGCCATTTCTAACACCTTTCGTACCAATCTACCCCTTAAACCCCGTGTTATCTTGATTGTATTGTAAATTGTATTGCAACTTGTATTGTCTTGTAATATAGATTGCATAATTGGATGACTTGCCGAAACCATGATATCAGTAAAATGGATGTAACTGGAGAATCATGTAAATGGATGTAACTGGAGAATCATGTAAATGGATGTAACTGGAAAATCGTGTAAATGGAAGTATATCCATGGTTCGGTTCAGTCAAGTTGTATAGATTGAATATATGGATTCATGGATTCATGTTGAATTGTAATATTGTAGATTGTAGATTGTAGATTGTACTTGAATCATATTCAAGTTGGATTATTAACGAGACTCAGTCTGAGTCAGACAATTAGAAAAGTAAATTGAAGTCCTGATTGTTTTGATGTTATCGGTAACCGCTGGACATGGGCGGCAGGATTTGTGTCTTTTTCAAAGACGATTACCGTATTGATAACACCATTGTTAATTGTCTACCTTAAATAGGCAAGCACCCATTTCTCCGGCTCCGTGAGGCTCAAGAGATTGGTCCCGCTTAAACCTATGTTTACTAGGGTCCTTAGGGTAATTTATAAAACTTAAGGGGGTTTTATGTAAAAATACTTTTGTATACTTTTCAAAATACTCCCCAAGTATTTAGTTATCTTCTTTAGAGTTATCATGAATGTAGATTTTATAATTGTGATATTTTTAGTGAAAATATCCTAAATTCATAATAAAGGGTATTTATTTATAATATTGACTTGTATGGAATTCATGGTATTTTAATGTAAAATGATTCTTGTGATTTTTGAAAAGAGTTGGAATATATATATTATTACAAAATAGATATTTTTATATTACTTATATATATATATATATTTATAAAAATAATTTTAATATATTATATTTCTAGAAATCTCATTTTTCTTAAGATGTCGTATTTTAAATCTCTCGAGACTGAATGCTCCTTGCGGAGGTCTGCATCTCGCACTACTAAGCCCGAGGATGAGGGCGAGTACCTTCGTTCCTCTTCCTGAAGGGAAGCAAAGGATGTCGATGGGTTTGCAAAGGATGTCGATGGGTTTACAAAGTCAAAACCAAAGCAGATGGGCCCATTGATAGATACGGGGCACTTTCTAATGTGAGGGGAGGGTGAACTTCTGCGATAACCCGCACCATCCCGAACGGGTTCCCCAAATGGGTTGTAGCGGCGCTTTGCAAAGATTTGTGTAAAATACTAATATTTTAGAAAACGGTTTTATTAGTAATGGTATTTATTTGAAAAGGTGCCGTTTTTCCGTATTTTATGTTCCCGAAAGTATTGTGCTATGTTGCATATGAGTGTGTGAGGAGCTAGGTCATTATCTCGTGATCTACTTAAAGGTATAGCAAGTTTATGATGGTTTAAATGTCGAAATGAAACAATATGGTATTTAAATGAAAAGGTACGGTAAAATGGAAATAGCAATTTCTTTTGATATGGAACTTGTTCAATATAATTAGTTAGTGTTTAATAGTCAACATGTAATGGTTTAACAAGATTGTATTACGGGAAAAGTGAGATTTTAAGAAGAACCGAATCGAAAATCGGATTTGCTCCGATTCTGTCGGGTTTTAGAATTTCGTATTTTCAGAAATAGTAGAAAAGGGGGAAGGTGGGACTTACAAGTTAACAAGAAAGAGGGAGGATAGAGGTAGAGAGGGGAATCGCCGATGCGTCGTTTCGTCGCCGGAAACTCCTCGTATCGCCATCGGAAGTTCGCCGGAATTTCACCCTTTTGCTCACTTCAAATGCACACTAGGATTTTAGGAATTTCTTGAGAGTTTACTCAGAATTTTGGGGTGAGGGGGTAGTGTTTAGGGGTGGTATTTATAGGGTTAGGCTAGGGTTAGGGTAGATGAAGAGTTTAATTGGAAAAAATGTATTAAAATATATTAAAATGTAATAAAAGTGGAGTAAATGGGAATTTAAAAGGTCTCTGGAAATGGTCTGAAGATTTAAAGTGTACAAGGGGGTAGGGGAGACAAAAAGCCACATCTTCTCTGTTGACGACTCGGAGGTCCGGCCGAGTCCTGCCGGCGGCGGCGGCCCGAGTCGGCCGGTCTGCCGGCCGATTCGGCCGATCCGGGCCGAGTCCGGCAGTCGGAAGGTGTGCCATCGGTTGGTGGACTCTATGGTATAGTTAACTTTTCATGTGTAGTGGGGTTTTTGTGAGATATGCACGTGTAAACTTTTAGTATTCTAAAAATTCAAAATAAAACAATATTAAAAAATAATGTGGGGTATGGGATTTGAACTCTGGTTGCTTGGTTCAGCAGTGCAAGGTATTACCAATGAGCCACAAGCTCCTTCTTGCTATTAATTAGCAAAACAAATATTTAACTTGTGCTCAGGCAAAAGTACCCCTTTCTTTAAATTTTGAAAAAATTGCACAGAAAGTTGTACAGGAAATTTAGGGTTGTTACATTCTACCCTCCTTAAAAAAATTCGTCCTCGAAATTTGTAAAAGGAAAGTGTAACAGATTCAAGAAAAGTTTGGGGACTGAAGTACTGATAGTGTATGAAAAATAACAATGTGATGTAAGGGTTTAAAAAATATGGAAGAGACTTACTAGTGTTACCTTGGTCAACTGCCTTGGCTTCTATGGCTGCTAAGGTGGAGGCTTGGCGTCTCGGCATATTTTTCTGTGTATGTCGGTACATCGATGCCTGAATGGGTAGAGGTGGTCCATGTGGAGATGGTGCTGGGAGTGTAGGACGAGTTGTAGGAGCCTGGATAGCTGGCCGCTGCGGGTAGTTGGTGGGTGGGTGAGCTGAGTTGTATCTGTATGGACAGGTCTCAATTCTGTGATTGGACGCGCCACAAACTAGGCACAGGCCTTTTGCACGCCTACAGTCCTTCACCAAATGTCCATACCTATTGCAGTAGAAACAAAAACTTGGACTTGGCCGGTTAATTGTTTCTTTCTGTCTCTTGGGTTCAGAAGGTTGTGTAGTGTAGGCTCCTCTTGCCATCTGGGTGGCAGAGCGTTTTATACTGGTTGCTTCTGCTTCTGATCGGGTCACTAATATAGCAGTCTGCTGCTACAGTCCAACCAGGAGGCTTCGGATTTTCTCAAGAAGAACCGTCTGCTCGTTGGGTGGAGCAGGAACGACAGGTATGATTGGTAGTGGAGGTGGAGTGTTGTTGAAGTTGGTGCTTGTGTTGTTTGGGGAATCCATAACCTTGAATGAAAAATTTAGGTTAGGACAGATTCAAAGTATATGATTCAAAGAATATGAAATTGATAAGATTCAAGGAACATGTTTGTAAAGAATGTTTTAGTTGCTGGTTCTTGTGTTATATTGCTTAGGTTGTTCACACAGAACAGAACTGCATGGTAGTGTTCCATATAGCTCTGACCTGCATGGGCCACCAACAAAACCTGTCACGCCCCGCTTCCCAGTATACGGGCAGAGAACGCGATGAGGCCGCTACGTATTTACTGTGAAGTAAATACGCTAAGCGTATCTAAGCAATATAAAAGTAAATGCAGAAGGGATAAGATATAATAAAACAACAACTTTATTTATTCACATTCTTTCTGTACAATGCATGGAAATGTAAATACAACTGAAATAAAGCAATGCCTAAACAATGGCATAACAGAAAAGGAAAGGTACTGAAATAAAAGTGTACAATGAACTAAAGCTCTGGGTCTTCAATGAAGCGGTCCAAGTCTTCACTAGTGGGCTCGATCTCCGGAGTGTCAAGATCACCTGACGATATTCAAAGAAGAAAGAAAGAGAATGTCGTCAGCGAACAAATCGCTCGGTAAGTCCCAAAGATAAGGGAGAAATAGAATAGACAGAATAAGAAGGTAGCTTTTAAAGTTGTATTATATTGTTATAATGTGGTGTTAATGCTGTTGTTTGTAGCTTGGTACAGAAGGATGCCAGTGTATACGAGAGAAGTCTCTATATGTTAGAGACTAGGGCAAACTGAAAGTATAAGGCTCCGTTATACAACCCGGAACAATGGCAATTGGATTCAGGTTAGGTGTCTTAAATCTTGCAGTCTCGTGCCACTTCTAACACCTTCCGTACCAATTTACCCCTTAAATCCCATGTTATCTTGATTGTATTGTTTGTATTGTAAATTGTATTGTAACTTGTATTGTCTTGTAATATAGATTGCATAATTGGATGACTTGCCAAAACCATGATATCAGTAAAATGGATGTAACTGGAGAATCATGTAAATGGATGTAACTGGAGAATCATGTAAATGGAAGTATATCCATGGTTCGGTTCAGTCAAGTTGTATAGATTGAATAGATTGAATATATGGATTCATGGATTCATGTTGAATTGTAATATTGTAGATTGTAGATTGTACTTGAATCATATTCAAGTCGGATTATTAACGAGACTCAGTCTGAGTCAGACAATTAGAAAAGTAAATTGAAGTCCTGATTGTTTTGATGTTATCGGTAACCGCTGCACATGGGCGACAGGATTTGTGTCTTTTTCAAAGACGATTACCGTATTGATAACACCGTTTTTAATTGTCTACCTTAAATAGGCAAGCACCCACTTCTCTGGCTCCGTGGGGCTCAAGAGATTGGTCCCGCTTAAACCTATGTTTACTAGGGTTCTTAGGGTAATTTATAGAACTTGAGGGAGTTTTATGTAAAAATAGTTTTGTATACTTTTCAAAATACTCCCTAAGTATTTAGTTATCGTCTTTAGAGTTATCATGAATGTAGATTTTATAATTGTGATATTTCTAGTGAAAATATCCTAAATTCATAATAAAGGGTATTTATTTGTAATATTGACTTGTATGGAATTCATGGTCTTTTAATGTAAAATGATTCTTGTGATTTTTGAAAAGAGTTAGAATATATATATTGTTATAAAATAGATATTTTAATGTTACTTCTATATATATATTTATAAAAATAATTTTAATATATTATATTTCTAGAAATCTCATTTTTCTTAAGATGTCGTATTTTAAATCTCTCGAGACCGAATGCTCCTTGCGGAGGCCTGCATCTCGCACTACTAAGCCCGAGAATGTGCGATAACCCGCACCCAAACGGGTTCCCCAAATGGGTTGTAGCGGCGCTTTGCAAAGATTTGTGTAAAATACTAATCTTTTAGAAAACGGTTTTATTAGTTATGGTATTTATTTGAAAAGGTGTCGTTTTCCCGTATTCTATGTTCCCGAAAATATTATGCTATGTTTCATATGAGTGTATGAGGAGGTAGGTCATTGCCTCATGATCTACTTAAAGGTATAGTAAGTTTATGATGGTTTAAATGTCGAAATGAAACTATATGGTATTTAAATGAAAAAGTACGGTAAAATGAAAATAGCAATTTCTTTTGAGATGGAACTTGTTCAATATGATTAGTTAGTGTTTAATAGTCAACATGTAATGTTTTAACAAAATTTTATTACAGGAAAAGTGAGATTTTAAGAAGAACCGAATCGGAAATCGGATTTACTCCGATTCTGTCGGGTTTTAGAATTTCGTATTTTCAGAAAGAGTAGAGAAGGGGGAAGGTGGGACTTATGGGTTAACAATAAAGAGGGAGGATAGAGGTAGAGAGGGGAATCGCCGATGCGTCGTTTCGTCGCCGGAAACTCCTCGTATCGCCGTCGGAAGTTCGTCGGAATTTCGCCCTTTTGCTCACTTCAAATGCACACTAGGGTTTTTAGGAATTTCTTGAGAGTTTGCTCAGAATTTTGGGGTGAGGGGATAGTGTTTAGGGGTGGTATTTATAGGGTTTGGCTAGGGTTAGGGTAGATGAAGAGTTTAATTGGAAAAAATGTATTAAAATATATTAAAATTTAATAAAAGTGGAGTAAATGGGAATTTAAAAGGTCTCTAGAAATGGTCTGAAGATTTAAAGTGTACAGGGGGGTAGGGAAGACAAAAAGCCACATCTTCTCTGTTGACGACTCGGCGGTCCGGCCGAGTCCGGCCAGCGGCGGCGGCCCGAGTCAGCCGGTCCACCGGCCGACTCGGCCGATCCAGGCCGAGTCCGGTGGTCGGAGGGCATGCCGTCGGTTGGTGGACTCTCTGGTATAGTTAACTTTTCATGTGTAGTGGGGTTTTTGTGAGATATGCACGTGTAAACTTTTGATATTCTAAAAATTCAAAATAAAACAATATTAAAAAATAATGTGGGGTATAGGATTTAAACTCTGGTGGATTGGTTCAGCAGTGCAAGGTATTACCAATGAGCCACAAGCTCCTTCTTGCTATTAATTAGCAAAACAAATATTTAACTTGTGCTCAGGCAAAAGTACAATTTTCTTTAAATTTTGAAAAAATTGCACAGAAAGTTGTACAGGAAATTTAGGGTTGTTACAAGCAGTCTGCTGCTGCTGTCTTTCTAAGAGACTTTGGATTGCCTCAAGCAATACCGTTTGCTCGTTGATCGGAACTGCAACGGTAGGCATAAGTGGAAGAGGTGGTGGTGGGTTGTTGACGTTGGTGCTGGTATTGTTTGGAGAATCCATAAAAAGAAAAAATAGGAATATGATAGATTCAAAGAATATGAAATTTTAAGATTCAAGAAATATGAAATGTAAAGAATGTTTTTAGTTGCTGATTCTTGTGTTATATTGCTTAGGACTTTATGCAGAATTGACCTGCATGTTTATGCAGAACTGACCTGCATGGGCCGCCAAAAAAACCTGTCACACCCCGCTTCCCAGAGTACGGGTAAAGAGTCGCGACGAGGCCCACTACGTATGCACTCGGAAGTAAATGCGCTAAGCGTAATAAGCAATATAATAAATGTACAAAAGAAAAAATGACAAGAGATGTAAATGAACAACAACTTTTATTTATTAAACACTTCTTTACAATACAACTGAAAAGTAAATACTATGATGAAAGAAATGCCTAAACAATGGCATGAACATGAAAGTAAAGTATATACAAGAGTCTACAGCTTAAGTTCCTCGCTAAACTGATCCAAGTTCTCTGAACTGGGCTCTATCTCCAGTGAGTCGGATCCACCTGACAATATTCCAAAGAAAGAAGAGAGAAGGAATGTCGTCAGTGAACAATCGCTCGGTAAGTCCTAAAGAAAAGTAGGAATATAATAGACAGATAAAAGAATATAACTGGTATAATGTTTGATTGTATTGTTAATGCAGTTGTTTGTACCTTGGTACAGAATATGCCAGTGTATATGAGATGAGTCCAACTATTCCGTGGACTAAGATATACGGAGCACAAGGAACCGTTAAGCCACAGAACAACAGCAATGGATATTCAGGTTAGGTGTTTTAAAGTGACCGCCTCGTGCCACTTCTAACACATTCCGTACCAGCCTACCCCTTTAGAAACCCGTAATATGTTTTGTATTGATTGTATTGTTTTATAATAATTTGTAGATGGACTTCCCGAAACCATGATATCAGTAATTCATGTAAATGGAAAGGATATAAACGGATAGTCATGTAAACCAGTCAAATGTATATCCATGGTTCGGTCAAATCAATTCATGTTGATATAGATTGAATTCTGGTATAAATGGATTCGTGTTGAATTAGAGTTATACTTGAATCATATTCAAGGATAGATTGATTTCAGATTAGATTGAGACTCTGCCTGAGTCAGACACTTACACAGAATTGAAGTCCTGAATTAGTTTGGTGTTATCGGTAACTTCTACACATGGACGGCAGGATTTGTGTCTTTTTCCAAGACAATTACCGTATTGATAACATCGTTTTTAGTTTGTCTACCTTAGATAGGCAAGCACCCATATTGTCCGGCTCTCTGAGGGTCAAGAGAACTGGTCCCGCTTAAACCTATGTTTACTAGGGTCCTTATTGTAAATTAATATAACTTGAGGGGGTTTTATGAAAAAATAGTTTTGATATATTTTCAAAATACACCTCAAGTATTCATTTATCGTCTTTAGGGTTTTTATAGATATAATTTTTATAAAATGAGATATTCTAGTGGATATAAACCTAAATTTTAATAGTATATGGTATTTTCATATAATTTGACTTGTATTGAATGTGATGGTATTTTCATGATCTTTTGTGACTCTTTTCTTTGGATTTAGAAAACATGAAATATATATATAATATATTTAAAGTAGATATTTTGATAATATTTATATATATATATATATATATATTAAAAATAGAATTTCTTTATTAAATAGAAATCATGTTTTTCTTAACATTGTAATACAAATTCCATCGAGATCGTATGCTCCGTGAGGAGGTCTGCATCTCGCCCTACTAGTCCGATGGATGTGCGATAACTCGCACCAACCAAGTGGGATTCCCCAAAATGGGTTGTAAGGACTTAATCATATGGAATTTAAATAAGACAATTTAAATAATACGGTTTTATAATAGTTTAGGGTATTTTATTGTAAACTTGTAATTATTCCACAAACTAATGTTCCAAAAGCCATCGTGCTATATCAAGAATAAGTGTTGTGATGAGGTAGGTCATTACCTCGTGAGTTTTCTAAAGGTAATACAAAGGAATATGATGAAATATGTACAATGTAAAGTTTGTGGTATTTGTTCGTAAAAAAGTGATAAAAGTTGCATAACATGTTATTTTGAGATGAAACTTGTTCTAAAGTGTTTGGTTATGATTGCTAAACAATATATGAAGAATTAGTATGTTTTTTATTAAGAAAATTTGGGTTTTTAAAGAAAAGAGAATCAGAAGTCGGAATAACTCTGCTTCCGACGAGTTTTGAAATGAGAGAGTTTTAGATTAGAATGAGAGGAGAGAGAGGGGACTTACTGATTTGGAGAAGTGAGGGGAGGTAAATGGAACTTTTGAAGGCATCGTGGAGTCGCGTCGTCGTCGGATTTATCCCGAATCATCGCCGGAACTTTGACCTTGGCTAACTCCACTTGTACAACTTTTGGACTTAGGAATTTTAGAGAGTTTTGGCAATAGATTTCAGAATGAGGAGGGCCAAAGTGTTGGGGGGGTATTTATAGGATAGAGTTAGGGTTTTGTGAGTAAAGAGAGAATTAAAAATGCATTAAAATTAGAATTAAAAAGTGAAATTACACTCCCTGGATAATTGCAGAGTAATCAAACATAATGGAAGTTAAGGGGGGAGGCCAAGAGATTAGGGCATAAAAATTAGGGGCAGTACCTACGGGGGGGGCGGCGGCGGCCCCATGAGCAATCTCGCCGGTCCATCTAGGGATATGGGGGCTTGGATCTTGGCACGTGTCCTAGTCGCTTCATATAGCTTAGTGCACATGTTTGATTTCTGAAACTTTTCATTTTTACGTGTTTTGCACGTGTAAACTTTTGGGCTTTCAAAAAGTTTAAAAGAAAAATCAGCAAAAATAATATGTGTCTGGGGGGATTTGAACACAGGGGCTATGTCACAGTAGTGCAAGGCTTTACCAGTGAGCTACAAGTTGTTTCTTGCTGTTCTAAAGCAAATTAAATACTTATAGCATACACAGGACTGCAAATACTCCATTTGTACATTAAATTTTAAACAAATTTTTTGTACATTAAAACAGAGTCGTTTTATTTACTGATAAGTGTTATCAGTAGTTTCTCGAAAAGTTATACGCCACACATCGGCATGACTTATCGAGTCTTTGGGGTCTGACGATTCCACCCCCAGACTCGATATGCGACATATCAGGCGAAGAGACCGGATTGTACGGTAAGTGTTATTTATACGCTCTACGGGAGTTTGGACAAGTTTGCTTGTTGATCTTCTATTCGTTCAATACTTGGGTAGCCGTTACATCCAGCTAGTACCACTGACGGCTTGTGGGTATCTGATGTGATCATTACCTTCTGCTGCCGTATTGACGAGTCTTTAGAGTCCCACATAGAGGTTTTCTAGCTCAAGCTCAACGAAGTACGGCACTCAAGGAGATACGTGCGGTAGCTTAATTAAATACGAGTATATGATGCCGTATTCTAATCTAGCATTATATGATATAACCGGATTACTGAATCAAGTGTTGATTCAATGATTTGAGATATATATATATATATATATATATATATATATTTGATATTAGCCGGGTTATATATGATATAACCGAATCATTATATATATATATATATATATGATAGTAGCCGGGTTATATATGATATAACCGGATTATTGAATCAAGTGTTGATTTAATAATTTGATATATATTTATATATTTGATATACATATATTTATATATTTGATATATATATATATATATAAAAACTAATATAAAACTCACTTAAGATTTTCTTCTTTTTCTATATATATATAAATATATATATATATATATATATTCATTTGTATCATGGTTGATGATACATGAAATATGGATGTGTAAGAATCACATTAGAGATAAAGATAACAAGATATTGATTTGTATATATATATAAAAGAAAAGAAGAATGAGTCGTATTCTCTAGTTGCTTTTAGAAGAATTGAGAAGCAATGACTCATCTCCTTTCTTTGTTTTATTCACACATAATCATCATTTTCTTGAGCTCATCTCAATCTTAAAGTTCAATCATACTTCCAAGTTCATCTTCTTCATCTCTTCTCTAGTATTTTTAGGTTGAGAAAAAGAAAAGAAAAGAAATATTTTTAGTGAGCAAAATTCCTACTACATCAACCTATATTACTCTAGCAAATTAGTATTGGTTGTTCTCTTCACTAATACCTTGATTAGTGAAGAGTGAGTTTAAGTGAGAGTTGCCTCAAGGTGGATCACCTTCGACGACGAAGATTTCGAGAAATCACGTTCCATCCTTCAAGTGGAGTCAAAGAAGAGTTCTTGGACTACTACTCAGAGTATTTGAAGTGAAGGACTAGATTACAAAGGTTGTAGATTCTCTTCACTTAGTTTAGAAATTGTTTTGTTTAACTTTGAAACCCTAATTCTCTAGTTCGATTCTTGTTTAGTATACTTAGCCCTCTATATTTTTAAAATTGGATACTTGATGCTCATAGAACCCTAGTAGAGGAGCTAAGACATACTTTCATGGTATCAGAGCCAAGCTAGAGGCTTAAGAGTTGTTTAGACGAAGTTATAAAACAAAATTTTCAAGTTTTGTCTATTTTTTCAAACTTCAATTTTTTCAAGATTAAAAATGCTCAGAAAATCGTGCAAGTAATTTTATGAAGGCACAAGAAATATGAGCACATAACACCACCAATTGGACACGGAACCGCCGCCTATACCATGTATTGGCCGCGGTTCCGCCGCGTAATTGTAGAGCTAGGAGCCCAATTTTCTTGTTCTGCTTCATTTTCACATTTTGTATTTTCTGGATATTTTTAATGAGGCTCAAGTGATTGAGCTCTCTGTGAATTGTTGTTGTTTGAAATATCGATCGGAATGTTAACATTGTCTATATTGCTTTGGTTATGTGATGCAATTTTTAGAATCCATATTTAATTAGTTTTGTGAAAACTAGTTGTCGATTTGTAAATCTCGCATTTTAGTCTCAAATGATGGATTGCCGCGGAGTTTGGATTTGGATTCAAACTCCCCTTTGCCCTGACCAAGTGACTATAGGAGAATCCCATGGCCAAGAGTATCCACTCGGGTGCTCGCGGCCATGGTGTTCCGTCCAAGTCCACTTCGTTGACGGCCTTGGGGATGCGGCCAACCACTAAAGTTCCTGACGAGCCATCGAATCATTAATCGGAAATCTTGTTGAATTGCCCTGCTTAATTTATGAAAAGTGTTTTCAATTGAAGACTTAAATGTAAGGTTTATAGTATTAGGCATGAAATTCGACATATGTGATAATCCGAGTTTATGATGTCTTTAGACGCGGATTTTAATTATTGCAGTTTTTATTTTTTTCTGCGACCGTAGGTTTATTATGTGGCAGTATCCCCGATCTCGTTACTATATGACAACGACATAAGGGATACGCATATTTACTTAGGTTGATGACATGTGATGTTTTGTGTTGCTATCGATATGTTATATTGGATCGTCGTGATTGAATAGCTGGGAGTTTTATGTGAGATGAGAGTTTTTCAATTTTCATTCATGTAAATAATTGTATGTAATATTCTTTTATTGGGACACTTCCGGGTTGAGGTTGTTGTCTCCATTCGATATATATTATTTACTTTACCACATTAGGATAAACCCAAGGCAGAGAGGATAAGTAACCGGGTTCTAGAGTCCAGTGAGAGGCCATCTCGAAGAGTCGAGACCGATTGCCTAACTGTAGAATTGGCAGGGTTTCTTGCCGCTCTCGTAGGAGCCTAGGGGTGTGGGCTTGGCTATTCATCATGCCCGTAGAATCTGTGTTTTTCGTTATTGGCTTAATTTAAAACACGGACCTCCTAGTATATCATATATTTCATATATCTGCTTTTGTTGTTCTTTGATGTGATGTGATCATATAACTGCGTGAGATGAATACTACTTATATATATGATATATTAGTAGACACTATATATGTTTTGCATCCGCGCTAGTCCTGACCCCGACCTGCCGTAAGTTAAGTAACCTTACGGTGAAGACCCGGGTCCCTGTGGCGAATGCGGATGGTATATATGTGTTTTATTTTCGTTTCTTCTGTGATAGTTAGGAAACATAATGATGGGAGTTCATTAATAAGATTAATGAAAGAAAAGAAACCTAAAAGATATTGTAGAATCACTTTTGAAAAAAGGTAGGTCCTAGTTCTTGCTTTGGCATAGTGGTATTCATTATGAATATCCAGCACTTCATTCGATGAGGAAAGAGCCTAGATCCCTTCACCTGGAATAATCTCTTTAACAAAAACTAGGATATGGTACAAACCCACTCGGTTTGTTTTGAAAACTACTCGATTTTTAAAGCGGAGCTTAAACCACTCCTTTTCAAATCACTAGGTTCTACAACGTATCAAGTTCATTACGTTAAAGGTTTTTTCAAAACCAGTCGTATCCCTCCGTCATTTCAGATAGAAACTATTTAGTATTCATACTGCGTTTGTCGACCTTGTCGAGGTGTAGTGTTCGGTAGCTGATTAGTGATTTTCTGCCGCATGATGATGCGATTGGTTAGGGCAGTTGTACAGTTTGTTGACCTTGTCAAGGGTCATACGGGTGGGTCTAAATCGGTCATGAAATGATAGGTTGAACTTGACTTGTGGTTATGATTTGTTGACCCTTATCAAGGTCATAAGCCGCATGGGGTAAAATAATTATCGGTAATTTCAAGTGTTGAAATTTTGCAATGAGATTGCATACCTTCTATGTGATAGCTGGATCCCGATACCCACTGCAAGTAAGCGTTACTGCTGAGAGAGTTTTCCACTTTATAATTAGATAATCCAATAGATGTCTAAGAAAGGTGTTAACGGGGTTATGCCCCTACGGAAACAAGATTATTTAATTAGTTCTATGCGAAAGCAAGGGAGACTCCCTCGGAGTACCAACATCAGCCTGGCTGACCGATTAGCGAAATTGTAGGGTGTAATTAATTACGTCTAATCTTACCTTTTAGGGTTTGAAGGAAGATTTGATAAAAATAGTGGGAGCCATCCTGATTAAATAAGATAATAACCAATCTAATCTTGCAAGAGCGGACGCTAAAATGTTTTCTTCTCTCTCTTTCCAGGTAGCGACCATGTCACGCCTTAATCAAGATAATAACATGTATATATTGACCGAACCCGCTTATTATACTGGGCTGGGGAACATTTGTTCCACTCTGTCTTATGACAATTGTTAGTCTGGGCAAGGGGGATAGGGGAATGCAAGGATTTCCACGCAACCCAAACGAAGAAAGAGCATTTTGATGCATCTTCTTCAGGTGTGTTAGTTATTGAGAACTGTTTCTTGATACTGATATATGCCCTAGAGGCCATTATTGTATAGTACTAAGTTTGTATATTATATTTTGGAATCTTGGGATATACACGGATATTATAATAGTCTTGCTCAATATGGCAGTATGCTACTTGGTTTGTTTCTATCTTAATATGTGTATATGTTTCTTTTAACGTATCGCTAATACATATTATTAGAGCCCTTAGGATCTTTGCTTGACTACGAGCGTTGTGATTGCAGTCATACTAGTGGGGGCTGGGTAGTCTATAAGCACATCCTTATACAGGTCCCTAGTCATAGGATTATCGAGACAGGGTCTCGATACTCCAGAGTAGACTAGTGTATACGCTTCTCATCCCAGCAGGGGAGATGGGCTGTCCTACAACCATTAGTATGTCGTACTGGAGATAGTATGCAAGTGCTCATTGGGTTATAAGTTACACTAGACGGACTCGTGGGGAACTGTTGGTTGGTACTATACCTATCATCAGGTAGCAGTTTCCAGGTGACATAAGTACAGCATAGTCCGTTGACTTGACACTGCTACTTCGCCTCAAGTGTGTTCCCACTGTTCTTATATTACTACCCTACCACGGCTCTAATGAGTCATGCAAACAGGTAGTAGTTGGGTGCAGACCCAAAGCACTTGGAGGCAGTGGCAGTTAGATAGGATTCGTCTCTCCCGGTATTGGGGGTTGATATCGCGCTGTGTTCGGAAAGCCATTACACAAAGTCCCTGACCAGGGAAAGCGAGATTTACTGGTAAGTACTCCAGTAGTTTCTTAGGATGTTTTAGGCTCTACTCTAGCACGACTTATTGCGCTATTAGGGGTCTGACGGCTACCGCCCCTACGCACGATATGCAATACTCTTAGACGAACAGACCGGACTGTACGGAGATTGTCATAGATAGGCTCAGTAGGAGTTCGGATGAGTTTGCTCATCGGCCTTCTTATCGACAGATACATGGGTAGCCGTTACGTGAAGCTAGTACCGCTGACGTGCTTGTGGTTAAACCCACTGCCAGCATGCTCTCGAGTCTTTAGAGTCCCACATAGAGGGTTTCTCTGCTTCGGGCGAAATGATATAGAGCTCGTATGGTTTTACTACAGGGTTCGAACATATACGTGTACTTGTGCACGGATCATGTTCGGACAGATAATACTAGTGGGTTTTGGTTTAAGCCATATCCTAGTATTATATTATTGGATTATTTTCATCTCTTTGTATTCGTATTTTTCGGAATACGGATACATGTATGTATATACGGTGAGGGGTATTCTTGTAATTTACTCAAGAGTGCTTCTAGAAGAAGACACCTCATTTCTTGTATAACCATTTAGATTAAATGGTTAATGAGGTGGAAGTATGGGGTGTAGTTTTTCATTAAATGAAGCATGGATACTTGGGGTGACTCATCTAGTGACTATTGAAGCATGCTTGATATTTCCATTTGTGAATTATTGTATGCTTCATTCATCACAAGACTTAGCCATCTTTATTTTCATTATCATCTTGAACACTCTCTCCCCTCCAAGCTCTCTTCTTCTTCCTCGACCCTAAAAGTTTCATGTGTTGAGAAACTTAGGGTATTTTTAGACAAAACAATCCATCATCACTTTCTACATTCTCTAGGCTATCTACTTTAGCGAACTAGGTGCTTTAGTTACCTCGGTATTGAGGTTGGAGCTCGAACTATAGACTCTCGGGTGGATCGTCTTTGACTTAAGGATGCCGACCTTGCTAGCTCGATCCGTACACTTCGAAGAGCTTATGGCGAGGAGGAAGCGGACAAGAAGACCCGAAGGACATGATACTAGGAGGTATAACTTTCTTCATAGTTAAATCTCATGGTAGTTTAGCTAGTTAGGGTTTAGTATCGATTCTGGAGTTCAAGTCGGTGTTGCGAAGCCCGTAAAAATTGTTTTTTGTGTATTCCGCCTCCCCACGAACTCACGGGGTGCGTGACATCGACTTACAGTGGTATCAGAGCCTACTAAACTGTTAGTTATGTATCTGCCTAGAGGCCATTATTGTACATGTGATGTATATTATAGTGGATGCTTGGATATATAGAGAGAGGAATTTCTTGCTCGATATGATAGTATGCTATCTGGATGCTCTTTATCTTAACGTGTAGACTTGTATCGGAACAATGTCTTGCTCTCACATGTTGATAAAGCCCTTAGGATATGTACTTGACTACTGGGACTATGATGCAGATCATAGTAGTAGGGCCAGAGTAGTCTACGAGTACATCCTATAACTGTTCCTAGTCGAGGGTGTATCGAGATAGGGCATCGATACTCTAGAGTAGGCTAGCGTATACGCATCTTGACCCATTTGATGGGTGATGGATGATCCCACATCCATTGGTGTTCGACATCAAAGATGGTATACGGGTGCTCAGTGGAGACTGGGTACACTGAACGGACTCGCCGAGAACTCCTAGATGGTATTATACCTATCGTCGGATAGCAGTTCTCTGGTGACATTGGTATAGGTTAGTCTGTAGACCCGAGATCGTCATAGAGTCTTGTGTGATTCCCACTGTGCTTTGATTTCCACCTTACCACGTTCATGAGAACGTGCAAAACGGTGGCTTTTGGGTACAATCCCGAATCGCATGGACGCAATGAGCGATAGGAGGGGTTTCGTCTCTCCCGGTATTGGGGGTTGATGTTGCACTGTGCTCGATTGGCTATAACTGGAAGTCCCTGGCCAGGGCTGCTATGGAGATCTACTGCTAAGTGTTATCAGTAGTTTCTCGACCCGTTATGAGCCTAACATCGACACGACTTATCGGTTACTGGGGTCTGACGTTTACCATCCCTAGACCGGATATGCGACATATCAGACGAAGAGACCGGACTGTACGGTAGTGTTACTGATTGGATTTGCAGGAGTGTGAGCAGGCTTGCTTGTTGATCTTCTGATCGCTCAATACCCGGGTGGCTGTTACGTTTAGCTGACCGCTTGCAGCTTGTGGGTGTTTGATATGATCATCACCTACTGCCGGTGTATTGACGATTCTTTAGAGTCCTATACAGAGGTTTCTTGGCTCAGGAAAAACGGAGTAGGAGCACATATGCGATATGTGCGGGATCGAGAAAAATACGATATGTGATACCATATTCTATTTTCGCGATATGTGATATCGGCCGGGTATATGAGATATAGTCGGGTCATCGGATCAAGTGTTGATTCGATGAAATGATACATTTTATATATTAGTCGGTTATATGTGATATAGCCGGATTATCAGATCAAGTATTGATTCGATGATTTAATATATAATTGTATATGTGATATATTATATTAAATTAACTAATATAAGCTCACTTAAGTAATTCTTTTTCTCATTTTGGATACATTGATATATATGTGATATATGTTAAATGTATTCTTTTGTTACTATATTATATATATGTGATATGTATAATTGTAACATGCTAGGTTATAAATGCAACTAGGGTTTATTAGAGTTAAACCATGCTAGGGTTAATATTAGGGTTTATATTTATCATTAAGTAATTCAAATATTGTGGATATTGATCAAGGATGAAGCTTGTAGAAGCTTGTAGTCTTCTTTGACTTTGTCCACTCTTTTTGTCTAGTTTAAGATATTTATCAACCATACCTTTAACCATAACTCATAGTTAAGTCTCTACATGGGTTAAGAATAATATACTTGACCCATGGTTGCATTTCTAACTACACAACAATTATTCTCGTCGCTTCATCTTCTTCTTCCTCAAAAGCTTTCTAGCTTTTTCAATGGTGATGAAATAAATTGAGAAAAAGAAAACTAAAGAAAGCAAAATTCCTACTTCATCATCCTCTTCTATACTAGCCATATAGATTAGTGTGTTAGCTTCACTAATTCATAATTAGTGAAGAGTTAGCTTGAGTTTGTATTTCCTCAAGGTAGATCGTCTTGGATTTCGAAGACTTCAAGTAAGATATATCATTCACCTCATGGAGCCTCTCTAGAGTCCGGGAGCTTGATGATCGCAGCGAAGGGACCACAACTCGGAGCTTATGAAGCGAAGGAACGGACTACAAAGGTTGTAATCCCTATCGCTTAGATGTAAAGTTGATTACATGCAAAGTTTACCCTAATTCTCTAGTTAAGATCTTGGTTAGGGTTTCATAGCACACCAAATTTTTATAATATGGCATGTGTGATGCCTTCCATAACCTTGTTGTCGTGCTATACAACTCTACATAAACCTTAACTAGCAAGTTAGCAAATAGTTAGAACTTCGATCGTCGGAAAAACCCGAAATCACAATTTTAAAAACCATGCTTGCTGTCGTTTTCAAAAACTGCTCTGAAATTTTTTTCAGAAGCCTTAAAAATATGAGCAGGGTTTTTTAAGAACACAAAAGAAAAACAAGAACATAACTCACCAAGACCACCGCGGAAGCGCGGCAGAACAGTGTGTTATGCGACGGTTCCGCTGCCGAGTTGAGGCCGAGTTGCGCCGAGTTTCTTCTATGGGTCTATTCTGTAGAATTATGATTTATGGAATATTTGGTTTCTACCCAGATTGTTTATGTGCTGATTTGTACATGGGGTAGACACGGAAAATATGTTTCGATAGAAATTCTAAAGTTCTTGGCTATCGGGTTTTCTGTGTTTGGATATATGTCTTCATAAACTTCCGCTAATTGCTATACGTTGATTAGTTGGGGTTGTACATATCTGTGATGTTGGTTTGTGTATATGATGTATTGGATCGTCGCCGATGAATAGCCGGGGATATGAGAAGAGAGTTTTCTTTCTTTCATTCATGTAAACTTGTAAAGTGATGTAATATTTTTTGCGGGGCACATCCGGGATGAGCTTGTAGCCACCGTTGTATTATTTCTTTTACTGTTCTTTGCTCCTAGGATAGACCCAAGGTGGGGCGCACAAACTACCGGGTACTTGAAGTGCCGAGTGTCCTACTCATTTTATTGAGGGAGGCTGCTTCACTTCGGGAATTTGGGTGGTAGTTTGCCGCACCCGTAGGGGTCTAGGGTGGGGTTTGGCTATTCATCACGACCGTGGAATCCATTTTTCGTTATGGGTTTAAACGAAACGCGGAATTCCTAGTATATCCAATATGTTCATCTGTGATCTGGAATGCCTATTATTGCGTGAGAAGAATGGATATTTATATATATGCTATATAATAGACGTTGCTTATATTTTGCACCCACGCTAGTCCATCATCCGCTCTGCCGTTAGTTAAGTAACCTAACGGTGTATGACGGGACCCCGTGGTGAATGCGGATGGCATAAGTATATGTTGTATTTTTGTTTCTTTCTGTAATGATAGGTGTAAATGATAGGACTGCATTAACTGATTAATGCAAAGCAAACAAACCAAAGCTAAATCGTTGGAACAGTTTCAGAAACCACTCGGTTTTTTCAAAAAGCAACTTTTAAATGCGGAGCCTAAACCACTCCTTTAAAAGCTATCATGGTTCCTTTGATTATATCAAGTTTATTACATTCACGGTTTCGCCAAAACCATTCGTAGCCCTCCGTCATTTCAGATGGGTATTCAGTAGTATTCAAGCTATGTATTTTGAACTTCGCCAAGGCATAATGATTGGTAGCTGCTGAATATTCATCTGTAGTATAGATAGATGCATTGGTTTGGGACAGTTGTACTACTATTTTGGCCTTCGTCAAGGGTATGTATGAGTGGGTTCAAATTAACCTGGACAATGACAGGTAGAACTTGACTTGCGACTTATGATATGTTGGCCTTCGTCAAGGTCATAAGAGCCTGGGGCAAAAATCCACATCGAGAGTTTGTAAGTAAATTGAAACTTGCTAGTGTTGCATACCATTTGAAGTGTGATGATTTTGGTAGGATTCCTTTAAGGTTGTCACACAATGATATTTGGATCCCGATCCTACTGTGAGTATCCGCTACTCCTCAGGAGATTTTTTCACTAAACAATCAATGCTATAAACCATGTAGGTGCCTAGCACGGTGTTAGTGGGGCTACGCCTCTAGGGAAAAGAGATTATGTAATTAAGAAACTTCGCGAAAG
Organism: Agapanthus africanus; assembly: GCA_030015575.1. Classification (NCBI taxonomy): domain Eukaryota; kingdom Viridiplantae; phylum Streptophyta; class Magnoliopsida; order Asparagales; family Amaryllidaceae; genus Agapanthus; species Agapanthus africanus. The sequence goes on along the minus strand of JASDDO010000026.1, from coordinate 169,276,579 downwards.
CGTTGGAAACCTCCCTCGAAGTACCAACACTAGCCTGGCCGAAAGGTTAAGCAAGTATTGTAAGAGTAGGATTAATCTTGACTAATTCTTCTTTTATGGTTTGAGAAAGGATTCAAGATACAGTGTGAACCATCCTGTTTAGATAAACTAATAACCAATCTAAACTTGCAAGAGCATCATGCTAAGTGTTTCCTCCTCTCTCTCTCTCTTGACTACAGTGACGAACATGACCGGGCTTAAGTCACTATTAGATAAAAATATATTGACGGGGCCAAACTATAAAGATTGGCTAAAGAATGTCTAGATGGCTATTACCTATGACAAGCTGGGCTATCTTTTTACTACTAAAGCCCCCGCCGTCTTAGGTCCGGATTCTACCGTCATGGATGTTGAGATCCGTCAGACATGGGAAAAAGACAGTGCGAGAGCCAAGTGTCTCGTGTTAGCCTTAATGGATTATGAATACCAGAGGCAGCACGAGAAGATGTACTTAGCTTCCATCTTCCTCCATACCAAAGTTTTATATGGAGAGCAATCTTGTATCGGAAGATATGAGACCTCGAAGGAATTGTTTTAGGCGAGGTTGGCTGTCGGGTCATCTGTAGGGGACCACGTTCTTATGATTATTAACTATATTAAAGAGCTCGTGGACCTAGGAACCACGTTGGAGAACGAGTTATGTACTGACATGATTCTACAGTCCCTCCCTTCTACCTACGCCCAGTTGAATTTCAACATTCAAAGGAAGGAAGTTTCACTTCCAGAACTCCTCAACATATTGAGGAGCTCAGAGGGCATCCTGTAGGAATCAAGGGAGACACCCGCTCTTCTCATTGGAGAATCTTCCTATTCTAGATCCAAGGAGAAAGCCAAGGGAGAGAAGAAGAAGACCTCCACCAAGACGAAAGGTGGTGTCAGTATGGTAGAGAGAAAGGGCTGGGCAAAAGTTTCGGGGATAACAGTAGGGAAGGAGAAAAGTTTTTATTGTCACGGGAAAGGGCATTGGCAAAAGGACTGCAGGGCTTGGAAAGCCAGAAACCAGGTTTCGAAGCACATTGTGGCTTCGGCTTTGGGTGTGTTTATGATTGAAAAATGTCTGTCAATTAACTCTACTTCCTGGGTACTAGATACCGAATCAGGATCTCATATCTGTAATTCATTACAGGCTTTGAGAAACCGTAGAGTTATCAAGACATGTGATATGTCTCTCAGGGTTGCTAACGGAATGAGAGTGGACGCTGTATCCGTAGGGGAATATCACCTAGGATTGACAAGTGGGCAGATATTGATTTTGCATAACTGGTTGTGTGTACCTAGTTTGACATGTAATATCATCTCTGTATCTTTACTTTCTAAAGAAGGTTATAATTTTACATTTGTAAGCGATGTGGTCCACATCCACCTAAATCAAGTTTTGATTGGGTCGGGTACACTAGATAACGGTATATACGTATTAAATCAAGCTCAGGTTTTCAACGTCCAGAACACACTTAAAAGAAAGTCTCCAGAATTAAATTAAGCTTTCTTATGGCATTGTAGACTGGGTCACATCAATGAAACATGGTTGACGAAGTTACATAAAGAGGGATATTTGGATCCGTTCGAATATGTGTCTTATGCAACTTGTCAATCATGTTTCAAAGGAAAGATGACAAAGACTCCGTTCACTGGATATGGAGTAAGAGCAAGCGAGCTCTTGGGACTCATACACAGCGACGTGTGTGGTCCAATGTCTACACATGCAAGAAGTAGTTATTCCTGTTTCGTTACTTTTACGGATGATTTATCAAGGTATGGACATGTATTCTTGATGAAACATAAATCCAAGGCCTTTGAGAAATTCCGGGAATATAAGAATGAAGTGGAAAAAAAACAGGCAAAAGTACCAAGACATTTAGATCTGATCGAGGTGGTGAATATTTAAGTGCCAAGTTCCTGAGTTACTTAAAAGAGAATGGAATTCTCTCTCAGCTCACTCCTCCATACACACCTCAACACAACGGTGTATCGGAAAGGCGGAACCGGATCTTATTTGATATGGTACATTCCATGATGAGTAATGCTGAGTTGCCGCAATCCTTCTGGGGTTATGCACTAGAATCAGCTGCATATCTTTTGAACAAGGTTCCTACCAAGACTGTGCCTACCACACAATATCAGATGTGCAGTAGGAAGAAACCCTATCTTAAGTATATGAAGATATGGGATGTCTAGCTTTTTTAAAAAAGCAGCATGAGGACAAGCTCGAGGCACGCTCAATTCTGTGTAAGTTTGTGGGATACCCAAAGAACTCCAGGGGTATCTTTTCTATTACGCAGAGGAACAAAAGGTTTTTGTTTCTCGTCATGCCCACATTTTGGAAAATCAATTTTTAGAAAAAGAGATAAGTGGGAATGCAATAGAACTGAAAGAAATAGCATAACCAGAAACTATTACTGAAAGCATGGTGGAATCAGAAGTTTTGAAAGAACCGGACATCCCCACGCCACTCCACAGGACTAATAGGCTGTCTCATCCGCCCAAGAGATACTACAGTTTTCTCATAGATGGGGATAGAGAGAATTGCATTATCGACGATGATGAGCCAGCTAGCTTCCAGCATGCCATTCAGAGCAGAGACTCGGTTAAATGGATGGATGCAATGCGGACCGAAATGGAGTCCATGTACACCAACAAAGTATGGACTTTGGACATTGCTCCAGAAGGGGTAAAACCCGTAGGTTGCAAATGGATCTTCAGAAAGAAGATTGGTGTAGATGGACAGGTTGAAACCTATAAGGCTAGACTTATTGAAAAAGGTTTTCGTCAAAGACCTGGTTTGGACTATGATGAAACCTTTTCTCCAGTGGCTATGCTCAAATCCATTCGGATCCTTCTTGCCATTGCTGCCTTCCACGATTATGAAATTTGCAGATGGATGTAAAGACCTCTTTTCTAAATAGAAATCTGGAAGAGTGCGTCTATATGGATCAGCCAGAGGGTTTCATTCAGAGTGGGAGCAGCGGGAAAGTGTGTATGTTGCTTAAGTCCATTTATGGATTAAAGCAGGCATCGCGGAGTTGGAACATCTGTTTTGATGAGAGGGTCAACGAATTCGACTTTATCAAAAATCCAGATGAACCATGCATTTATAGTAAGATTGTAGCGAAAACTGTGGTATTCCTCGTCTTGTACGTGGATGACATTCTCTTGATAGAAAATGACATTCCTATGCTCCAATCAGTCAAAGGATTCTTGTCACAAAGGTTCTCCATGAAAGACCTGGGTGATGCCTCCTACATTCTGGGGATCCAGATCTATCGTGATAGATCTAAGAGGATATTGGGACTTTCACAGTCCAGGTATATCGACACCATACTAAAAGATTTAGTATAGAAGATTCAAAGCGCGGTAATCTACCGGCTTGTCACGGAATCACCCTCTCCAAAGAGATGTCTCCCAAGACTGATTTGGAAAGGGATCGCATGTCAACTTTACCCTACGCTTCTGCGGTAGGCTCCATAATGTATGCGATGTTGTATACCAAACTAGATGTTTCTTACGCACTAAGCGTGGTAAGCCGGTATCAGTCAAACCCTGGGGAGAAGCACTGATAGCAATAAATAACATTCTCAAGTATCTGAGAAGAACTAAGGAGATGTTCTTGGTGTACGGCAGAAAAGACCTCCAGATTGAGGCCTTTGCTGACTCCAGCTTCCTAAGTGACAAGGATGACTCCAAGTCCATGTCGGGTTATGTCTTTACCCTTAATGGAGGGGCGGTCTGTTGGAAGAGCTCCAAGCAAGACACCTTTACTGACTCGACGATGGAAGCGGAGTATATTGCTGCTTGTGACGCCGTAAAAGAAGCAGGCTGGATGAGGAAATTCTTAACAGAACTTCAGGTGGTTACGTCCATTGTTGATCCAATACCTCTGTATTGTGACAACAACGGGGCTATAGTTTTAGCGAAGGAACCCAGGTCCCATCAGAAATCCAGACATATCTTGAGGCGGTATCACCTGATCAGGGAGATCGTGAATCGCCAGGAGATCGAGGTGCGGAGAGTAGATACGGAGAACAACACTGCAGATCCATTTACAAATGCCATCCTTTAGACGCAGTTTGAGAGGCTATTCAAGATGATGGGTCTGCGATATGCCAACACATGGCCTAAGTGAAAGTGGGAGATTGTTAGTGTTATATGCCCTAGAGGCCATTATTGTATAATACTAGTTTGTATATTACATTTTGGAAGCTTGAGATATACATGGATATTATAACAGTCTTGCTCAATATGGTAGTATGCCACTTGGTTTGTTTCTATCTTAATATGTGTATATGTTTCTTTTAACGTATCGCTAATACATATTGCTAGAAGCCTTAGGATCTTTGCTTGACTACCAGTATTGTGATGCAGTCACACTAGTGGGGGCTGGGTAGTCTATAAGCACATCCTTATAGAGGTCCCTAGTCGTAAGATTATCGAGACAGGGCATCGATACTCCAGAGTAGACTAGTGTATACGCTTCTTATCCCAGCATAGGAGATGGTCTGTCCCACAGCCATTAGTACGTCATACTGGAGATAGTATGCAGGTGCTCATTGGGTTATGAGTTACACTAGATGGACTCGTAGGGAACTGTTGGTTGGTACTATACCTATCGTCAGGTAGCAGTTCCCAGGTGACATAAGTACAGCATAGTCCGTTGACTTGACACTGCTACTTCTCCTTGAGTGTGTTCCTACTTTTCTTAGATTACTACCCTACCACGGCTCTAATGAGTCGTGCAAACATGTAGTAGTTAGGTGCAGTCCCGAAGCACTTGGAGGAAGTAGCGGTTAGATAGGATTCGTCTCTCCCGGTATTGGGGGTTGATATCGCGTTGTGTTCGGAAAGCCATTACACAAAGTCCCTGGCCAGGCCAAGCGAGATTTACTAGTAAGTACTCCAGTAGTTTCTCAGGGTGTTTTGGGCTCTACTCCGGCATAACTTATTGCGTTATTAGGGTTCTGATGGCTACCGCCCCTAGGCCCGATATGCGATACTCTTAGACGAACAGACCGGACTGTACGGAGATTTTCACAGATAGGCTCAGTAGGAGTTCGGATGGTTTGCTCATCGGCCTTCTTATCGACAGATACTTGGGTAGCCGTTACGTGCAGCTAGTACTGCTGACGTGCTTGTGGTTAAACCCACTGCCAGCGTACTCTCGAGTCTTTAGAGTCCTATACAGAGGGTTTCCTTACTTCGGGCGAAACGATGTAGAGGTCGTATGGTTATGACAGGGTTCGAACATATACGTGTTGATCAGTCGAAAATATTGCATATTTTAACCGGCAATTTCCCTATCATCTGCATACATATAGAAGTGTTCGGCATTCATATTCTACATATTAGCAAATCGGTCGCAAAATATCAAAGTACATGTACTAGACCTTAAAACCGGCATTTCTAGGGAAATTGACTGCATTGCATTACATAGCATATTTTCTATATCTTGCAACCCGTGTTTCGAAGTCTGTGCAGGAAAAGAGAAGCTTGCTCGATCATTACATTGCTCGACCATTACAATTGCTCGTAAACTCATTGAATTCAAATCTGGTATCAATACGAAGGAGCAAATACAAATCAATATATCATACAAGGTCCCCAACAGAAGTACAAGACCACTGCAGAAGACTCAGATTCCAAGCTCACCACCCAAGCGCGGAAGCGCGGCAGAATACCCTTACATGCGGCGGATCCGCGGCGGCTTCAGGGAATTGACTCCTCATTTTTATTGCACAATTCCTGTTTCATGGCCTACAGTTCAGAAAGACATCCAAAGTTCCAGAAAACTCCAGAGACCTCTACCAGATCAGCAACCACTTGAGTTTCATTACATTAGCCTTATACTTCTAGAACTTTCCCTAAACCCTAGCTTAAACCCTAAGCTAACTCCTAACAAACTCCTTCTAGAAACTCTTCAACAAACTTTGGGAGGGAAAGTTCTAATTCAAACCTAAACCTAGGGTTTGGGAGTTCTATAAATAAGACCCTAGGCTCATTGTAAGAGAGGATTCAACCTTGGGAAAGTTTAGAAAAATCAATCCCATTCTTCATCTCCTTCTTCCTCAAGTTTAGTGAGAGAGCTTGTAGGAAACCCTAACCCTAAATCCAACCACAATTCAAGATCTTGAGTGCAAGCCAAGCAAGATGCCTTCAACCCTTTTATGAGCCGAGCCGATCTTCAATCGGGCAAGAGATCAAAGTAGATCCACGATCCACGGAGACGAGCGAAGCCGAGTCAACGATCGATTTCTTCTTCTTGTAGATTCTTGAAAGAATGTATTGAAATTGTTGATTAAATAAAAGGTGATATTCTTTTATCTTGTTTTCTTTAAAATTCCGCATCATGTTATCTTTACAATTCTTGAATATTATCTTTGTGGTGATGTGTGAATAAAACTCCGCTCGTAAAGGAGTCGAGACGGTTGTAGAATGATGATGTAACAAAGCTTTAATCGATTCTTGATTCCTACGATGGTTTGTAAACCCTAGCAAGTTCAAGAACCGACAACCCATTTTGTTTCGATGCTTTCTTGATTGACATCGTTCAAAATGGGGGAGTTAGGATTGTTTCTTGAAATTGCTAGAGGCTAGAATGTGAATGATATCGACAACAGAACAAGGGATAAGATGTAACCCTAGTTTCACGAAAAAACCCTAACTCTTGTCGATGATCATCGATCTAGTATCAATCCTTCGAAGGACAAGAACACGATATCTTTAGATTACATCACGTCTATCGATCCTATCGATTCCTACGAGCCTCTCTTATATTCTTGATTGTTGATTGGAAATATTATCAAAACAACCGATTCTTGATTGTTTATAGTTTCTTGATTCTTGCATAGAATAGTGACACTCGAATACAAATCATTCTTGAATCATGTTTTCTTTTATTGTTGCTTAACTTTTCATTTCAAACGTATCGAAATACAAGTGAATCGTGCAATCCCTGTGGACGATCCGCACTCACTACAAACTACATCCGACACCGTAGTTTGATTGCGGTCAAAATAGTTTTTGGTTGTGAAGTTCTTTACAAATTTCTCTATATACTACACAACGGGAAAAACGATCAATCAAAATGGCGCCGTTGCCGGGGATCGCGCTAATTCATTTACATTTTTAGTTTGAAGTGAAAGAATTATTACATTCTACTTCTTGAAATCAAAATTCGTACAAACTCTTATACGTATGTTGTGATTGACTGCAAGGTGATCTGGAGCATTCTGTGCTGTTGAAAAATCATTTGGGATATACCAGAGAGCTGGAAATAGCAACAGAGAGCACCTGAAGAAATTTGATCAAGTGAACCCATCAAGGCAGCGCGGAAGAGCAGCCTGAACCCAGTATATGCGGCGGATCCGCGGCTTGAAGGAAGGTTAACTGCATAATTTTCAGTGCAGGTGATTTCTGTCTCTCTCCCCTCGCCCTTTTTAGCTCAAACTAACCCTTTGCTGCAGGATTCTTTGCAAATAAATCGCAGCGCGCAAAAGCAAAATAAAAAATTGTGTGTGATTTTGATTTCTTGGTTGTTTGCATTCTAATACGGAAATTTAAGGGGCACGGCCAAATCCAAATTAGGTGGGGATTTCATTACCCTTCCTAGGCCCCGAAAATCGCAAAACTTGCATCCGCATTACCCCCATTAACTAAAAGAAATCTAGAGAAGACTCTAAGGACTGTCGCGCTCAATAGGACAAGAGAAGGTCGTGGGTAATTCATTGCTTATCCGCGTTTTCTTATGGTGCCTAAGGCGAGTGTGTCTAAGGCTAGTGGTTATTAATTAGGTCCACTGTAGTGGTGGTTCCTTCCCACTTACCTGGCACTTATCCGGCCACAGGGGGACAAAGAGGCAGTGGAGGATTCTATCCTGCGACTTGTCTTTTGGCAGTTAGGAGCGGTCTAGAGATCGGACCTAGGTGACCATTAGATTCTAGGGTTGTGTGCTGCATTTGTTTTGTCGCATCATTTTTTCAAAAATCCGACCCTTTTTCAAAAGCAAGCACCGTATTCATTCATTACCCCTAATTATAAGTCAACGCTGCCACTTGTACTAACCCTTTTTAGTGCAAGATAGGCTGGACACGGGATTCGAGTGCCCGTTTAGTCCGCGTACCTTTTATCGACTCCGAAGTCGATAATTCTCCATTTGCCTTTTCTTTACCCACTACCACACCCACACCGATGGATCCGAATCCATCAAACTTCTTTAACCCTAATCTGCCACCGTCCGTTGGTGCGCAGAATCCTAATCCACCCCACATTTCTCCCCAGGAAAGATGCTATCCACATAGAGGTCCTCTTTCGACCTGTTTATCCACACCACCAGCCAATGGGGATAACTTCGAGATTAAGCCCCAGTATATCAATCTTTTACCCAAATACCACGGACTCGAGACCGAGGACGCTTACGTTTTCATTACCAAATTTGAAAACGTATGCGCAATGATGGGTACGTCACAACTTTCAGTGGATGCGATGCGTCTACGACTTCTTCCATTTACTTTGTGCGATATAGCCGAGAAGTGGCTATATAACACCACCGCACACTCTATTACGAATTGGGAAGAATTCGTCGCTGCATTCCTTAAGAAATTTTACCCAGTCCAAAAGACGGCTCGAATCCGTAGCGAACTGAACCAATTTGCCCAGCTCCCTGCCGAACCATTTTCAAAATACTTTGAACGTTTCAAGGATCTATTGGTTCAATGTCCTCATCACGGCATCCCGAGATGGGAGCTTTGCCGAATCATATATGAGGGCAGTAACCCTAGCACTAAACAGAGCCTTGAAAACATGTGTCAAGGTACATTTATGACCAAAGATGACGGGGAAGCCTGGCGATACTTAGAAGAGTTCGCTGAAAAATCACTAATTTGGGAGAGTGGAACCCAACCATTGAATAGGGGTGGCGTACACCAAATAGATGTGTCCATAGGTGTTCGAGCTGAAATGGCAGCAATGCAAAAGAAGCTCAACGCTATGGAACACAAATTTGCAGCAGCCCCCCTAAACCCAATGTCGCTCCCCAAAACTGTTTGTGGGTGCTTTTCTGATCCGTCACATTTAACGGAAGAATGTCCATTAAACTCTGCGTTTCAAGGTCACGAGCATTCTAATGCCGCATTCCAAAGACCTCGAAACGATCCATATTCTTCCACGTACAATCAGGGTTGGAGGAACCACCCGAATTTTGCTTGGAACCAAAACCAATCTCAAAACACGGTTCCAAACACGAATCAATTTCAAAGGGCTCTTCCTCCACCACAACAGCAACCCCTACAACTCACTCAGCACCCCTATCAGTCACAAAATTTCCAAAATCAGGGCAACACTCCTGCACAGTCTAATCCTATGCAGCCCTGTGCTGACGATTTCTCTCAATTCACTCAAACCATGAAATCACTTTTATCAAATTTCATGGATGTTTCGACTGAGGTTAGATCTTCCGTCAATGAGATAAAGAAAAACTCAGCGTCCCAAGCTGAGAGTATCAAATCGATGGAAGCTGAAATCGCACGCTTAAAAGCCGAAATGAGTGCGAGAGAAAAAGGGAAACTTCCCTCTCAACCCCTACAGAATCCTGGGCATTACAATGTAAATGCCATTACAACGTTGAGATCGGGAAGAGTGCTGAACAATCATGTCGGGGAAGATATTGATAATACTGAAAATCATATCAACACCCCGGCTGAGCCTTTCCACACACACACACCTTCTGATCCTTCTTCTTCTACCAAACCACCTTCGCGCGAGCCTATTCTCCATTTCCCTCTAGGCTCAACACCTTCACCCAACCCTTATAGTTCTCCACAGACGGTCCCCACACCTCCTTTGGGACCTCGTCTACCCCCCTTTCCTTCTCCTATGATGGACCCCGCGCTTATTGCGAAAGCACCTTACCCGAACCGGCTAAGGGCTAATAGAACGAGTCCTCATATGGAGAAAATTTTAGAGATGTTCAAACAGGTTAACATCAATATCCCTCTCCTAGATGCGATTCAGCAAGTCCCCGCTTATGCGAAGATTCTTAAGGACTTGTGCACTAGGAAGAGGAAGACTCAAGTGCCGAAGAAGGTCTTTATGTCTAATAACATCAGCACTGCTTTTATACCCCAGCTTCCAAAGAAAAGAAAGGACCCAGGTTGTCCTACAATATCGATTTCGATTGGGGGTAAAAACATAAATCGTGCTCTTTTAGACCTTGGCGCGAGTGTTAACCTGTTACCTTATTCTGTCTATGAGCAATTAGGGATTGGAGAGCTGAAACCTGCTCATTGCACTCTCCAGATGGCAGACCGATCTATCACCAAACCAAGGGGTGAATTAGAGGATGTGTTAATAAAGGTCGGGGAATTTGTTTTCCCTGTAGACTTCATTGTGCTCGACACACATCCTGTAGCAAACCCCCGGGGCCAAATTCCGGTGATTCTGGGTCGTCCTTTCCTTGCCACTTCCAACGCTGTTATAAACTGTAGAAATGGTTCAATGAATTTATCATTTGGAAATATGACCATTGAACTAAATATCTATAAAGTTGGAAGTCAGCCATCAGAACCCTCTGCTCATATTTTAGAAGTGTGCTCTGTCCATGAGATCGCTCCCGATAGTTGTGGAGCTGAGGATCTTTGCTTTACTGATCTCGATGACATTAGCACATCTCTGTTTGACTTTGCACAAGATCTTAGTGAGGACACTTTAGCTACACATGAGTCCTGCACTTCTGACTTTTCTCCACCCGAGTCTGTATCTTTCACAGGCTCTGAGCTTCTTTGTAGATCCAAAAATCAATCTATGACCCTTCCTTCTATCATTTCTCCGCCTGAGTTAGATCTCAAAGTTTTACCTTCTCACCTGAAATATGCATATCTTGGTGAGAACGAGTCATTACCGGTTATCATTTCCGCTTCTCTTGCATCAGAGCAAGAGAATGCCCTTTTATCGGTATTGAGATCTAACAAAGAGGCGTTTGGTTGGAGTATGGCGGACATCAAAGGGATTAGTCCCTTGATAGTTGAACATCATATACATGTGATGGATGATGCCAGACCGACCCGAGAACCACAGAGACGGTTAAATCCCGTCATGAAGGAAGCTGTCATGAAAGAGATCGTCAAATGCTTAGATAGTGGGATTATATACCCCATCTCCGATAGCCAGTGGGTGAGTCCTATACATGTCGTTCCTAAGAAATCCGGCATCACAGTTATCACAAATGAGGCGAATGAGTTAATTCAGACACGCGCCCAAACTGGGTGGCGTGTATGCATCGATTATAGAAAACTCAACGCTGCTACGAGGAAAGACCACTTTCCTCTACCATTTATTGATCAAATGCTGGAACGCTTAGCGGGACGAGAGTTTTATTGTTTTATGGACGGATACTCAGGCTACAATCAGGTCCCCATCGCCAAAAAGGATCAAGATAAAACCACTTTTACTTGTCCTTTTGGTACCTTTGCTTACAGTCGCATGCCCTTTGGGTTATGCAATGCTCCCGCTACCTTTCAGCGGTGTATGATGGGGATATTCTCTGATATGGTAGAGAATTTTTTGGAGATCTTTATGGACGACTTCTCGATTTTTGGAGACTCTTTTTCAGATTGCCTTGCGAATCTAGACGCTGTTCTTACTCGTTGCAAAGAGAAGAACCTGACATTGAACTGGGAAAAATGCCATTTTATGGTCCAAGAAGGAATAGTCCTTGGATATGTCATTTCACAGAAAGGCATTGAGGTTGACAGAGCCAAAATAGATGTCATTCAAAACCTGCCTCATCCCAAAAGCGTCAAAGATATTCGCTCTTTCCTTGGCCATGCGGGCTTTTATAGGAGATTCATTAAGGACTTTAGCAAAATTGCTAGACCTTTAACACTACTCCTGGCCAAGGATATGACCTTCCATTTTGACTCGGATTGCGAGACAGCTTTCGACTCACTTAAACACTCACTCACTTCAGCCCCCGTGCTATCATCACCAAATTGGGACTACCCCTTTGAGCTGATGTGTGACGCATCTGATTTTGCAGTAGGTGCAGTCTTAGGACAGCACATCGAAAAGATGCCACACGTGATTTACTATGCCAGTAAGACCCTGAATGATGCGCAAATCAATTATACAACCACCGAGAAAGAGCTTTTAGCGGTTGTATTTGCTTTAGAAAAATTCAGGCCTTACTTAATCGGCTCACCTATAGTTGTATATACTGACCATTCCGCTTTAAAACATCTTCTGGCGAAGAAAGATGCAAAAGGTCGACTAATACGTTGGATCCTACTTTTACAAGAATTCGATCTTGTTATCAAAGATAAGAAAGGATGTGAAAACGTAGTAGCTGACCACCTTTCACGCATCGTTTCTTCCCCTGTGACCCTGCCGATTAATGACTCATTCCCTGATGAACAGCTCTTGAGCGTATCCGCTGAACCATGGTTCAGGGATATTGTGAACTATCATGCCACGGGACTTATACCGAGCGATTGGTCAAAACAGGACAAATACCGTTTTCTATCCCAAGTAAAACACTTTTACTGGGACGAGCCCTATTTGTTTAAATATTGTCCTGATCAGATCATTCGCCGGTGCGTCCCGAATGAAGAGTTCAAGAGTGTTCTTTCTTTTTGTCATGATCAGGCTTGTGGGGGTCACTTTGGTCCTAGAAAGACAGCGGAAAAGGTTTTGCAATGTGGATTTTATTGGCCGACCTTATTCAAGGACGCATTTGAATATTGCAAAACCTGTACACAATGTCAGTATACGGGTAGAATATCCCAGAGGAATGAAATGCCTCAGCAACCCATCTTGGTTGTTGAAATGTTTGATGTTTGGGGCATAGATTTTATGGGTCCTTTTCCCAACTCCTTTGGGAATCTGTACATATTGCTGGCGGTTGATTATGTCTCAAAATGGGTAGAAGCCATTCCATGTCGCACTAATGACAGGAAAGTTGTCATTAAGTTCTTAAAAGAGAATATCTTCTCGCGATTTGGACACCCACGCGCTATCATTAGCGATAATGGGACACATTTCTGCAACAGGTCTTTCGAGACTCTGATGCGAAAATACTCAATCAACCACCGTCTTTCTACACCCTATCATCCCCAAACAAGCGGGCAGGCTGAGATCTCAAACAGACAGATCAAACTTATCCTGGAGAAAACTGTTGCTAAAAATAGAAAAGACTGGTCGACCAAATTGACGGATGCTCTTTGGGCATTCAGAACTGCATATAAGACCGACCTAGGAATGTCTCCATATAGGATAGTGTTTGGAAAAGCATGTCATTTACCTGTCGAGATAGAGCATAAAGCATTGTGGGCTATAAAAGAAATAAATTTTGATCTAAACCTTGCTTGCAACTTTCGGAAGCTGCAACTTAACGAGCTAAGCGAACTCTGCGATGAAGCTTATGATAATGCTGTAATCACAAAGAATAGGACTAAGGTTTTTCACGATAAAAGCATTTTAAGGAAAACATTTTTACCTGGTCAACAAGTCCTTCTTTATGATTCACGATTACACCTTCACGCTGGTAAGCTCCGATCTCGATGGAAGGGACCTTTTGTTGTGCGGTCTGTATACCCGCACGGGGCAGTAGAAGTTGAAAATGTTAAAAACGGTACCTTTTTCAAAGTAAATGGACATAGACTTAAGCCGTATTATTCCACTGACCCCACGGAGGAGCTCTTGTTCTTACAAGAGCCAGTTTATTTGGATTAAAATTCCTCCGTCTCACCTTCATGTCCAGTATATCATTGCATCATTTTTTTGAATGAAGGTGAGTGAAAGATAAGTTTGGGGGAAGTTCTTCACTTATATATTTTGCCCCCACTAATAATTCCCCCCAGATTTACAGATTTTTGTAGGTATAGCTGTCGGCAACAGTGAGGACACTGTTGAAAACAAGTTTGGGGGAGGTTTGTGCTTATTTTCGCATCATTTGCATATCATCTGCATAAGCACAAAACATTTCTTTTAAAAATCTATAAAAATTGAAAAAATTTCAAAACCATAAAAATTTAAAAATTTTCAAATATAAAAATAATTTTAATATTTACACTTTTTTTGTATATAAATAAGATAATGAAAGTTTAGAAAGTGAAAAGTTACATCCATGAGATTAGAAAAATTTTAGAAAACTAAGAAAATTAGAAGTTTTCTTATACGAACTAGTAATAAGTAGTTATGAGCCATTGTCCCAAGGGTTAGTAAGATGAAGGACGTCACTAATCTGAGGATAAAAATAAGTCTGAAAAATAGTTTCTATTCTGGAAGCCAAACATTTTGAACGTTGCTACCCTGCTATTCGCACTTACACACGTCTTGAAGCCTGGGATAGTAGAGGATACCTTGAAATGCTCTTGTCTTAAAGCCAAAAGTATTAAAAAAAAAAATATGGTGAGAAAAATGGACACTGGTTTTGTTATCACCAAGGGAATAAAAAAATATATAGCGAGGGTGCTTTTTCATCTAGTGCCCTAAGGCCAACTGGTCTGGGAGTCACTGCTATACCTAAGGTGGTGCAAGACTAGGAAAATACACCAAATAAGCAAGCACATGAGTAATCGGTCGGTTAGTACCTCAAGAAGTATTAACGGTCGCATGAAAGTGTGTGAGCTCATCGAAAAAAGAAAAAAAAAAAAAAGAGTACTGAGGTTGATGGGCAAGAGTATGATAGCTTGAATTGAATTCTCCGGGTGTAGGGATGTCTTTACACACACGCAGGGTTATATGATCGATGTTTGGAATACAGATAGGAATGAAGAATAAGACGATGTTTTATTGAGGGAGGACGTGATTTCTGACATTTTTTCATGACCATTAAGATAGGGCTCATGACAACCGAAAAGCTAGCTTAGTTGGAAACCCTAATTTTCAAGGCTTTTCTTTTATAATTCTCTTCTTTAAATGTAATATTCATGATCTTGCTTTTATTATTGGATTTTGTGGGTGCAATCCGCTGAAAACCCTCAGGAGACAACACTCCTCCTACTAGGGACACCTAGAGGTTTAAAGGCTTGTTGCACGTGCTCAGTGCAATCGTGTTGCCTACGAAAGTGTGCTAGTTAGTTTTTCTCTTTCTTTATTTTCTCCTTCTCTTTTTAATAAAACATTCGCTCGAGACGATCGAAATTAAGTTTGGGGGTATTTGATCAGTCGAAAATATTGCATATTTTAACCGGCAATTTCCCTATCATCTGCATACATATAGAAGTGTTCGGCATTCATATTCTACATATTAGCAAATCGGTCGCAAAATATCAAAGTACATGTACTAGACCTTAAAACCGGTATTTCTAGGGAAATTGACTGCATTGCATTACATAGCATATTTTCTATATCTTGCAACCCGTGTTTCGAAGTCTGTGCAGGAAAAGAGAAGCTTGCTCGATCATTACATTGCTCGACCATTACAATTGCTCGTAAACTCATTGAATTCAAATCTGGTATCAATACGAAGGAGCAAATATTAATCAATATATCATACAAGGTCCCCAACAGAAGTACAAGACCACTGCAGAAGACTCAGATTCCAAGCTCACCACCCAAGCGCGGAAGCGCGGCAGAATACCCTTACATGCGGCGGATCCGCGGCGGCTTCAGGGAATTGACTCCTCATTTTTATTGCACAATTCCTGTTTCATGGCCTACAGTTCAGAAAGACATCCAAAGTTCCAGAAAACTCCAGAGACTTCTACCAGATCAGCAACCACTTGAGTTTCATTACATTAGCCTTATACTTCTAGAACTTTCCCTAAACCCTAGCTTAAACCCTAAGCTAACTCCTAACAAACTCCTTCTAGAAACTCTTCAACAAACTTTGGGAGGGAAAGTTCTAATTCAAACCTAAACCTAGGGTTTGGGAGTTCTATAAATAAGACCCTAGGCTCATTGTAAGAGAGGATTCAACCTTGGGAAAGTTTAGAAAAATCAATCCCATTCTTCATCTCCTTCTTCCTCAAGTTTAGTGAGAGAGCTTGTAGGAAACCCTAACCCTAAATCCAACCACAATTCAAGATCTTGAGTGCAAGCCAAGCAAGATGCCTTCAACCCTTTTATGAGCCGAGCCGATCTTCAATCGGGCAAGAGATCAAAGTAGATCCACGATCCACGGAGACGAGCGAAGCCGAGTCAACGATCGATTTCTTCTTCTTGTAGATTCTTGAAAGAATGTATTGAAATTGTTGATTAAATAAAAGGTGATATTCTTTTATCTTGTTTTCTTTAAAATTCCGCATCATGTTATCTTTACAATTCTTGAATATTATCTTTGTGGTGATGTGTGAATAAAACTCCGCTCGTAAAGGAGTCGAGACGGTTGTAGAATGATGATGTAACAAAGCTTTAATCGATTCTTGATTCCTAAGATGGTTTGTAAACCCTAGCAAGTTCAAGAACCGACAACCCATTTTGTTTCGATGCTTTCTTGATTGACATCGTTCAAAATGGGGGAGTTAGGATCGTTTCTTGAAATTGCTAGAGGCTAGAATGTGAATGATATCGACAACAGAACAAGGGATAAGATGAAACCCTAGTTTCACGAAAAAACCCTAACTCTTGTCGATGATCATCGATCTAGTATCAATCCTTCGAAGGACAAGAACACGATATCTTTAGATTACATCACGTCTATCGATCCTATCGATTCCTACGAGCCTCTCTTATATTCTTGATTGTTGATTGGAAATATTATCAAAACAACCGATTCTTGATTGTTTATAGTTTCTTGATTCTTGCATAGAATAGTGACACTCGAATACAAATCATTCTTGAATCATGTTTTCTTTTATTGTTGCTTAACTTTTCATTTCAAACGTATCGAAATACAAGTGAATCGTGCAATCCCTGTGGACGATCCGCACTCACTACAAACTACATCCGACACCGTAGTTTGATTGCGGTCAAAATAGTTTTTGGTTGTGAAGTTCTTTACAAATTTCTCTATATACTACACAACGGGAAAAACGATCAATCACGTGTACTTGTGCACGGATCATGTTCGGACGGATAATACTAGTGGGCTTTGGTTTAACTCAGATCCTAGTATTATATTCTTGGATTATTTTCGTCTCTTTGTATTCGTATTTTTCGGAATACGAATATGGGTATGTATATACGATGAGGGTTATTCTTATAATTTACTCAAGAGTGCTTTTAAAAGAAGACACCTCATTTCTTATATAACCATTTAGATTAAATGGTTAATGAGGTGGAGGTATGGGGTGTGGTTTTTCATTAAATGAAGCATGGCTACTTGGGGTGACTCATGGGGTGACTCATCTAGTGACTATTGAAGCATGCTTGATATTTCCATTTGTGAGTTATTGTATGCTTCATTCATCACAAGACTTAGCCATCTTTATTTTCATTATCATCTTGAACACTCTCTCTCCTCCAAGCTCTCTTCTTCTTCCTTAACCCTAAAAGTCTCATGTGTTGAGAAACCTAGGGTATTTTGAGACAAATCAATCCATCATCACTCTCTATATCCTCTAGGCCATCTAGTTTAGCGAACTAGGTGCCCTAGTTACCTCGGTATTGATGTTGAATCTCGAACTATAGACTCTCGGGTGGATCGTCTTTGACTTGAGGATGCCGACCTTGCAAGCTCGATCCGTACACTTCGAGGAGCTTATGATGAGGAGGAGGACATCAAGAAGACCCGAAGGACATGATACTAGGAGGTATAACTTTCTTCATAGTAGTTAAACCTCATGGCAGTTTAGCTAGTTAGGGTTAGTATTGATCCTTGAGTTCAAGTCGGTGTTGTGAAGCCCGTAAAAATTGTTTTTTGCGTATTCCGCCTCTCCGCGAACCCGCGGGGTGCGCGGCATCGACTTACATTTCTCAGTCTGCTCGATATCCTGGGTATTAGATACCGGATCAGGATCCCACATTTGTTATCTATTATAAGGGTTAAAGAAAAGTAGAGAACTGGGAAAGGATGATATGTCTCTCAGAGTAGGGAATGGAGCAATTGTTGCTGCCGAAGCTGTCGGCGAATATCACCTAGTATTGCCAAATGGTAATACATTGATTTTGAACGACTGTTATTTCATACTATCTATGATGTGCAATATAATATCCATATCTTTATTTGATAAAGAAGGATATAAGTTTGCATTAGAGAAAAAATGTTATGAACATTTTCATAAATAAAGTGTTGATTGGGTTTGGCACGTTGTGTAATGGTTTATACGTTCTAAATCAAAATACAATTCTAAACACACAGAACACATACAAGAAGAAAACTTCAGAAATGAACAAAGCCTTCTTGTGGCATTATAGACTTAGTCATATCAATGCGACCAGACTAGTTAAGTTGCATAAGGATGTATATTTGGAACCGTTCGAATTTATATCTTATGAAACTTGTCAGTCCTGTCTCAAAAGAAAGATGACCAAAACTCCGTTTACGGGACACGGAGCAAGAGCTACTGAACTCTTGGGACTGATACATAGTGATGTATGCGGTCCTATATCTACACATGCTAGAAATGGTTACTCGTACTTCATTACATTCACTGATGACTCTCAAGATTCGGACATGTGTTCCTGTTGAAATACAAATCTGAAGCTTTTGAGAAATTCAAGGAATATAAGAGCGAAATAGAGAACAAGACGGGTAAAAGTATTAAAATCTTTCGATCTGATCGAGGTGGCGAATACTTAAGCATGGAATTTCGAGATTATCTAAAAGAGAATGAGATTCTCTCTCAGCTTACTCCTCCATATACACCACAACACAACGGTGTATCAGAGCGGAGGAATCGCACCCTATTAGATATGGTGCGCTCTATGATGAGTACTGCTGAGTTACCTATTTTCTTTTAGAGTTATGCACTTAAGACAGCTGTATACCTATTGAATCAAGTTCCATCAACTGTGCCTAAAATACCATATGAGATATGGAGTGGAAAGAAACCATATCTTAAACGAATTAAGATATGGGGTTGTCCGGCCTATGTTAAAAAAACAGAATCCAGACAGACTTGAAGTATGATCAGTTCTTTGCAAGTTTGTGAGATATCTAAATAATTCACATGGATATCTATTCTACCACATTGAGGAACAAAAGGTGTTTGTTGCTCAACACGCCATCTTTTTAGAAAAGGAATTTCTTGTAAAAGAAATTAGTGGTAATAAAATAGAACTGGATAAAATTCCAGATACACAAACTACAACTGAAGATTTAGTGGAATCGGAGGATTCAATAGTCCCCAACGAACCTTAGCCATTCTGCAGATCTAGTAGGGTTTCTCACCCACCTGAAAGATACTATGGTTTTCTCATAGACTGTGGGAGCGAGGATTGCATCATGGAAGATGATGACCCAACTAATTTCGAGCAGGCCATCACAAGTAGGGACTCTGTGAAATGGCTAGATGCTATGCGATCTGCGATGGAATCCATGTACACCAACAAATTATGGACTTTGGAGGTTGCTCCTGAAGGGGTAAAACCCATTGGGAGCAAGTGGATCTTCAAGAAGATGATTGGTATAGATGGAAATGTTGAGACCTTCAAAGCAAGACTTATAGCAAAAGGTTTTCGTTAACGACCAGGTGTCGACTATGATGAGACCTTTTCTCCAGTGGCTATACTTAAGTCCATCAGGATCCTATTTGCCATTGCTACATACCATGACTATGAAGTCTGGCAAATGGACATCAAGACCGCTTTTCTAAATGGTGATTTAGAAGAGAGCGTGTATATGACACAGCCAGAGGGCTTCGTAGACAGTAGGAGCAGCGGAAAGGTGTGCAGGCTGCTTAAATCAATTTTTGGATTAAACCAGGCATCGCGGAGTTGGAACATCTGTTTTGATGTTGCAGTCAAAGAGTTTGACTTCATCAAAAATATAGATGAACCATGTATATATAAAAAGGTACTGGAGAGTAAGGTCGTATTCCTTGTATTGTACATGGATGACATACTCTTGATAGTAAATGATGTTTCTATGCTGCATTCTGTCAAACTCTTCCTATCACAAAAGTTCTCCATGAAAGATCTGGGTGATGCCTCACACATCCCGAGGATAAAGATCTATAGAGATAGATCTAAAAGGATGTTGGAATTGTCCCAATCCAGGTACATAGAAACCATACTAAAGAGGTTTAGTATGGAAGATTCTAAGCGTGGTAATTTACCCGCTTGTTTAGGAATCACTCTCTCCAAAAAGATGTCGCCCAAGACTGGTTTGGAGAGGGCTCGCATGAACGTGATACCCTATACTTTTGCAGTTGGGTCTATCATGTACACGATATTATGCACCAGACCGGTTGTAGCTTACACACTTAGTGTGGTAAGTAGGTATCAACAGACCCATGGGAGAAGTACTGGATAGCTGTGAAGAACATTCTTAAGTACTTTAGAGGACTAAAAAGATGTTCTTGGTGTATGGTAACGGAGAACTCCAAGTGAAGTTCTTTACCGATCCGAGCTTCCAGAGTGATAAGGATGACAACAAGTTTATCTCGGGCTCCGTCTTCACCCTCAACGGAGAAGTGGTATGTTGGAAGAGTTTCAAGAAAGATATCGTTGCAAACTCGACGATGGATGCTGAATACATCGCTGCTAACGATACTATCTAAGAGGCTGTCTGGATGAAGAAGTTCATTATTGAACTTGGTGTGGTTCCATCCATTGAAGATCCAATACCCTTGTATTGTGATAACAATGGAGTTGTGGCTTTGGCCAAGGAACCCCGGACCTATCAGCGATCCAGCCATATTCTGAGGTGGTATCACCTGATCCGGAAGATAGTTGATTGCCGGGAGATCGACATCAGGAGAGTAGACATGAAGGACAACACGGCGGATTCACTCACGAACGCCCTTCCCCAGACACAGTTCGAGAGAATTTTTGGGCTGTTGGGTATGCGATACTACAACAACTGGCCTTAGTACAAGTGGTGGATTGTTAGGAATATGTATGTCCTAGAGACCATTATTGTATATTATAGTGGATGCTTGGACACACATACATACATACATACATACATACATACATATATATATATATATATAGAGAGAGAGAGAGAGAGAGAAAGGACTTTCTTGCTCGACATGATAATATGATATCTGGTTGCTCTTTATCTTAACATGTGCACTTGTTTTAATTTACTATCTCATTGATACATGTTAATAAAGCCCTTAGGATGTTGGCTTGACTACCAAGACTGTCATGCAGATCATACTAGTGGGGCTTGTGTAGTCCACAAGCACGTCATTAATAGTTCCTAATCGAGGGAGTATCAAGACAGGGCATCGATATTCTAAAGTAGACTAGTGTGTACGTTTCTTAGCCCTGAATGGGACGATGGTTGACCCCATAACCATTGGTGTTTGACATTAAAGATTGTACACAAGTGCTCATTAGAGAATGAGTACACCGAACAGGACTCACCGAGAACCCCTAGATTGTACCATACCTATCGTCAGGTAGCAGTTCTCTGGTAACACTTGTACATGTTAGTCTGTAGACCTGAGATCGTCATAGTATCTTGTGTGGTTCCCACTATGCTTTGATTTCCTCCCTACCACGGCTCAAATGAGACGTGCAAACAGGTGGTTTTTAGGTACGGTCCCGAGTCACATGGAAGCAGTGAGCGATAGGAAGGGTTTCGTCTCTCCCGGTATTAGGAGTTGATGTTGCGCTATGCTCGATCGGTTATAACAGCAAGTACCTGATCAGGGCTAATGAGATTTACTGATAAGTGTTATCATTAGTTTCTCGAAAAATTATAGGCCATACATCGGCATGACTTATCGAGTCATTGGGGTCTGACGATTCCACCCCCAGACTCGATATGCGACATATCGGACGAAAAGACCAAACTGTACAGTAAGTGTTACTTATAGGCTCTACGGGAGTTTGGACAAGTTTGCTTGTTGATATTCTATTCTTTCAATACCTGGGCAGCCGTTACGTCCAGGTAGTACCACTGACGGCTTAAGGGTATCTGATGTGATCATTACCTACTGCTGGCGTATTCACGAGTTTTTAGAGTCCCACATAGAGGTTTCCTAACTCAAGCGAAACGAATTAGGGAACGTATGGAGATATGTGCAGTAGCTTGATTAAATACGAGTATATGATACCGTATTCTAATATAGCTTTATATGATATTAGCCGGATTATATATGTTATAACCGGATCATTGAATCAAGTGTTGATTTAATGATTTTATATATATATATATATATATGTATGTATGTATTTATATTAACTAATATTAAGCTCGCTTAAGATTTTCTTCTCTTTATATATATATATATATATATATATATATTTATATTTATATATATATATATATATATATTCATTTGTATCATGGTTGATGATACATGGAACATGGATGTGTGAGAATCACATTAGAGATAAAGATAACAAGATAATGATTTGTAAATGTGAATAAAAGAAAAGAAGAATGAGTCATGTTCTCTAGTTGCTTTGAGAAGTATTGAGAAGCCATGACTCATCTCCTTTCTTTATTTTATTCACACATAATCATCATTTTCTTGAGCTCGTCTCAATTTGAAGGTTCACTCATACTTCCAAGTTCATCTTCTTCATCTCCTCTCTAGTTTTTTCTAGGTTGAGAAAAAGAAAAGAAAAGAAATATTTTTAGTAAGCAAAATTCCTATTTCATCAATCTACACTACTCTAGCAAATTAGTATAGATTGTTCTCTTCACTAATATCTTGATTAGTGAAGAGAGAGCTTGAGTGAGAGTTGCCTCAAGGTGGATCATCTTCGACAACGAAGATTTCGAGCAAGCTCGTTCCATCTTTCAAGTGGAGTCAAAGAAGAGTTCTAGGACTACTACTCGGAGCATTTGAAGTGAAGGACTAGACTACAAAGGTTGTAGACTCTCTTCACTTAGTGTAGAACTTGTTTTGTTTAACTTTGAAACCCTAATTCTCTAATTCAATTCTTGTTTAGTATACTTAGCTCTCTAGATTTTTAAAATTGCATACTTGATGCTCATAAAACCCTAGTAGAGATGCTAAGACATACTTTCACTTCGATTTCCCGACACTACGACCCAGGAGTATTGCGTAAGTGTTAATATTTATTCCAATTCGAATGAAATTTTTGTTTTGATAAGTTCAAATTTAAATGATATACTTATATTTTAATGGTTAATATAAGTGTAGGAGCGGGTGGTGGAGCAGGCGGAGACATCGGAGATCAATTTTAGTGGATAGACCGATCCGATGCTACTGACCCTAGTCCTATACGCTGCACACAAAGGGCACCACGGAGGTTGGGAGGCCGGGGACTAGGTCCTAGCAGGGCCTATATGAAGTTGGTCTCCACTCCGGCGGTTACTTCTCCTACCCCCCGTGAGCGACGTTTGGAGCATGATGTTGCCACCTTGAAGACCACCGTCGAGGAGTTGAAGGAGAAGTTGGTACGTATATTACTTATTAGTAAAATATTATATCACATTATAGATAGTAACATATGCAATATTAGTAGCCTGAGCTTATTTGGTTTTAGACTTAGGTTTGATTAATCATACTTACATAAAACTATCTAATTAAACTGAACTCTATAATCATAACCATGCCACATCTTTCTTCATTTTGGTGTTTAAAAATCTATGATTATCCAAATTCAAAACTTGAGAAGAAAACATTTCTTTGTAAATTAGATAACTCCAAAACCAAGTATCCAATCAAAGCTAAATAATTAAGGAGAGATACGGGCTTACAAGTTAAAGTAAGTATCATTTCTACCTCCACTTAAAATAAACTACGTTTCCAAACTATATACCCAAGCTAGACCTAAGTCCCTAAGTATTCTTAGATTAGGGTATAAAAGCATAGCCCTAAATGTGTGGAATTTCAAGATGTATAAATTTTCATACATAACATATGAATTTTAACAGAACGTGTGGAATCTTAACAAAACATATATAAATTCATGGGTTCGCAATTTATTACACAAATACAAAATTTTACAGATGCGGCAGGCTCCTTCGGCTGCGGCTCTACATGCATCTCCTTCGGCTGCGGCTCCACAATCCACTATCTCAGCTGCGGTTGCACAGACCACTCTTACAGCTCCACGGCCCGCTCAGACTCCCGCATAATCTGCTCCTTCATTAGTCGGGTTTTTGACGACTCAGGATTGCACCGAGGAGCAGATGCGTCAGATTACGGCGATTATCAAAGGTGGAGGAGATGGACCGAGCTAGGGTAGCTTTATTTATATTTTTGAGGCTGTATGTACTTATTTGATACATATTGTATATATTTTGGACGATATTGGTGGTTGTTTGTATATTCACAATGATTTTAGATTGACTTCGTATTCTGTTTGTTTATTTTTTTTATATATTATGCGTGAAATGTTGTTTATGAATATTTCTGTATTTGGCTATGTGATATATATATATATATATATATATATATATATATATATATTATTGTTCACAAGGCGGGGAAAAAACGAGAAGCCCATTTTTAAAAAAAAATCCTGATATAATGTCTATACGGATTACTACGTAGGGGAAACTGTTGCACTTACGAATTAATCCGTAGGGGCAAGTTTTGCCCCTACACATTTCTCCGTAGGGAAAAAATATCAGTATATTTTGTCCCTATGGACTCAGTAATAGAGACAAAACTTGTCCCTACGATTTAAACCGAAGGGGAATTTATCAGGTCCTACGGACAACTCCATAAGAGTATTTATCAAATCCGACGGATAAATCCATAGGGGCAATTATTTTATTTTATAAACAGATAAATTAAATAATGATTATGTCCCTACGAAATAATCCACAGGGATAAATATCCCTACGGATTAAGACGTAGGGACAATTATTACTCCGCGGTGACATATTCAGAGCGAAGACTTACATCTGCGGTCTTTGGACTAACGGAGGAATTTTATGTTCCTACGGATATATCCGTTTGGGCAATGGTTTACACCTATGGCAAAATCCGTAGGGGCAAGTGATTATTATAGTAGTGTCTGTGTTGGGTGCTGGGATTTGAGTGGGGAGGAAATGATCTTTTGGGTCCTCTATGTATCTTTTTGTAGTGCTGAGCCTCGACATTGTTTAGGCTATGGCTGTGTTGTTGTTACTAGTAGCTAGGTTTGGATCCCGTTGTAGTGGGTGTTGTGCTTGGCTGGACTTGGTCGTTGGCTCATTGCTAGGGGCACGACTTTTCCTATTAGCGTTGGTTTATGTATTATGTCGAACTCTGGTTGTTTCATTGTATCTTTTTAATGAAGTATCGGCGGAAATAACTTTCAACCTCCGGAAAAAAAAAACAAAGAAGAGAAAAATAACACAAAACTAAGGCAAATGGAAAGATATAATATAACATTGCAAATTTAGCAAGCAAGGAATCTTAAAGATTGGAATAAGATACTGGATAATAAAAATAAAATAAAAAGAAATTGCCAATGCATCTCTATCAAGTATCAACATATCAAATGTTCCCTGAGTAACATTTTTTTACCGGAAGTGTGTCAGGACATGGCCTATAAAAACAAATCCTGTGCTCCCGCTCACTGATCACAAAGCCATGGCACCCCCTACACTGGCATTAGAAGACCCTCAAAGCCCTTCAACTTCTCTCCTCTCAAAATCAAGCAAACCACCGTCAACTCTCTACTTCACCTCCCTCACCGCCATCACTCTCCTCTCTTTCACCGCTGCTTTTGCCTTCGCCTTCCTCTTCTTCAACTCTCCCTATCCCCAAATTCATTCCAAAGCCGTGGCCCGCCCGCTCAAAAAGCTCGCTCGCCCCATTGTCATTCTCATCTCTTGTGATGGCTTTCGGTTTGGCTACCAATACAAGACCCCTACGCCTAATATTCACCGCCTCATCGCCGAAGGGACTGAGGCCGAACTAGGCCTCATTCCGGTCTTTCCGAGCGTAACGATCCCTAACCACTATTCGATCATTACTGGGCTTTACCCGGCTTATAGTGGTGTGGTCAACACGCATTTTTTTGACCCGGCAACTAACCAGACATTTTCTGCGGCCAACCATGACCCAAGGTTGTATTGAATATAAAATTTCGAACAGAAAAAAGTTTTACCAGATATTAAGTTTGTGGATAAGTTTTGCTAAACATATAATGAACCTTTAATTTTTTTTTTCATATTTTTTGAGGTTTGTAAACAAATACAAAAAAAATCAGTTTTTCAACGCAATATCATGCGTCAATTTAAATTTAATATTAACTGTACTGCAAATAAAAATGCATTTATGATATTAACTGAAAAAAAGCTGAAAGATTATTTTAACATGTTCAATTTCTGAAGTTTATGATAGCTATCTGAAAATGCTAAAATTTCATGGTATTCTAGTGATAACCCTACCTCAAAATTATAATTTAAAAGAGGAGGGGTTTAGTTATAAATATGCATGAAATCTTATCTCAACAACTATATATATATATATATATATATATATATATATATATATATATATCTTTGTCTAGCTATCTCCAAAAACTATATTGATTACAATCATGCTTCGTTCAAACCTGGTTCTTTGAATTTCTTTCCATGTAGAAGCCTGACACCACAATTCTACACAAAAGG
Source organism: Agapanthus africanus (assembly GCA_030015575.1). Taxonomy (NCBI): domain Eukaryota; kingdom Viridiplantae; phylum Streptophyta; class Magnoliopsida; order Asparagales; family Amaryllidaceae; genus Agapanthus; species Agapanthus africanus. Next base: position 169,249,968 of record JASDDO010000026.1, on the reverse strand, counting down.
TCTTGTAAGATCTCCTGATAGCCGAGTTCCTCAACCACACACAAACTAAAATTCTTTTCCTTCTATTTATTACATTGAATAGTTTGCATGCTATTAACACTGAAATTATTATTTTTTTTTAACAGGTTGTGGCTCGGCGAACCATTATGGCAGACCGCATCCAGGCAAGGGTACCCAGCTGCTGCATTGTACTGGGCCGGAGGAGAAGTGAAGAAAGGCAAATGGACCTGCCCTCCTAAATTCTGCCCTCAATTCAGCCCCTCGGTCCCTTTCGAAGATAGGATCGATACCATATTAAGCTACATGGATCTTCCTGGTGAGGAAATTCCAATTTTCACTGCACTTTATCTACCGGACCCGGACAGTCAGGGTCACAAATGGGGTCCAGATCACCCCGACATTACCAAAGCCATAGGTCACGTCGACAAAACCCTAGGCCGTCTCATCGCTGGCCTCGAAGAGCGAGAGATTTACGAAGATGTTACGGTAATTCTCTTAGGTGATCATGGCATGGTCTCTACTTGCGATAAAAAGTTCATTTTTCTTGAAGACTTAGCCCCATGGGTTGAGATACCAGCGAGCTGGGTGCAATCAGAGTGGCAAATTCTCGCCATAGAACCACCTCAAGGAGTTGATGCAGCCGAGGTGGTGGCCAAAATGAATAAAGGGTTGAGTTCAGGAGATGTTACGAATGGTGATAAGCTGGCAGTGTATCTAAAGGAGGACTTGCCTCGACGGTTCCATTATTTTGAGAGCGATCGGATCAGTTCGATCGTCGGATTAGTAGCTGAGGGTTACACGGTAGAGATTAATCGTGCGGAGGGGGCTGAGTGTGTGGGAGTGCATGGGTATGATAATATGTTGTTCTCGATGAGGAGCATCTTCGTAGGCCATGGTCCACGCTTTGCAAAGGGGAGAAAGATTCCATCTTTTGTGAACGTGGAGGTGTATAATATGATTACGGCAATTCTAGGGTTGGAGGGGGCTACTAATAATGGGACGAATTCCTTTGTGAATTCAGTTCTTTTGCCCACTTCATAAATATTATGCATCTCCGTCTTCACTGTGCTGAGTCTTTCCATGTACCAACCTGGGCTTATTGCCGTGTATGAGCATTAATTGAAAATGTTTTAAGCATTCGGTGCTTTTGAATTTTCTCAATTATCATTTATCACTTTTTGGTTCCTAATATCTGAGCAAATTTTTTAGTAGTATTAACATCTTTATTGTTTTCCTATTCAAAGATTCATGAAACTTACCTGTTGTAAAGCCTACAAAATACCATCATTTTCAATATTTTAGAATTAGGTTATTAAATAAACAAATTTATCTTTTTATCTAAAAGTGTTACTCTTGTGTCGTGAATTTGATATTTTGCCTCCGACTCATCCTTCGCGGATCCTCGCCCCGGTGATTTCTCTGAAAAATCTCCACCCCTTTACCCCTCACACAGGTTTTCATTTCGGCGAATCCTCTAAGGTTTTACGGCATCGATCATTTTACGATCGGTGGTCCAGTTATCCTCTCCGATTCCATTCGTGTTCTTTGCGGCTTTGATCTTTGCTACGCATCCCTTACCGCGTCAGTTGGTATCAGAGCACCAACCGTCCAGACGATGTTCAACCCTGTCACCCGTGAAGAATTCGACATCCTCCGCGGCGACTTAAACATCATCAACACCAACGTGCATGATCTCACCCAACAAATAGGAGAGATGATGAAGGTCACCCGAGATCGCTTCGGCGAATCATCAGAGGATCCTAAAGGGCCAACAGAAGATCTTCATCACCAAAATAAGCATGATGAAATACGTTCGCACAATACAGTAAGGGTTGGACATCGTCACACCGCTGCCGACCAACAACAAGATTTTACACAACGAAGCTGAAATGACTCACCTCCCCATGATCCTGACAGCGACGTCGACGAAGATGAAGTCCTTAATCATGAACCTCACGATCGTTGGCCAAGACGTTACTGTTAGATATAGATGCCATGAAGGCAATTATTGTAATTGTACATGGAGCTATATGGATAAAACATTTTTCCTTGAGATGATAGCATGCTATCCGATTTGCTTTATTATTCATGTGTGTATATTTTACTTGTTATTACGTATCACTATTAAATGTTGATAAAGTCCTTAAGATCTTTACTTAACTATCATGATTATGATGTGATCATACTAGTGGGGCATGGGTAATCATAAGCACATCCTTGAATGTTCCTAACCGTGAAAGTATCGAGACAGGATATCGGTACGCCAGAGTAGACTGTTGTATACGTTTATAAAGTACTCAACTAAATTATTTTTGGGCTAATCAAAGTATAATAAGTAGAAGGCAAAAAGGAAAAAAGATGCTTCACCGTACTTCAGTAATAAAAAGAGGGCAACTGAGATCATGTTCAGACTCCACAGCACGGGCATAATTCCATATATTTTATTTGCCTCATGCAGCAAGAGTGCAAAAATAGATAAAAACAAATATACATAGATTCCCTATCTTCCTAATTAGGTAATTAAGTTGGTGTAATTTTTGACAATTAATTTTTTGCTAAATGGCGGGAGGTACTGTTCACAATTAATCCAATAGCACGAGATACCCCTAAATTTAATTGATTTCCAAAATGACTTTTATAAATGTTTAATTAAAAATTATTTCCTTTTCTCTCTTTCTAAACCCACTACTACAAAGAAGGGTTGCCCCTACGGATATGTACGTAGGGGCGGAAAAATACCCCGTAGGTGCAAAGGCCGCAGGTGCAAGTTGAGGCCCTGAACTTGCCCCTACGGTTAAATTAGTGTACCTGCGGATATATGTGTAGGTCCAGTTGCCCCTACGGATTACGCCGTAGGGTATAAGATTTTATATTATTTTCGGTTTATTTTAATAAATTACTTGGCCCTACGGATATACCCGTAGGGGCATGTACAGCCCCCTACGGATATATGGGTAGGTACTTTTCCGTAGGGGCACAAATTCATGATTCCTGACATGTTGCCCCTACGGATAACGCCGTAGGGGAGAGTAAGTGGCCCCTACGGATATAGCCGTAGGGGCTTTCCCAACCCCCTGGCACTGAGATCTGGGGGAAATATCAGTTACTGCTGATATTTTGCCCCTACGGACATATCCGTAGGGGTAGCATTTGTGCCTACGGATTAATCCGTAGGTACATATTGTCTGAAATTTTTTTTTAAAAATGGGCTGCTTGATTTTTTCCCGCCCTGTGTACAATAATATATACATCAATCAAATCATATATTGCAGTATTCATAATCATATCTCACGCATATATATAATATACAAAAGAAACACAAAAACTGAATATGATATAAATACAAACCAATATCAATATCGTTTCAAAATGTAGTACAATGTGTATGATATAAATAAATACATGTTTCAAAAAAAAAGAACCAAAAATCTACCCTAGCTCGGTCCAGCTCCACCTCTGAATAACGATAGAATAACGCGCGCCTGCTCCTCGGTCAATAAACTCTGCAATTCGTCGCGAGCGGGAGTCTGAGTGGGCGGTGGAGCTACAGGAGCTGTCTGCGGAACCGCAGCCGATGTAGTGGCTTGTGGAGCCGCAGCCGAAGGAGATGCGTGTGGAGGCTCGGCCGATCTACCCTGTCGCGTCTGGATATAACGTGTGTAAGAAGCGTGTAAGAACTGTTTATTATTCGAATTCGTATCATTATTAAGTTATTTCGAAACCCTGTTTGGATATCTAGTTTGGAAAAGCGTTGTTTATTTCAATTACATATGTATGTATGATTAATCAAACTTAAGTCTAAAACCAAATAAGCTCAAGCTACGTACTAATTATGGATATGTTGATATGTATATAATATGAAATGATATTTTATTATAAAGTAGTATACATACCAGCATCTCCTTCAACTCCTGAATGCTGGCCCTCAAGCTATCCAGTTCATGATGGACATGCCGGTCACTGGAGACGGAGGAAGTAACCGCCGGGGTGGAGTCCAACCTCATATGGGCCCTGCTAGAGCCCAGTCCTCGGCCTCTCTCCCAACCTCCGTAGTGCCGTCCGTGTGCGGCGTCCAGGACTGGGGTCAGCAGCCTCGAATGTTGCCTTCCCCCTACCAACTGTCAGAACATTATATTTAGCACATACTGGTCTATAAAATTGACAAGAAATACCAAAATCAACAAATTATTAAACATTTTTTTAGATATTACTCACACCCCTAAAATTATTAAACATTTTCCAAATACCCCCAACTAGTTAGGTGACTTCATGTTTATTTTTTTCAATGTAATTTATTTATGAGTGTTGTTGGATGATTTAACTGTCGATTTTGTGCATTTGATAATTGTTCACTATCTTCTTTTCATCCAAAAACATCTTTTTCCTTTCACAATGCTATCAATATTTTCTTCTATCTTAACATCATATCACTCTCCATGCTTTGGACAAATGATTATGATGAAATAGATTAAGTTGGTGGAGATGTGAGTTAACATACTTAATTAATGGACCATGAGTATTTCGTGGGTCGTGTGATTGTCACTAACTCTGTTACTCTTTAAATTTTTTAAATATCCCCGGATACCATTAAATGCATGATAGTTAACTTTAACAAAAACCATTTAAAAAAATATCCTCATGATCTATTCTTATTTCTCACTTGCTCTCAAATCTCCACCTTTCCCCTCATCCCCAACCCTTCAAGAAAAAGATTGCTTGATCAAATTGGGTTTTCTTATAAAATTTGATTAACTTATGTTTTCTATTTTGTAAGATTCGATTGATTTGGATTTTTTAGATTAAGAATTGCTTAATGTTAAGCTACTCTTGAGTTAGAATTTACTAAAAATTTGGTTATTTTATATTAGGGTTTGTTGATTTGAAATAAATAAAGAATAAGAGGAGATAATAAGAAATAAAGAGTTTATAAGAACAAAAAGGCAGATAAAAGAATTAGAATGAATAAGATGAAAATTTGAGAAAAAAGATGTGAAGGCGGAATTTTGTTGGGTTGTGATGATGATGATCGAGAAAAAGAAGATGGTGATGGAAGGGTAACGTTGGTATTTTTAAGAAAAAGAAGATGGTGATGGAAGGGTAACGTTGGTATTTTTAATAAATAAATTACATTAAAAAAATAAACATAAATTAGCACCTAACTAGTTGAAGGGCATTAGGAAACGTTTAAGAATTTTGGTGTGTGACTAATATCGAAAAAATAACGGGGGTGTATAATAAAGAGAGGAAGAAATATTTTTTAGTTAAATATTTATAAAGGATATTTTAGGAATCAATTAAACCTAGGGTATTTCTTGCCATTGGAATAGTTAAGAAGGGTATTTTCTGCCATTTAGCCAAAATTATCGGAAAATTACACCAACTTAATACCTAACTAGGAAGGCAGGGAATCTATGTGTATTTGTTTTTATTTATTTTTCTTTGCACTTGTGCTGCGTGAGGCGAATAAAATAAATGGAAATATGCCCATGCTGTCCAAGGAGTTTGAACATGATCTCACGTGCCCTCTTTTTCATTACAGAAGTATCATGAAGCATCTTTTTTTTCTTTTTGGCTTCCACTTATTATACTTTGATTAGCTCAAAAACAATTTAGCTGAGTATTTTCATGTTAAGAAGAGTCAACATATATTACGGTAAAAGAAAAATATTTGCAATATTGGAAATGACAAAAGATACCCTTTAATAAGAAACCGAGAACATAGGTATCAGAACACAAAGCCAAGACTATCTTGATTGATGATTGTGGATGCTAGATTTGCATAATTGTGTGACACTTTAAGTGGATTCGGAGTGAATAGGAATAAGCATGGTGTCAGATTATGGAGATGGGACACAAATGGTATTTTCTCGATCAAATCGGTGTATTCGGTGTAAAATTGTTGGGTGTGAAGGTTGCAAATGTCGGTATTATTTGGAGAAGTCGAGTGCCCTTTTGGGATAAAATTTCTTTTGGCTTACTTTAAATAATGTGATACTAACGGGGGATAATTTGCTTAGAAGGAACTTGGTTGTCTCATATGGATGTGTTTTTTGCAGCCTTCATGATGAATCGGTTGATCATCTTTTTTTCTTTTGCCCTTTGACGATAAATGTGTGGATTTGGGCATGTGATCTTTTCCATATCCATTCGAGGGATTTGGTGTGTTTGTTTTGGTGGGTGATTGGAGAATACGTAATATTCCGTTACGACGTAAAGAGCATTAGGATAGGCTTGTGGCGTCGGTGTTGTGGTCTTTATGGCTACATCGGAATGATTGTTGTTTTAATAATATGAGCTTTAACTTTCAATCTATAACTGATGCTATTTCTTGATTGTGGGTGTTCTGGGCAGGTTGAATAAGAGATGAAGTTTCTTTCAACCGAGCAACTTTTTGGAGCTCCCTCTGAGACCGAGGAGCATACTGATAAGCAGCAGGGGCCTTGATGGGCTGGTCTGTGTTGGGTGCTGGGATTCGAGTGGGGAGGACATGATCTTTTGGGTCCACTATGTATCTTTTTGTAGTGCCGAGCCTGTGCATTATTAGGCTATGGCTATGTGTTGTTATTGTTGTGAGTGTGTCTTGTATATCGAGACTGCTTAAGGTTGAGCCGGCCCATACTTGTCATGAGCTGTCTTATACACCTAGAGAATAAAGATGATTAAAGGCACTCTATGAGCCATCTCAACAAGGGATGAGCTGTCTCAACACAGATTTGAGCCGTCTCATAGAGACAGAGAACTCAAGAAGCGTTTGAGCCGGCTTAAGGAGTCTGTTGCAGTTCGGTTGTGGAAATCAAGTTTCGATTTTATCTCGAAAATTAGATTTGGGTGGCAGTTTCGTAACTAAGTATATTCTTATTATATATCTGATTTGTATAGGGTATAAATAGAATATTGGGGTTAAAGTTTAAGTAATGTTTTATCATTTAGTTAAAGGGAGACAAAGCGACGGCTCCATAAACGATCAAGGCTTTATTGCACTACTAAAATAGGGGGTTGCCCCTACGGATATTGAAATCCGTAGGGGCAGATTTATGTTGACCCTACAGATTAAGCCGTAGGGCTAGAAGGTTGCCTCTACGGTCCAAGGCGTTCAAGAGTAAAAATATTAAATCTTAATTTGGTGTTTGCCCCTACGGAGCCGCAAACCAAGAACCTACGGACAAATCCGTAGGGGTATCTAAATAGCGATTTAATTAAAAAGGCACAGATCGCCTACGCTGATTATCTCTTTCTCTCTCTCGATCGCGCGCGAACCCAAAATCCCCAAATCACCCCCGCCGTTCTCGTCACCGTTCTTCCTCGTCGCCGTTCTCGTCGTCGCCTCCATTTCGTCGTCGCCACCGATCGATCGTCTCCTTCACCGAACAGGTTAGTAAATCTTCAATTAAACAAAATTTTGATTGTTTTAGGGCTAGGGTTCATGGCTGGAGCTGGGGTTGCGGTTGGGGTTGGGGTTCGGCAGCGGTTGCGGTTGGGGTTGGGGTTGGGGTTAGGGTTAGGGTTGGGGTTCGGCTGGGGCTGGGGCTGGGGTTAGGGTTAGGGTTAGGGTTTAGCTGGGGCTGGGGCTGGGGCTGGGGTTAGGTTGGGGCTAGGCTGGGCTGGGGCTGGGGCTGGGCTGGGGCTGGGGCTAGGGTTAGGTTGGGGTGGGGGTTGGGGTGGTGCTGGGCTGGGGCTGGGGCTGGGGTTAGGGTTAGGTTGGGGTTGGGGTTTGCTGAATTTGGCAAACCTGAGAGGAATTTCCAGCAATTTTAGCCTAGTTTGATTACTAAAATTATTGTTGATCGAGAAAATCTTGGGTCCTTCTAATCAAACATTGTTTGTTACTGTATGTCAACGAGTACTAATAAAAGAAAAAACCGATTTCAAGTGGAAATTAGGTATGTACAATGTTCTAATATAATTTGTATTTCTTGCCATCATCAAACATATAAAATTACTAATATGAAATGGAAAATAAATAAATAAATAATGAAAGCTTTGGCATATATGTAAAATCCCTTGTTACTTTTTCTTGGTTGCCTAACTTTGAAAATTCTATCTATTAAATTAGACATACTCTAAAAAGAATGATATTACAAGAATTTGACTTGGTGGAGACTTACATCATTAATAGAAATATGAAAGTGTAAGGACGTTCTTTACCTTCGTTAGGGTTCGGTTGGGATGGGGCTGGGGCTAGCTAGGGCTTAGGCTTCATCACCTGATATAGCGAAATACAAAGCGTATTTCAGTACACCCGACCTCATTGAGTTTCCTATTGAAGTTCCCAGTCAAACGACATGTGCATATTTTTATTCGCCATGAAATCCCAATTATCAAGCTACCGAGGACGAAAAGCCACCTTTGTTAGTCGAGAGTCATGGTAATAGACTTGTCATTATAGATCATAGTCAATTATTTTTCCTATCATTTTCTTGATCCAGATGCTAATCAACTTGTTAATTAGTTACTGTTTTTATGACGTATTTGTTTATATTTGTTGACAGTGGCCTTTCTTTTGGATGAACATGTTTTTTTGATGCATGTTTCAGTCATGTGAATTCATATGTTGTGTATAACACTTTATGATATCAGTATCCTACATTTGTAGTTTTAATTGTTGATTGTTATAGATGAATGCCATTGCAATAATAGTTTTTGGTAGATGAATGCCATTGCAATATAGGATGATCAGTTCTATCAATCTTGATCTCAATGGTTTAAAATCATGTTACACATACAACACGAATGCACAACAAATGCATCATTAGAGAGTAATTCAAGATGTTCAAGTTAAAACCAATATATGATACTCGATGATAATATGAAACCTTCATATTCTCATCGATACTCATATATGAAACTAAAAGCGCCACTTAGTCCCCGTCTATCGGTTAACATACGTGTGATGTTCGTCGTGACATAGAACTATACAAAGGTTGTTAAATATCGGACGGTATAGCTCGATACTAACAACCGTTGTATAGTCTATGCGACGAGAAGATTCAATCGTATGGTAACCGATAGATTTGTCCCGTGTGGACAAGTTAGGAATGTATAAAGCAAACACCTTCATTCACTTGTGTTTTCATTCGTTTCGAGATATTTCGTCGGTACCTTTCCGCTGGTTCTCTGTGTACAAAGATAGATTAGATGTTCATTTCAACGTTGTTTCACAGCTTTGAAATGATTATTTATTCTATTACAGTGTACTCGGATAACAGCGGGGAGGTGCTGCCGAAATTTACTCGAAACGGTTGAAAGCACAAGTGATGGGTGTTTGCTCTATACATTCTTAATGGGATAGAAGCCTTACCCCCGACAGCCGGAACACACACATACAACAAGAATACACAACAAACGCATCATTAGAGAGTGATTCGAGATGTTCAAGTTAAAACCAATATATGATACTTGATGATAATATGAAACCTTCATATTCTCATCGATACTCATATATGAAACTAAAAGCGCCACTTGGTCCCCGTCTATCGGTTAACATACGTGCGATAATTTATTCTTTTCAATGACAAATGCACACACAAAGCATATACACGGATTTTCTCCTTTGTCAGTAACTATCCCGTTCTTATATTTCTCAATATAGTCAGCATAACCTACAATTTATATGTTATACAGTCTAATATAGCCCATGAGTACGTCAGAGTTAAGGACTGAATGTATGTGGATTGGCAACAACGTATGCAACCTAAGTTTGTCGCAGGAGTTGCTGCTTTCCTTGAATTTGCACGCGCACATAATAAGATCATAATAGAGAAGATTCTCTGTCCGTGCGATAGATGTGGCAAAAAGTATTGGCAGAAGGTAGAATTGGCAGAGCTTCATATTGTAAAATATGGGTTTACTAGACTTTATACAATTTGGAAATATCACGGGGAAGGAGAAGAATGCAGTACTGCGGCAGAAGAAGAAGGAGAACACGATAATGCGGCAGGAGAAGAAGAAGAATTCGGTAATGCGGCAGAAGGAGAAGACGGTAATTTATTTCCATCAGAAGAAATGGAGGATATGGTAGAGGTTGCCCTAGGTGAATCTATTCCTACCGAAGATGACATTCCTTCCGGTCAAGGACCGCTTGCGGATAAATATGAAAATTTCATGAATGATGCTAGGAAACCAATTTATGAGAATGCGAAGTATTCCACTCTCTCATGGTTCGTCCAACTTTTTCAGATTAAGTGCCTAAATGGATGGAGCAACAAGTCATTCACAATGCTTCTTTCGTTCTTGAAAGATTCTATGCCTCCGGGAAATAACGTGCCCGACAGCTGGTACGGAGCCCAGAAGATGATGTCTGATTTGGGTCTAAAGTGCGAGAAGATTCAAGCATGTCCTAAAAATTGCGTGTTGTACCGGGAAGAGAATTCAGATTTGAAAGAGTGTCCAACATGCGGAGAGGCCAGGTATAAACCGAAAGATTCTGATAAGAAGCCTGATATACCTGTCAAGATAGCACGATACTTTCCCATAACATAGAGGCTACAGAGACTATTCAGGTGCAAGAAAACAGCCGAGGCAATGATTTGGCATCACCGTGCTCCTCCAAGTGAAGATGGAAAAATGAGCCATCCAAGAGATTCACCGGCATGGAAGGATTTCGATAGGAGGCACGCAATATTCAGTAGCGATCCTCGCAATGTCCGGCTCGGACTGGCTACTGATGGCTTCTGCCCATTCAACTATATGGCTGAAAGTCACAGCACATGGCCCGTTGTAATGATAATTTATAATCTGTCGCCTTGGTTGGCTATGGACCAATCATACTTTATGATGCCTCTTCTTATCGACGGACCAAACTCACCGGGGAACAATATTGACGTCTATCTCCAACTTTTGATCGAGGAGTTGAAATCTTTGTTCATTGATGGTGTAGAGACATATGATGCAAACACAAATACAACCTTCATACTGCGTGCGGCTCTAATGTGGACAATTAATGACTTTCCTGCGTATGGAATGCTATCAGGTTGGTCCGTACATGGTCACAAAGCATGTCCTCATTGCCATGAACACACAACATCGAAATTCTTGAATTTTAGCAGGAAGGTTTGTTATTGCGGCCATCGACGTTTCCTGCCTCCAGACCACCCCTATAGGTTAGACACGGTTCACTTTGATGGTCATCAAGAGCTTCTTGGACCTCCATCCCCATTGTCCAGAGAGGACGTGACTGCTAAATGGGATGGTTACAATAATATGACCTTTGGGATAGATCCGACGAAACAGGTCAAACCACCATTTTGGAACAAATTAAGCATTTTCTTCGAGCTTCCGTACTGTTCTACAAATTTAGTGCGTCATTGTCTGGATGTCATGTATATAGAGAAGGGAGTATCAGAACACATACTTAACTTGCTTGTTTGTAAAGACGGGAAATCGAAAGACAACCTGAATGCTCGGATGGATCTACAAGAGTGGGGAATAAGAAGTGAATTGCACCCTAGACCGGTAGCGGGTAAACCGGGCAAGTTTGTACTTCCCAATGCCGCTTATCATAAGTCACAACCGGAGAAGAAAAGATTCCTGCAGGCGTTGCATGATTTGAAAGTTCCCACAGGTTTCTCAGGATCATTCAGCAAGAAAATAAAAATTGTGAAGGGCAAGACCGATGGGCTGAAAAGTCATGATCACCATGTTATCGTGGAGCACCTTCTTCCATTAGCCCTCAGGACTTCTCTCCCCGAATCGGTTGGTCTAGTAATCAACGACCTATGTTGTTTTTTCAGGGAGTTGTGTGCTAAAACACTGGAGGTTGTGAAGCTGGATAAACTAGAAAATTCTATTGCGTTGATACTTTGCAAGTTTGAGCGTATTTTCCCACCGTCATTCTTCGATATCATAATACACTTGACGGTTCATCTTGCAATTGAGGTGAAGTTAGCCGGACCGGTACAATATCGATGGATGTATCCCGTCGAGAGGTACGTGTAATTTTTCGTTTCGCGCAATTTATAAATTTATTGTTGTCCTGTAAGCCAGTATTTATTTATTCAACATATTTTCATTAGGTACCTCTACACTCTTAAGAAGTATATACGCAATAAAAATCGACCAGAGGGTTCTATCATGCAAGCTTATCTTCTTGATGAAGCAACCACATTTTGTTCCCGCTATCTGGACGAGAACATTGAGATAAGACTTAACCGGCCACGAAGAATTCAAGACGGGCCATATGGTAAAACCGAGTATAAGAGGGTAGACACTATGTTTATCAACAAGATATACCGGTTTATCTTGCTTAATTGCGCATGTCTTGAACAAATTAGAGAGTAAGTTTTTTTGGATTAATTGTTATATCTGTGTTTGTGTGTGTATGAAATGATATAATATTAATGTCACCATTATTTGTCGAAAACAGAATTCATTTTAACGAGGTACGTGAAGGGCATCCTGATTGGAACGAAGAACGATTGGAAAAATATCATCAGGATAATTTTTGTGATTGGGTCACAGATCATGTAAGTTATTCGAATAATATTTTATTGCTATCAGTTTTAATCTAAACTTGTATCGTTATGTATTTGTCGTAAAATTTATTTTGTTAGATCCACGATCTGAACTTGTCTGCATCATTTGCGAGTGTTTCAAGATGTTTAGCTCAATTTCCTAGTATGGAGGTTGCATATTACAAAGGATTTGGTGTCCTTGGATACAAATTCGAAGTTAAGGACATAGAAACATCTAGAACCATTCAGAATAGTGGGATTGCGACGGTAGGATCGGACGGTGTGATTTATTATGGGTACTTAAATTGTATACTCGGCATCCACTATCCCGGACGATCAGAACCCTTTTATATATTCCAGTATACTTGGTACGATACGCGAACCGATACGGACAGGTGGAGAAGCAATCTTGGGACTTGAAAAGATGAATATGGATTGACCAGTGTGAACACACTTCGATTTTACAGTCAGGAAGATCCGTTTATCTTTCCGAACCAAGCGTTTCAAGTATACTACTCACAGTGTTTGAAGCATTCGGGATGGAGTGTTGTATGCCGATGGAAACCCAGAGATGTTTACGATGTCCCAGAATTCGAGGACAGCGATGAGGACGAAGAAGAGAGAAGGCTTAAAGTGCTCCGACCGTCTGTTTCGAAAGACGGGTTATTTTCGACCGATCATGAAGTTACGTGGGTTAGAAATGACATCGACGATGAAATCCAAGTAGATATGTATAATGCGCCCACGAAACGAAAAAGGTTATCAGTAATGTTATATTATTACTTCAAATTTTACGTTCTATACATATATAGTCAATACTTTTAATGATTGTCTAATGCGTCCACGAACCGTTTATCTAGATTTGATGACGATATTAGGAGCAGCGAGGGGCGGCAGGAGCTCCAGCCGCGGCAGAGGCAGAGGCAGAGGCAGAGCGGTTCTGCCGCCCGGAGAGCTGCGTAGGGAGCTTCAGAGGGCCGGTCTTGCACCCAGATCGGAGACCCCTTCGGATGCCTCCTTCCGTATGGATTTTGCCACACCTTCAGGTATACTGCACGCATATCCATTTTGAATGTAATATTACAGATATTCATGCCTGTTTATATCAAAATTACTTATATTGTCAATATTTGATTGTCTAGTTGTTGGTGATGCGTCCACATCTGGGGTAGAGGCCACTCCCGCTCCTCCAGGTATGTTTATATATCATATAGTGCATGTATATTAATTTAGAATGTTATATCATAAATATACATACATTCCTTTTGCTCTTACTTAACAATTTTTATTATTGTCTAGCTGTAGGTGGTGACACCACCGCACCTGCGGGTATGTTTATATATCTTATAGTGCATGCATATTGATTTAGAACGTTATATTATTGATCTATACATTCTTTTTGCAATTACTTATATAATATATTTTTAATTGTCTAATTATAGGTGGTGCGTCCACATCTTCCGCAGGGCCACTCCTGCCGCTTGCATACCCTCCGTATCGTCTGCAGGTTAGTATGAATAAATATAAAATATTTATTCATTTTACATATGCTCTATAGAATAAATATGAACTTCATAAAAATTTAGCGTCAATGTTTATTTCAACATTTTCTAGTTGGAGAGGATGCGTCCGCATCCGGGACCCCGGTTGTTCCTCACCGGAGGAACTATCGTCAAGAGAGGTATTTCCTGCCATTTAGCCAAAATTATCGGAAAATTACACCAACTTAATACCTAACTAGGAAGGCAGGGAATCTATGTGTATTTGTTTTTATTTATTTTTCTTTGCACTTGTGGTGCGTGAGGCGAATAAAATAAATGGAAATATGCCCATGCTGTCCAAGGAGTTTGAACATGATCTCACGTGCCCTCTTTTTCATTACAGAAGTATCATGAAGCATCTTTTTTTTCTTTTTGGCTTCCACTTATTATACTTTGATTAGCTCAAAAACAATTTAGCTGAGTATTTTCATGTTAAGAAGAGTCTACATATATTACGGTAAAAGAAAAATATTTGCAATATTGAAAATAAAAAAAGATACCCTTTAATAAGAAACCGAGAACATAGGTATCAGAACACAAAGCCAAGACTATCTTGATTGATGATTGTGGATGCTAGATTTGCATAATTGTGTGACACTTTAAGTGGATTCGGAGTGAATAGGAATAAGCATGGTGTCAGATTATGGAGATGGGACACAAATGGTATTTTCTCGATCAAATCGGTGTAATCGGTGTAAAATTGTTGGGTGTGAAGGTTGCAAATGTCGGTATTATTTGGAGAAGTCGAGTGCCCTTTTGGGATAAAATTTCTTTTGGCTTACTTTAAATAATGTGATACTAACGGGGGATAATTTGCTTAGAAGGAACTTGGTTGTCTCATATGGATGTGTTTTTTGCAGCCTTCATGATGAATCGGTTGATCATCTTTTTTTCTTTTGCCCTTTGATGATAAATGTGTGGATTTGGGCATGTGATCTTTTCCATATCCAAGGGATTTGGTGTGTTTGTTTTGGTGGGTGATTGGAGAATACGTAATATTCCGTTACGACGTAAAGAGCATTGGGATAGGCTTGTGGCGTCGGTGTTGTGGTCTTTATGGCTACATCGGAATGATTGTTGTTTTAATAATATGAGCTTTAACTTTCAATCTATAACTGATGCTATTTCTTGGTTGTGGGTGTTCGGGGCAGGTTGAATAAGAGATGAAGTTTCTTTCAACCGAGCAACTTTTTGGAGCTCCCTCTGAGACCGAGGAGCATACTGATAAGTAGCAGGGGCCTTGATGGGCTGGTCTGTGTTGGGTGCTGGGATTCGAGTGGGGAGGACATGATCTTTTGGGTCCACTATGTATCTTTTTGTAGTGCCGAGCCTGTGCATTATTAGGCTATGGCTATGTGTTGTTATTGTTGTGAGTGTGTCTTGTATATCGAGACTGCATAAGGTTGAGCCGGCCCATACTTGTCATGAGCTGTCTTGGACACCTAGAGCATAAAGATGATTAAAGGCACTCTATGAGCCATCTCAACAGGGGATGAGCTGTCTCAACACGGATTTGAGCCGTCTCATAGAGACAGAGAACTCAAGAATCGTTTGAGCCGGTTTAAGGAGTCTGTTGCAGTTCGGTTGTGGAAATCAAGTTTCGAGTTTATCTCGAAAATTAGATTTGGGTGGTAGTTTCGTAATTAAGTATATTCTTATTATATATCTGATTTGTATAGGGTATAAATAGAATATTAGGGTTAAAGTTTAAGTAATGTTTTATCATTAAGCTAAAGGGAGACAAAGCGACGGCTCCATAAACGATCAAGGCTTTATTACACTACTAAAATAGGGGGTTGCCCCTACGGATATTGAAATCCGTAGGGGCAGATTTATGTTGGCCCTACGGATTAAGCTGTAGGGCCAGAAAGTTGCCCCTACGGTCCAAGGCGTTCAAGAGCAAAAATATTAAATCTTAATTTGGTGTTTGCCCCTACGGAGCCGCAAACCAAGGACCTACGGACAAATCCGTAGGGGTATCTAAATAGCGATTTAATTAAAAAGGCACAGATCGCCTACGCTGATTATCTCTTTCTCTCTCTCTCGATCGCGCGCAAACCCAAAATCCCCAAATCTCTCCCGCCGTTCTCATCGTCGCCACCGCCGTTCTCGTCACCGTTCTTCCTTGTCGCCATTCTCGTCGTCGCCTCCATTTCGTCGTCGCCACCGATCGATCGTCTCCTCTACCGCACAGGTTAGTAAATCTTTAATTAAACAATTTTTTGATTATTTTAGGGCTAGGGTTCATGGCTGGGGCTGGGGTTACGGTTGGGGTTGGGGTTCGGCAGCGGTTGTGGTTGGGGTTGGGGTTGGGGTTAGGGTTACGGTTGGGATTCGGCTGGGGCTGGGGCTGGGGCTGGGGCTGGGGTTAGGGTTAGGGTTGGGGTTTAGCTGGGGCTGGGGCTGGGGATGGGGTTAGGCTGGGGCTGGGCTGGGCTGGGGCTGGGGCTGGGCTGGGGCTGGGGCTAGGGTTAGGTTGGGGTTGGGGTGGGGCTGGTCTGGGGCTGGGGCTGGGGTTAGGGTTAGGTTGGGGTTGGGGTTTGCTGAATTTGGCAAACTTAAGAGGAATTTCCAGCAATTTTAGCCTAGTTTGGTTACTAAAATTATTGTTGATCGAGAAAATCTTGGGTCCTTCTAATCAAATATTGTTTGTTACTGTATGTCAACGAGTACTGATAAAAGAAAAAACCGATTTCAAGTGGAAATTAGGTATGTACAATGTTCTAATATAATTTGTATTTCTTGCCATCATCAAACATATAAAATTACTAATATGAAATGGAAAATAAATAAATAAATAATCAAAGCTTTGGCATGTATGTAAAATCCCTTGTTACTTTTTCTTGGTTGCCCAACTTTGAAAATTCTATCTATTAAATTAGACATACTCTAAAAAGAATGATATTGCAAGAATTTGACTTGGTGGAGACTTGCATCATTAATAGAAATATGAAAGTGTAAGGACGTTCTTTACCTTCGATAGGGTTCGGTCGAGATGGGGCTGGGGCTAGCTAGGGCTTAGGCTTCATCACCTGATATAGCGAAATACAAAGCGTACTTCATTACACCCGACCTCATTGAGTTTCCTATTGAAGTTCCCGGTCAAACGATATATGCATATTTTTATTCGCCATGAAATCCCAATTATCAAGCTACCGAGGACGAAAAACCACCTTTGTTAGTCGAGAGTCATGGTAATAGACTTGTCATTATAGATCATAGTTAATTATTTTTCCTATCATTTTCTTGATCCAGATGCTAATCAACTTGTTAATTAGGTACTGTTTTTATGACGTATTTGTCTATATTTGTTGACAGTGGCCTTTCTTTTGGATGAACATGTTTTTTTGATGCATGTTTCAGTCATGTGAATTCATATGTTGCGTATAACACTTTATGATATCAGTATCCTACATTTGTAGTTTTAATTGTTGATTGTTATAGATGAATGCTATTGCAATAATAGTTTTTGGTAGATGAATGCCATTGCAATATAGGATGATCAGTTCTATCAATCTTGATCTCAATGGTTTAAAATCATGTTACACATACAACACGAATGCACAACAAATGCATCATTAGAGAGTAAATCAAGATGTTCAAGTTAAAACCAATATATGATACTCGATGATAATATGAAACCTTCATATTCTCATCGATACTCATATATGAAACTAAAAGCGCCACTTAGTCCCCGTCTATCGGTTAACATACGTGCGATGTTCGTCGTGACATAGAACTATACGAAGGTTGTTAAATATCGGACGGTATAGCTCAATACTAACAACCGTCGTATAGTCTATGTGACAAGAAGATTCAATCGTATGTTAACCGATAGATTTGTCCCGTGTGGGTAAGTTAGGAATGTATAAAGCAAACACCTTCATTCACTTATGTTTTCATTCGTTTCGAGATATTTCGTCGGTACCTTTCCGCTGGTTCTCCGTATACAAAGATAGATTAGATGTTCATTTCAACGTTGTTTCACAGCTTTGAAATGATTATCTATTCTATTACAGTGTACTCGGAGAACAGCGGGGAGGTGCTGCCGAAATTTACTCGAAACGGTTGAAAGCACAATTGATGGGTGTTCGCTCTATACATTCTTAATGGGATAAAAGCCTTACCCCCGACAGCCGGAACACACACATACAACAAGAATACACAACAAACGCATCATTAGAGAGTGATTCGAGATGTTCAAGTTAAAACCAATATATGATACTCGATGATAATATGAAACCTTTATATTCTCATCGATACTCTTATATGAAACTAAAAACGCCACTTAGTCCCCGTCTATCGGTTAACATACGTGCGATAATTTATTCTTTTCAATGACAAACGCACACACAAAGCATATACACGGATTTTCTCATTTGTCAGTAACTTTCCCGTTCTTATATTTCTCAATATAGTCAGCATAACCTACAACTTATATGTTATACAGTCTAACATGGCCCATGAGTACGTCAGAGTTAAGGACTGGATGTATGTGGATTGGCAACAACGTATGCAACCTAAGTTTGTCGCAGGAGTTACTGCTTTCCTTGAATTTGCACGTGCATATAATAAGATCATAATAGAGAAGATTCTCTGTCCGTGCGATAGATGTGGCAATAAGTACTGGCAGAAGATAGAATTGGAAGAGCTTCATATTGTAAAATATGGGTTTACTAGACTTTATACAACTTGGAAATATCACGGGAAAGGAGAAGAATGCAGTACTGCGGCAGAAGAAGAAGGAGAACACGATAATGCGGCAGGAGAAGAAAAAGAATTCGGTAATGCGGCAGAAGGAGAAGACGGTAATTTATTTCCATCAGAAAAAATGGAGGATATGATAGAGGCTGCCCTAGGTGAATCTATTCGTACCGAAGATGACATTCCTTCCGGTCAAGGACCGCGTGCGGATAAATATGAAAATTTCATGAATGATGCTAGAAAACCAATTTATGAGAATGCGAAGTATTCCACCCTCTCATGGTTCGTCTAACTTTTCCATATTAAGTGCCTAAATGGATGGAGCAACAAGTCATTCACAATGCTTCTTTCGTTCTTGAAAGATTCTATGCCTCCGGAAAATAACGTGCCCGACAGCTGGTACGGAGCCCAGATGATGATGTCTGATTTGGGTCTAAAGTGCGAGAAGATTCAAGCATATCCTAAAAATTGCGTGTTGTACCGGAAAGAGAATTCAGATTTGAAAGAGTGTCCAACATGCGGAGAGGCCAGGTATAAGCCGAAAGATTCTGATAAGAAGCCTGATATACCTGTCAAGGTAGCATGATACTTTCCCATAACACAGAGGCTACAGAAGCTATTCAGGTGCAAGAAAACAGCCGAGGCAATGATTTGGCATCACCGTGCTCCTCCAAGTGAAGATGGAAAAATGAGCCATCCAAGAGATTCACCGGCATCGAAGGATTTCGATAGGAGGCACGCAATATTCAGTAGCGATCCTCGCAATGTCCGGCTCGGACTGGCTACTGATGGCTTCTGCCCATTCAACTATATGGCTGGAAGTCATAGCACATGACCCGTTGTAATGATAATTTATAATCTGTCGCCTTGGTTGGTTATGGACCAATCATACTTTATGATGCCTCTTCTTATCGACGGACCAAACTCACCGGGGAACAATATTGACGTCTATCTCCGACCTCTGATCGAGGAGTTGAAATCTTTGTTCATTGATGGTGTAGAGACATATGATGCAAACACAAATACAACCTTCATACTGCGTGCGGCTCTACTGTGGACAATTAATGACTTTCCTGCGTATGGAATGCAGTCAGGTTGTTCCGTAAATGGTCACAAAGCATGTCCTCATTGCCATGAACACACAACATCGAAATTCTTGAATTTTAGCAGGAAGGTTTGTTATTGCGGCCATCGACGTTTCCTGCCTCCAGACCACCCCTATAGGTTAGACATGGTTCACTTTGATGGTCATCAAGAGCTTCTTGGACCTCTATCCCCATTGTCCAGAGAGGACGTGACTGCTAAATGGGATGGTTACAATAATGTGACCTTCGGGATGGATCCGACGAAACAGGTCAAACCACCATTTTGGAACAAGTTAAGCATTTTCTTCGAGCTTCCGTACTGGTCTATAAATTTAATGCGTCATTGTCTGGACGTCATGCATATAGAGAAGGGAATATCAGAGCACATACTTAACTTGTTTCTTTGTAAAGACGGGAAATCGAAAGGCAACCTGAATGCTCGGATGGATCTACAAGATTGGGGAATAAGAAGTGAATTGCACCCTAGACCGGTAGCGGGAAAACCGGGCAAGTTTGTACTTCCCAATGCTGCTTATCATATGTCACAACCGGAGAAGAAAAGATTCCTGCAGGTGTTGCATGATTTGAAAGTTCCCACAGGTTTCTCAGGATCATTCGGTAAGAAAATAAAAATTGTGAAGGGCAAGATCGATGGGCTGAAAAGTCATGATCACCATGTTATCGTGGAGCACCTTCTTCCATTAGCCCTCAGGACTTCTCTCCCTGAATCGGTTGGTCTAGTAATCAATGACCTATGTTGTTTTTTCAGGGAGTTGTGTGCTAAAACACTGGAGGTTGTGACGCTGGATAAACTAGAAAATTCTATTGCGTTGATACTTTGCATGTTTGAGCGTATTTTCCCACCGTCATTCTTCGATATCATAATACACTTGACGGTTCATCTTGCAACTGAGGTGAAGTTAGCCGGACCGGTACAATATCGATGGATGTATCCCGTCGAGAGGTACGTGTAATTTTTCGTTTCGCGCAATTTATAAATTTATTGTTGTCCTGTAAGCCAGTATTTATTTATTTAACATATTTTCATTAGGTACCTCTACACTCTTAAGAAGTATATACGCAATAAAAATCGACTAGAGGGTTCTATCATGCAAGATTATCTTCCTGATGAAGCAACCACATTTTGTTCCCGCTATCTGGACGAGAACATTGAGACAAGACTTAACCGGCCACGAAGAATTCAAGACGGGCCATATGGTAAAGCCGAGTATAAGAGGGTAGACACTATATTTATCAACAAGATATACCGGTTTATTTTGCTTAATTGCGCATGTCTTAAACAAATTAGAGAGTAAGTTTTTTTGGATTAATTGTTATATCTGTATTTGTGTGTGTATGAAATGATATAATATTAATGTCACCATTATTTGTCGAAAACAGAATTCATTTTAACGAGGTACGTGAGGGGCATCCTGATTGGAACGAAGAACGATTGGAAAAATATCATTAGGATAGTTTTTGTGATTGGGTCACAGATCATGTAAGTTATTCGAATAACATTTTATTGCTATAAGTTTTAATCTAAACTTGTATCGTTATGTATTTGTCGTAAAATTTGTTTTGTTAGATCCACGATCCGAACTTGTCTGCATCATTTGAGAGTGATTCAAGATATTTAGCTCAATTTCTTAGTATGGAGGTTGCATATTACAAAGGATTTGGTGTCCTTGGATACAAATTCGAAGTTAAGAACATAGAAACATCTAGAACCACTCAGAATAGTGGGATTGCGACGGTAGGATCGGACGGTGTGATTTATTATGGGTACTTAAATTGTATACTCGGCATCCACTATCCCGGACGATCAGAACCCTTTTATATATTACAGTGTACTTGGTACGATACGCGAACCGATACGGACAAGTGGAGAAGCAATCTTGGGACTTGGAAAGATGAATATGGATTGACCAGTGTGAACACACTTCGATTTTACGGTCATGAAGATCCGTTTATCTTTCCGAACCAAGAGTTCCAAGTATACTACTCACAGTGTTTGAAGCATCCGGGATGGAGTATTGTATGCCGATGGAAACCCAGAGATGTTTACGATGTCCCAGAATTTGAGGACAGTGATGAGGACGAAGAAGAGAGAAGGCTTAAAGTGCTCCGACCGTCTGTTTCGAAGGACGGGTTGTCTTCCACCGATCATGAAGTTACGTGGGTTAGCAATAACATCGACGATGAAATCCAAGTAGATATGTATAATGCACCCACGAAATGAAAAAGGTTATCAGTAATGTTATATTATTACTTCGCATTTTACGCTCTATACATATATAGTCAATACTTTTAATGATTTTCTAATACATCCATGAACCGTTTATCTAGATTTGATGACGATGTTGGGAGCTGCGAGGGACGGCAGGAGCTCCAGCCGCGGCAGAGGCAGAGGCAGAGGCAGAGGCAGAGCGGTTCTGCCGCCCGCAGAGCTGCGTAGGGAGCTTCAGAGGGTCGGTCTTGCACCCAGATCGGAGACCCCTTCGGATGCCTCTTTCCGTGTGGATTTTGCCACACCTCTAGGTATACTGCACGTATATCCATTTTGAATGTAATATTACAGATATGCATGTCTGTTTATGTCAAAATTACTTATATTGTCAATGTTTGATTGTCTAGTTGTTGGTGATGCGTCTACATCTGGGATAGAGGCCACTCCCGCTCCTCCAGGTATGTTTATATATCATATAGTGCATGTATATTGATTTAGAATGCTATATCATAAATATACACACATTCGTTTTGCTCTTACTTAGCAATTTTTATTATTTTCTAGCTGTAGATGGTGATACCACCGCACCTGCGGGTATGTTTATATATCCTATAGTGCATGCATATTGATTTAGAACGTTATATTATTGATCTACATATTCTTTTTGCAATTACTTATATAATCTATTTTTAATTGTCTAATTATAGGTGGTGCATCCACATCTTCCGCAGGGGCCACTCCTGCCGCTTCCATACCCTCCGCATCGTCTGCAGGTTAGTATGAATAAATATAAAATATTTATTCATTTTACATATGCTCTATAGAATAAATATGAACTTCATGGAAATTTAGCGTCAATGTTTATTTTCTAGTTGGAGGGGATGCGTCTGCATCCGGGACCCGGTTGTTCCTCACCGGAGGAACTATCGTCCCGCTCGTGCTGCTGCCCGGGCCCAGGCTCGTGCGATAGTCACCGGAGGTATATATCACACTTCAATTTTCGTTTAAGCTTGATTTCTTAATACAACTTTGTCTTAATATTGATTGTCTTGATATTTCGTGCAGACACAGGGCCTCCCCATCCCCAGAGAGGGACTCGAGGCCCGAATCAGTCCCATAGGCCGAGGCCTGACAGAGCTGGGGGAGGCAGCATTCCCCCTCTTTTTTACCCTTGACTATTGCTGTACCGGTCCTCATGCTGAGAGCTTTGGCCGGTAGATGGGGGACGAGAGCCGGCTCGTGAAGAACTATCCACTTCACGTTGAGTGGGGCGAGCAACACCGGCGCTCATTCGCCCTCATCTTTGATCAGGCTCGGGTACGTATTAATATATATTTTCATTTGATTTATCCAATATATTTATTATTAACATTTGCAATCTAATAACAATGTTTTTTTTGTATTTTCAGTCGGATTACGATTTTCAGCCTGTACCCGACCCTGATCACCCTGGGAGGGTGCTCGACCTCCATACTCTGTACAATGGCCTGATGAAGAACATGCAGACCAAGGTCCGATACAACAGGAATGAGCTGAAGGCCGACTGCTACTCCCTGTGGATGGCGACCCTCGAGGCAGAGTGAGCGGCCCTCCTATCTACTCCGGCGTTTGCGAGAGTCGACGTAGAGACACGGCCTCTATTGTGCGAATATTTCGACTTCCAACGCAAACATGTATGTATTTTAAATGTAATTCATTGTTTAGAATATAATTTATTTTTTTGTGTTCCTTAATTAGAAAACTAAATGTTAATGCGTTGTGCAGAAACTGGCCGCTCAGAATACAGAGAACAAGAAGTCGGCGAAGAGGGGTCGCCCCACTTACACAGGTGGCTCGAGGAATATTACTCGAGCCATGGAGTTATCGGTAAATTACAATAGACCGACCTTTGTGATATTCTGCAATATTAAGAGTTATTTTCTAATATTTCTAATATTAAGAGTTATTTTCTAATATTGCAGACAGCTCAGACCGTGGCGCAAGGTGGTACACCGAGCATGCTGTCCGCATATCTTGTCGTCCACGGCACCTCGACAGATCCCGCCACGGGCGAGCTTCGATATCCCGACGTCGCTACCCAGGAGTATTATGTAAGTGTTAATATTTATTCTACTCATATTTGAAATTTTAGTTTTGGAAGGTTCAAATTTAAATTTTATACTTATAGTTTACTGCTTAATATGGGTGTAGGAGCGGGTGGTTGAGCAGGCCGAGGCCTCGGGGATCGATTTTACCGGACAGAGCGATCCGAGGCTGCTGACCCTAGTCCTGGACGCCGCACACGGAGGGCACCACGGAGGTTGGGAGAGAGGCCGGGGACTGGGCCCTAGCAGGGCCCATATGAGGTTGGACTCCACCCCGGCGGTTACTTCCTCCGTCTCCAGTGAGCGACGTGTCCAGCAGAAACTGGAGAGCTTGAGGGCCACCGTTCATGAGTTGAAGGAGATGTTGGTATGTATACTACTTTATAGTAAAATATCATTCATATTATAGATATCAACATATCCATAATTAGTACGTAGCCTGAGCTTATTTGGTTGTAGACTTAGGTTTGATTAATCATACATACATATTTAATTAAAATAAACAACGGTTTTCCAAACTAGATATCCAAATGGGGTTTCGAAATAACTTGATAATGATACGAATTCGAATAATACACAGTTCTTACACGCTTATTACACACGTTAGGTCCAGATGCGACAGGGTACATCGGCCGAGCCTCCACATGCATCTCCTTCGGCTGCGGCTCCGCAAGCCACTACATCAGCTGCGGTTCCGCAGACAGCTCCTATAGCTCCACCGCCCGCTCAGACTCCCGCAGCCGCGGCTCCGCAAGCTAATACCTCGACAGCGGCTGCGCAGACCACATCGCCAGCTCCACAGGCCGCTCAGACTCCCGCACGCGCCGAATTGCATGGTTTATTGATCGAGGAGCAGGCGCGCCAGATTCTAGCGTTTATCAGAGGTGGAGCTGGACCGAGCTAGGGTAGCTTTTTGATTCTTATTTTTTGAAACATGTATTTATTTATATGATACATATTGTACTACATTTTGAAACGATATTGATATTTATATTGGTTTATATTTATATCATATTCAGTTTTTTGGTTTCTTTTGTATATTATATGCGTGAGATGTGATTATGAATACTGCGATATTTCTTGTGTGATGATTAATTTTATATTTGATTGATGTATATATTATTGTGCACAGGGCGAGAAAAAATCAGGCAGCCCTTTTTTTTAAAAAAAACAGATAATATGTACCTACGGATTAATCCGTAGGTACATATGTTGCCTCTACGGATTAAACCGTAGGGGAAAAATATCAGCATTAACTGATATTTTCCCCCCTGATCTCGGTATCAGGGGGTTGGGAGTGCCCCTACGGATATATCCGTAGGAGCAAACAAAAGTCCCTACGGAGTTATCCGTAGGGGCAAAATATCAGGATTTCTGATATTTTACCCCTACGGATATGTACCTACGCATGTATCCGTAGGGGCTATGACTTAGACCTACGGATTCATCCGTAGGTACAAGTAATATATTTAAAAAAAACATAAATAAAATAATGTTTTTGCCCCTACGGCCTACTCCGTAGGGAATAACGGACCTACAGTGAAATCCGTAGGGGCAGGTTTTTGTCCGTAGGGGCAAGTTCAGGGCTTCAACTTGCACCTACGGCGTTTGCACCTACAGGTTATTTTCTTGCCCCTACGGACATATCCATAGGGGCAGTGGTTTGTCCCTACGGGTTAATCCGTAGGGGCAACCCCTATTTGTAGTAGTGTTAAGGAGAACTTGTGAGTGAAGAAGGAGATCTCGTTGGAGATCTATAAGGAGAGGGATTTTGTAACTCTTGTAAGGTTTTTTCCTTTTCTCTAAAATTTCTAATAAAATTATTCTCCCCATTTCCTTAATCGCTTTCTTGAGTTATTTGATTTTGAATTATTTCTATTTGTTATTCGTCGAAAGGGATCTTTTAAGATCCATCAAGTTTCCGTGCGTGCAACAACAATTGGTATTAGAGACTTACTCTTTGGTTTTGCGATTTAAATTTACGGTGGATAACGACACTTATGTTCGCTCCCCATCTTCTTAAATTATGATTATAAAGATTTGGTTCATAAGGATCCGAGGGAAAGGGTTTTTTGTTTCGGAATTAAAGATGACGAATAGCAATGTCAATAGCATCAAGTTCGAGGTGGAGCAATTCAACGGGAAAAGGAATTTCTCGATGTGGCAGAGAATGGTTAAGACACTTCTTGTAAAAGAAGGCCTTTTTAAGGATCTTGGCGGTAATAAACCTATCGACATGTCAGATGATGTATTGCAAGACATGGATCAGAAGGCACAATGCACGATAGAGGTTTGTCTAGCGGAAAACATAATGTACAACGTCATGTCAGAAACTTCCGTGGTTAGTTTATGGTTGAAGTTAGAGAGTTTGTATATGATAAAATCTTTGTCTAACAAACTTTACCTAAGGAATAAACTCTACGGTTTACGCATGAAGAAAGGTACTCAAATTCACAATCACTTAAATAGTTTCAATAAGATGGTTAGTGATCTTCTATGCCTTGAAGTAAAATTAGAGGAGAAGGACCAAGCACTTTTGCTTCTATATTCGCTTCCAAATTCTCATGAACACTTGGTAACAACAATTATGGGAAGGAGACTCTCAAGATGGAGAAGGTTATAGCTATGTTTCTCAACAATAAGATCATGAAGAAATCAAATCCATCAGAGGAGTCATCAGGGTTGTTTGCCAATGAAAGGGGAAGATCGATAACTAAAGACAAAGGTAAGAGCATAAGGGGAAATCCAAACATCCGGGCGAGAGGGCGAACCATGCTTCTTTTGAAAATAGATAAGGCATATGATGAAGCAATGGCAAAAGTACAAACATTGGTTGGAGAAGAGAGGTAAAAGTGCCAGTACAAAGAGTTCAGATCAAGGCAGTGTTGCGACCATAGCAGAAGAAGAAGATCCATATGGTGTACTCGCAGTACATACGGGGAAGGAAGAAAATTCTGATGCTTAGATTCTTGACTCCGGATGTTCTTATCATATGTGTCCTAAAAAAGAGTTGTTCGATATTTATAAGGAGTTCAATAGCAGCAGTGTTCTCATAGGGAACAATGTAGTGTGCAAGGCTGTTGGCATAAAGAACATCAAAGTCCGCATGTTTGATGGTGTGGTGCGAACACTTGTGAATGTGTGACATGTTCCGAAATTACAGAAAAATTTGATTTCTCTAGGAGCATTGGATGCGGCAGGATGTAAGTTCGTTGGTCAAGATGGAGTGCTAAAGGTTATCAAGGATACCCTAGTGGTTATGAACGGATCCCGAATAAAGAATTTGTATTGTTTGGACGGTAACATAGTGACTGGTGGTGCAGCCATAACTACAGAGAAATAGGTGGAGGATACCGCAAAGCAGTGGCATATGCATGTTGGCTATATGAATGAGAAGGGGCTTCGTGAGTTGCACAGAAGGGAGTTGCTGAAAGGTATTACCATGTGTAAGTTGGACTTCTGCAAATATTGCACGATGGGGAAGTAACCTAAGGTCGGCTTCAATCAAACCGTGCATAAGACCGAAGGACTTCTCGACTATATACACTCAGACGTATAGGGGCCATCACCGGTTGCATCAAAGGGTGGTGTTATGTACTATATCACTTTCATTGACGACTTCTCATAGAAGGTATAGGTTTATTTCCTCAAACAAAAGTCGGATGTGTTTGCCAGATTTAAGGAATGTAAAGCGGCCATGGAGAAGCAAAAGGGGCGATCGATGAAGTATTTGCGGACAGATAATGGAGATGAATACACCACGAAGGAGTTTACAAATTACTGAAAAGAATAGGATATATAGAGGCAATGGGCAGTTTCAGGATGTATAGAGCAAAATGGGGCAGCAGAGCGTATGAACAGGACACTATTAAAGAGAGCCAGAAGTATAAGGTTGCAATCCGGTCTTTCAGACAACTTCTGGGCTGAGGCGGTGAATCTTTTATGCTATTTGGTAAACATGTCTCCATCTACAGCCATAAATTTTCAGATCTCAGAAGAAGTATGGAGAGGAGAGCCGGTCAGTTATGATTCGTTATGAGTGTTTGGGTGCCCTACTTACTCACTCGTGAATCAGAAGGATAGGACTAAACTAGATTCAATGTCAAAAAGGTGTGTTTTCTTGGAATTCAAACTTAGAGTTAAATATTATAAGTTATGGGATCTAGAAAACAAAAGGGCGTTCATTAGACGAGATGTGATCTTCGATGAGAAATCCATGTTGAAAGATGTGGCTGAAGAAATTAAGGCGGCAAGTGGAGCAGTAGGTCATAATGATCCGGTGGAGGTGGAGTTTTCTGGCGCTCATAAAGATACAGACAATGAAGCACAATTTCATCCTATTAATGCGGAAGTAGACAGGAAGAATACGGAGACAGACGGTGAGAACCAACCCTGGCAAGTTCCATAGACAATAGCGTTAAGGATATCGACACGTACACATCAAGCACCAATAAGGTATGGTTTCAAAGATATGGTTGCATTTGTTTTAGTCATCGAAAGCGGAGATCCTAACTCTTATCAGGACGCCATTAGGCAAGAGGATAGGGATCGATGGGTTGTTGCGATGACAGAGGAGATGGAGTCATTTCGAAAGAACGGCACATGGAAGCTGATTTAGCTACCGAAGAGTAAAAGGGTTATTGGCTGCAAGTGGGTATTCAGGAAAAAGGATAATGAGCAATACAAGGCACAGTTAGTTGTGAAGGGTTTTGCTCAAAAGGAAGGGGTTAACTACAACGAGATTTTTTTGCCTGTAGTCAAGCATACATCCATTCAATTTTTTTGGCAAAGGCAGCACTTTAGAATTTAGAGTTGGAGCAAATGGACATGAAAACGGCCTTTATGCATGGTGAGTTGGGAGAGAAAATCTTCATGAGGCAACCTGAAGGATTTACGGGGCCCGGCAAGGAGGATCACATATGTGAACTCAAGCGGTCTCTATATGGGTTGAAGCAGTCTCACAGGCAATGGTACAAATGCTTCGATTCTTTTATAAAGAAGACCAACTACTCTCGATGTGAATATGAGCCGCGTGTACTCGAAACGACTTAAAAATGGCTCATCGATATATTTACTCCTATATGTCGATGACATGTTGATTGCTGCTGAGAGTATGGCGAAAATAAAGGCGCTCAAAATTTCATTGAGTACAGAATTCGACATGAAGCATTTAGGTGAAACAAAGAAAATTCTTGGGATGGAGATTTTTCGAGACAGGAAGGCTGGAAAGTTATGGCTATCCCAAAGAAAGTATATTGAGAAGGTGTTGGAGAGATTCAATATGAAGAACTCAAGACAGGTGAGTACCCCTATTACCGGTCATTTCAAGCTATCCTCCAAGAAGTGTCCGAAATTAGTGGAAAATAAGAAAAATATGTCTCGAGTTTTGGATATAGTGCCCTCAAGGCAATTATTGTAATTGCAGGTAGGCGATTATGATAAGTGAGAGAGGACCAATACAGGTAGAACAGTCTTACTCGAAATGATAGTATGCTATCTGATTTGTTTTTATCATTGATGTGTATACATTTTACTTGTTATTAAGTGTTGCTAATACATTCATGACCCGGAAAAGGCACGTGATCAGCACTTGAATCACGTGAAGTCTATAGGACCCCACCGTAACCCAAGTAAGCCGAAAACCCGGAATCTAAACCTTTTTAAGAAATAGTGGAGGTGAAGTTTTGAAAAGGTATTTTAAATGGAATCAAGTTCCTTTTTAAAGTATAAGTAAAGTTATTTTGAAAACACATACGTCGTTTAAAAATCGGGCAGCACCTTCTTTGTAAATTTTGATAAAAACCGATACATACACAATATATATAAGCATCCCTACTCGGGAGCTATCTCATCGCCTAATCGGCGGAAACACAATCACGCAGTTAAATATACGATGCCACTGACGAAGAATAATGCAAAGAAAGAAAAGAATGCAATACTAAAAGCATAACTGTAACAAGTCGGCCCCATACGAGCACGACACCCAAAGTTAATATAATACAAATCTCTCAGTTTCGTCTCTAAGTCCATATAATATACAAGTTTTGGTCAATGGAGCTTTTAACTAGATCATAAAAGAATATACATATATAAGAGGTGGTTACGATGCAAATATATAACCCACCTACCAATAGCAATCACCGTCGATAGAAGTGTGCCAATAAGCCGCTACTGATTCGAGCGGTCGGTCCTGTAAGAAACTGAGGCACAACAGGGGTGAGTTGCCAACTCATGAGTAGAAGATATCACAAGATAGAAATCGAAATGCATAACGATCTATCTAGTTCAATAGTAATATACTATAATACTATATGATAACAAATAAAAATATGAATATCCATAAATATCACATCAGTATTTATAAACGCGTCATATCGGATCGCGCACAACACACATGATCTCCATGATCATCAATATATGAAAATATGCCATCCATAACATATATATATCATCAAGTGAGTGTCCATCATTGACACCCAAAATCACCATAAATCCCGTGTCCAACATCGACACGTAAAACCTCGATATCATAGGCACCGCCTCGTCAGACCAGTTCTCTCTCGATATCACTAGTCTCGGTCGGTATCTCCCGGATATCCGTCGTGCTCTAATCTATCTTCGATATCGATCCACCTCGCTAGGCTCCTTGTACCTCGCTACGGACTTCCGCCCCTCGGTGTCATACCGGGTCCACCATGTATCCATAATCGGTCTCTTGGCCCATTCCTCCATTTCGGATAATACTCATATCATCAAAACAAGAAAACTCATGGTAGACGCCAAATCATCATATCAAGAGAAAACCGCATTTTAAAACATTCACAAGTTTTATAAAATCATATCCGCGGTTTTTCAAATCTTATAAAAACAGGAATTCCAAGAAAACACTATCGCATAAGAACATGGAAATAATGGAACAAATTAAAAAGTATAGAATAGTGGTATAATGCATGCAGATATGTGATGAGCAGTGATCTAAGATACTGGCAGGAATATAGTATGATGCGAAACAACATGGCAAGTTTTATATGTGTACGTGGAAAGTTCTATATGTGTGCGTAGTATGGCAATTACCAATGATGTGTGCGTGAAACATAAGAGCTTGTGTACGTGCAACATATAAATCATTGGTAATTGTACAGTGTCCTACAAGTGTGTTCATATAAGTAATGGAAAGAAAGTATAACCTACGGAACAGTATGCGATGCTGGGTGATAAGCAGCAATCTATAATACTAACAGGGTATAGTGCGGTACGAGTGACATGGCAAGTCCCATATGTGTACGTGGCATGTCAATTACCGATAAGATGTAGGTGTAGCATGCGGGTATGTGCAAGCGCAATATGAAATCATCGGTAATGGTGCGAGTGTCCTAGCAAACGAAGCTAAGTAGAGATAAAGGTATAAACGTAGCATAAGTAATCGAGGCACGAGAGTATATAGATAAGGTAATCATAACATGAACAAACATTAAAATATCTAACTACGTATGAGCCATACAGTTATAGTTTAAAATAGAACGAAATGTTGTTTTGGAAATAAAGAGCAATAATGTTTTTGAAATAGACATCATTTGAAAATTCGTAGCACGCCCTTGACATCATTATTTAAAAGTATGTAACGAATCGTTATTTTTCAAAATAAGTATGGCTCTAGATAGCTTATAAATTCCCAATTTGGGATTAGCAAGGCTCTCCGAGTCAAAATATCAGCCGTATTCGGCAATCTATTCTCATCATATCATGTACGGAACCTCTATCGTACGATATCATCAAATCAATACCATACGGATCTATAATCGTATACGCCGACTCATATCATATAAAGTACGGACATCTAGTCACGTACAACACATAACTATAATCATACACACATACAAACACACATAGCCAAATAGCTATGAAATAGACACTAAGTATATAACTATCTACTAAGTATACGAATATACGCATACGGTGTTCTAGCATGATCCTATAGGCTAGGTATACGGTTCTAATATATAGTATCCTAATTACTATGGTTGCGGAGGTGCTATACGCCATCCACCCGACTTCCCTCATAGATATACATCTACCCACCGACATCTCGAGCTAGTTGAAACCTATGACCACCTCGTCCTTGCCTTCTCGGAAGTCCCCATGATCGTACCTACATTCGAAACCATAACATAAACGTGTAAAAATCCACATAGAAATCGAAACAACGAGCAAAGCACACATAGGTTAGAACTTATGGTCAATATACGCTAAATGCCAC
Source organism: Agapanthus africanus (assembly GCA_030015575.1). NCBI lineage: Eukaryota > Viridiplantae > Streptophyta > Magnoliopsida > Asparagales > Amaryllidaceae > Agapanthus > Agapanthus africanus. The sequence goes on along the minus strand of JASDDO010000026.1, from coordinate 169,217,618 downwards.
AAAATATCCCCGACGTCGATATACGAACGTCGAACAACCAAGTCAAGACATAAAAATCCAAAAACCAAGTTTCAAAACTCATAAAACATCATCAAAACCCAATTAAAATGCTTCCAGATTTTGACTCAGGTAATCTGGGACAAAAAGAAAAATACAGTGGCTTAATTATCAAGTGTGTGAGCTACAGACATAGCCCTAAACCCTAACTCAAAATCTTGGCAGCAAATTGCGGCCAAGAGGGATTTATCTGCGGCCCAATTAAGGAAATAGGGACTAGATCTTCGTGGGTGGCCTTTTACTGATCCGAGCATCTCCAGGTAAACTTCTTTTAATTTTCAAAGCTCCCAAGTTGCTCCAGATTTAAATTGAACTCCAAAACTCAATGAAAACCATGTTTTGCAACTTAAAAATATTTTAAACCAAGAACACTTGAATCAAAATACCCTCATCTATCCCTAATTAGGTTATGATTAGTCAAGGAACTATCCTAGAACACATCCACCTCAAAACCCCTCTTGAATTATCACAAAAAAACTAAAACTTGATCTTTTAATTACAAATAAGGTTTTCATGATATGTGCTAGTAGCAATCTAATTAAAGATAGTGTTTTATCTCTAGATTGGGATTAAGGAAAGTTCTAAACTTGCAAAAAGGTCTCAAGGTGAAGACTTGATCATTTCATCATCTTTAGGATGAGAAATTGAATATCTTTAGTGAAGGCTTCATGGTGTGTATGTGAGTTTTTACTTTATGAGTTAAAGAATAATAAAAAGGGAGAAGATGAAGAAGAAGAAGAGGAAGAAGAGTTGAGAATTATGGGGAGAGAGGAGACTAGCCATGCACACACACACTCTCTCTCACCACTCTTTCATTCTCAAATAAAAAAAAGAAACCATGCTCTCCCATGCCTCTTATCCTCTCTAAAAAATATTCAATAAAGAAAACAAAAACACAAAAGAAAATGTTAACATATCATTAACATGCCATTGCATCTTAAACATGGTTAAATAAGGTAAAAACTTGGTTTAGTGTAGTAATTAGTATAGATCAATACTTTAAATCAATTTAATAAAACCCATTTAAATAATTATCCTATAATTAATAATACACTTCCAATTAATTCTAAAAATGAAGGGATATGTAATCAAACCAATTTATGAAAACCTAAATCCATACTGGGTATTATTTCTATAAAACTTGTAATATTATATTTAAATATAAAATAATATTTATAATCTTCAAAATGTTACAATATCCCCCACTTAAAGAAATTCGGTCCCCGAATTTAAATTTATCCCACATCTCAAAACATTTTGTATAATCGACTCAAATCAAATCAAATCAATGGGGCTCCGAAATCATACACTAGTTATGAATATTATAGGGCAACTTGTCCGCATGAAAACAAAGTGCGAAACTCAAATAACCGAAATTCTAACATGTTCTACAAAAGTTACACAAGTTATGATGAAAAATTCAATTTGCGAAATCAACCGTTTAAATTAAGCACACGACCAAGCACAGATATAATCAAGGCTATATATGTATATAGCATGCATCCATGTAAAATCATACAAATAGCTGAAAGATGTATGTATGAAAAATCCTTTCTAAATAGCCGTATGATGCGTATATCATGGCACAAGTAGCGGACGTCTATTTATGAAGAAATACACACACAGGTTTCGCTTAAGATATACGTCTCGTCCTTTGAAAATAATTTAGAAGGCTGTTCTTTTGCAAAAATCTTGTGTCGCTCCTAGACACATAAGAAAATAATAAAATTATAGCTCTTTTGAAAACCTCTTCAATATATATCGATATATGCAAAATATTCAGGCACTGTCTCTCAAACAAGTCCTGCTTGGTTATTATATAACATAATATATCTCATAAAAAACGTGATGCTTGAACAAGAAATAAACCTCAACAAGTGTGCACAAAAACCAACCCACGTGCGACTGGTGCACACGAAAATCGAAGTCAAAACCAAGTGCAACGAGTGTGCATGAAAACGAAAACCGAGTGTAACGGGTGTGCACAAAAGCATCTGTTAAGTGCAACGGGTGTGCATGACAACTACATTAAACACATCAAATATGCATGAAAAAAAATCAAGTGCATTTTGGGTGCACTAAGTCAAAATTAGGTGCATCTAATGTGCATGAAATCAAATCAAGTGCATCTAATGTGCAAGAAATCAACATCAAGTGCATCGGGATGCATGGAATCAATACCAAGTGCATCGGGGTACACGGAAACATCAATATGTGCAACGGGTGTGCACAAAACAATATCAAGTGTAATGGGTGTGCACAAAAATATAAATCAAGTGCAACTGCTGTGCACAAAGAAAATATCCATCAGGTGCAGCTATGGTGCACGAAAATATCGATCATGAAACTTAATCATCAAAACACAAGAGTCCAAAATGACAAAGGCGTGATACTCGGATCAGCAAAACACAAATTGAAACAAATGACATTGAAGTACGCCTCTTTCAATGTCAAAATATGCCTGTGCACCCGGAGAGGGCAGAGCAAGAATTTCCACTTGCCTTCTGCCCACGGTCTAGTGTCTGTTCCCGCCAAAAATTTCTGCGCAAAAGAGCCCAAGGTATCAAATTGCAGCGATACGCTTAACAAAATGCGAACCAGTATTTTTCAGGTTGTTTTTTGATAAACTCCCGAATGAGAAACAGCTAAATTCTAATGATATTGGAAGCATCTCGAAAAACCCTTCGATTTGATATATTATGGGCTTCATAATTCATCTGGGATCAAAAATTATGAGCAAATATGCTATGCACTGTTCCCTGATTAAAAATCAGGAATTACCTCAATGAGGTATCACGTGCTCACACGTGATCAATGGTCACGTGTAGACACGTGATAGTTAAAACAGAAATAAAATTAAACGGCTGAAGAAGGACCCAATTGGGGGTCACGTGCTCACACGTGATCAATGGTCACGTGTTGACACGTGATAGTTAAAACAGAAATAAAAACAAATGGCTGAATGAAATACCTCAATGAGGTATCACGTGCTCACACGTGACCAATGGTCACGTGTTGACACGTGGTGGTTAAAACTGAAGCGTAAATAAACGCTGAGAAAAGGACTTAATTAGGGGTCACGTGCTCACACGTGACTAAGGGTCACGTGTCAGCACGTGACTGGCTTCGAAAGCCTTACAGTTTAATAGAATTAAATTCTAAAAGCTTCTAAATCTTTCCAAATGGAAAAGGATTATGGGGACCGTTAGATTAAAGATACAAGGGTGATTAAAAATCACCAATCTATGGAAAAAATCTTAGACAAGGAAAGATTTCCCCTAAATCTCACCGAAAATAACAAACAGAATATCTTTGGATTTAAAATGCAACGGTGAATAAAATTTACTGAATGATCTAAAGGATTATATTAATTATGAAAACAAACAAAATCTTTCAATGAAAGATTTACTAAACAAATTGATTCTTTTCCTTCTCCTATAAATAGGAGCCAAGAGAAGAGGAAGAGATAGAATATTGGAATCTTGAAACTTCAGAGAAAAAAGAAAGGAGAATTTAATTCTCAACAAAGAAAACCCAAGGTGAGTAAAGAAAGGGGATCAAAACTTCAAACAGAGAATTTAATTCTCAAATCTAAGAGTTTAACTCTTCTGCACAAAAGAACTTAGTTCTTCCTCTGGTTGAAGATCTGCACAGAGCACATCTCCCCATAAGTTGAGAATTTAATTCTCATCGGGTTGAGATCCTGCCATGCAGATCCAAAACTTAGAGGGGGAATTGAGTTTAGAGAATTTAATTCTCCCAAAACAAAATTAGGGTTTAACCCTATATGAGAATTTAATTCTCCTACAATTATAGGAATTTAATTCCTTCAAGATAGATAAAAACCAGGGTTTAACCCTAATTGAGAATTTAATTCTCTAAAATTCATAGGAATTTAATTCCTCCAAGACAGAACTAGGGTTTCATCCTATACAAGAATTTAATTCTCTAACATATATGGGAATTTAATTTCTCGAAAATGAAATTAGGGTTTAAACCCTATCTGAGAATTTAATTCTCTTAAAACTATAGGAATTTAATTCCTCCAAAATCATAATTAGGGTTTAACCCTACAGAAGAATTCAATTCTTAAAAATGAAGAGACTTAAAAGATCTCCGTGCATGAAAAGAATTGAGGTCACGTGTCCCCACGTGATCCTTGAAAAGATCTCCAAAAATAAAAAGGAAAAAGCTTTGAGGCAACGCCTCATGTGCCCCCATGTGACCTCCAAAACAGAGAGAATAAAAGCAAAGGAAATGTTGGCTTTGGGCGCTCTCACGTGTTACCACGTGACCCCTTTATAAATGCTTTAATAATCAGTGCACAAATCTCCATCACGTGCCAACACGTGATGGCCAGAGAATCAAAAGTGTCTAACACTTATCTGCAGAACAAAATAAAGGAGATCTGACGCGCCACGTGGCACACTGTCAGAACATGCTTTGTTCTGATAAATGCTATGCATTATTAAAAAGACCGAGCCCAAATAAAGGCTCAATAGCCTGAACAATAAAATGTTCAACTCATATCAATTGAGCCCATATGCTCGTAAACCTTCAAACGGAATTTAGTCCCAAATTGGACTATAGATCTCCCAACCAACATTGGTTCAAGGGTACATCTCTGAACTCCTCTGATAATTGTCGCTGTAATCCTTCAACGTCTTCAGAGAGGTAACGGGTCCCGATAATCATACATTTCACGGACTTTGGGGTCCTTAAACTCATGGACTACGATATCCTTAAACTTTATGGACTACGATGTCCTTAAACTTTATAGACTACGATGTCTTTAAACTGGACTGTGGGGTCCTTAAGCCTATGGACTACGATGTCCTTAACCTTGACCGGGATGTCTTTAAACTAACATTGGACCACCATGTCCTTAAACTGGAAATCGACCGAAATGTCCCTAAACTAAACAATAGAGCCCAAATGCTCTCTTGTTGGATCTAAATGATCCTGTTAAGTTAATCTTAGTCTGGAAATTAGACTAACGTATCCTTAATAAACGTTTAAGTTGATCTTAGTTCAAAATGAGACTAATGTATCCTTAAACCAAAATCCCAAACCCAAATCTAAGAAAATACGGATTTGGACTAATCCACGTCCTACGGGCGACAACATAAATTAGTCTCCGTATACAATCCACGGGCAACTACAAACAAAACAAACACCCACGACATGAAGTGACCATCTGGAGAAGGAGAAAGTTGTTACCGCGATGTGGTAGCGTAATTAACTGCTGGGGCTTACGCCTGTAGGGAAGAGCGTCCCCACAATCAAAAACCCCCTCAAACGAGGGGGAATCTGACGAAGTCTGCTACATCGGCCGTATCCGTTTAAACCTTCGATACATGGTGCCATAAATCAACTTGGCATCTTTGGAGAGGTGGACGGATAACACCAATTAGCATCTGCCCCGAATTTCAGGAAAGACGGACCTGCGCGATCGCGTCTCCGTAGTCCCACTAGTATGATCTCATCATAGTCCCAGTAGCTGAGTACATATCCTAAGGGTTTTATCAACTAGTATGATCTCATCGTATGTACAGTAATGGCCTCTAGGGCATACATATAACTAATAATCCCAAGCTCCTCGTGGTATCTCCGGTCTTGATCTCCTCGTCGGAAAGGGCACCACATCATCGATTCCTTTTACGGGCTCCCGCTTCATCCGAAGCAATTCGGGCACGAAGTGTGCTAGCCGACGTGTCCAAGGTGTTGTAGAGAATGTTTGTGATCACTTTGCCTCTTGCATCCATTGATTTGGATGGAGGTTATAGGTGTTGCCATTGATGGAGATAATGAGCTAGAGAAGAAAGAGGAAGAAGAAGATGTTTTCTCTCATTTTTCTTTTGTGTTTTTCTTATGATAAAAATGAGAGAGAGATAAGAATAATACTTTGTTCTGATAAATGCTATGCATACTCATAGCCCGTGTGATACCGAACACCCAACTCCTCTACTGATCAGTCTCACAAAGCCCGTTTGCGAAACTATTGCGTTCGAGAAATAGCCCCAGCTAGTAGATCCTCTCTGATGTTTCTTTCTATGTCTCTCTTTTTCTCAAGTTCGCAGAGAAAGCCATCTCCCGAAATGAGCAATACCTGTCATAGAATATGTCTGGATATCTGATGAGACCTAGTTCATAAATGAACTCCAAATCCAAATTTCTTAGACTCTATCGTCAACTGAATTTAATCAGTATCCTGCGTCATGCCTCCCTCAGTGTCCGCTTGGATCACCTGTCCAAAACACTGCCCCTTGTCAGAGGGAAAACTATAACTCTGACAGTCACTCTGTCATCCAGGTCACCTTGGAAGCCTGGAATGATAACCGTCTTTCGAAAGAGTTTGTTGTTATCATATCCCTAGAACATCCACTTGTGTTCTAAAACTGCTCCCGATCGTTTCTCCAGGATTGGATCAATATCAACATATTGCATTTCGTGCAAAAACAATATCTGGTGTGGTACTTGACATCTCATGATTGACTCAATTGCCTAAGCAAGTGATCTGCCAATCATGCACATCCCTCTCCCCTTTAGTCTGTAAGACACCTTTAGAGAGGGTGACTCCATCACCTGCAGGTACACTACCATGCCAGGAGTCGTCCATTCTAAAATACCTGTAGAATGCTGTCTAAGTACCCAGATTGGAAAACTACCCAAATCTAGATCTAAAACCATAGATCTAGTAACCAGAATATCTGATATTATTTCTATATCCTTTTTGGAGAAACCATTGTATGACAACCAAAGTATAACCAATCGTAGTATAGGAATTTCACTTCCTACTCTGTGTATGTCATCCAAGTACCAGGACATCACACCCTACTACCTTCTTAACAGATCCAACCCCTATTCTGATGAAGTCAAACCTATGACTGTCACATCGGAAATAGATGATCTATCTCCGCTATATCTGCTTTAGTCCATAAATAGACATAAGCTACTTGTCCACTTATGCTTCCGCTGCTCTCACTGACTACGACAACCCTCTGGCAGAGTCATATACACGTACACTTCTAAATCTAGTTTAGAACGACGCTATACTCATCCTCCTGCCGGGTTTCACAGTCTGGAACAACAGCAATGGTAAGTCTGGGTAAACAAGAACCTCCCTGTCACCGTCCTTGAGGCTACCGGACTACCTTTCGGGTGCCTGAGGTTACCCACCATATCTGCGGAGTGGCCAATGGAATGTCAAACCAGATTGAATCTTTAGGTTCTTATCAAATTTTCAGTAATCGTTTGCGGTTCTGGAATCACTTCCAGTTCTACCATACTCCCACTTCTGTTTTCTGAAAAAAAATTCCATTTTTATTAAAACTGTGGCGAGTCAAGAAAAATATCACTATTGATCTTTCAGATGGTAGAAAGTTAACTCTCGTCATAGCCCGGGTCAACCCACAAACAGCCATTACAGAAACTTGCCTTGAGTTATCCAGAGTCTGGTTTTAAGCATAAACCGGACAACTTCCCGTACCTTAACATCGTTAAGATATGAACTATTCTATATCCAATATAGAAACAGAGGCACTAATTTAATTTGAACCAGATTCAAATCATGCAGCTGTCTCCAGTGCATGTCAACTAAATGGAGAGAGGCCGATCAACATTACTCAACTTAGGAATACATCCAGATATGAGTAACCTGAAAGAGAAGCAAGTTCTCAAAACCATTACTATCAACTGAATACCATACACAAGTATCTACATCTTCGATCACCTTGAAGAATCCTGATACTTGCAATACCTGGTTTTCTACTTTATTCATATACCTATAACGTCTCAAAACTTAGACCTTGCATTTCTAAGAAACACATGTCTAAGAACTAGAGAAGTCACAAGTAAACAGAATATAGTACGAGTACCAACCCCTCTGTCCTCATGGACACTGGACAACATACAATACTCTGTATAAGTCCCTTGAGTCTAATAACTCATTCCCTGTGTGTCGTAGGTTGAAAACTATACTTATGGTTAAGAAGAATTACACCGCTGTTTAATGCTCCTTACCTAACCATCCACTGATATAGGTAAATTTCATAGACATGATTTCAAAAAGTTATATCTCACTTCATAAAAATGAACGTACAGATATATCAATTTGAAATTGGTGCATAACAATGAATATTCAAAACCAAATATTTGCCGTCCGACAAACAACCCATGCGATTTCCTCAAATATCTCCAATTACAACGAATCCTGATATAATGAGGATGATCACTCCAATTCCCAATAACTTACTCCCACTCATCATCTGTAAAACTATACAGATGTGAGAATCAAACCTGGTAAATACATACCCTGGAGCAAGGACTAATTGGGAAATAAGTTTTCTTTTAACAATACACAGTGAAACTGAAACATGTAAATGTTTCGATAGGGGTATCCGGGTATTCCCAGTAATGCCTCTTCTATTATCAGATTCACAACTATAACCGTGTGTTTTTTTACCATCTCTCCAAATCCCTTTATATGTCTTTAGTTATTATCTTCTGTACACCATCGTTAGGCTAAATGGTTTTCTTCCTTCCCTACCGTTCGGCACCAGCCTATGGTTTGGAAGAAGACTATCCAATAAGCATAATAGGTGTACTGTCCTAATCCTAGGAGCACTCGCAACGCGAGAGAAGGTAAACATAAAAGACAACTGAATAAACCTTATTCGTATTTCTCCTGAACCAGAATCCATCCCCAAACTGGAACAAGTTCCTTTCGAGTTCGTATATAGCCATACGATGGAGTATCCAATAAACTGTGGATCTTCGTAGTGATACGTAGTGTTCTCGAGAAATACAAAGGTGATGTAGGATTGGCGATGAAATACTTGGTTTGGTCGTGAATAGCAGTCGCAGTTTACTTTGCCCTCTTACTAATCCCTTTATTTGTCTTAACTTATTTCCTTCTGTACACCGTCGTTGGGCTAATTAGTTTTCTTCATTCCCTACCTTTCGGCACCTGCCTATGGTTTGGAAGAAGACTATCCAATTAGCATAATAGGTGTACTGTCCTAATCTAAGGAGCACTCGCAATCTGAGAGAAGGTAAAAGGAAAAGATAACTGAATAGTCCTATTCGTTTTCTCCAGAACCAGAAACCATCCTCGAATCTGGAATAAGTTCCTTCGAGTTCGTATATAACCATACGATGGTTTTATCCAATGGAAGTGGACGTTCGTAGTAATACGGAGTGTTATGGAGAAAAAGGGTAAAAACAGGAGTGACAATGAGGTATGCAACTCTGACAATCCAAAAGCCAGTGTTTTAAGAAGGTTCGGTCAACTTGGTCACTGAGTCATAGTCACGGGTCGGGTCATGGTCGCTGCCAAAGAGAGAGAGAGAAAAGAAACACTCTGTGTGCACTCTAACCTAGATCAGAATGGTTATCACTTTATCTAATCAGGAAACCTCCCACTGTATCGTCAAATTCTCTTCCAAACCTGAAAGAAGAATTAGTCGGGATCACCCGAGGAGTAAACCAACTCATCAATAGGAATCGGGATCCAACTATCATCGCATGATAATGTGATGGAACCCACTCACATTATCACACTCCAGAAGGTATGCGCATGCCTGGCAAGTTTCAGTTTCTTTAGAAACTTCCGATGTGTGTTTTTACCCTAGGACCCAAGTGACCTTGACTGAGCCAACATATCAAAGGATTCTAGCCAAGTTCAACCCGTCATTATCTTGATTGCATTAGACCCACCAGCACGAGTCCTTGACTGAGCCAAAATGACCGTACGACTGTCCTAACTAATCACATATCCATAAGACAGAAAAGCATTACAGAGCTACCACACACTACGCCTCGGCTGAGCACGACATATGTAGCACGAATACTAAGCAATACTAATCTGAAATGACGGAGGGCTACGGTTGGTTTTTGGCAAAAAACGTTTAACGTAATGAACTTGATATCGTTGAAGGAACCAGATAACTTTTTATAAAAATATAGTGGCGAAAACCTTTGCTAAAGAGGTCACTCCCGGTGAAGGGATCTCGGCTCTTTCCCCGTAGAATGAGGTGCAGTATATTCCAACTGAATACCATGATGCAAAGCAAAAAGTAATCGGCTATAGTGAAGTTATTACCCTGACGCAAACTTCTGTCCAAGGGGTCACTCCCGGTGAAGGGATCTCGGCCCTTGCCTCGTCGACTGAGGTGCTGGATATTCATAACCGAATACCACTGTGCAAAACAAAAGAGAACGTCCTTGCAATAACAGCTTTTTGAAAAATATTCCAACAACATCAAACAGGTTTGTTTAGCTTGCATTGAGCCGAATCAACGCAGTCCCATCAATTGATCACACCAATAAAGAACGAAAATATGAAGTACGTATATGCCATCCGCATTCGCCACTGGGTCCTGTCATCACCCGTTAGGTTACTTAACGAACGACAGAGCGGGGAGTAGACTAGCGCGGGTGTAAAACATATACAACATCTACTAGTATATATATCAATATATAATAATCGCTCATGGCGTGATAAAATGCAACATCACAGAAATGTAATAAGTATCACAGAACAATACAGATAATCTGGGATCCCCGGATTTCATAGAGCCGCTACTGAAACCCGACGTTCCCGTGGTCGTGTGGATAGCCTGTGCAATGAAATCCTAGACCCCTACGGGCGCGGCAAGTTACCCGCCAAAACCTGAAGCGAGGCAGCCCCTTTCAACAACGTGAATGGACCACCCAGCACTTCACGGAATCCGGTAACTTGAGCACCCCTCCTTGGGTCAACCTGTACCCCTACGAGTGCGGCGAATAGCCCGCCAATTCTAGAGTGAAGCCCCCTCCGTCTCAAAGCCATGAGATGCGGGCCTATTTCCCTCTAGAATCCGGCTACCCGTGTACCCCTCCACGGGGTAATCCTAGTACAGAAAGTAAAATATACGACGGGTACATCGACCTCAGCCCGGTCATGCCCCAAAAGAATAATATACAAACAGGCAGTGACGGCAGTCCACATGTCGGACGCTCGTCCCGCAATATCAAATGTACAAATACAACCAAACTGTACTACCATTGCATCCAGGATATCCACCACGACAAATCCGCAACATCACAGCACAACACAGAACATCAACGTGAATGTCACGTTCGTAAATCCGTCTAAAAAGGCTATAGCAATTAGACAGGGTTTACCGATCAAACGACATTCACGGTCGCAGATATAATGTAAATACTGTAAACCAACATATTTAAAATTTTTGATCGACAAAATTTCCCGAAGTGGGCCCCAACCACAATACCCAGTACTCAAACAAATTTGGGCCCAAACTAAAAATACCAGAAACTACAATTCCAACTCAGAGACTACTGTAGAAAATTTGGCACAGTGATGATATACAATGGCGGCGGAACCGCGGCCAAAGCATGGGTAAGGCCGCGGTTCCGCGGCTCAACAGTAACAACAGGCTACCAAATTTTCACAGAACTCTTAAAAAACCCTGCACGTATTTCTGCAACACACCAAATAATTTTTTGACAACAAAAATTTTTCGACAGAAACAGCACATTTTGAAATCGCGGTTTCGGAATTTTTGTTCGATCGAAGTTCTAAATACGTTAGAGCAAGCTAGTAAAGGTTAATGGCGTGGCTCTGATACCATATAAGTCTACGGTAGTGCCCCGGCCGTCTTTCCGAGGCCAAAATGCGGAAACGAAAATTTCTCTAAACTTGAAAACCGGCGCTATCGTATGCTTAAAACCCAGATCGAACCTTTAACCTACAACTAGCTATCTAGAGAAGAGAGTTGGAAGGCTATACCGATCGATCCGTGTCCTTCGGTCTTTGGCCACCATCCCAAGCTCCTCGCGGTATCTCTGGTCTCAATCTCCTCGTCGGAAAGGGCACCACATCATCGATTCCTTTTACGGGCTCCCGCTTCATCCGAAGCCACTCGGCACGAAGTGTGCTAGCCGACGTGTCTAAGGTGTTGTAGAGAATGTTTGTGATCACTTTGCCTCTTGCATCCATTAATTTGGATGGAGGTTAGAGGTGTTGCCATTGATGGAGATAATGAGCTAGAGAAGAAAGAGGAAGAAGAAGATGTTTTCTCTCCTTTTTCTTGTGTTTTTCTTATGATAAAAATGAGAGAGAGATAAGAATAATACAAGAGCCAACCTTGCCCTTGGCTTCCCCTCTCTCTTCTCTCATCAAATCAACTCACAAATCCATCACAAAAAGTGACATTTGCACAAGAAATGATACCATGAGTCACCAATGAAGTACATGTATCATTTAATGCACAAAATGATGGCTTCTAGCTCATAATTTCCATATGCAAACATTAATCCAAATGTTTGCAACAATAAAAAGATACGACAACATCTAAAGTAAACTCGTGACGGATCACAAGGATACCCCTCACCTGTATATACATACCTGCATCCGCATTCCGACTGAATGCGAATACGATGAGACTAAAGTAATCCAACAAATCTAATACTAGGATCCGGCTTAAACCAAAGCCCACTAGTATGATCCGCCCGATCATGATTCGTGCACTACTGCACGTATATGATCGGATCCTGCCATATATCATATGACCTCTACAACGTTTCGCCTAAAACTTGAGAAACTGTCTGTGGGGGACTCTAAAGACTCATCAATTCTTTGGCTGTGGATTTAACTACTAGCACGTCAGAGGTACTAGCCGTACGTAACGGGCTACCAGGTATTGACCAAAAGGGAGGTCGATAAGCAAACTCATCCTAACACCCTACTGAGCCTGTCAGTGACAATATCCGTACAGTCCAGTCCGTTCGTCTATGAGCATCGCATGGCGGGCCTAGGGGGTTGGTAAAAGTTAGACTCGCCAAAACGGTACAAGTCGTGTCGGAGTGTAGCCCAGAACACCCTGAGATACTACTGGAATACCTACCAGTATATTTTCTGCCTCGTCCGAGGGCTTTGTGTAATGGCTCTCCTAGACACAACGCGATCTCACCCCCAATACCGGGAGAGACGAATCCTCTGCCGATCCGCTCACTTGCCTCCATATGGCTCGGGACTGTACCCAACTAAAACCTGTTTGCACGACTCCTTTGAGCCATGGTAGGGTAGTAATCAAAGCACAGTGGGAACTCACACGAGACAAATGACGATCTCAGGTCGATGAACTAACCTGTACACATGTCACCAGGGAACTGCTATCAGACGTCAGGTATAATACCAACTAGCATGTTCCCGGCGAGTCCTGTCCGGTGTACTCATAACCCAATGAGCACCTGTATACATCTTAGGTGATCCAACTGACACCAATGGCTTGTGAGACCGGCCACCGCCCCTCGTCGGGGTCTCGACTGTATACACTAGTCTACTAATGGAGTATCGATGCCCAGTCTCGAAACTCCCATGACTAGGGACCTTTTAAGGATGTACTTATAGACCCCAGCTCCCACGTATATGATCGCCATCATACTGCTGTTAGTCAAGCAAGAATCCTTAGGGCTCTATCAACGTGTAATAGCGACTTGTAAGGTCACCTAAAGCAGTACACGATGATAAAGGTAAACCATGGTAGCATACTATTCTCCATCAATGTGTAATAGTGAACCACAATGTCACCTAAAGCATGTACACGATGATAGAGACAAACCTGATAGTATACAATCATCCTGAGTAAGATTGTCCTACCGGCATAGGTCCTCCCTCAATCATTGCAATCATGTGCCTGCGATCCAATAATTGACTCTGAGGGCACTATATCCAACAAAACAAAATTGGTGGACTTGGTCAATGGTTCCATAAGCTTCTACAAGCTTGTAGCCATGACAAAAATCCATCCAATTTTGAATTACTTAGATAAATATAAACCCTACATTATATCAAGTATAGTGTAAGTCTCATACACCCATGAAGCATATGGCATCAAGCATGACATAAATAAAATGTACATTAATATATATCACATATATACTATATGCATATAAGTGAGAAAAAGAATACTTGTGAGAAAATATTTATTAATGTAAGTTAATATATCAAATATATAATTATACATTAAATTATCAAATCAACACTTGATTTAATAATCCGGTTATATCACATACAACCGACTAATATCATATGATTCAACTTATCGAATCAACACTTGATCCGATAACCCGGCTATATCTCATATAACCGTCCAATATCACATATCGCGAGAATAGAATGCGGTATCACATACGCGCATTAATCTCGGTCCCGCACATATCACATATGTGCTCCTACTTCATTTCGCATGAATCAGGAAACCTCTGTGTAGGACTCTACAGACTCGTCAATACGCCGGCAGTAGGTGATGATCATATCAAACACCCACAAGCTGCAAGCGGTCTGCTAAACGCTAAACGTAATGGCCACCCGGGTATTGAGCGATCAGAATATCAACAAGCAAGCCTGCTCATACTCTTGCGAATCCAATCAGTAACACTACCGTACAGTCCGGTCTCTTCATCAGATATGTCGCATATCACAGCCTGGGGGTAGTATAACGTCAGACCCCAATAGCCTGATAAGTCATGCCAATGTGAGGTCCATAACGGTTCGAGAAACTACTGATAACACTTACCAGTAGATCTCAACAACCCTGGCCAGGGATTTCCTGTTATGGCCAATCGAGCATAGCGCAACATCAACCCCCAATATCGGGAGAGACGGATCCCCTCCTATCGCTCATTGCCTCCATGTGACTCGGGACTGTACCTAAAAACCATCTTTTTGCACGATCTCTTGAACTGCTATGGTGGAAATCAAAGCACAGTGGGAATCACACAAGATTCTATGACGATCTCGGGTCGACAGACTAACCTGTACCAGTGTCACCAGAGAACTGCTATCTTACGATAGGTATAATACCATCTAGGAGTTCTCGGTGAGTCCGTTCAGTGTACCCAGTCTCCACTGAGCACCTGTATACCATCTGTGATGTCAAACACCAATGGATATAGGATCATCCATCGCCCATCACATGGGTCGAGAAGTGTATACGCTAGTCTACTCTGGAGTATCGCTGCCCTGTCTCGATACTCCCACGACTAGGAACATTTGAAGGATGTACTTACCGACTACCCTGTCCCCACTAGTATGATCCACATCATAATCTTGGTAGTCAAGTACTCATCCTAAGGGATTTATCAACATGTAATAGAGAAACAATAAGTGTACATGTTAAGATAAAGGGCAACCAGATAGTATACTATCATGTCGAGCAAGAAAGTCCTTCCTATATATGTCCAAGCATCCACTACAATATACATCACATGTGCAGTAATGGCCTCTAGGGCATACATATAACTAACATATTTTGGAACCTAGGTTTAACCTTACAGAACTTAGACTTAACCTTACGGAACTTAGACTTGATTTTAGGGGTATTAAACCTGAACTTTCGTTACGTAGGTTAACCTTAGTTAATGGAGTAAGTAGTTAAAGTAGAGTCATGTACCGTACGTATGTTCCGCGGCATATTTACAATACTATACTCCGCTTAAGTCACTTTAGGATATATATCTTGAGATCTTTTCTTCTATTCGTTCTTTCAATCTATCCTCATCGATACTTTTTTGTGGTTCCTGTCACCATGGCTACGTGAGCTGAGAGGGCAGTAGCTAGAGATGCGGTCTGGGCGGGCTCGTCAAAGACGAGGACTGACCAGGGTATTATCTCGGTGACATAGTAACAGAGTGATTATCCTTTTTATGTTAGGATTTCTCGTTTAGAGACGTGTGTTCTGGATCCACACCAGATGGTCAGATCATTGATTGAAGCCAGTCGGACTGAGAGGCCTGTTGTCGTACATCCTACTCCGGGGATCGTTGTGTTGCCTACTGTTCAAACAGTTGTACCTGTCGTTGCTGAGATTTTCGAGGTGTCTCTTTCTGAGTTCATGAAGCTGGAGCCGCTGGCGTTTACAGGCAGGGATGAGACAGAGAATCCTTAGTCATTCCTGGATAGGGTGACTAGGATATTTCGATCAGGGAAAGAATGCACATAGCCCAAGACAGACAAAAGCATTGGGCAGATGCTAAGAGGAGACATCTGGAGTTCCAACCTGGAGACCATGTTTTCTTAAAGATCTCTCTAAACAGAGAAGTGATCCTCTTTGGTAAGAGGGGTAAGCTATGTCCAAAATACATAGGACCGTTCGACATACTCGAACGAGTTGGAGAAGTGGCTTATCGTTTAGCACTACCACCCTCATTAGAAGGAGTGCACAACATGTTCCACATATCCCAGCTACGATGATATGTGAGCGACCCCAGCCACATACTTTATCATTCTGAGCTCACAGTACAAACTGATTTAACCTACGAGCAACAACCCGTTGAGATTTTGGACCGAAAGGTGAAGACAATGCGGAACAAGAAAGTAAACTTGGTCCGAGTGATGTGGAGAAAAGATTCACCAGGAGAATCAACATGGGAACGAGAAGAAGACATGCGTGCAAGATACCCTCACTTATTTTTAAGCTAGTCCATATGTAAATGTAAATTTCGAGAACGAAATTTTTATAAGGAGGGTAGAATGTAACAACTCTGAATTTACTGTACGGAATTTTCCAGTTTAATGTACAGAAATGAGTTATACAGCCTGAGTTTGAGTTATAAGTAAATTTTGTTAAACAGCAGCAAGAAACAACTTGTAGCTCACTAGTAAAGCCCTTGCATTGCTGTGACGTAGCCCCTGTGTTCGATCCCCATCAGACACATTATTTTTTTTGATTTTTCTTTTTAACTTTTTGGAAGCCCAAAAGTGTACACGTGCAATACACAGAGAAAAATGAAAAGCCAGAAAATCAAACATGTGGAAAATGGAGTAAATCCTAATCTTATCTGGTGGCACGAATCTTAAAGCCAAATACTGCAAATCGACCGGCCAAAAGCTTGAGGAAACCGGCGCCGACGGTTGGATTAAGTCCAATTGTTTCCGGGCTTTGCATAAAAACCCTTTCATCTACCCCTAACTCCCTGCATTGTTTGATGTCCCTGCAATCAAACATAGGCCTTTCATTTCACCATTAAACCAAATTTTAATGCTTTTTAATTCACATTTTAATTCCCAAACCCTAATTCTACACTATAAATACCACCCCACATCTTGGCTCAACATCATTCTGAAATTTATAGCCAAAACTCTCAAAAAAATTCTAAGTACAAGTGGAGTAAAGAGGAATTAGTAAGCGGTCAACTTCCGGCGAAGAATCGAAGCTGTTCCGGAGCTCCCGCGATGCCACGAAGATCAAATCTCCTTCTTTTACCTCTTCTTAACGTAACCAAATAGTAAGTCCCTTCCAATCTTCATTTCTCTTCTTTAAAAATTCAATTTTTTAAACGTATATCGGTAAGTGGAGTTAATACCGATATCTATTTTCTAAACCCTAAAGCCTCTCTTTTTCTTGCATATTGTTCATCCAAATTCTTAAACAATACTTTTAATCTTAATACCAATGTTTAAAATAAATTTGAACCATTAATATCATGTAAAATAAGTTTAATTTAACCTTTTCATTTAAATACCATGAACTTTAATATTATCTCTTTTAGTATTGTTTAAACATACCTTTAGGAAAACTTCACAGGGTAACGATCTACCCCTCACATACACTCTTGTTCCATAGCACGATACCTTTTGTGTGAATTTTGGTTACGAAGAAAATATTACATTAAAATACCACTCACTTTAAAAACGGTTTTATTTTAAAACAGTATTCTTATTTCTCTTGCGAATATGCCTCTACAATTCTCTTTAGGGGACTGCTAATAGATGGTGCAGATTATCGCACATCCTTGGGCTAGTACAGCAAGATGTAGATCTCCTTATGGAGCATTCGGTCTCGAAAGGTTTTAAATACGTTTTTTAAGAAAAATGCATTTTTCTAATTAAATAAAATTTAATTTTTAATAATTATATAAAAATTACAAATCCATATATTTTCAAAATATAATAAACTTACATTTTTTAAATGAAAGAATTACAAGTTTCATTAAAATACCATCAACATACAAACAAAAGACAAGTTTTATAATAAAATACCATGAACTTTCCAAACTAAGCAATTATCACCAAAATATCTCAAATCCTTAAAATTCATATCCATGAAAACCCTAAATAATATAAATAACTTCTCGAGCTTTATTTTGAAATTTTATTAAAAATATTTTTCATAAAATCCCCTCGAGTTATATAAAACAATATTTAAGGATTTTAGTAAATATAAGTTTAAGCAGGATCAATTCTCTTGAGCCCCAGGGAACCGGAGAAAGTGAGTGCTTACCTATTTAAGATAGACAACATAACGGAGTTATCAATGGTAATTTTCTTGGAAAAAGACACAAATTCTGACATCCATGTGCAGCAGTTACCAATGACTCCCGAACCTAAATCAGTTATAACTGTCTGACTCAGTCAGAGTCCATTGTCAATCCTGAATCCAAAGTCAAACATGAATACTTGACCATGAACATGAATACTTGAATTCAAATATCAATATCAAATATGAATACTTGACTTGAATTGACTGAACCATGATTATAATTTGACATGACTACTTGAATACATGATTACATCCTGAACTTGTTTATTTGAACAATGTGTATCCATGGTTTCGAAAAGACTTGTAAACATAACCCAGACAATACATCATGCGGGGATAACGTGGTAGATTGGTACGGAACGTATTAATGTGGCACGAGATGGTCACTTAAAAGACACCTACATAAACTCTCATGCCGTTGTCCAGTGGGTTTTGACGGGGCCTTGTACTACATGTTACCATAGTCCACGGGGTAAGATGGACTCCTCTCGTATACACAAATACCTTTTGTACCAAGCTTCAAACAACTATGTTAGAATAACAAGCATATACATATACTGAAAGGTTAAGTTAACGCCCTAGCCATCATCTGTGCCCGTTTGCGGAACAAAATTTCTTTTACAACGATTTAAACTTGGCGCTAGAATAACCCTAAACTGGATCTAACCATAAAACTAACTAGCAACAAGAGAAGCTCTATCTACTATGACAGAAATTGTACCTAAAGAAACAAGTCCTTCGGGTCTTCGCTCCTCTCCTTTGTCTCCTCAAAAGATGTACGGATCGCGCTTGAACTTCGGCCTCCTCGCGTCAAAGATGATCCACCCGAGAGTGCCTATTTTGAGCTCCTACCTCCAAATCGAGGTAACTAGGGTACCTAGAATGCTAATCTAAGTAGCCTAGATGAAGTAGAGTGAGATGATGGATTAATATGTCTCACCAACCCTAGGTTTCTCAACTCATGAGACAATTAGGGTTAGAGCTTAGAAGAAGAGAGTAAGGAGAAGATGAGAGTATTCAAGTGAGAATAGAATATCATCAAGTGAAGAATGGCTAAGTGTTGTGTATTAATAATGCAAACAAATAATGCCACCCCAAAATATCTAGATACCACAAAAATATCTAGATGCCACCTTGCATTAAAAATTCACAACAAAAGAAAATATCAAGCATACTCAAATAGTAAAGAATGAGTCATGCCATGAGTCACCAAGTAGCCATGCTTCATTTAATACAAATGAACACCTCATTTCTCCACCTCATTAACCATTAACATAAATGGTTAAACATAATAATGAGGTGTCTTCTTCTAGAAGCATCTTGCACAATTACTAGAATGCCCCTCACCGTATATACATAACCGTATCCGTATTCCGAAAAATACGAATACAAAGAGACAAAATAAATCCAAGAATATAATACTAGGATCCGGTTTAAACCAAATCCCACTAGTATTATCCGTCCAAACATCATACGTGCACAAGTACATGTATGTGATCGAATCCTGCCGTAAAACCATACGGCCTCTACATCGTTTCGCCCGAAGCAGGGAAACTCTCTGTGTGGGACTCTAAAGACTCGACAGTATGCTGCCAGTGGGTTTAACCATAAGCACGTTAGTGAAACTAGCTGTACGTAACGTCTACCCATGTACCTATCGAAAAGGAAGGCCGATGAGCAAACTCGTCCGAACTCCTACTGAGCCTATCCGTGACAATCTCTGTACAGTCCGGTCTCTTCGTCTAAGAGTATCGCATACTGGGTCTAGGGGTGGTAAACGTCAGACCCTAATAACTCGATAATTCATGCTGATGTGGCTCAGGACCAATCCGGGAAACTACTGATCAACCTATTAGTAAATCCCAACTGCCTTTGCCAAGGTATTATGGTCCTGACCAATCGAACACAATGCGATATCGACTCCCAATACCGGGAGAGAAGAATCCCCAACAATCGCTCACTGCCTCCATGTGGCTCGAGACTGTATCCAACCTAAACCTGTTTGCATGACTCAGTAGAGCCGTGGTAGGGTAGTGATCAAAGCACAGTAGGAACTCACACGAGTCAAATGACGATCTCAGGTCCGAAGAATAACCTATACACATATCACCTGAGAACTTCCATCTGACGATAGGTATAGTACCATTTGGAAGTTCTCGGCGAGTCCGTCCAGTGTACTCACACCCAGTGAGCACCTGTATACGATCTTAGGTGTATCAGACCAATGGCTGGGGGACCAACCATTGCCCTTCGTCGGGGCTAGAAACGTTTACACTAGTCTACTCTGGAGTATCAATGTCCAGTCTCGATACTCCCGCGACTAGGGACTATTTAAAGATGTGCTTATGGACTACCTTGCTCCCATACATATGATCACCATCACAACGCAGGTAGTCAAGCAACTGTAAGTCCACGTTACCTCTCCCGGTTCTTACGGGCTTGCGTAAATGATGAAAAACGATTTTTCTTTTGGTGGTAACATGGACTCAAAATACAGATCTTTGTTAAACAACTATTTGACAACCTAACTAAGAGTTTTACCTACTCGGTTAGGGGTTATATTTTAACTTGAACTCCTTCTCTTGGACTCCTTGTGGTGGTCGGATGGTTCTCTCCTCGTCGTCTCTTTGTGCCGAAGATGGATCCACCTGAAAGCTTCTACCTTTGGCGTCAACCTCAAACTAGAGGAAACTAGAACACTTGGCTTGCTAGACTTTGTGCACTAGGATGAGTAGAGAAGTGTTTTGGGTTTTTATCTCCAAGGCAAATGATTCTCAACACATGAGAGGTTTTTGCCTTGAACTAGAGAGAGAGCAAGAGGAAGGGAGAGCTTGAGGATGAGAGAGCTTTCATGAGAGAGAAAGCAAATGAAAGAAATGAGCAAGCCTTTTCTCACCCTTGCTCTCATAATCCAAAATAATCATAACAATAATAGTAATTGAGTATTATGTGATGGTTCAAGTCAAAATGGCAATATCATTTCATGCACTCATTTTGTAAAGGAGAACAAGCAAGCAAAAGTCTTTGCCATGAAATGATAGCCATTGTAATGATGATGGTCAACAAGTCCAACCTAGTCAACCGGTCAACTAAGTCAACAAGTCAACATAGTCAACCTTTCAACCCAACCATGGCACAATAATACTTAATTAATATTATTATTAATCATATTTCTTATTCTCATTAGGGTTTAGAAAAAGTCAACAGTCAACAACCCTAATGAGAATCCTCTTCCTCTGTCTCTCTGTCAACTGTGCATACACACCCGCATCCGCGTTCTGAGGAACATGAATACAAACGAGATAAAACCAATCCCAAAACATACACTAGGATCTGGCTTAAACCAAAGCCCGCTAGTGATAACTGCCCGGACACAAACGTGCACAGGTGCACGGATGTGACCGAACCCTGTCGCAAAACCATGCGACCTCTACTCTTTTGCCTAAAGGCGAATAGCTCTCTGTGTGGGACTCTAAAGACTCGACACTACGCTGGCAGTGGGTTTAACCACAGACCACAAGCGGCACTAGCTGTGCATAACGACCCCCAGGTAGATGCCGATAAGAAGACGGACGAGGTGAAACCCATCTGAACTCCTACTGAGTCTGAATGTGACAATCTGCATACAGTCCGGTTTGTTCATCTGAGAATATCGCATGGCGGGCCTAGGGGGCTGTAAACGTCAGTCCCCTAATAGCGGTACAAGTCGTGTCGGAGTGTAGCCCAGAACACCCTGAGATAACGCTGGAAACCTACCAGTATATCTCGCTTGCCCTGGCCAGGGACTTTGTGTAATGGCTCTCCTAGACACAGCGCGATATCAACCCCCAATACCGGGAGAGACGAATCCTGTCTAACCGTCACTGCCTCCAAGTACTTCGGGACTGCACCCAACTACTACCTGTTTGCACGACTCCTTTGAGCCGTGGTAGGGTAGTAATCTAAGTACAGTGGGAACACACTCGAGGCGAAGTGACAGTGTCAAGTCAGCGGACTAAGCTGTACTCATGTCACCTGGGAACTGATAACTGACGATAGGTATAGTACCAACCAACAGTTCCCGACGAGTCCTGTCCAGTGTACTCGTAACCTAACGAGCACCCGCATACTATCTCAAGTACGACGTACTGACGGCTGTGGGACAGACCGTCTCTCCTGCTGGGATGAGAAGCGAATACGCTAGTCTACTCCGGAGTATCGATACCCTGTTTCGATAGTCCTACGACTAGGGACCTGCATAAGGATGTGCTTGTGGATTACCCAGCCCCCACGAGTGTGACTGCCATCACAACGCTGGTAATCAAGCAAAGATCCTAAGGGATCCACTAATGTGTATAGGTGATATACTAAAATAAACACATGTACACATTAAAGTAGAAACAAACCAAGTAGCATACCACTATTTTGAGCAAGATTGTCTATACAAGGTGAATATCCCAAGCTTCCATTAAGTAATATACAAACTAGTATGATACAGTAATGCCCTCTAGGGTATATACACTAACAATCTTCCACTTGCACTAAGGCCATGTATTGGCGTATCGAAGACCTATCATCTCGATCAGCCGCTCGAACTGAGTCTGGGGTAAGGCCTTCGTGAGTGGATCAGCAGTGTTATCTTCCATAGCAACTCTCCGAACCTCGATCTCCTGGCGACCCACGATCTCCCTGATTAGGTGATACCGCCTCAAGATGTGTCTGGACTTCTGTTGGGACCTGGATTCCTTCGCTAAAGCTATAGCCCCGTTGTTGTCACAATACATAGGTATTGGATCAACAATGGACGGAACCACCTGAAGTTCTGTCAAGAACTTCCTTATCCAGACGACTTCTTTTGCGGCATCTGCAGCAGCGATATATTCCGCTTCCATCGTCGAGTCAGCAACGGTTTCCTGTTTGGAACTCTTCCAACACACCGCCCTTCCATTGAGGGTAAAGACATAACCCGACATGGACTTGGAATCATCCTTGTCACTCTGGAAGCTAGAGTCAGCAAAGGCCTTGATCTGGAGGTCTTTTCCGCCATACACCAAGAACATCTCCTTAGTCCTTCTCAGGTACTTGAGAATGTTCTTTACCGCTATCCGGTGTTTCTCTTCAGGGTTTGACTGATACCGGCTTACCACACTCAGTGCATAAGCTACATCTGGTCTGGTATACAACATCGCATACATTATAGAGCCTACCGCAGAAGCGTAGGGTATAATAGACATGCGATCCCTTTCCAAATCAGTCTTGGGAGACATCTCTTTGGAGAGGGTGATCCCGTGACAAGCCGGTAGGTTACTGCGCTTGGAATCTTCCATACTGAATCTTCTCAGTATGGTGTCGATGTACCTGGACTGTGAAAGTCCTAATATCCTCTTGGATCTGTCACGATAGATCCGGATCCCCAGAATGTAACAGGCATCACCCAGGTCTTTCATGGAGAACCTGTGTGACAAGAATCCCTTGACAGATTGTAGCATAGGAATGTCATTTCCTATCAAAAGAATGTCATCCACGTACAATACGAGGAATACGACAGTTCTTGCTACAAATCTACTATAGATGTATGGTTCAACTGGATTTTTGATAAAGCCAAATTCTTTGACCGTTTCATCAAAACAGATGTTCCAACTCCGCAATGCCTGCTTTAGTCCATAGATGGACTTAAGTAACTTGCACACCTTTCCGCTGCTCCCACTCTGAATGAAACCCTCTGGCTGGTCCATATAGACACACTCCTCTAAATTTCCATTCAGAAAAGCGGTCTTTACGTCCATCTGCCAAATCTCATAATCGTGGAAGGCAGCAATGGCAAGAAGGATCCGAATGGATTTCAGCATAGCCACTGGAGAAAAGGTTTCGTCATAGTCCAAACCAGGTCTTTGACGAAAACCCTTTGCAACAAGTCTAGCTTTATAGGTCTCAACCTGTCCATCTACACCAATCTTCCTTTTGAAGATCCACTTGCATCCTACCGGTTTTACCCCATCTGGAGCAACGTCCAACGTCCATACTTTGTTGGTGTACATGGACTCCATTTCGGTCCGCATTGCATCCAGCCATTTTACCGAGTCGACGGTCTGAATGGCTTGCTGGAAGCTAGTCGGCTCATCACTATCAGTGATGCAATCCTCTCTATCCCCGTCTATGAGAAAACCGTAGTATCTCTCGGGCGGATGAGACTGCCTACTACTCCTGCGGAGCGGCGCAGGAATGTCCTGATCTTTCGAACCCTCTGGTTCTACTAAGCTTTCAGTAATAGCTCGTGGTTCTGGAATTTCTTCCAGTTTTATTGCACTCCCACTTATCTGATTTTCCAAAAACTCAGTTTCCAAGAAGTGGGCATGACGAGAAACAAAAACCTTTTGTTCCTCTTCGCAATAGAAGAAATATCCCTTGGAATTCTTTGGATATCCCACAAACTTGCACTGTACTGAGCGTGCTTCGAGTTTGTCCGCATGCTGCTTTTTGACAAAAGCTGGACATCCCCATGTCTTAATGTGCTTAAGATAGGGTTTCTTCCCACACCACATCTGATATGGTGTGGTAGGCACAGTCTTAGTTGGAACTCGGTTCAAAAGGTATGCAGCTGATTCTAGTGCATATCCCCAGAATGATCGCGGTAACTCAGCGTTACTCATCATGGAACGTACCATATCCAATAGGGTCCTGTTCCATCTTTCCGATACACCGTTATGTTGCGGAGTGTATGGAGGAGTAAGCTGAGAGAGAATTCCATTCTCTTTTAAGTAATCCAGGAACTCGGCACTTAAGTATTCACCAGCTCGATCAGATCTCAGTGTCTTGATACTTTTGCCTGTTTGTTTTTCTACTTCATTCTTATATTCCTAGAATTTTCCAAAGGCTTCGGATTTATGTTTCATTAAGAAGACATATCCGTACCTTGAAAAGTCATCCGTAAAAGTGATGAAGTAAGAATAACCGCTTCGTGCATGTGTAGACATTGGACCGCACACGTCGCTATGTACGAGTCCCAAGAGCTCGCTCGCTCTTACTCCGTTTCCAGTGAACGGAGTCTTTGTCATCTTTCCTTTGAGACAGGATTGACAAGTTGCATATGATTGATATTCGAACGGATCCAAATATCCTTCTGTATGTAACTTCGTCAACCTTCTCTCATTGATGTGACCCAGTCTATAATGCCATAAGAAAGCCTGATTTGTTTCCGGAGACTTTCTTTTGTGTGTATTCTGGACATTGAAAATCTGTGGTTGGTTTAATACGTATATACCATTGTTTAATGTACCTAACCCAATCAAAACTTGATTAAGGTGAATGTTCACAACATTACTTACAAATGCAAATTCATAACCTTCTTTAGATAATAAAGATACAGATATGATATTACAGGTTGCATTGGGTACAAAATAACAATCACGCAAAACCAAAACGTGTCCATCTGACAACCCCAGGTGATAGTCCCCCACGGACTCAGCATCCATGCCAGCTCCGTTTGCAACTCTGAGAGTCATATCACCTGCCTTCAAAACCCTACGCCTTCTCAGTGCCTGTAAAGAATTACAGATATGAGATCCTGATCCGGTATCCAATACCCAGGATGTAGAGTTTATTGATAGACAGTTTTCAATAACATACACACCTGAAGCTGAAGCCGCAACTTGCTTCAGATCCTGGGTTCTGGCCTTCCAAGCCCTGCAATCCTTTTTCCAGTGTCCACTCATATGACAGTAAAAGTATTCTTCCTTTCCCACAAGCTTTCCCGCTACCTTTGTTGCCTTTGTCTTTCCCTTCGTATCCACTTTACTAACACCGCCCCTTGGTTTGGCGGAGGCTTTCTTCTTCTTTCCCTTGGCTTTCGCCTTGGACCTAGAAGAGGAATATCCTCCTACAAACAAAGTGGATGTTTCCCTACCTTTCTGGAGGGTGCCCTCTGCACTCCTCAGCATGTTGAGGAGTTCTGAAAGTTCAACTTCTTTTTCTTGTAAGTTGAAGTTCAGGATAAACTGGGCGTAAGTGGAAGGAAGGGACTGGAGAATCAAGTCCGTGTAGAGCTCGTTCTCTAATGTGGTCCCAAGGTCCGTGAGCTCCTCAATGAAGCCAATCATCTTAAGCACGTGTTCCGCTACCGATGATCCGACGGCCAATCTCGCCGAAAACAGCTTTTTCGAGACTTCGTATCTGGCGATACGGGATTGCTCTCCATACAGTTCTTTTGTATGGAGAAATATGGACTCAAGGTCCATATTCTGGTGCCTCCTCTGATGTTCATTGTCCATAGAGGCAAGCACGAGGCGCTTGGCCTTCGCGCAATCGATTTCCCAGGTCTTACGGATTTCCTTATCCGCGACGCTGGTTTTGGGACCTGGGACAGGGGGAGCTTTGGTGGTAAGGAGATACCCCAACTTGTCATAAGTAATTGCCATTTTGACATTCCTGAGCCAATCTTTGTAGTTTGGCCCTGTCAGTATGTTTTTATCTAGTAGTAACTTAAGTCCAGTCATGATGTTTGGTCGCTGCAATTAGGAGAGAGAGAAGAAATACTTTAGCATGATGCTCCATCAAGTTTAGAGTGGTTTTTAATTTGTCTAAACAGGATGGCTCCCACTGTCTCTCGAATCCCTCCTCAAACCAAAAAGGAAGAATTAGTCAGGATCAATCTCACCGTACAATACTTGCTTAACCGTTCAGCCAGGCTAGTGTCGGTACTTCGAGGGAGGTTTTCCAACGCTTTCGTGAAGTTCCTTAATTAAATAACCTCTTTTCCCTATGGGCGTAGCCCCGTTAACACCTTTCTATACACCTACTTGGTTTATAGCATTGATTGTTAAGTGAGAAATTTCCCGAGGAGTAGCATATACTCACAGTAGGATCGGGATCCAAATATCATTGCGTGACAAAACTGAAGGAATCCTACCAGAATCATCACACTCCAAATGGTATGCAGCGCTAGCAAGTTTCAGTTTCTTTTGAAACTCCCGATGTGGATTTTTGCCCCATGCTCTTATGACCTTGACTTTGGCCAACAAATCATAAGTCACATATCAAGTTCTACCCATCATTCTCCAGGTTAATTTGAACCTACCCGTACCTACCCTTAACTTTGGCCAACAAGGCAGTACGACTGTCCCAAACCAACACATCTATCTATGCTGCACATGAATACCCAATAGCTACCAATCACTATGCCTTGACTTTGGCCAACAAACATAGCTTGATTACTATTGACTATCCATGTGAAACGACGGAGGGCTATGAATGGTTTTGGCGAAACCGTGAACGTAGTGAACTTGATATAATCGATGGAACGAGAAATCTTTTAAAAGGAGTGGCTTAAGCTCCGCGTTTAAAAGTTGTTTCTGAAAAGAAACCGAGTGGTTTTGAAAGTGTTCCAATGACTCAACTTTGGTTTATTTTCTTGCATTAATTTAATGCGTCCCATCATTTAATCCTACCATTGAAGAAAATAACGAAAATATGACATACGCTTATGCCATCCGCATTCGCCACGGGGCCCCGTCATTACCCGTTAGGTTACTTAACTAACGACAGAGCGAGGGCTGGAATAGCGCGGATGCAAAACATAAGCAACGCCTAAATAGATATCATATATAGATATACACATTCGTCACATGCAATGATAGCCATTCCAGATCACAGATGAACACATTGGATATACTAGGAATCCGCAATCCGTACGAGCCTGTAACGAAGAGCGGATTACACGGTCGCGATGAATAGCCAAGACCCCACCCTAGACCCCTACGGGTGCAGCAAACTACCCGCCAAGTACCCGAAGCGAAGCAACCTCCCTCAACACCGTGAGTAGGCCACTCGGCACTTCGAGATACCCGGTAGTTTGTGCACCCCACCTTGGGTCTATCCTAGGAGCAAAAACAGTAAAAGAAATTATACAATGACGGGTACAACCCCATCCCGGTTGTGCGGCCATATAAATAATATTACATCAATTACAAATTACATGAATTGAAAGAAAAAGAAAACTCTCATCTCACAACCCCCCGGCTATTCATCCGCGACAATCCAATGAATTCATATACACATACCATCAACATTACAGATCACAGATATGTATAACCCCCACTAATCGACGTATAGCGATTAGCAGACGTTCAATACATATATCACATCACAGATATAACACGTTAGCTTAAGTCTTTAGAAGTTCGATCAAAATACGGATTTTTAAACCCCAAAAACAAATTTTGCTTTCTGTAAAATCTGGGAAGAAAAAACATATTGTAAAAATCCCAAAACAGCCCCAGAAAAACACTGCAGGAAAATTGTGCCACGACCGAGTCAACTCGGCCGCGGATCCACGGCGGGACCATGCTCCTGCCGCGTTTCCGCGGCGCTTTGACCGAGTCGGTGGACCAATTTTCTTGTGTGGGTTTTAAAAAGCCTGAGCTGATTTTTAGTGTCAGATTAATTATTTTTTGAACAGAAAACAGAATCGGCAGAAACTTGAAATTACGGGCATGTTTCGCGACTTTTTCTCCGATCGAACTTCTAGTTACTTTGCTAACATGTTAGATAGTGTTTAACTAGGCTCTGATACCACTGTAAGTCCACGTTATCTCTCCCGGTTCTTACGGGCATACGGAAATGATGAAAAACGATTTTTCTTTTGGTGGTAACATGGACGCAAAATACGGATCTTTGTTAAACAACTATCTAACAACCTAACTAAGAGTTTTACCTACTCGGTTAGGGGTTATACCTTAACTTGAACTCCTTCTCTTGGACTCCTTGTGGTGGTCGGATGGTTCTCTCCTCGTCGTCTCTTTGTGCCGAAGATGGATCCACCTGAAAGCTTCTACCTTTGGCGTCAACCTCAAACTAGAGGAAACTAGAACACTTGGCTTGCTAGACTTTGTGCACTAGGATGAGTAGAGAAGTGTTTTGGGTTTTTATCTCCAAGGCAAATGATTCTCAACACATGAGAGGTTTTTGCCTTGAACTAGAGAGAGAGCAAGAGGAAGGGAGAGCTTGAGGATGAGAGAGCTTTCATGAGAGAGAAAGCAAATGAAAGAAATGAGCAAGCCTTTTCTCACCCTTGCTCTCATAATCCAAAATAATCATAACAATAATAGTAATTGAGTATTATGTGATGGTTCAAGTCAAAATGGCAATATCATTTCATGCACTCATTTTGTAAAGGAGAACAAGCAAGCAAAAGTCTTTGCTATGAAATGATAGCCATTGTAATGATGATGGTCAATAAGTCCAACCTAGTCAACCGGTCAACTAAGTCAACAAGTCAACAAAGTCAACCTTTCAACCCAATCATGGCACAATAATCTTTAATTAATATTATCATTAATCATATTTCTTATTCTCATTAGGGTTTAGCAAAAGTCAACAGTCAACAACCCTAATGAGAATCCTCCGCCTCTGTCTCTCTGTCAACTGTGCATACACACCCGCATCCGCGTTCCGAGGAACACGAATACAAACGAGATAAAACCAATCCCAAAACATACACTAGGATTTGGCTTAAACCAAAGCCCGCTAGTGATAACTGCCCGGACACTAAACGTGCACAAGTGCACGGATGTGACCGAACCCTGTCGCAAAACCATGCGACCTCTACTCTTTTGCCTAAAGGCGAATAGCTCTCTGTGTGGGACTTTAAAGACTTGACACTACGCTGGCAGTGGGTTTAACCACAGACCGCAAGCGGCACTAGCTGTGCGTAACGGCCCCCAGGTAGATGCTGATAAGAAGACGGACGAGCTGAAACCCATCTGAACTCCTACTGAGCCTGAATGTGACAATCTGCGTACAGTCCGGTCTGTTCGTCTGAGAATATTGCATGGCGGGCCTATGGGGCAGTAAACGCCAGTCCCCTAATAGCGGTACAAGTCTTGTCGGAGTGTAGCCCAGAACACCCTGAGATAATGGTGGAAACCTACCAGTATATCTCGCTTGCCCTGACCAGGGACTTTGTGTAATGGCTCTCCTAGACACAGCGCGATATTAACCCCCAATACCGGGAGAGACGAATCCTGTCTAACCGTCACTGCCTCCAAGTGCTTCGGGACTGCACCCAACTACTACCTGTTTGCACGACTCCTTTGAGCCGTGGTAGGGTAGTAATCTAAGTACAGTGGGAACACACTCGAGGCGAAGTGACAGTGTCAAGTCAGCGGACTAAGCTGTACTCATGTCACCTGGGAACTGATAACTGACGATAGGTATAGTACCAACCAACAGTTCCCGACGAGTCCTGTCCAGTGTACTCGTAACCTAACGAGCACCCGCATACTATCTCAAGTACGACGTACTGACGGCTGTGGGACAGACCGTCTCCCCTGCTGGGATGAGAAGCGCATACGCTAGTCTACTCCGGAGTATCGATGCCCTGTTTCGATAGTCCTACGACTAGGGACCTGCATAAGGATGTGCTTGTGGATTACCCAGCCCCCACGAGTGTGACTGCCATCACAACGCTGGTAATCAAGCAAAGATCCTAAGGGCTCCACTAATATGTATAGGTGATATACTAAAATAAACACATGTACACATTAAAGTAGAAACAAACCAAGTAGCATAGTACTATTTTGAGCAAGATTGTCTATACAAGGTGAATATCCCAAGCTTCCATTAAGTAATATACAAACTAGTATGATACAGTAATGGCCTCTAGGGCATATACACTAACAGCAAGATCCTACGGGCTTTATTAATATGTAACCGCAATATTTAATAACATGTATAACATATGCCATGTTAAGATAAAGTAAAACCATAATAGTATACTACTGTATCAAGTCATTATCAATATGTGCAAGCTAGATAAAGCATCAACAAAAACAAATACACATATCATGATAAAGACAACTGAAATAATATACTATAAAACTGAGCAAGAATGTCCTCTACATACATATCCCCAGCATTCATATGTATACATATACAATAATGGCCTCTAGGGCATACATATCCAACATGTACAACTTACCTGTTTCATTTCACATTACTTGTTATATTCCATTCCTTCTTTTGGGACTTACCGAGCGCTAGTTCATTGACGACATTCCTGTATTTTCTTTCTTTGGAATATTCGTCAGGAGGACCGGACTCTCAGGAGATCAAGCCTAGCCAGGAGGACTTGGACCAGCTTACTGCCCAGCCGGACTTCTAGCTCTTCTTGTATTTACTTTCAGTTTGTATGCCATTGTTTATGCACTGTTTATATCATTGTATCTTTTCATTTTTAAACAGTTGTATGTAAAGTGAATGCAAATAAAAGTTGTTGATATTTTTATATCACTTGTCATTCTTATGTATTTTATATATATTGCTTAATTATGCTTAACGTATTTATTTCTTAGTAAATACGTTGCAGCCCGTCACGCCACCGATTCTGTACACTAGGAAGCGGGGCATGACAGGTTTTGTTGGCGGCCCATGCAGGTCTGTTCTGCATGAAGTCCTAAGCAATATATATCACAAGAATTATAAGAATCAGCAACTATACATTCCTTACAATTCAAATTTCTTGAATCTATCATAACCTTTCTTTTTCTATCAAGGTCATGGATTCTCCCAACAACACAAGCACGAACGTCAACGGAAACACTCCACCGCCTACTCTACCACCATCATCTACCGTTGTAGCTCCTATCAATGAGCAAACGGTACTGCTTGAAGCTATCAAGAGCCTACTGGAGGGTTAACAGCAGCAGACTGCTATCCTGATACACTGCCCCGAAGCCGAGGCACCCGGAGTCAAACAATTCCGGGTACTGCATCCAAAGTATTTCTCAGGAAAAGAGAGCCAACTGGAGGCAGAAGAATGGGCTCAGTCGATAGAAGATGATCTGGCAGTAGCACACTTGCCAGAGATTGCTTGGGTGAGAGTTACGAAGCTGCAACTAACAGACAACGCCAGAGTCTGGTGGAAGGCTGAAGAAAGCCGTCTCGCCCAACCGATCGAATGGAAGACGTTTCGCGATATGTTCGACGCGAAGTACTTCCCCGAGACTGCCCATTTTGACATGGAGCAGCCGTTCATCCACTTACAACAAGGCTCGTTGTGGGGCAAGTCCGTGGATGAATACGATGCTGAGTTTACCATGCTTAGCAAGTAAGATATTGTCTCAAATTCAAATTCCTGATATCACTTATTACACTGCTAACAGAATGAAGGGTTCCTAGGCACACTATAGAGGTCTCACAAGGCATCAACCATGCCAATATAAAAATTTATGGGTGTCGAGAAACCCTAATACGGATCTTAGACTAGAATTCTAGGCGAAAAATGATTCAAGTTAACAACTTAACTAAAGTTCGGAAGTTACAACCTTTGTAGATCCGGATTTCCACTTCCTTAGCTCCACGTAGTCGTCCTCTCGCTGTCCTTTTCAAATCCTAGACTCATTCGTCGGCTTCATCGGGAAAACGAGCGGAATAGGTCGTCGGCTTCGTGCCGAAGATGATCTACGTCGAGGTTGCGCAAGTTCAAGCTCCAACTTCACCAAGTTGTGAAACTTGTGAAGAAAACACCCAAAACAACTTGGCAAGAGGTAGAGGGTGAAGAAATAGGAGGTGGGTTCACTTTAGAATTGGATTTCTCACTTTGGATCTCAAGTTGCCATTGATGGCATCATAGTTTCTTTCTTGAAGATGAAGAAGAAGAAGTAGATAGAATATGATAAGTATTGTGAAAAAAGAATAATAAAATCAACACTTATCATCTTCTAACCTAGGTTAAGTGTAGAGAATAAACCATGGTCAAATGAGAATGGTTAGGGTTAAGGATGATGACAAAATAGTCACTTTAGTCAAAGCTTCATGAAGCTTCATCAAGCTTCATGAAAGAAACCATTTTGTTATCATATATATTTATTTATCAAAAAGAATAGATAAATAAATAAGTAAATAAATAAAAACCCTAACTATTATCATAACCATGGTTTAAGTCTTAACACAACACCAAACTACATGTATCATCAAACATGACACAAAGTAGTGCACAAAAGTATATCATATATACTTCTTGCACATCAAGTGAGAAAATCCATATAAAGTGAACCAATACTAGTTAATGCAAAGTAATATATCGAATATATAATTATATATTAAATCATTAAATCAACATTTGATTCAATGATCCGGTCATGTCGCACATAACCGACTAGTATCCAATGTATCGATTTATCGAATCAATGATTCGATAACTAGGTCATATCGAATATAACCAATCGAAACATTTATCGCGAGAATGAAATGCGGTATCATATACACGCATTATTCTCGGTCCCGCACATATCTCATATGCGCTCCTATTTCGTTTCGCTTGAGCCAGGAAACCTCTGTGTAGGACTCTAAAGACTCGTCAATACGCCGGTAGCAGATGATGATCATATCAAGCACCTACAAGCCGCAAGCGGTCTGCTAAACGTAACGGCCATCCGGGTATTGAGCGATCAGAAGATCGACGAGCTAGTCCGCTCACACTCCTGTGAATCCAACCAGTAACACTTACCGTACAGTCCGGTCTGTTCGTCTGATACGTCGCATATCAAGTCTAGGGGTGGTAAACGTCAGACCCCAATAACCGATAAGTCGTGCCGATGTGAGGCTCATAACGGGTCGAGAAACTACTGGTAACACTTACCAGCAAATCTCTGATCAGCCCTGGCCAGGGACTTCCCTGTTACGGCCAATCGAGCACAACGCAACATCAACCCCCAATACCGGGAGAGACGAAACCCCTCCTATCGCTCATTGCCTCCATGTGACTCGGGACTGTACCCAAAGACCACCATTTTGCACGCCCTCATGGACGTGGTAAGGTGGAGATCAAAGCACAGTGGGAATCACACAAGACTCTATGACGATCTCGGGTCTACAGACTTACCTGCACAAGTGTCACCTGAGAACTGCCATCTGACGTGAGGTATAATACCATCTGGGAGTTCTCGGCGAGTCCGTCCAGTGTACCCAGTCTCCACTGAGCACCCGTACACCATCTCTAATGTCAAACACCAATGGATATGGGATCATCCATCGCCCATCTCATGGGTCGAGAAGCGTATACGCTAGTCTACACTGGTATATCGATGCCCCGTCTCGATACACCTACGACTAGGGACCTTGAAGGATGTACTTAGGGACTACCATGTCCCCACTAGTATGATCTGCATCATAGTCCAGGCAGTCAAGTACACATCCTAAGGGCTTTATCAACATGTAACTATAAGACAGTTTAAAGAGACAAGTGTACATGTTAAGATAAAGAGTAACCAGATAGCATACTATCATATCGAGCAAGAAAGTCATCTCTATATATGTCCAAGCATCCAATATAATATACATGATCTGTACAATACTGGCCTCTAGGGCATACATACAACTAACACAGAAGACCGTAACAGGTTTGCGGCACACCTGATTCCTACTGCTGAGATCCGGGCACGACGATTTCAGTAAGGGTTGGACCCAGGAATTCAAGCTGCACTCGCTACAGGGGATTTCCCAACCCATGATCTCTCTTTGAAGGCTGCCCGACGCTATGAGGCAGTTGTGAAGAAGAAGGGCAGACCGCAGACTGCCGGTGTGA
This sequence comes from Agapanthus africanus, assembly GCA_030015575.1. Classification (NCBI taxonomy): domain Eukaryota; kingdom Viridiplantae; phylum Streptophyta; class Magnoliopsida; order Asparagales; family Amaryllidaceae; genus Agapanthus; species Agapanthus africanus. The sequence continues at coordinate 169,182,677 of JASDDO010000026.1, read as the reverse complement.
AATGCTCTGCCACACAGATGGCAGGAGGAGCCTCTTCCAGGCCAACTTTTACACCCAAGAGACAAAGAGGATCATTTAATCGGCCCAGTACAGACTTTTGTTTCTACTGCAAGATGAATGGACACCTGGTGAAAGACTGCAGACATGCAAATGGCCTATGTTTGGTTTGTGGCGCATCCAGTCACGCCATAGGAGCATGTCTATATCGACTCAACCTAGCTCCAGCACCTAGACCCACAATCACTGTCCTGCAGCGGCCATCTATTCAGGCTCCTGCACCTCGTCTAGCTTTCCCTGCACCACCTCTACGTGGACCTCCTGCACAGCCTCCTCGTCAATTCCATCAGGCACATGGAAACATGCCTCATGGACAGAAAAACGTGCCCCAGGGACAGAGGAATGTGCCTCCAGCAAGAAGAATATACCCAGACATCAGGCTTTCACAATGATGGTTGAGGAAGCCGAAGCCACTGGCCAAGTAATCACTGGTAATTCCCAATTCTTTTACATTTTTTTCAATCCGTGTATATCACTATATTTTTCCTGTATCTAAAACCAACCTGACACAACTTAACTACTATACTAGTAGCCATCCTTCCTGCACTCACACTGTTCGACACTAGAGCGTCACACTGCTTCATGTCGCAACGATTCGTGAGAACGCATCCGATTCCCGTGAAGCCACTCATTTCAAGCCGGAATGTCAGTTCCGGTAATTTGATCAGTGTCCAGTTGTAGTTTGCGAACGAGATTTCTACACGAATTTCAAAGTACTAAACATCCCAAACTTCGATGTTGTGTTGTGAATGGACTGGCTGGGAGTTTTCTATGCTACGATTGACTGCCGTCAAAGGAGGGTAATATTTGAGATACCGGATCACCCATTCTTCTACTTCAAAAGTGGAGATAGAACGTTAGAGCCTGTAATCTTCCGTGCTAAACCAAAGAATGCAGAAGTATTAGTTAATAATTATTGTTCCATGGTTGAGTTGAATTCTTGACTTTTGTTGACTTGTTGACTTTAGTTGACCGGTTGACCAAAGTAGACTTGTTGACCATCATCATTTGTTTTCAAAGATGCTTCTTATTTTTTGCACAAAGTATTTAATGAATGAAATGATAATGGTCATTCATCAACTCACCATCACAAATTGTTAATTATTATTATTATTATCATTTTCTAAAATATGAGAGCATGGTTGTAAAATTGATTCATTCTTACTTGCATCTTCTCTCTCATCCATAGCTCTCATCCTCTTCCTCTCTCTCAAGGCAAAATCCCTCTCATTGAGTTGAGAACCATTTGCCTTCAAGATAAAACACCAAAACTCATCTCTACTCATCCTAAGGTTGAAGGTCTAGCAAGACTAATACTTTAGTTACCTCAAGGTTGAGGTAGGAGCTCAAGTTCGAAGCCCTCGGGTGGATCTATCTTCGACAAAGAGGAGACGAGGAGGAGGAGCCGTTCAAACTGCCATAAGGAGCAAGCAAGGAGGAGAACAACAAGAAGAGAAGGAGTTCAAGACTAGGTATAACCCTCTTAACCGAGTAGGTAAAGCTCAAAATTGTTGCTAGTGTGTTGTTTAGCAAAGATCCGGGTTTTCTAGTCCATGTTACCAAAACCCTAAAAATTGTTTTTCACCGTTTCCGCAACCCCGATGGAATCGGGAGAGGTAACGTGGACCTAACAGTGGTATCAGAGCCTAGCTAAACACACACTAGCATGTTAGCAAAGTATCTAGAATTTCGATCGGACAAATAACCGCAAAACACCCCGAAAATGCTAACTTTCTGCCGATTTTTATTTCTGCTCAAAAAATAATAAATCATGTATTAAAAATCGGCTCAGGGTTTTTATAGAACACAGAAGAAATTTGATCCAGTGAGTCGGTTAACGCGCCGCGGAACCGCGGTAAGAGCATGCTCTTGCCGCGGATCCGCGGCCGAGTTAACTCGGCCGTGGGTCAAACTTCTTACAGTGTTCTTATATTGGTGTTTTGTGATTTTAGGATGGTTTGTTTCTGCCCAGAATTTCCAGAGAACAAAATTTGTTTTTGGGGTGGTTACAAATCCGTATTTTGATCAAATTTCTGTAAACTTTGGCTAATGGGTTATATCTGTAATGTGATATATGTATTGAACGTCTGCTAATCGCTATACGTCGATTAGTGGGGGTTATACATATATGTGATCTGTAATGTTGATGGTTTGTGTATATGAATTCGTTGGATCGTCGCGGATGAATAGCCGGGGGTTGTGAGATGAGAGTTTTTCTTTATCTTTCAATTCATGTAATATGTAAATTGATGTAATATTATTTGTATGGCTGCACATCCGGGATGAGGTTGTAGTCGCCATTGTATAATTTATTTTTACTGTTTTTGCTCCTAGGATAGACCCAAGGAGGGGTGCACAAACTACCGGGTACCTTGAAGTGCCGAGTGGCCTACTCACGTTATTGAGAGAGGTTGCTTCACTTCGGGTATTTGGCGGGTAGTTTGCCGCACCCGTAGGGGTCTAGGGTGGGGTATTTGGCTATTCATCGCGACCGTGTAATCTGTCTTTCGTTGCAGGCTCGAACGAAATGCAGATTCCTAGTATATCCAAAGTATTCATCTGTGATCTGGAATGGCTATCATTGCATCTGACGAATGGATTTATATATCTATATATGATATCTATTTAGGCGTTGCTTATGTTTTGCATCCGCGCTAGTCCAGCCCCCGCTCTGTTGTTAGTTAAGTAACCAAACGGGTGATGACGGGACCCCGTGGCGAATGCGGATGGCATAAGCGTACGCCATATTTTCGTTGTTTTCTGCAATGGTAGGATTAATTGATAGGACACATTAAATTAATGCAAGAAAATAAACCTAAAAGACGTTGTTGGAACAATTTTCAAAAAGCTGTTATTGCAAGGACGTTCACTTTTGTTTTGTATCGAGGTATTCAGCTTAGAATATCCTGCACCTCATTTGACGAGGCAAGGGCCGAGATCCCTTCATCGGGAGTGACCCCTTGGACAAAAGTTTTACGTCAGGGTAATAACTTCACTATAGTCGATTATTCTTTCTTTGCATTGAGGTATTCAGCTTAGAATATCCTGCACCTCATTCGACGAGGAAAGAGCCGAGATCCCTTCACAGGGAGTGACCTCTTTAGCAAAAGTTTTCGCCACTATATTTTCAAAAGGGTATCACGTTCCTTCAACGATATCAAGTTCATTACGTTAACGGGTTTTCGCCAAAACCCAGCCGTAGCCCTCCGTCGTTTCGGATTGGTATTGCTTAGTATTCGTGCTGCGTATTTCGTGTTCAGCCGAGGCGTAGTGTATGGTAGCTAAGTAATATTTTTCCGTAGGATACAATGTGATTGGTTGGGACAGTCGTGCGGTCATTTTGGCTCAGTCAAGGACTCGTACGGGTGGGTCTAATGCAATCAAGATAATGACGGGTTGAACTTGACTAGGATCCTTTGATATGTTGACTCAGTCAAGGTCACTTGGATCCTAGGAGCAAAAACCACATCGGGAGTTTCTAAAGAAACTGAAACTTGCAGATTTAGCATACCTTCTGGAGTGTGGTGACTAGAGTGGATTCCATCTAGGTCATCACACAATGATAGTTAGATCCCGATCCCACTGATGAGTTGGATTACTCTCGGGAGATTATTTCACTTAACAATTAATGCTATAAACCAAGTAGGTGTCTAGAACGGTGTTAGCGGGGCTACGCCTCCAGGGAAAAGAGGTTATTTAATTAAGGAACTTCGCGATAGCGTTGGAAAACCTCCCTCGAAGTACCAACACCAGCCTGGCTGAAAGGTTAAGCAAGTATTTTGACGTGCGATTAATCCTGACTAGTTCTTCTTTTAGGGTTTGAAGAAGAATTTGAGGAAACAGTGGGAGCCATCCTGGTTAGATAAATTAATAAACCAATCTAATCTTGCAAGAGCGCACGCTGAGTGTTTCTTTTCTCTCTCTCCAGGTAGCAACCATTTCACGCCCTAATCAAGATAATAAAATGTATCGCTTAACCGATCCGAATTCTTATTCGGGGCTGGGGAACGTTGGTTCGGCTCTAACTTGTGACAACAGTCATAAGTTTGAGTAAGGGAAAGAGGATTGTATGGATTCCAAGGATACCTAGTTGAAGAAGAAGCATGGTTTTGCATCTACTTCAGGTGTTCTTGTAATTGAGAACTGCTTTACGGTTAGCCCTACCTCCTGGGTACTTGATACCGAATAAGGATCTCATATCTGTAATTTATTGCAGGGACTGAGAAAAAGTAGGAAAGTTGCACCTGGTGATATGTCGCTCAGAGTAGCGAACGGAGTACAAGTTAATGCTGCAGCCGTCGGTGAATATCACCTAGTGTTGCCAAATGGCAATACTATGATTTTGAACGATTGCTACTATGTATTTTCCATGGTTTGCAACATCATATCAGTTTCTTTACTCGATAAAGATGGATATAACTTTGTTCTTGATAGAAATATCATGAACATTTACCTTCATAAGGTACTGGTTGCAGAAGGTACACTGTGTAATGGTATCTACGTTCTAAATCAGAATACAGTTCTCAATATACAAAACACACGCAAGAGGAAGAATTCAGATATGAATGAATCCTACTCGTGGCATTGTAGACTTGGTCATATCGGAGAGAAAAGACTAAGTAAGTTGCATAAAGATGGACTCTTGAATGCGTTCGAGTTTTCATCTTATGAAACTTGTCAGTCTTGTCTCAAAGGGAAGATGACCAAATCTCCATTCACCGGACATGGAGAAAGAGCAACAGAGCTCTTGGGACTCATACACAGTGATGTATGTGGGCCGATGTCTATACATGCAAGGGGCGGGTTCTCGTACTTCATCACATTCACTGACGATATCTCTAGATTCGGATATGTGTATCTTATGAAACACAAATCTGAAGCTTTTGAGAAATTCAAGGAATTCAGAAACGAAGTAGAGAACCAAACTGGCAAAAGTATCAAGATCCTCCGGTCTGATAGAGGAGGGTAGTACTTAAGCACGGAATTCCTAGATTACTTAAAAGAGAATGGTATTCTCTCTCAGCTTACTCCCCCTTATACACCACAGCACAACGGTGTATTAGAGCGGAGGAATCGTACCCTACTGGATATGGTTCGCTCCATGATGAGTAATGCCGAGTTGCCTCTTTCATTTTGGGGACATGCGCTATTGACAGTGGCATATCTATTGAACGATGTTCCGTCTAAATCTGTGCCTAAGACACTGTTCGAGATATGGAATGGTAAAAGGCCGTATCTTAAACGTATTAAGATATGGGGTTGTCCGGCCTATGTAAAAGTACAAAGTCCGGACAAAATTCAGGCACGTTCAGTTCTATGTAAATTTGTGGGATATCCTAAAAACTCCACAGGATATCTGTTCTACCACACCGAGGAACAGAAGGTGTTTGTATCTCGCCACGCCACCTTTTTAGAGTGGCAATTTCTTGCAAAAGAAACAAGTGGGAGTTCGGTAGAACTGGAAGAAATTCAGCGACCACAAAATGAAACTGAAGATTTGACAGAACCTCAGAATTCAATAACCCCAGACGAACCTCAGCCACTCCGCAGATCTGGTAGGATTTCTCATCCGCCCGAGAGATACTACGGTTTTCTCTTAGACGGGGATCGAGAGGATTGCATCTTGGAAGAAGATGACCCTACCAGTTTCAGGCAGGCCATTATCAGTAGGGACTCTAATAAGTGGCAGGAAGCAATGCAATCCGAAATGGAGTCCATGTACACCAATAAAGTGTGGACCTTGGATATTGCTCCACCTGGGGTAAAACCCGTTGGATGCAAATGGATCTACAAAAGGAAACTTGGTGTAGATGGGCAGGTGGAAACCTATAAGGCTAGACTCGTTGCAAAAGGTTTTCGTCAAAGACCTGGTGTGGACTATGACGAAAATTTTTCTCCGGTGGCTATGCTCAAATCCATTCGGATCTTACTTGCCATTGCTGCCTTCCATGACTATGAAATCTGGCAGATGGACGTTAAAACGGCTTTTCTAAACGGCTGTTTGGAAGAGTGCGTTTACATGGATCAGCCAGAAGGTTTCGTAGACAGTGGGAGCAGCGGGAAGGTGTGCAAGTTGCTTAAATCCATTTATGGATTAAAGCAGGCATCGCGGAGCTGGAACATCTGTTTTGATGAGGCAATCAAGGAATTTGATTTCATCAAGAACGAAGATGAACCTTGTGTCTATAAGAAGATTGTAGGACGAATTGTCGTGTTCCTAGTCTTATACGTGGACGATATTCTTTTGATAGGAAATGACATTCCTATGCTATAATCGGTCAAGCTATTTTTGTCACAACGGTTCTCCATGAAGGACCAGGGTGATGCCTCGTACATTCTGGGGATCAAGATCTACAGAGATAGATCCAAGAGACTACTGGGACTTTCGCAGTCCAGGTACATAGAGACCGTACTAAAGAGATTTAGTATGGAGGATTCCAAGCGCGGTAACATACCCACATTGCACGGAATTACCCTCTCCAAGAAGATGTCTCCTAAGACTGACGGGGAGAGGGTTCGCATGAGCACCATACCCTACGCTTCGGCGGTAGGATCTATAATGTTTGCGATGCTATGTACAAGACCGGATGTAGCTTACGTACTGAGCGTGGTGAGCCGGTATCAGTCAGACCCAGGTGAGGACCACTGGACGGCAGTGAAAAACATTCTCAAGTACCTGAGAAAGACTAAGGAGATGTTCCTGGTTTACGGTAATAGAGACCTCAGGGTCGAGTCCTTTACCGATTCAAGCTTCTAGAGTGAAAAAGATAACAGCAAGTCTGTCTCGGGTTTTGTGTTTACCCTCAATGGAGGGGCGGTGTGTTGGAGGAGTTCCAAACAGGATACCGTCGCAGACTCGACGATGGAGGCTGAATACATTGCTGCAAGCGATGCCGCAAAAGAGGCGGTCTGGATGAAGAAGTTCATTAGTGAACTTCAGGTGGTTCCGTCCATTGTTGACCCGATACCATTGTATTGCGATAACAATAGGGCTATAGCTTTAGCGAAGAAACCAAGGTCCCATCAGAAATCCAGACACATCTTAAGGCGGTATCACCTAATCAGGGAGATCATTGATCGCCAGGAGATCGAGGTACGGAGAGTGGACACAAAAGACAACACGGTGGATCCATTCATGAAGGCTTTGCCCCAGACTCAGTTCGAGCGGCTGATCGAGATGATAGGTCTTCGATACGCCAGTACATGGCCTTAGTGCAAGTGGGCGATTGTTAGTGTATATACCCTAGAGGCCATTACTGTATCATACTAGTTTGTATATTACTTAATGGAAGCTTGGGATATTCACCATTGTATACACAATCTTGCTCAAAATAGTAGTATGCTACTTGGTTTGTTTCTACTTCAATGTGTGTACATGTGTTTCTTTTAACATATCGCCTATACACATTAGTAGAGCCCTTAGGATCTTTGCTTGATTACCGGCGTTGTGATGGCGATCACACTCGTAGGGGCTCAGTAATCCATAAGCACATCCTTATGCAGGTCCCTAGTCGTAAGACTATCGAGACAGGGCATCGATACTCCGAAGTAGACTAGCGTATGCGCTTCTCATCCCAGCAGGGGAGACGGTCTGTCCCACACCCGTCAGTACGTCGTACTTAAGATAGTATGCGGGTGCTCGTTAGGTTACGAGTATACTGGACAGGACTCGTCGGGAACTGTTGGTTGGTATTATACTTATCGTCAGTTAACAGTTCCCTGGTGACATGAGTACATCTTAGTCCGCTGACTTGACACTGTCACTTCCCCTCGAGTGTGTTCCCACTGTTCTTTGATTACTACCCTACCACGGCTCTACTGAGTCGTGCAAACAGGTAGTAGTTGGGTGCAGTCCCGAAGCACTTGGAGGCAGTGACGGTTAGACAGGTTCGTCTTTCCCGGTATTGGGAGTTGATATTGCGTTGTGTCTAGGAGAGCCATTACACATAGTCGTCCCTGGCCAGGGCAAGCGAGATTTGCTGGTAGTGTTACCGGTAGTTTCTCAGGGTGTTTTGGGCTACACTCCGACACGACTTGTACCGCTATTAGGGGACTGACGTTTGCCACCCCTAGGCCCGCTATTCGTTACTCTTAGACGAATAGACCGAACTGTACGGAGATTGTCACATTCAGGCTCAGTAGGAGTTCGGATGGGTTCACCTCATCAGTCTTCTTATCGGCATCTACCCGGGGACCATTACGTACAGCTAGTGCCGCTTGCGGTCTGTGGTTAACCCCACTGCCAGCGTAGTGTCGAGTCTTTAGAGTCCCACACAGAGGGTTATTCGCCTTTGGGCAAAACAGAGTAGAGGTCACATGGTTTTGCGACGGGGTTCGTTCACATCCGCGCACTTGTGCACGTTTGGTGTCCGGACAGTTATTACTAGCGGGCTTTGGTTTAAGCCAGATCCTACTATATGTTTTGGGATTTGTTTTATCTCTTTGTATTCGTGTTCCTCGGAACACGGATGCGGGTGTGTATGCACAGTTGACTGAGACAGAGGCAGAGAATTCTCATTAGGGTTATGGTACGGGTGTGTATGCACAGTTGACTGATGTCTTTTTCCAAACCCTAATGAGAATAGGAAATATGATTAATAATATTAGTTAACAATTATTGTTCCATGGTTGAGTTGAATTCTTAACTGTTGTTGACTTGTTGACTTTAGTTGACCGGTTGACCAAAGTAGACTTGTTGACCATCATCATTTGTTTTCAAAGATGCTTCTTATTTTTTGCACAAAGCATTTAATGAATGAAATGATAATGGTCATTCATCAACTCACCATCACAAATTGTTAATTATTATTATTATTATCATTTTCTAAAATATGAGAGCATGGTTGTAAAATTGATTCATTCTTACTTGCAACTTCTCTCTCATCCATTGCTCTCATCCTCTTCCTCTCTCTCAAGGAAATATCCCTCTCATGAGTTGAAAACCATTTGCCTTCAAGATAAAACACCAAAACTCATCTCTACTCATCCTAAGGTTGAAGGTCCAGCAAGCCTAATACTTTAGTTACCTCAAGGTTGAGGTAGGAGCTCAAGTTCGAAGCCCTCAGATGGATCTATCTTCGACAAAGAGGAGACGAGGACGAGGAGCCGTTCAAACTACCACAAGGAGCAAGCAAGGAGGAGAAAAACAAGAAGAGAAGAAGTTCAAGACTAGGTATAACCCCCTTAACCGAGTAGGTAAAGCTCGAAGTTGTTGCTAATGTGTTGTTTAGCAAAGATCCGGGTTTTCTAGTCCATGTTACCAAAACCCTAAAAATTGTTTTTCACCGTTTCCGCAACCCCGATGGAATCGGGAGAGGTAACGTGGACATAACACTTCCTGCACTCACATTGTTCGATACTAGAGCGTCACACTGCTTCATGTCGCAACGATTCGTGAGAACGCATTCGATTCCCGTGAAGCCACTCATTTCAAGCCGGAATGTCAGTTCCGGGAATGGAGTATTAAAAGAAACTATGGGATTTGATCAGTGTCCAGTTGTAGTTTGCGAACGAGATTTCTACGCAAATTTCAAAGTACTAAACATCCCAAACATCGATGCTGTGTTGTGAATGGACTGGCTGGGAGTTTTCTATGCTACGATTGACTGCCGTCAAAGGAGGATAATATTTGAGATACCGGATCACCCATTCTTCTACTTCAAGAGTGGAGATAGAACGTTAGAGCCAGTAATTTTCCGTGCTAAACCAAAGAATGCAGAAGTATTTACTCTACCGGTGAAAGAAAAAAAGCCAGAGGTAGTTCGAGAGTTCGAGAATGTGTTCCCTGAAGATATAACAGGTTTGCCTCCCGATTGAGCTTTTGAATTTAGCATTGATTTACTACCTGCGCAACCGGTAATCAAAGCTCCTGTTCCCACCAAAATTTTGGCTCAAAACTTGCTCCCTTGTAAAATAATAACAATAAAATAAAAATAAAAATAAAGGGAAAGCTCCGCATGCAAAGCGTGTAGGGACTTGTTTCCTCTCAATAAAAGAGCAAAGCTCTGTTCAAAATTTGAACTGAGGCAGCGCCTCACGTGCAAAGCACGAGAGCGCCGAGCGCTAAAAGTCAAAGACTCTGAGGCAGCGCCTCATGTGCAAGGCACGAGAGCGTCCAGCGCCAAGAGTCAAAGACTCTGAGGCAGCGCCTCACGTGCAAAGCACGAGAGCGCCAACAACGCCAGCGCCAAGAGTAAAATACTCTGAGGAAGCGCCTCACGTGCAAAGCACGAGGGCGCCGGCGCCTCACGTGCAAAGCACGAGGGTGCCGGCGCTAGAACTAAATGTTCTCCACCATTGGATCAAAGATCCAACGAAGATGACAAATCATCAAATTACAGAATTAAAATCTGTTGAGGAAATACTCCTCAAATCTTTCTAAACAAGAAAGATCGTGCTCTGTAAATTAGAATGTCGTTGGATCAAAGATCCAATGATGACTAAAAATCATCAGGATAAAGAACAATCTCCGTATGGGAAAATATTTTCGTAATCTTGTTAATAACAAGAAAGAGGTCTTCTGTAAAACAGGAGCCCTTGGATCAATGATCCAAAGGTGGGAAACACCCCCAAATCAATTAGAAATCTCTCAATGAGAGATTTGCTTAACTGATTCAACAAATCGGCCTCCCTTATATAAAGGACCCAAGACTTCAAGTCTTAACAGAGGAACCCCCCCATAAACTTGAAGAAACTAAAAAAAAAACGAGAGCAAGCTCTAAGAAGAAGAACCTTCTTCAAGGTAAATAAAAAGAAGAGAGATCATCACATCTCCTCCATATTTGAGAGTTTAACTCTCACAAAAGAAGAACTTAGTTCTTAGATCCATGAGACAAAGTCTCTTTTTATAAAAAGAAGAACTTAGTTCTTCGGTCCATGAGACAAAGTTTCTTATAAAGAAAAACAAAAGAGATCATAGTATCTCCTCATAAAGAAGAACTCGGTTTTTAAATCCATGAGACAAAGTCTCTGATAAACGAGAATTTAATTCTCAAGGCACAGAATTAACCAGAACTGCCAAAGAAGCGCTTCGGCGCTCTAAGTCTGGTGCTCAGCACCAAGCGTTCCATGTGCTCCTCACGTGGGCGCTGTTTTTATAAGGAGCGCTCTGCACTCATTGGTTGGTGCCAAGCGCGCAACGTGCTTCTCATGTGGGCGCTGTTTTTATAAGGATCGCTCTGTACTCATTGGTTGGCGCCAAGCGCCAAGCACGCCACGTGCTCCTCACGTGGGCGCTGTTTTTATAAGAAGCACTCTGCATTCATTGATTGGCGCCAAGCGCCAAGCGCGCCACGTGCTCCTCACGTGGGCGCTTCTTGACATAGAGTGCTCTACACTCATCACACAGAACCCAGTGCCATAATAAAAAGTGTTCAACACTCAATAAAAGACAAAAAGAAAAAGGTGTGTCAGAACCCAAATTAATGCTCAGTATTGTTGAATAAAAAGGGACCGAGCCCGAACAAATGTTCAAAATTTTATTCAAAACTGAGTGGGCTGAGCCCGAGTTGGCTACAAGTCCCTAAGTCAGATTAACCTAGCCCATGTGCTCACAATCTTTTTAATTGGTCTTAGTCCCAAACTTGACTATAGATCTCCCAACCAATATTGGTTCAAGGGTATATCTCTTCATACCTCTGATACATGTCGTTGTAATTCTTCAACGTTTTCAGAGAGGTGGAGGGTCCCAATAACCAATAACTTTTCGTGCATCCCCAAACGGTTAAACCAAAACCTTATAGACTATGATGTCTTTAAACCAGACTATATCGTCTTTAAACCAGACTACGATGTCTTTAAACCTTACGGACTATGAGGTCCTTAAACTCATGGACTATGATGTCCTTAAACTTTATGGACTATGAGGTCCTTAAACTCATAGGCTATGATGTCTTTAAACCAGATTATGATGTATTTAAACCATACATACTATGATGTCTTTAAACCTCCCAGACTATGATGTCTTTAAACCTCACAGACTATGACGTCTTTAAACCAGACTATGATGTCTCTAAACCTTACGGACTATGAGGTCCTTAAACTCATCGACTATGATGTCCTTAAATTTTATAGACTATGAGGTCCTTAAACTTATAAACTATGATGTCTTTAAACCCTACAGACTATGATGTCCTTAAACCCAATGGACCGTGACGTCCCTAAACTACAACAATAGAGTCCAAATGCTCTTTTGTTGGATCTAAATGATCCCAAAACCCTGTTAAGTAGATCTTAGTCTAAAATTAGACTAACGTATCCTTAACAAACATTTAAGTTGATCTTAATCTCAAATGAGATTAACAATCCTTAAACTAATACAAACCCAAATCTAAGAAAATACGGATTTGGACTAATCCCCGCCCTACGGGCGACAACATAAATTAGTCTCCGTATACAATCCACGGGCAACCAAAAATAAAACAAACACACACGACACGAAGTGACCATCTGGAGAAGGAGAAAGTGGTTACCGCGATGCGGTAGCTTAATTAACTGCAGGGGCTTGCGCCTGCAGGGAAGAGCGTCTCCACAATCAAAAACCCCTCACAATGAGGGGGAATCTAACGAAGTCTGCTACAACGGCCGCACCCGTCTAAACCTCCGATACATGGTGCCATAAATCAACTTAGCATCTTCGGAGAGCTGGACGGATAAATCCAAATAGCATCTGCCCCCAAAATTCAGGCCGGACGTCCCAACGTCCCGGTCGCGTCTTTCGTCGGAGAACAGATTCTGGCACGCCCGGTGGGACCGTTTCCTCTTTCCACTCCACACTTCGTGTGTCGTGTTTTTCTACGATCAAATAATCGCGGTATATATGTTTGTGGTTGCCCTTGAGGGAGGGGATACTGAAGCCGGCGTTTCGTCTCTATAAAGAATGGTGTTTGCTCCTACTTTAGCAACTCAGGCTCTGTCATATCCGGTGGAGTCAAGTATGGGCCACTTGCAGCCTTAAATCTCTGCAATCCGGCTCTTCAAGAAATCAACGGGCTTCTTTTGTTCGTCCATACTCCTACCCCCACCCTCGGTGCCTCAACGCCGATGGAGGAAGCCTAGAGGAAGTCTGTCTTCCACAGGCTGGCTCCCCAAGCAGCAGCTTTGCCAACGGAATCGGTCCTCAAACAACTGGCACATGCCAAGGACCAAGGTCGATGCAGGGGGCAAAACATTCAAGCTCTCAAAAGAAACAGGGGGCAGGCTCGGCAAAATCCTGAAGCTAATTAAATCTCGCCATAAGAAATGGTCGACGTCGATATCGGCATCATACAAAATGAGCTTGTGGCAGTTCTCTGTATGGTCCTGTTTCAACCCCAGTGGTGAATGTTGTTGTTCCAACTGGAAACAACTTCAAACTGTTGCGAATGGTCAGACAAAATTCTCCTACCACAATATTGAAGAAGTCTCCGCAGCCCATGGAGATCCCACAAGAGCAGAAACCAGTTCGCCCCCTGAGACAACTTTCCTTATCTATATATAAGGTGTGGAAACAAGTGAAGGCGACTCATCCCGAGACGGATCCTGATACAGCGGCTCCTCCCAACACCAAAGCGGCTTTTCACAAAAAAGAAAGGCCCAATAATGCTTAAGTGCCCGAAGCAAACTCCAAAGGCCAAAACTCTAAACACCCGAAGCCTGGGGGCATGGTAGTTCACATAGTCTATGTGGTGAATTCCAAAGATGAAATTCGAGCTTTTACTAGTCACCGACCTCAAGCTTGGTCCCCGACAAAGGTTCAACTGCAACGTGGAAAGCTGCAGAAGATGCTTGCTCAGGCAGCAGTACTCGCTAATCCATCGCCTAAGGAAAATCTCGAGGACGCACCCGAAGAAAGAGTAGAGAAGGAGTCGGATATTGATTTCCTAAAGCGCGCTCTGAAAAAGGGAGATGCAGAAGCGACAGAAAATGTCCACTAAAATGAACCAAATGGCCCTTCTGATTCTGAATATGGCTGGAATGATGGTTCAATCAGAACCACTGGCAAATGAACCGCCTGTAGTCGGTCTTAAAGATAAGGATGACATTTCAAATCTCTTGCAAACCTCATCAACGGCTGAGGAGGAAATGATTCCTGAAAGAAAAGCTGGACACATGTATCTCCCAGCAAGTCAAAACTCTCTATGCCAGTGAAGCATAAAATAGGTCAATCAAGACTGGTCGACAGTATCCGGCATGCTACGATCAAAAACAGTGCGCGCCAGAATAAATACTTCCGATGTTCCACATGTACAAAGGAACTGGGAATTCTCCCCGGCACATTGCGCGATTTAAATCTATGTATGGCAATACTGGGGGAAATGATATACTTCTCCTCTGACAGATCGTCAACTATCTGGCGGGTATTGCCTTCGAATGGTATGCGGAACTCCCGAATAACTCCATGAATACCTTTGACAAGATGGAGATGCTCTTCTGTCAGAGATTCGCTAGTGTGAATAAACGCACTACCGTGATGGCACTGGTCAATGAAAGGGTTAGACCGAATGAGACCTGGGTTCAATATGTTACCCGATGGCGAAATCTCTGGTCAAAATGCGAGCAATGCATCGACGAAGCTGCAGCTGCGGGAATGTTCATAGCCATCCTTGATCCAAATTCAAAATATGTTCCCATTTACGACCCTCTTCAAGTTGACGACCTTCCAAGAACTCATGGATAAAATGGCTCGATTGGATCAAATGGGTCAAGACTCTTTCTCATCTGATTATGACGAGTGAAAAGCGGAGGTAAGATGGCGTTTGTCGCTTACGCTCAACAAAATAAGCGGCTCTGAAGCAACCTGTCGCCAAAATAGTGACGGCATGGATACTCGTTCCCCCCGGGATATACGCGGGGGGCATATTTCTCATTGGCGGAAGAACCTCTATGTAGAATGGTCCTTTTCTTCTCAAAGGACAGGAAGGATACTAAGGGGCCTAAAAACAAGTCCCACAATCTATTGGAATGCCCCGCTCAAAAAAAAGGGTACGTCCACAAGCGAAAAGGGCACGGATGAAAACCCGAAAGGGCACCGTGAGTAAAAACAGCAGGACTGCCGGCGAAATTGTGAAAACCCGCAAGGGCACAGACTCGTTAGAAAAACAAAAAAAAACAAAAGAAACAAAGAAAAACGGTACGTCCATAAGCGAAATGGGCACGGATGAAAACCCGAAAGGGCTCCGTGAGTAAAAACAGCAGGGCTACCGGCGCGTTTGTGAAAACCCAAAAGGGCGCAGACTCGTAAAAGAAATTCATGCACACTTGCAAGGTCCTCTCGACCGTGTAAGGAGAAAATACCTGAGTGAGATCCATACGACTCACGAAGGAGCAACACACATAGGAATCCCCACGATTCCTATGGAGAAAAAACACTTACGAGACCCCCACGACTCGTAAGGAGAACCCTCTTATGAGACCCTCATGGCTCAATAGAGTTCAAAAGCCTTAAGCTACAGGGAACTGAACCTGTTCTTAAGCCATCATACACCCCAATTTGCCCTACAGACGGTTCAATATTGACCCTTATATACAATCCACGGGCACAAATAAACGTCTCCCCTACCAAGATCCACCAACGGTGGGAAGTCCCCCTATTCGGTAAACAAACACTTGTAAGTCCTCTCGACTTATAAGGAGATAACACTCTTGCAAGATTCTTACGACTTATAAGAGAACATGCACTTAAGGGTCCTCACGATTCTTAATGAGAAAACGCACCTATGAGATCCTCACGACTCGTAGGGAGAAACACCTTTATGAGACCCTTACGGCTCATGAAGTCAAAAGCCTTAGTCGACAGGATCCTAACCCTGTTTGCTAAGCCACCTTTGTTCGAATTGATAAAGGAAAATGATGATTCTCTCCTGGAAATCTTCCAGTTGTAGCGATGCTGATGCCTAAATCGGTAACAAATTCCAAGTCCTTTCATGGCAAGTGATGATTCGCTCCTGGCAATGTTCCAGTTGCAGCGATGCTGATGCTAAGATTGGTATCAGATCCCAAGTTCCATACTCACAGTAAAAGTCAGCGGGCTATAAACGCATATGAAATAGACGAAATGATAGGGCAACTTGCAACAAAATCAGCAAGTAAAATATATGCACATAAAAATAGCCGAAATGATTGGGCAACTCGCAATAAAAAGCAGCGAGTAAAAAGAAAAATAGCCGAAATGATTGGGCACAGCGAAAAATAGCCGAAATGATTGGGCAATCGCGACCTTCGCGATATAAAAAGCTGAAATGATAGAGCATCGCGGAAAGAAATAAAAAAAATGAAAGAATGAAACTTTTGCCCTGTAGGTAAGTCCATACTGACCCCTGTATACAATCCATGGGCATGAACGAAATGGGAACCACACATCCCAACAAACTCTGTCAAAGAAAGTTAGATCTCGACAGCAACATCTACAACCTAGAGACCAACAACGACATTCCTCCTCATGCCAGCAGGGCACGGACGCGACACCACTGATCGGAGCCACGGCGAAGTCCCTAGTTCTAAGACTTTACGGTTCACAGACAATCTAAAATCAACCCTGACACCGTAGAAAATGGAGAAAGTCAACCCTGACACCGTAGAAAATGGAGAAAGTCAACCATGACTCTAGAAAACGGAGCAAGTCAACCCTGACACCTTAGAAAACGGAGCAAGTCAACCCTGACACCGTAGAAGGCGGAGCAAGTCAACCCTGACACCGCAGAAAGCGAAGCAAGTCAACCACGACACCGCAGAAAGCGAAGCAAGTCAGCCAATGGCCTCCGTCTCGGAAACACGTCAGCAAATGACCCCATCTCAGAAATACGTCAGCCAGTGACCTTCGTCGCGGAAATACGTCATCCAATGACCCCGTCGTGGAAATACGTCATCCAATGATCCCGTCCCGGAAACACGTCGGTAAATGACCCCATCTCGGAAATACGTCAGCAAATGACCCCGTCGCGGAAACACGTCATCCAATGACCCCATCTCGAAAATACGTCATCCAACGACCCCGTCTCGGAAACACGTCATCCAACGACCCCGTCTCGGAAACACATCATCCAATGACCCAGTCTCGGAAATACGTCATCCAATGACTCTGTCTCGGAAACAAGTCAACCAACCTCCAGGGAAATTAGTGTCCTTAGCAAAATATCTCGATTTAGGGAAATCAGCGTCCTTGGCGAGAACTTCGATTCACGTCGACCCGCAAGGAAATCGGTGTCTATGCAGGAATCTCTCGATTCGTCTCAACCCCAGGGAAATTAGTGTCCTTGGCAAAATATCTCGATTCTGGTAAATCAGCATCCGTGACGAGAACCTCTCGATTCATTTCGACCCGCAGGGAAATCAGTGTCTTTGCAGGAATCTCTCGATTCGTCTCGACCCTAGGGAAATCAGTGTCCTTGGCAAAATATCTCGATTCAGGGAAATCAGCGTCCGTGATGAGAACCCCTTGATTCGTTTCAACCCGCAGGGAAATCACTGTCTTTGCAGGAATCTCTTGATTTGTCTCGACCCCAGGGAAATCAGTGTCCTTGGCAAAATATCTCGATTAAGGGAAATCAGCGTCCGTGACGAGAACCTCTCGATTTGTTTCGACCCGCAGTGAAATCAGTGTCTTTGCAGGAATCTCTCGATTCGTCTCGACCCTAGGGAAATCAGTGTCCTTGGCAAAATATCTCGATTCAGGGAAATCAGTGTCCGTGACGAGAACCTCTCGATTCGTTTCGACCTGCAGGGAAATCAGTGTCTTTGCAGGAATCTCTCGATTCGTCTCAACCTCCAGGGAAATCAGTGTCCTTGGTAAAATATCTCGATTCAGGGAAATCAGCGTCCGTGACGAGAACTTCTCGATTCGTTTTGACCTGCAGGGAAATCAGTGTCTTTGCAGGAATCTCTCAATTCGTCTCGACCTCCAGGGAAATCAGTGTCCTTGGCAAAATATCTCGATTCAGGGAAATCAGCGTCCGTGACGAGAACCTCTCGATTCATTTCGACCCGCAGGGAAATTAGTGTCTTTGTAG
The DNA here is from genome assembly GCA_030015575.1 of Agapanthus africanus. Lineage (NCBI taxonomy): Eukaryota > Viridiplantae > Streptophyta > Magnoliopsida > Asparagales > Amaryllidaceae > Agapanthus > Agapanthus africanus. Next base: position 169,164,636 of record JASDDO010000026.1, on the reverse strand, counting down.
GAATCTCTCGATTCGTCTCGACCCCAGGGAAATCAGTGTCCTTGGCAAAATATCTCGATTCAGGGAAATCAGCGTCCGTGACGAGAACCACTCGATTCGTTTCGACCCACAGGGAAATCAGTGTCTTTGCAGGGATCTCTCGATTTGTCTCGACCCTAGGGAAATCAGTGTCCTTGGCAAAATATCTCGATTCAGAGAAATCAGCGTCCGTGACGAGAACCTCTCGATTCGTTTCGACCCGCAGGGAAATCAGTGTCTTTGCAGGAATCTCTCGATCTGTCTCGACCCCAGAGAAATCAGTGTCCTTGGAAAAATATCTCGATTCAGGGAAATCAGCGTCCGTGACGAGAACTTCTCGATTCGTTTCGACCTGCAGGGAAATCAGTATCTTTGCAGGAATCTCTCGATTCGTCTCGACCTCCAGGGAAATCAGTGTCCTTGGCAAAATATCTCGATTCATTGAAATCAGCGTCCGTGAAGAGAACCTCTCGATTCTTTTCGACCCGCAGGGAAATCAATGTCTTTGCAGGAATCTCTCGATTTGTCTCGACCCCTAGGGAAATTAGTGTCCTTGGCAAAAACCTCTCGGTTCAGGGAAATCAGCGTCCTTGACGAGAACCTCTCGATTCGTTTCGACCCGCAAGGAAATCAGTGTCTTTGCAGGAATCTCTCGATTCGTCTCAACCCCCAGGGAAATCAGTGTCTTTGGCAAAAACCTTTCGATTCAGGGAAATCAGTGTCCTTAGAGAGAATCACTCGATCCGTTTTGGCCCGCAAGGAAATCAGTGTCTTTGCGAGAATCTTTTGATTCGTCTCGACCGGCAGGGAAATTAGTGTCCCCGCGCATGAAAAGAAAATTATCTTGTGAGATCTTTATGATTCTCAAGAGAAAACGCACTTAGGAGTCCTCACGACCCTTAAGGAGAAAATACACATACGGGATCCTCTCGACCTGTAGGGAGAAAAGTCTTTATGAGACCCTCATGGCTCATAAAGTTGAAAAGTTTTAGGTGGAAGATCCTAACCCTGTCTCCTAAGCCATTGCTGCCTTACAAGGAGGTCAAGTTGGACTATCCACGGGCCACACTCTCCAAAGTCGAATCTCGCCAAGGAGGGAAACAACCACTTACGAGTCCTCTCGACTTGTAAGCAAAAAAATTCTCTTGTGAGATCCTTACGACTCTCAAGAGAAAACACACTAAGGAGTCCTCACGACCCCTAAAGAGAAATTATACCAACGGGATCCTCTCGACTCGTAGGGAGAAAAGTCTTTATGAGACCCTCACGGCTCATAAAGTTGAAAAGTCATAGGCGGCAGATCTAAACCTGTTTCCTAAGCTATCGCTGCTCTACAAGGAGGTCAATATGGACTATCTGTGGGCCACATTTGCCAAAGCAACATTCGCCAATGAAATAAAGAAGCTACGTACGGGTCCTCGCGATTCGTAAGGAAAAATACCCGAGTGAGATCCTTACGACTCACGGAGGCGATGAACACTTAGAAGTCCTCACGATTTCTAGGGAGAATTTGCACCTACGAGATCCTCTCGACTTATAGGGAGAAATAACCTTCTTGAGACCCTTACGGCTCATGAAGAAGAAAAGAGTCTTAGGCTACAAGGACCCTAAACTTGTCTCCTAAGCCCTCAAATCCATGGCCATGCATAACTCTGCACTACTTCACCCACGTACATACTTACGTGGGCAAACTAGCGGGGGGCATTTGTTTCCGCCAAAATTTTGGCTCAAAACTTGCTCCCTTATAAAATAATAACAATAAAATAAAAATAAAAATAAAGGGAAAGCTCCACATGCAAAGCGTGTAGGGACTTGTTTCCCCTCAATAAAAGAGCAAAGCTCTGTTCAAAATTAGAACTGAGGCAGCGCCTCACGTGCAAAGCACGAGAGCGCCAAGCGCTAAAAGTCAAAGACTCTAAGGCAGCGCCTCACGTGCAAGGCACGAGAGCGCCCAACGCCAAGAGTCAAAGACTCTGAGGCAGCGCCTTACCTGCAAAGCACGAGAGCGCCAACAGCTCCAGCGCCAAGAGTAAAATACTCTGAGGAAGCGCTTCACGTGCAAAGCACGAGGGCGCCAGCGCCAAGAGTCAAAGACTCTGAGGCAACGCCTCACGTGCAAAGCATGATAGCGCCAGCGCTAGAACTAAATGTTCTCCACCATTGGATCAAAGATCCAACGAAGATGACAAATCATCAAATTACAGAATTAAAATCTGTCGAGGAAATACTCCTCAAATATTTCTAAACAAGAAAGATTGTGCTCTGTAAATCAGAGCACCGTTGGATCAAAGATCCAATGATGATTAAAAATCACCAGGATACAGAAAAATCTCTGTATGGGAGAATATTTTCCCAATCTTTTTAATAACAAGAAAGATGTCGTCTGTAAAACAGGAGCCCTTGGATCAATGATCCAATAGTGGGAAACACCCCCAAATCAATTAGAAATCTCTCAATGAGAGATTTCCTTAACTGATTCAACAAATCGGCCTCCCCTATATAAAGGACCCAAGACTTCAAGTCTTAACAGAGGAACCCCCCATAAACTTGAAGAAACTTAAAAAAAAAAAAAACGAGAGCAAGCTCTAAGAAGAAGAACCTTCTTCAAGGTAAATAAAAAGAAGAGAGATCATCACATCTTCTCCATATTTGAGAGTTTAACTCTCACAAAAGAAGAACTTAGTTCTTAGATCCATGAGACAAAGTCTCTCTTCATAAAAAGAAGAACTTAGTTCTTCGGTCCATGAGACAAAATCTCTCATAAAGAAAAACAAAAGAGATCATAGTATCTCCTCATAAAGAAGAACTCCGTTCTTAAATCCATGAGACAAAGTCTCTTATAAACGAGAATTTAATTCTCAGAGCACAGAATTAATCAGAACTGCCCAAGAAGCGCCTCGACGCTCCAAGTATGGTGCTCAGCACCAAGCGCTCTACGTGCTCCTCACGTGGGCGCTGTTTTTATAAGGAGCGCTCTGCACTCATTGGTTGGCGCCAAGCGCGCTACGTGCTCCTCATGTGGGCGCTATTTTTATAAGGAACGCTCTGCACTCATTGGTTGGCGCCAAGCGCCAAGCGCGTCACGTGCTCCTCACGTGGGCGCTGTTTTTATAAGGAGCGCTCTGCACTCATTGGTTGGCACCAAGCGCGCCACGTGCTCCTCACGTAGACGCTTCTTGACATAGAGTGCTCTACACTCATCACACAAAACCTAGCGCCATAATAAAAAGTGTTCAACACTCAATAAAAGACAAAAACAAAAAGGGGTGTCAGAACCTAAATCAATACTCATCATTGTTGAATAAAAAGTGACTGAGCCCGAACAAATGTTCAACATTTTATTCAAAACTGAGTGGGCTGAGTCCGAGTTGGCCACAAGTCCCTAAGTCAGATTAACCTAGCCCATGTACTCACAATCTTTTTAATTGGTCTTAGTCTCAAACCTGACTATAGATCTCCCAACTAATATTGGTTCAAGGGTACATCTCTTCATACCTCTGATACATGTCGTTGTAATTCTTCAACGTCTTCAGAGAGGTGGAGGGTCCCAATAACCAATAACTTTTGGTGCATCCCCAAACGGTTAAATCAAAACCTTATAGACTATGATGTCTTTAAACCAGACTATGACGTCTTTAAACCAGACTATGACGTCTCTAAACATTACGGACTATGAGGTCCTTAAACTCATGGACTATGATGTCCTTAAACTTTATGGACTATGAGGTTCTTAAACTCATAGACTATGATGTCTTTAAACCAGACTATGATGTCTTTAAACCGTACAGACTATGATGTCTTTAAACCAGACTATAATGTCTTTAAACCTCCCAGACTATGACGTCTTTAAACCTCACAGACTATGACGTCTTTAAACCAGACTATGATGTCTCTAAACCTTACGGACTATGAGGTCCTTAAACTCATGGACTATGATGTCCTTAAACTTTATGAACTATGAGGTCCTTAAACTCATAGACTATGATGTCTTTAAACCCTACGGACTATGATGTCCTTAAATCCAATAGACCGTGACATCCCTAAACTAAAACAATAGAGTCAAAATGCTCTTTTGTTGGATCTAAATGATCCCAAAACCCTGTTAAGTAGATCTTAGTCTAAAATTAGACTAACGTATCCTTAATAAACATTTAAGTTGATATTAATCTCAAATGAGATTAACGATCCTTAAACCAATCTAAATCCAAATCTAAGAAAATACGGATTTGGACTAATCCCCGCCTTACGGGCGACAACATAAATTAGTCTCCGTATACAATCCACGGGCAACCAAAAATAAAAAAACACATACGACACGAAGTGACCATCTGGAGAAGGAGAAAGTGGTTACCACGATGCGGTAGCGTAATTAACTGCAGGGGCTTACTCCTGCAGTGAAGAGCGTCCCTACAATCAAAAACCCCTCACAATGAGGGGGAATCTGACGAAGTATGCTATAACGGCCGCATCCGTCAAAACCTCCGATACATGGTGCCATAAATCAACTTGGTATCTTCGAAGAGGTGGACGAATAAATTCAAATAGCATCTGCCCCCAAAATTCAGGCTGGATGTCCCAAAGTCCCGGCCGCGTCTTTCGGCGGAGAACATCTCCTTACCGGTTAACTCCAGAAGGATTGAAGGAGATCCGCGTTCAGTTGAACGAACTCCTGAAGAAAGGTTGGATTCATCCCAGTACTTCAAGTTGGGGATCTCCGGTTTTGCTCGTAAAGAAGAAAGAAGGTTCATACAGGATGTGTGTGTATTATCGAGCTCTGAATGAAGTGACGTTTAAGAACAAGTATCCACTACCTCGCATCGATGGTCTTTTCGATCAGTTAAGTGGGTCTTGTGTATTTTCGAAGCTAGATCTTCGTTCGGGTTATCATCATGTGAAGGTCAAAGAGTCCGATATTCCGAAGATGGCGTTTATGACTCGATATGGTCATTATGAGGATCTTATAATGCCATTTGGAGTGACCAATGCACCTGCCATCTTTATGAACCTGATGAACCAAGTTTTCCGAGAGTACTTAGACAGGTTCGTTGTCATCTTCATCGACGACATCCTAATGTATTCAAAAAATCGTAAAGAACACGCCGAGCATCTACGAATTGTCCTGGAGACATTGCGACAACATCAGCTCTATGCCAAGTACTGCAAGTGTGAATTTTGGCTAGATCAAGTCGGATTTCTCGGACATATCATTTCAGGCGAAGGAATCTCAGTAGATCCAGCTAAGGTGTCAGCTGTCAGCGAATGGCCGACACCAAAGACGGTGAAAGATATACGAAGTTTCTTAGGATTAGCAAGATACTACTGACGATTCATTGAAGGCTTTTTGAAGATTGCAGCACCCCTGACCAAGCTCACAGGTAAAGATGAAGCATTCGTGTAGTCAGAAGCATGTGAAAAGCTTTTGTAGAACTCAAGTCAAGATTAAATTCTGCTCCTATCCTTGTAATACCGGATCAATCTGTAGGATTCGTCGTATATTGTGATGCGTCCGGTAAGGGATAAGGACATGTTCTACATCAGCATGGAAAAGTTGTGGCTTTCGCATCAAGACAGCTAAAAGTACATGAGCGTAACTATCCAACACATGATCTGGAGTTGGCAGCCGTTATCTTTGTACTTAAGATTTGGCGTCACTATCTTCTAGGAGAACGATTGGATATATACACGGACCATAAGAGTCTGAAGTATGTTTTTAATCAGAAGGAATTAAACATGCGGCAGAGAAGATGGTTAGAACTCATAGCGGACTTCGACATCAAGTTACAGTATTATCCCGGGAAGGTGAATGTAGTTCCTGATGCACTTAGCCACCAGCCATTAGCAATGAATCCCACCGCTCAGTGGAAGCTACAACAGGAATTGCACGGATTTGCGATCGAAGTAGTTATGCCAGGTAATGCTTTGTATTTGATGAACTTACAAGTCCAGTTTACTATTGTCAATCAGATCAAGGCAGCTCAAGCAAGTGATGCCAAGCTACAAAAGATCCGAGAACAAGTATAAAGTGGACTTCGAACTGACTTCATCATCCACGAAGATGGATCCTTGAGATATGGAAGTCGATTATGTGTACCAAACGGCTCAGTTCGAGAAGAGTTGATGAAAGAAGCTCATACCTCTCCTTATTCTGTACACTCCGGTGGTACAAAGATGTATAAGCATCTACGGCAACACTACTGGTGGCATATAATAAAACACGAAGTAGGAAGGAACATAGCCAGGTGTTTGGTGTGTCAGCAAGTGAAGGTTGAATATCACAGAACTGCTGGTCTACTTCTACCGTTACCAATCCCAAAATGAAAATTACAGCATATTACCATGGACTTCGTGACTGCCCTTCCTCGCAGCACGAAGGGTAATGACGCAGTATGGGTTATTGTGGATCGACTCACCAAGTCAGCTCACTTTATCCCCTTTCGAGTTGGCCAATCTACCAAGACGTTAGCAAAGAAGTATATAGAGGTAAGCATGAATCTAAAGTAAGATTTAACCTCAAAGTGTACTATATTTGATACCCATGAACTCATACAGGAGATCGTGAGATTACATAGAGTACCGGTTTGCATCGTCTCCAATTGTGATACAAGATTCCAATCATATTTTTGGCAAAGTCTGCAAGCTAGCCTGGGAACGAGTCTGAACTTCAGCACGGCTTACCATCCACAAAATGATGGACAGTCTGAGCGAACAATTCAGATTCTGGAGGACATACTAAGAACTTGTATGTTAGACTTCGGAGGTTCGTGGGAAGATCACCTACACTTTATGGAGTTTTCATACAACAACAGCTTTCAGGCGAGCATTGGAATGGCACCATTCGCAGCACTCTACGGACGGAAGTGTCATTCACCACTAAGTTGGGATGACATCGAAGATCGTGAACTTCTTGGACAAGAGATGATCGTGGCAACTGTAGACGTAGTTCGCACGATCAGGAAAAGAATGCGCATAGCCCAAGATAGACAGAAGCATTGTGCAGATGCTAAGCGGCGACATCTAGAGTTCCAACCTAGAGACCATGTTTTCTTAAAGATCTCACCAAACAGAGGAGTGATCCGCTTTGGTAAAAGGGGTAAGCTAAGTCCAAGATACATAGGACCGTTCGACATACTCGAACGAGTTAGAGAAGTAGTCTATCGTTTAGCACTACCACCCTCATTGGAAGGAATGCACAATATGTTCCACATATCATAGCTATGACGATATGTGAGTGACCCCAGCCATATACTTGATCACTCCGAGCTTACAGTACAAACTGACTTAAACTGGGAGCAACAACCCGTTAAGATCCTGGACCGAAAGATGAAGAAACTGCGGAACAAGGAAGTAAACTTGGTCCGAGTGATGTGGAGAAAAGATTCACCAGGAGAATCAACATGGGAACGAGAAGAAGACATGTGTACAAGATACCCTCACTTATTTGTAAACTAGTCCATATGTAAATGTAAATTTCGAGAACGAAATTTTTATAAGGAGGGTAGAATATAACGACTCTGAATTTACTCTACGGAATTTTCCAATTTAATGTAAACAAATGAGTTATACAGCCTGAGTTTGAGTTATAAGTAAATTTTTTTAAACAACAGCAAGAAACAACTTGTAGCTCACTGATAAAGCGTTTGCATTGCTGTGACGTAGCCTCTGTGTTCGATCCCCATCAGACACATTATTTTTTCTGATTTTTCTTTTTAACTTTTTAGAAGCCCAAAAGTTTACACGTGCAATACACAGAGAAAAATGAAAAGTCAGAAAATCAAACATTTGGAAAATAGAGTAAACCCTAATCTTATCTGGTGGCACGAATCTCAAAACCAAATACTGCAAATCGACCGGCCAAAAGCTTGAGAAAACCGGTGCCGACAGTTGGATTAAGTCCAATTGTCCCCGGGCTTTGCACACAAACCCCTTCACCTACCCCTGACTCCCCTGCACTGTTTGATTTCCCGGCAATCAAACAGAGGCCTTTCATTTCACCATTAAACCAAATTTTAATGCTTTTTAATTCACATTTTAATTCCCAAACCCTAATTCTACACTATAAATACCACCCCACACTTTGGCTCAGCATCATTCTGAAATTTCATGCCAAAACTCTAAAAAAATTTCTAAGTACAAGTGAAGTAAAGAGGAGTTAGCAAGCTGTCAACTTCCGGCGAAGAATCGAAGCTATTCTGGAGCTCCCGCGATACCACGAAGATCAACTCTCCTTCTTCTAGCTCTTCTTAACATAACCAAGTAGTAAATCCCTTCCAATCTTCATTTCTCTTCTTTAAAAATTCAATTTTTTAAACGTATATCGGTAAGTGGAGTTAATACCGATATCTATTTTCTAAACCCTAAAACTCCCTTTTTCTTACATATTGTTTATCCAAATTCTTACACAATACTTGTAATCTTAATACCAATATTTAGAATAAATTTGAACCAATAATATCATGTAAAATAACTTTAATTTAACTTTTTCATTTAAATACCATGAACTTTAATATTATCTCTTTTAGTATTGCTTAAACATACCTTTAGGAAAACTTCACGGAGTAACGACCTACCCCTCACATATACTCTTGTTCCATAGCATGATGGCTTTTGTGTGAATTTTGGTTACGAAGAAAATATTATATTAAAATACCACTCACTTTAAAAACGGTTTTCTTTTAAAACAGTATTCTTATTTCTTTTGCGAATATGCCTTTGCAACCCTCTTTAGGGGACCCGCTAATGGATGGTGCGGATTATCGCACATCCTTGGGCTAGTACAGCGAGACCCAGACCTCCTCACGGAGCATTCGGTCTCGAAAGCTTTTAAATACTTTTTTTTAAGAAAAACGAATTTTTCTAATTAAATAAAATTTAATTTTTAATAATTATATAAAAATTACAAATCCATATATTTTCAAAATATAATAGACTGACATTTTTTAAATGAAAGAATAAGTTTCACTAAAATACCATCAAGATACAAACAAAAGACAAGTTTTACAATAAAATTCCATGAACTTTCCAAATTAAGCAATTATCACCAAAATACCTCAAATCCTTAAAATTCATATCCATGAAAACCCTAAATAATATAAATAACTTTTCGAGGCTTATTTTGAAATTTTTTTAAAAATATTTTTCATAAAACCCCCTCGAGTTATATAAAACAATATTTAAGGATTTTAGTAAATATAGGTTTAAGCGGGATCAATTCTCTTGAGCCCTAAGGAGACGGAGAAAGTGAGTGCTTGCCTAAAGATAGACAACATAACGGAGTTATCAATGATAATTGTATTGGAAAAAAACACAAATCCTACTGTCCATGTGCAGCAGTTACCGATGACTCCTGAATCTAATTCAAGATCTAAATCAGTTATTAGTGTCTGACTCAGTCAGAGTCCATTGTCAATCCTGAATCCAAAATCAAACATGAATACTTGAACATGAACATGAACACTTGAATTCAAACATCACTATCAAATATGAATACTTGACTTGATTTGACCGAACCATGGTTATAACTTGACATGACTACTTGAATACATGATTACATCCTGAAGCTGTTTACTTGAACAATGTGTATCCATAGTCTCGGCAAGACTTGTAAACATAACCCAGAAAATACATCACGCGGGGATAACGTGGTAGATTGGTACGGAACGTATTAATGTGGCACGAGATGGTCACTTAAAAGACACCTACATGAACTCTCGTGCCGTTGTCCCGTGGGTTTTGACGGGGCCTTGTATAACATGTTACCATAGTCCATGGGGTAAGATGGACTCCTCTCGTATACACAAATATCTTCTGTACCAAGCTATAAACAACTACGTTAGAATAACAAGCATATACCTGTACAACTTACCTGTTTCATTTCACATTACTTTTTATATTACATTCCTTCTTTTGGGACTTACCGAGCGCTAGTTCTCTGACGGCATTCCTGTCTTTTCTTTCTTTAGAATGTTCGTCAGGAGGACCGGACTCTCAGGAGATCAAGCCTATCCAGGGGGACTTGGACCAGCACACTGTCCAGCCGGGTTCTAGCTCTCCATGTATTTACTTTCAGTTTGTATGCCACTGTTTAGGCACTGCTTATATCATTGTATCTTTTCATTTTCAAACAGTTGTATGTAAAGTGAATATAAATAAAAGTTGCTGTTTATATTTTTATTGTTAGTTATATGTATGCCCCGGAGGCCATTACTGTACATGCGATGTATATTGTAGCGGATGCTTAGATATATATAGGGAGGACTTTCTTGCTCGACATGATAGTATGCTATCTGGTTGCTCTTTATCTTAACATGTACACTTATTGTCTCTCTCTTACATGTTGATAAAGCCCTTAGGATGAGTACTTGACTACCAGGATTATGATGCAGATCATACTACTGGGGCAGAGGTAGTCGGTAAGTACATCCTTAGATTGTTCCTAGTCGTGGGAGTATCGAGACAGGGCATTGATACTCCAGAGTGGACTAGCGTATGCGCTTCTCGACCCATATGATGGCTGATGGATGATCTCATATCCATTGGTGTTTGACATTAGAGAAGGTATACGGGTGCTCAGTGGAGACTGGGTACACTGAACGGACTCGCCGAGAACTCCAGATGGTAGAATACCTAATGTCAGATAGCAGTTCTCTGGTGACACTGGTACAGGTTAGTCTGTCGACCTGAGATCGTCATAGAGTCTCGTGTGATTCCCAATGTGCTTTGATTTCCACCATACCACGGTCAAGAGATCGTGCAAAAAGGTGGTTTTTGGGTACAGTCCTGAGTCACATGGAGGCAATGAGCGATAGGAGGGGATTCATCTCTCCCGGTATTGGGAGTTGATGTTGCGCTATGCTCGATTGGCCATAACATGAAATCCCTGGGCAGGGTTGCTGAGATTTACTGGTAAGTATTATCAGTAGTTTCTCGAACCGTTATGGACCTTGCATCGGCATGACTTATCAGGCTATTGGGGTCCGACGTTATACCACCCCCAAGCTGTGATATGCGACATATCTGACGAAGAGACCGGACTGTACTGTAGTGTTACTGATTGGATTCGTAGGAGTATAAGCAGTCTTGCTTGTTGATCTTCTGATCGCTCAATACCCGGGTGGCCGTTACGTTTAGCAGACCGCTTGCGGCTTGTGGGTGTTTGATATGATCATCACCTACTGCCGGCGTATTGACGAGTCTTTAGAGTCCTACACAGAGGTTTCCTGGTTCATGCGAAACGAAGTAGGAGCACATATTCTCGCGATATGTGATATCGGTCAATTATATGTGATATAGCCGGGTTATCGGATCAAGTGTTGATTCGATAGATTGTTACATTTGATATTAGTCGGTTGTATGAGATATAGCCGGATTATTAAATCAAGTGTTGATTCGATAATTTAATGTATAATTATATATTTGATATATTAAGTTACATTGACTAATATTTGCTCACTTATGATTTCTTATTCTCACTTGTGTACACTTAGTATATATGTGATATATATTAATGTACATTTTTTGTGTCATGCTAGATACCACATGCTACATGGGTGTGTGAGACTCAAACCATGCTTAAGTTAATGTTAGGTTTTATTTATTTAAAGTTAATCAAAATTGTTGGAAATTTGTCACATGGTTCAAGCTTGTAGAAGCTTGTGGAACCATTGACAAAGTCCACTAATTTTGTTTTACTTGTAGATATTTATTAACCTAACCATTAACCCTAGCCCTAGTTAAGTCTCTACATGAGTTAGTGTATGACACTAACTCACCCATGGTTGCTATTCTCACCTCATGAGTTCATTCTCTCTTTCTTCACTTGATCATCTTCTTCTCCATTGAAAAAGATTTCTAGCTTTCGAAATGGTGAGAAAATATTGTGAGAAAATTAAATCTAAAGTGAGCCCATTTTCTACTTCATCATACTTTAATATTAGCCATTTAGTTTAGGGTGTTTGCTTCAATAAACCCTAATTTATTGAAGAGGTAGCATGAGCTTGAGTCTCCTCGACGTAGATCATCTTCGGCCTCGAAGACTTTGAGCAAGTTTGCAACTTTCCCCTTGTGGATCCTCTCAAGAGTTCGGGAGATCATTACTCGCAGCGAAGGGACTTCTACACAGAGCATTTGAAGTGAAGGACCGGTCTACAAAGATTGTATTCCGCATTCACTTAGTTGTAAAGTTGTTTGCATATCGTTTCGTTTAAAACTCTAGTTAAGATTCTAGGGTTAGGGTTCTTTAGAACGGCAAAAATTTGAAAACGACATGGACGTTGCCTCCCGAAACATGGCTTCCGCGCTAGGTAACTCTACAGTGGTATCAGAGCCAAGCTAGAAATTTAAACGATATTTGTTAGATTGCGAAACCGAAACTACTCCGAAATACCCGATACAAAATCTAGTTTCTGTCGAATTTTTAGAGGCGTCAAAATTTTTTTAAACAACTGCAGAATGTTGTATAAGATATAACATGAACACTGTGAAAATTTGGAACAATTCTACCCAAAAGTGGTCGGCCACAATGCTCAAAAATCTGAGCTCCTCGGGTGAATAGTGGAATTTGGGCTTCAAATTTTCATGGTGTTCCAGTCTCTGGGTTTTGGTGTTTCAGGTGTTGTTTGTTTTTGCTGAATTTCCATGTGATGTTAACTTTCTGGAAAGGCAACTCGGAGTGTTTCGTAATCTTAATTCTAACATGTATTCGGGTTATTTAGACGATATTAAAAAGTTTGAACGGATATCAATAACCCAATTTTTCCCCGCTGGAAATTTTCCAACTGTTGGATTTTTTCCGAGTTTAAAATCTTCAGAAAATCATGCAAGCGATTCTGTAGACCCTCTAGAAGAACGAAACCCAAACTTGACTTTTTGGATCGCGGAACCGCAGTAATACCCTAGGGTTTGCTGTAGTTCCGTGGTGACATGAGTGAGGCATGGGTCGGCCCTTCTACGGATGGTTCACAGGAGCTGTAGCATGTTCTGGGTACTTTTTGAACTCCGCTCAAGTGTTGAGCTTGTTGGGAAATTTTGGGTGCTTGCTTATTCGATCGAAAAGTTTAACTTCGTCTAGCTATCTGTGATTGTGATAGAATATTTGGAATCCACATAATAGTTATGAGATAACTAGTTTGAATTTTATAAATCTAGCAGTTTAGTCTCATTTGATCGGTTGCCACGGAATTTTGATGTGGATCAAAAGTCTGTCGCAATTACGTAGTGTACGCGGATACTCGCCGGGTAACCTTACTAGATAGCCACGCCCCATAGCCCCGACCAAGTGACTGTAGGAGAACCCCGTCGCCAAAAGCATCCGTTCGGGTGCTCGCGACCACGATGTTCCGCTTTAGTGCACTTCGTCGACGGCATCGGGGGTGCGGCCGTCTACTAAAGTTTCCGACGAGCATTCGATCAGGTTATCAGGAATCTTGTTGAATTACCCGAAAGGTTATTGGAAAGTGTTTTCAATATCGAGACTAAAATGAGGGGTTTATAATTGTTAGGCATGTGATGTCTAAGGAATTCATTCGGTTAGGCATGAAATCCAAAGTATGTGATACATTGGGTTTATGATGTCTAAGGTGGTTGCGGATTCCAATTGTTGTAGTTTTTCACTTTCTTTTCTGCGACCGTAAGTGTAATATGTGGTGTATCGCCGGTTTCGGTGCTATACGTCAACGACAATTGGGATACGCATATTTACTTACGTTGATGACATGTGATGTTATGTGTTGCTGTGATATGTTATATTGGATCGTCGTGTTTTGAATAGCCGGGTATTTTTTTTATGTGAGATGAGAGTTTTTCATTTTCATTCATGTAAAAGCTTGTATGTAATATTCTTTTATTGGGGCAGTTCCGGGTTGAGGATGATGTCACCATTGATGTATATTATTTACTTTTCCGCATTAGGATAGACCCAAGGAGGAGAGCACAAGTAACTGGGTTCTAGGGTACAGAGGGAGACCATCTGAAGGAGTTAAGACCGGGTCTCCTAACTCTAGAATTGGTAGGGTTGCTTACCGCTCTCGTAGAGGTCTAGGGATGTGGGTTTGGCTATTCATCACGACCGTCGAATCCATGTTACAGGCTTAATTTAAAACACGAAATTCCTAGTATATCCAATATTTCATATATGTTCTTCTGCTGCTGATATTCTGTGATGTGATCACTTGATATGTTTTGAGATGAATGCCTATATTATATATATGATATATAATAACTATTGATGCTTTCATTTCTTCTGTGATACTTGTGAAGCATAATTGATGGGAATTCATTAATGAGATTAATGAAAGAAAAAAAACCTAAAGATGTTGCAGAATCTTGTTTTAAAAACCGGTAGCTCTAGTTCTTACTTTGCATAGCGGTATTCCTTGTAGAATATCTAGCACCTTATTTGATAAGGAATCACCGGGAGTGACCTCTTTAGCGAAACCGGCAGATGCTACAACCCACTCGGTTTATCTTTTGATTGCTTCTATAGTTTTTGCTTTGCATAGTGGTATTTGTGAAATATCCTGCACCTTATTCGATAAGGAAAGAGCCGAGATCCCTTCACCGACAACCTAGAGACATCCGCGACATTCGTCTCGATACAGCAGACGCAATTCCAGCAAACGAAGCAAAGGCCAAATTCCTAGCTTCAGGGTCTTAACGGCAACTCATATAAAACCTGAAAGACTATCGGAGATCATCCCACACCAGCGCGGAGTGGTTATGACTCATCGGGGCTCTCTAAAATGAGCCTAACCTCAAGTAAAAAGCAGCATGGCAAAATTCCTAATGCTTGCTCTTCTAACGGTCAAACTACCTAAGAAGATTTCTTGAAGACGTCTTGTCCAGCCCCCGAAGGGATCAGAGACACGACAGTCGCAAGGCTACTCGAATAGCTAGATTGCCTATCGATGGATACATCAACCAACGCGACGGTACGACAGGCAAAACCCTAGTACCACAGACCCTAACGGACCTCTGTCGTAAAGAGCAAAGGTTAACTGTGACATTAGGACATTCTTTCGAGAACTTCTCGATTCGTCTCGACTCATGAAGAAATTAGTGTCCTTGCGAGAACTTCTCGATTCGTCTCGACTCGTAGGGAAAAGCCTTAGGCAATGGGGATAAAAACCTGTTTCCTAACCACTGGGGCCCTGCAAGTTGGTCCAAAACGGACTCTTGCATACTATTCACGGACCACACTCTCCAAAGTCGAATCTCGACAAGGAGGGAAACAACCACTTACGAGTTCTCTTGACTTATAAGCGGGAAAATTCTCTTGTGAGATCCTTACGACTCTCAAGAGAAAACACACTTAGGAATCCTCACGACTCCTAAGGAGAAAAGACACCTACGAGATCCTCACGACTCGTAGGGAGAGAAGTCTTTATGAGACCCTCACGGCTCGTAAAATTGAAAAGTCTTAGGTGGTAGATCCTACCACTGTCTTCTAAGCCATCACTGCCCTGCAAAGAGGTCAAGATGGACCATCTATAAGCCACACTTGCCAAAGCTACATGCCACTGAAATGGAGAAGTTACTCATGAGCATATAAACTACTTCACGCCAGAATAAGACATAACAAAATAGAAGGGTGCGGCTCATGGAGTTGAGAGTTTGGAACTATATCTCTTAAGAGTCGAGATTTGAGTCAATGATAAATGACGACGCTCGTGTCCACTCGTTATCTTCTCAGATCAAGATTCTGAAAGTTATATACCAACCCGAAATTGGTCATACACTATGCATTACTCTGCACTACTTCACCCATGTATATACTTACGTGGGCAAAGTAGTGGGGGGCATTTGTTCCCGCCAAAAATTTCTGCGCAAAAGAGCCCAAGGTATCAAATTGCAGCGATACGCTTAGGAAAATGCGAACCCGTATTTTCCGGGTTGTTTTTTGATAAACTCTCGAATGAGAAACAGCTAAATTCTGATGATATTGGAAGCATCTCAAAAAACCCTTCGATTTGATATATTATGGGCTTCATAATTCATCTGGGATCAAAAGTTATGAGCAAATATGCTATGCACTGTTCCCTGAATAAAAATCAGGAATTACCTCAATAAGGTATCACGTGCTCACACGTGATCAATGGTCACGTGTAGAAACGTGGTAGTTAAAACAAAAATAAAAACAAACGGCTGAAGAAGGACCCAATTGGGGGTCACGTGCTCACACGTGACCAATGGTCACGTGTTGACACGTGATAGTTAAAACAGAAATAAAAACAAATGGCTGAATGAAATACCTCAATGAGGTATCACGTGCTCACACGTGACCAATGGTCACATGTTGACACGTGGTGGTTAAAACTGAAGCGTAAATAAACGCTGAGAAAAGGACTCAATTAGGGGTCACGTGCTCACACGTGACCAAGGGTCATGTGTCAGCACGTGACTGGCTTCGAAAGCCTTACAGTTTAATAGAATTAAATTCTAAAAGCTTCTAAATCTTTCCAAATGGAAAAGGATTATGGGGACCGTTAGATTAAAGATCCAAGGGTGATTAAAAATCACCAATCTATGGAAAAAATCTTAGACAAGGAAAGATTTCCCCTAAATCTCACCAAAAATAACAAACAGAATATCTTTGGATTTAAAATGCAACGGTGAATAAAATTTACTGAATGATCTAAAGGATCATGTTAATTATGAAAACAAACAAAATCTTTCAATGAAAGATTTACTAAACAAATTGATTCTTTTCCTTCTCCTAATGAAAGATTTACTAAACAAATTGATTCTTTTCCTTCTCCTATAAATAGGAGCCAAGAGAAGAAGAAGAGATAGAATATTGGAATCTTGAAACTTCAGAGAAAAAAGAAAGCAGAATTTAATTCTCAACAAAGAAAACCCTAGGTGAGAAAAGAAAGGGGATCAAAACTTCAAACAGAGAATTTAATTCTCAAATCTAAGAGTTTAACTCTTCTGCACAAAAGAACTTAGTTCTTCCTCTGGTTGAAGATCTGCACATAGCACATCTCCCCATAAGTTGAGAATTTAATTCTCATCGGGTTGAGATCCTGCCATGCAGATCCAAAACTTAGAGGGGGAATTGAGTTTAGAGAATTTAATTCTCCCAAAACAAAATTAGGGTTTAACCCTATATGAGAATTTAATTCTCTTACAATTATAGGAATTTAATTCCTTCAAGATGGATAAAAACCAGGGTTTAACCCTAATTGAGAATTTAATTCTCTAAAATTCATAGGAATTTAAATCCTCCAAGACAGAACTAGGATTTCACCCTATACAAGAATTTAATTCTCTAACATATATGGGAATTTAATTTCTCGAAAATGAAATTAGGGTTTAAACCCTATCTGAGAATTTAATTCTCTTAAAACTATAGGAATTTAATTCCTCCAAAATCATAATTAGGGTTTAACCCTACAAAAGAATTCAATTCTTAAAAATGAAGAGACTTAAAAGATCTCCGTGCATGAAAAGAATTGAGGTCACGTGTCCCCACGTGATCCTTGAAAAGATCTCCAAAAATAAAATGGAAAAAGCTTTGAGGCAACGCCTCATGTGCCCCCATGTGACCTCCAAAACAGAGAGAATAAAAGCAAAGGAAATGTTGGCTTTGGGCACTCTCACGTGTTACCACGTGACCCCTTTATAAATGCTTTAATAATCAGTGCACAAATCTCCATCATGTGCCAACACGTGATGGCCAGAGAATCAAAAGTGTCTAACACTTATCTGCACAACAAAATAAAGGAGATCTGACGCGCCACGTGGCGCACTGTCAGAACATACTTTGTTCTGATAAATGCTATGCATTATTAAAAAGACTGAGCCCAAATAAAGGCTCAATAGCCTGAACAATAAAATGTTCAACTCATATCAATTGAGCCCATATGCTCGTAAACCTTCAAACGGAATTTAGTCCCAAATTGGACTATAGATCTCCCAACCAACATTGGTTCAAGGGTACATCTCTGAACTCCTCTGATAATTGTCGTTGTAATCCTTCAACGTCTTCAGAGAGGTGACGGGTCCCGATAATCATACATTTCACGGACTGTGGGGTCCTTAAACTCATGGACTATGATGTCCTTAAACTTTATGGACTACGATGTCCTTAAACTTTATAGACTACGATGTCTTTAAACTGGACTGTGGGGTCCTTAAGCCCATGGACTACGATGTCCTTAACCTTGACCGGGATGTCCTTAAACTAACATTGGACCACCATGTCCTTAAACTGGAAATCGACCGAAATGTCCCTAAACTAAACAATAGTGCCCAAATGATCTCTTGTTGGATCTAAATGATCCTGTTAAGTTGATCTTAGTCTGGAAATTAGACTAACGTATCCTTAATAAATGTTTAAGTTGATCTTAGTCCAAAATGAGACTAACGTATCCTTAAACCAAAACCCCAAACCCAAATCTAAGAAAATAGGGATTTGGACTAATCCACGTCCTACGGGCGACAACATAAATTAGTCTCCGTATACAATCCATGGGCAACCACAAACAAAACAAACACCCACGACACGAAGCGACCATCTGGAGAAGGAGAAAGTTGTTACCGCGATGCGGTAGCGTAATTAACTGCAGGGGCTTGCGCCTGCAGGGAAGAGCGTCCCCACAATCAAAAACCCCCTCAAATGAGGGGGAATCTGACGAAGTCTGCTACATCGGCCGTATCTGTTTAAACCTTCGATACATGGTGCCATAAATCAACTTGGCATCTTCGGAGAGGTGGACGGATAACACCAATTAGCATCTTCCCCGAATTTCAGGAAAGACGGACCTGCGCGGTCGCGTCTCCGTGATTCGGAGGGGAACAGTATCCTCTGCCTCTGGGTTCTTGTTCTCTCTGTAGACCACCAAATCCACGGCCTCTCGGCTCAACAGCCTGGTAGGAGTAGCGACGGAAACAGTCCCGCTCTGACGCTTCTCTAAACACATCCTGGCCAAGTAACCTGGCCACTCGCAAATTAACAATCGACGATGGCGGCCTCTGGCCTTCTGTCATGCCCCGCTTCCCAGTGTACGGAATCGGTGACGTGACGGGCCGTAACGTATTTACTAAGAAATAAATACGTTAAGCGTAGTTAAGCAATATATATAAAATGCACAAGAATGACAAGTGATATAAATGTAGGGTTACCTAGTGCGGCAGCAAGGTTTCGAGAGGTATCGTCCATGCCGTTTTCAAATTTTTGCCGTTCTAAAGAACCCTAACCCTAGAATCTTAACTAGAGTTTTAAACGAAACGATATGCAAACAACTTTACAACTAAGTGAATGCGGAATACAACCTTTGTAGATCGGTCCTTCACTTCAAATGCTCCGTGTAGAAGTCCCTTCGCTGCGAGTAATGATCTCCCGAACTCTTGAGAGGATCCACAAGGTGAAAGATGCAAACTTGCTCGAAGTCTTCGAGGCCGAAAATGATTTACGTCGAGGAGACTCAAGCTCATGCTACCTCTTCACTAAATTAGGGTTTATTGAAGCAAACACCCTAAACTAAATGGCTAATAGTAGAGGATGATGAAGTAGGAAATGTGCTTACTTTAGATTTAATTTTCTCACAATATTTTCTCACCATTTCAAAAGCTAGAAAGCTTTTTCAATGAAGAAGAAGATGATCAAGTGAAGAATGAGAGAATGAACTCATGAGATGAGAATAGCAACCATAAGTGAGTTAGTGTCATACACTAACTCATGTAGAGACTTAACTAGGGCTAGGGTTAATAGTTAGGTTAATAAATATCTACAAGTAAAACAAAATTAGTGGACTTTGTCAATGGTTCCACAAGCTTCTACAAAATTGAACCATGTGACTAATTTCCAAAAATTTTGATTAACTTTAAATATATAAAACCTAACATTAACTTAAGCATGGTTTGAGCCTCACACACCCATGTAGCATGTGGCATCTAGCATGACACAAAAGATGTACATTAATACATATCACATATATACTAAGTGTACACAAGTGAGAATAAGAAATCATAAGTGAGCAAATATTAGTCAATGTAACTTAATATATCAAATATATAATTATACATTAATATATCAGAAGATCAACAAGCAAGCCTGCTCATACTCCTGCGAATCCAATCGGTAACACTACCGTACAGTCCGGTCTCTTCGTCAGATATGTCGCATATCACAGCTTGGGGGTGGTATAACGTCAGACCCCAATAGCCTGATAAGTCATGCCGATGCAAGGTCCATAACGGTTCGAGAAACTACTGATAACACTTACCAGTAAATTTCAGCAACCCTGGCCAGGGATTTCATGTTATGGCCAATCGAGTATAGTGCAACATCAACTCCCAATACCGGGAGAGACGAATCCCCTCCTATCGCTCATTGCCTCTATGTGACTCGGGACTGTACCCAAAAAACACCTTTTTGCACGATCTCTTGATCATGGTATGGTGGAAATCAAAGCACAGTGGGAATCACACAAGACTCTATGACGATCTCGGGTCGACAAACTAACCTATACCAGTGTCACCAGAGAACTGCTATCTGACGATAGGTATTCTACCATCTAGGAGTTCTCGGCGAGTTCGTTCTGTTGGAGATAGTGCCCTCAGAGTCAATTATTGGATCACAGGCACGTGATTGCAATGATTGAGGGATGACCTATGCCGGTAGGATAGTCTTACTCAAGATGATAGTATGCTATCTGGTTTATCTTTATCATCGTGTACTGCTTTTGGTGACATTACTGATCACTATTGCACGTTGATAGAGCCCCTAGGATTCTTGCTTGACGGCCAGCAGTATGATGGCAATCATATACGTGGGAGCTGGGGTCTATAAGCACATCCTAAAAAGGTCTCTAGTCGTGGGAGTTTCGAGACAGGGCATCGATACTCCAGAGTTGACTAGTGTATACAGTCGAGACCCCGACGAGGGGCGGTGGCCGGTCTCACAAGCCACTGGTGTCAGTTAGTTCACCTAAGATGTATACAGGTGCTCATTGGGTTATGAGTACACCGGACATGACTCGCCAGGAACATGCTAGTTGGTATTATACCTGACGTCAGATAGCAGTTCCCTGGTGACATGTGTACAGGTTAGTTCATCGACCTGAGATCGTCATTTGTCTCGTGTGAGTTCCCACTGTACTTTGATTACTACCCTACCACGGCTCAAAGGAGTCGTGCAAACAGGTTTTAGTTGGGTACAGTCCCGAGCCACATGGAGGCAGTGAGCGGATCGGCAGGGGTTCGTCTCTCCCGGTATTGGGGGTGAGGTCGCGCTGTGTCTAGGAGAGCCATTACACGAAGTCCTTGGCCAAGGCAGGTGATTTACTGGTAGGTATTCCAGTAGTATCTCAGGGTGTTCTGGGTTACACTCCGACACGACTTGTACCGCTTTTGGGGGTCTGACTTTTACCAACCCCCTAGGCCCGCCATGCGATGCTCATAGACGAACGGACCGGACTGTACGGATATTGTCACTGACAGGCTCAGTAGGGTGTCAGGATGAGTTCGCTCATCGACGTCTCTTTTAGTCAATAGCTGGTAGCCCGTTATGTATGGCTAATACCTCTGACGTGCTAGTGGTTAAATCCACAGCCAAAATATTGACGAGTCTTTAGAGACCCCTACAGACAGTTTCTCAAGTTTCGGGCGAAATGCTGTAGAGGCCGTATGGATATATGGCAGGGTTCGATCATGTACGTGCGGTATTGCACGGATCATGATCGGACGGATAATACTAGCGGGCTTTGGTTTAAGCTGGATCCTAGTATTGTACAGTGTATATTTTGTCTCATTGCATTTGTATTCGGTCGGAATACAAATGCGGGTATGTATATACAGACGCGGGGTTTTCCTGTAATTTATTACCGGATCGATTTTTGGAGTTGCCAGCTTGCATTTCGTTTCGGCCATTTTTCCTTTGTTCTTTCTTTGGCTGAAAAATGGAGTGGAGGGGCTTATTTGCAAATGTGCAAATTAGCAAAGTGGAGGGTGGTTTTTGTAAGTTGTTGCTTCATGATGGTTCGACCATCATTTGACTTCTCATGGTTCATCATTGTTTACTTTATATGATGGGTTGAGTGATGGGTTATTGATTTGACTTTGGGGTGATGATTATTCCTCATCATCACCCATTTCTCTTTCTTGGATTATTGTCACACTCCTTCCTCTCTCTTTTTCTAGCATGGCCGGCCACACATTTGAAGAGGGCTGTCAAAATTTTGAGGAGTGATTTTTGTTCTCTTCATGCTTGCAAAAAGTTCTCGAGTTCACCACAAAATTTCACATCTCCTTCCCACTTCCAAATGGCAACTAAGAATAACCCCATGAGATAAAACCATTCTACACTTAGCCTACAGCATTCTTGGACACGTCGGCTCGCTAACTTCGTGCCCGAGTTGCCTCGGTCCAAAGGTGGGAGCCCGTAAAAGAACCCGGCGATGTGGTGCCTTTTCCAACGAGGAGATGAAGACTGGAGATTCCGCGAGGAGATCGGGATGGAGGCCGAAGACCGAAGGACACGGATCGCTCGGTATAGCTTTCTACCCATTCTCTAGTTTGCTAGCATTAGGTTAATAGCCCGATCCGGGTTTTTAGTACGCGGTAGCGCCGGTTTACAAGTTTAGTAAAAGTTTTGTTTTCCGCATTTTGGCCTCGGACAGACGGTCGGGGCGCTGCCGTGCACTTACACTGGTATCAGAGCTACGCCATTAACCTAGTCTAGCTTGCTCTAACATGTTTACAAGTTCGATCGAACGGATTTTCCAAAAACCGCGTTTCCATGTCAATTTTCTGTTGAATTTTTCCAGTGCTCTAAAAATTATTTGGTACATTGTAAAAATACGTGCAGGGTTTTTTATGCATTCTGTGAAAATTTGGTAGCTTGATGGCACTGTTCCACCGTGGAACCGTGGCCAAACCCATGCATTGGCCGCGGTTCCGCCGCCATTTAAACTGTTCACGGTACCAAATTTTTACAGTGGGCTTCTGACATGGAAATAGGGTTTTTGGTATGTTCTGTTTGGGCCCAGATTTATTTTGAGTGCTACAGTTGTGCTTGGGGCCCACTTCGGGAAATTTAGTCACTCGAAAATTTTAAACATGCTAGTTCACAGTATTTACATTATATCTGCGACTGTGAATGTCATTTGATCGGTAAATCCTGTCTAACTGCTATAGCCCTTTTAGACGGATTTGCGAACGTGACATTCACGTTGATGTTCTGTGTTGTGCTGTGATGTTGCGGATTGTCGTGGTGGATAGCCTGGATGCAATGGTAGTACAGTTTGGTTTATTATGTACATTTGATATTGCGGGGCGAGCGTCCGACATGTGGATTGCCGTCACCACCTGTTTGTATATTATTCTTTTGGGGCACGACCGGGCTGAGGTCGATGTACCCGTTGTATATTTTACTTTCTGTACTGGGATTACTCAGCGGTGGGGTGCATGGATAGCCGGGTTCTAGAGGGCAACGGGCCCGCATCTCATGGCGTTGAGACGGAGGGGGCTTCACTCTAGAATTGGCGGGCTATTCGCCGCACTCGTAGGGGGTATAAGTCGACCCAAGGAGGGGTGCCTAAGTTACCGGATTCCGTGAAGTGCTGGGTGGTCCATTCACGTTGCTGAAGGGGGCTTCCTCGCTTCAGGTTTTGGCGGGTAACTTGCCGCGCCCGTAGGGGTCTAGGATTTCATTGCACAGGCTATCCACATGACCAGGGGAACGTCGGGTTTCAGTAGCGGCTCTATGAAACCCGGGGATCCCAGATATCTGTATTGTTCTGTGATGCTTATTACATTTCTGTGATGTTGTATTTTATCACACCTTGAGCGAATATTATATATTGATATATATACTAGTAGATGTTGTATATGTTTTGCATTCGCGCTAGTCCAGTCCCCGCTCTGTCGTTAGTTAAGTAACCTAACGGGTGATGACGGGACCCAGTGGCGAATGCGGATGGCATATACGTACATCATTATTTTTGTTCTTTATTGGTGTGATCAATTGATTGGACTGCATTGATTCGGATCAATGCAAGCTAAACAAACCTACTCTGATGTTGTTGGAACATTTTTCAAAAAGCTGTTATTGCAAGGACGTTCATTTTTGTTTTGCACAGTGGTATTCGGTTATGAATATCAAGCACCTCAGTCGACGAGGCAAGGGCCGAGATCCCTTCACCGGGAGTGACCCTTTGGATAGAAGTTTGCGTCAGGGCAATAACTTCACTATAGCCGATTACTTTTGCTTTACATCGTTGTATTCAGTTGGAATATCCTGCACCTCATTCTACGGGGAAAGAGCCAAGATCCCTTCACCGGGAGTGACCTCTTTAGCAAAGGTTTTCGCCACTATATTTTTATAAAAAGCTATCCGGTTCCTTCAACGATATCAAGTTCATTACGTTAAAGGTTTTTCGCCAAAAACCATTCGTAGCCCTCCCTCATTTCAGGAAGGTAGCACTTAGTATTCATGCTATGTATGTTGGCCTACGTCAAGGCATAGTGTATGGTAGCTACTTGTTACTTTTCTGTTGCATAGATAGATGCGTTAGTTTGGGACAGTCGTACTACTATTTTGGCCTACGTCAAGGGTATATACGGGTGGGTTCAAATTAACCTGGATAATGACGGGTAGAACTTGACATGTGACTTATGATATGTTGGCATACGTCAAGGTCATAAGAGCATGGGGTAAAAATCACATCGGGAGTTTCTAAAGAAACTGAAACTTGCCAGATATGCGCATACCTTCTGGAGTGTGATAACTTGAGTGGATTCTATCACGTTATCATACGATCATAGTTGGATCCCGATTCCCACTGATGAGTTGGTTTACTCCTCGGGCGATCCCGACTAATTCTTCTTTCAGGTTTGGAGGAGAATTTGAGGTTACAGTGGGAGGTTTCCTGATTAGATTAAGTGACAACCATTCTGATCTAGGTTAGAGTGCACGCTGAGTGTTTCTTTTCTCTCTCTCTTTGGCAGCGACCATGGCCCGACCCTAGACTATGACTTAGTGACTAAGTTGACCGAACCTTCTTATAACACTGGCTTTTGGATTGACAGAGTTGCATACCTCATTGCCACTCCTACTTTTACCCTTTTCTCCAGAACACCCCGTATTACTACGAACGTCCACTTCCATTGAATAAAACCATCGTATGGTTATATACAAACTCGAAGGAATTTGTTCCAGATTCGAGGATGGTTTCCGGTTCTGGAGAAAATGAATAGGACTATTCAGTTGTCTTTTCCTTTTACCTTCCCTCAGGTTGCGAGTGCTTCTTGGATTAGGGGATAGTACACCTGTTACGCCTATTGGATAGTCTTCTTCCAAACCTTAGGCTGGTGCCGAATGGTAGGGAATGAAGAAAGCCGATTAGCCTAAGTGTGGTGTACAGAAGGTATTAAGTTAAGACAAATAAAGGGATTAGAAGGAGGGCAAAATAAATTGCGACTGCTATTCACGACCAAACCAAGTATTTCATTACCACTCCTACTTCACCTTTATATTTCTCTAGGACACTCCGTATCACTACGAAGATCCACAGTTTATTGGATACTCCATCGTATGGTTATATACGAACTCGAAAGGAACTTGTTCCAGTTCGGGGATGGATTCTGGTTCAGGAGAAATAGGAATGAGGTTTATTCAGGTGTCTTTTATCTTTACCTTCTCTCGGGTTGCGAGTGCTCCTAGGATTAGGACAGTACGCCCATTACGCTTATTGGATAGTCTTCTTCCAAACCATAGGCTGGTGCCGAATGGTAGGGAAGGAAGAAAACCATTTGGCCTAAAGGGGTGTGCAGAAGGTAATGACTAAAGATATATGAAGGGATGTGGAGAGATGGCATAGAAATATACGGTTACAGTTGTGAATCTGGATAATGGAAGAGGCACTACTAGGAATACCAGGATACCCCTATGAAACATTTCAATATTTCAGTTTCACTGTGTACTGTTAAAAGAAAACCGATTTCCCAATTGGACACTTACTCCAGGGTATGTATTTACCAGGTATGATTCTCATATCTGTATTATTTTACAGATAATGAGTGGGAGTAAGTTATTGGGAATTAGGTGATCATCCTCATTATATCGGAATTCGTTGTAATTGGTGATATTTGAGGAAATCGCCTGGGTTGTTTGCCGGACGGCAAATTTTTGGTTTTGAATATCCGCTGTTATGCACCAATTTCAAATTGATACATCTGTACGTCTATTTTTATAGAGTGAGATATACCTTTTTGAAATTATGTCCATGGCATTTACCTATATCAGTGGATGGTTAGGTAAGGAGCATTAAACAGCGGTGTAATTCTTCTTAACCATAAGTACAGTTTTCAACATACGACACATAGGGAATGAGTTATTAGACTCAGAGGACTTATACAGAGGATTGTATATTGTCCAGTGTCCATTATGACAGAGGGGTTGGTCCTCGTACTATATTCGGTTTACTTATGACTTCTCTAGTTTTTAGACAAGTGTTTCGTAGAAACGCAAGGTCCGAATTTTGAGAAGTTATAGGTATAAGAATAAAGTACAGAACCAGGTGTTGCAAGTATCAGGATTCTTCAAGGTGATCGAAGATGTAGATACTTGTGTATGGTATTCAGTTGATAGTAATGATTAAGAGAAGTTGCTTCTCTTCTGGGTTACTCATAATTGGAAGTATTCCTAAGTTGAGTAATGCTGATCGGCCTCTTTCCATTTAGTTGACATGCACTGGAGACAGCTGCATGATTTGAATCTGGTTTAATTAAATCAGTGCCTCTGTTTCTGTATTGGATATAGAATAGTTCATATCTTGACATTGTTAAGGTACGGGGAGTTTTCCGGCTTATGCTTAAAACCAGACTCTGGATAATTCAAGGCACGGTAGTATACCTGATCACTACACCTAGTGAGTCATCACCCATTTCTCGACATTGTTTACTTTATATGATGGGTTGAGTGATGCGTTATTGATTTGACTTTGGGGTGATGATTATTCCTCATCATCACCCATTTCTCTCTCTTGGATTATTGTCACACTCCCTCCTCTCTCTTTTTCTAGCATGGCCGGCTACACATTTGAAGAAGGCTGTCAAAATTTTGAGGAGTGATTTTTGTTCTCTTCATACTTGCAAAAAGTTCTCTAGTTCACCACAAAATTTCACATCTCCTTCCCACTTCCAAATGGCAACTAAGAATAACCCCATGAGACAAAACCATTCTACACTTAGCCTACAGCATTCTTGGACACGTCGGCTCGCCAACTTCGTGCCCGAGTTGCCTCGGTCCAAAGGTGGGAGCCCGTAAAAGAACCCGGCGATGTGGTGCCCTTTCCGACGAGGAGATGAAGACCGGAGATTCCGCGAGGAGATCGGGATGGAGGCCGAAGACCGAAGGACACAGATCATTCGGTATAGCTTTCTACCCATTCTCTAGTTTGCTAGCATTAGGTTAATGGCCCGATCCGGGTTTTTAGTACGCGGTAGCGCCGGTTTACAAGTTTAGTAAAAGTTTTGTTTTCCGCATTTTGGCCTCGGACAGACGGCCGGGGCGCTGCCGTGCACTTACACGTTCAGTGTACCCAGTCTCCACTGAGCACTCGTATACCTTCTCTGATGTTAAACACCAATGGATATGGGATCATCCATCGCCCATCATATGGATCGAGAAGCGCATACGCTAGTCTACTCTGGAGTATCGATGCCCTGTCTCGATACTTCCACGACTAGGAACATTCTAAGGATGTACTTACCGACTACCTCTGCCCCAGTAGTATGATCTGCATCGTAATCCTGGTAGTCAAATACTTATCCTAAGGGCTTTATCAACATGTAACATAGAGACAATCAGAGTACATGTTAAGATAATGTACAACCAGATAGCGTACTATCATGTCGAGCAAGTAAGTCCTCCCTATATATGTCCAAGTATCCACTACAATATACATCGCATGTACAGTAATGGCCTCTAGGGCATACATATAATTAACAATCTTCCACTTGCACTAAGGCCATCTGTTGTAGTATCCAATACCCAACAATTTAGCAGTGGTTGTAGTATCCCATACTCAACCATCCCATCGAAGTCTCTCTAGAAGTAAGGCCTTTGTGAGTGGATCCGCTGTATTATCCTTCATGTCAACTCTCCTAAGATCGATCCCTTGGAGATCAACCATCTCCCTGATCTGGTGATACTTGTCTCAGAATATGTCTGGAACGCTGATGGGACCTGCGTTCCTAGGACTAAGCCACAACTCCATTGTTGTCACAATAACAGTTATTGGACGCTCAATGGTAGGAACCTTGTTCATCTCATGAACAAGAAATGTCCAGACAGCCACTTTGGCAGCATCATTGGTAGCAATGTATTCAGCCTTTATCGTCTAGTATGTCACGGTATCTAGCTTAGAACTCTTCCAACATCTTGTTCCTATACTGAGGGTAAAGACAATGCCTGTGACTGACTCTCAGTCGACCTTATCACCCTGGAAGCTCGAACCAAGAACATTCATTTAGTGCTTCTCAAGTACTTAAGAACGTCCTCCACAGCTGTCCAGTGATTCTCCCAAGATCCGATTGATTCCTGATCACTACACCTAGTGAGTCATCTACATCTTGTCTGGTACATAACATCGCATACATGATAGAGTCTACTGCCGAAGCATAGGGTATCCCTTGCACGCGAGCTCTCTCCAAATCAGTCTTGGATGACTTCTTCTTGGAGAGTGTGATCCATGAGTGAGTGAGCGAACCACCACGCTTAGAATCTTCCATACTAAACCCCTTTAGTATGGTGTTAATGTACATGGATTTGGGACACTCCCAACATCCACTTAGATCTATCACCATAGATCATAATCCACAAGATGTAGCAGGTATCATCCAGATCTTCTATTGAGAATCCTCGTGATAAGAGGAGCTTGACCGAGTGTATCATAGGAAACCATTTCCTATCAAGAGTATGTCATCTACGTACAATACGTGGAATACAACCTTACTCTCTACAACCTTCTTGTATATACAAGGTTCATCTACCATTTTGATGAAGTCAAATTCTTTGACTGACACATCAAGACAGATGTTCCAACTCCGCGATACTTGCATTGATCCTGTTGGACTTAAGCATAGCTTTGAAAGTCTCAACTTTTCCATTTACACCAATAATCTTCTCAAGATCCATTTGCTCTTAATGGGTTTTACCCCTTCAGGTGCAACATGCAAAGTCATACTTTGTTGGTGTACATGGATTCCATCTTTGATCGCATAGCATCCGGCCACTTCACTGAGTCCCTACTCGTGATGGCCTGCCTGAACCTGGTTAGGCCATCATCTCATAATGCAATCTTTGTTCCCACTGTCACCGAGAAGACCGTAGTATCTCTCAAGTGGATGAGAAACCCTACCAGATTCGCTGAGAGGCCGAGATTCATTGGAGACTATTGAATCCTTTGGTTTCACCAAATCATCAGTTGTTAGTTTGTCTAGCTGGAACTCCTTCCAGTTCTACCTCATGTCCATTAATTTCTTCACAAGAAATTCCTTTTCTAAAAAGATGGCATGCTGAGAAACAAAACACCTTTTGCTCCTCAGTTAGGTAGAAGATATACCCTCGCAAATGTTTGGGATATCCAACAAACTTATACAGATCTGACCTTGCCTCGAGCTTGTCCAGATTTTGCTTTTCAACATAGGCCGGACAACCTATATCTTAACTCGTTTAAGACATGGTCTCTTTCCACTGTATATCTCATATGTGGTGGTAGGCAATGATTTGGACGGAACCCCATTCAATAGGTATGCAGCTTCTCAAGTGCATAACACCAAAAGGAAACAGGTAACTCAGGAGTACTCATCATAGAGCGCACTATATCTCATAGTGTGCGATACCTCCGCCCTGATACACCATTGTGCTGTGGTGTACTCGAAGGAGTAAGCTGAGAGTGAATCACATTCTCCTTTAAGAAAATCCAGGAATTCCATGCCCAAGTATTCTCCTCCTCGATCACATCGAAGGACCGTAATACTTCTACCCGTCTGGTTCTCAACTTCAAGCTTATATTCCTTGAATTTCTCAAAAGTTTTAGACTTGTGTTTCAACAGGAACATATGTTTGAATCTTGAGAGATGATCAGTGAATATAATGAAGTATGAAGAACCAAGCCTGGCATTTGTAGACATAGGACCATATACATCATCATGTATCTGTCCCAAGAGTTCAGTAACTCTTTCTCTGTTTTAAGTAAACGGAGTATTGGTCATTTTACCTTTGAGACAAGACTGGTGATTGGTACGAGATTCTTGTTGTGTCGGTTTAGGAAATGAATAGAAATCACAATCAAATAATAATTTGACCACAATCAATAACGGTGTCGAATGTAGCGCGTTAGTAAGTGCGGATCGTCCACAGGGATTATGTGATTCGTTCGTATTTGTTTTATTTGCATTGAAAATTTAAGAGAAAAGAAAAGAAAACGATTCAAGATTTATATCAATGAATTCAAGAATTGTTTAGATCTAGTCTAAAATCAAGAAAGCATAAAAAAATCAAGAATCAAGAAGTGATAGAATTCCAATCGATTTAAGTTTCAAGAATTGAAGTGAAGCTCGTAGGAGTCGATTAAATCTATAGACGTGAAGAAGACTAGCGATTACTATTTCTTATCCATTAACGAATTGATACTAGATCGATGACGATTTATTGAGGTTTAAGGATCTTGCGAGTTTCCTCATCTCATCCTTTGTCCTTTCAATGAATCTCATTCACAAGCTAGCTTCTAATAAATCAAATGATCGATCGTTGATCTCTAGTTCCGAGCGAAAATAATCAAGAAAGCATTTCGCGTCGAAACTAGATCATCGATCATTTGATTTTCAAGAATTTACAAACGTTATAGGACTTGAGAAATGTTTCAAGATTTGTCAACTTCATCATCTATTGATTCTTTCGACTCCTCCACGAGCGGAGTTTACTCAAGCATCATCACAAAGAACACATTCAAGAATCTAGATTGAATCATAATGCTTGAATTAAAAAGATAAGCAAGATAAAAGAATTTCACCTTTATTTATCGACAAATTCGTTACAAATCTCTCGAAATCTACAAGAGGAAGGAACTAGATCGTCGATTTTGGCGTCGCTCGGCTCCTTGAGTCGCGGATCGGCTTGGATCACTTGCTCCGATGTAGTCCGGCTTTGCTTCTAAAGGCTTTGAAGGATTCTCGCTTCGATTGAACTTGGAGATCTTGAACTTGTTGCTTTTTGATTGGATTAGGGTTAGGGTTTGAGGCACAAGTTGTGTCACTCAACTTGTGGGGGAGAATTGTTCAATTTTCAACAACCTTTTAGAAGTGAAGCCTAAGGTCCCTTTTATAGCCTTAAGAATGGTTAGCTTCCTTTGTAAGCTTGGATTAGGTTAGCTTCCCTTGTAAGCTTGGTTTAGGTTAGCTTCTCTCATGAACTTGGTAGTTAGGAGGAAGGTTCTAGACTTTAAGGTAGTTAAGGGGGAAGCTTGCTTTGGAAGCTTGGAAGTTTAGTTTGCACAAGGAGCCTTGCTGATCTGGCAGAATGTTCTGGAGTGTTCTGAAAATTGCATTGGCTTGATGAGGTGTTCTGAGTGAGGGAATAATTCTGCAGTAAATCTTTGATGACGTGGCTGTCACGTGACCGCGGATCCGCGGCATGTGCCCTACTTCGGCCGCGGATCCGCGGCCGTTTGGCTTGCTCTCTGCTTCAATTTTCTTTACATACTTTGTGTTGACCTCATGGTAGTTTTCTGATATGTTGATTACCAAAATTCCTTCTAGATCATTGCCAGATCTCAAGTCTTTGAGTTGGCGTATTTTTTATCAGCAATTTGACAATTTTGGCTCGGTTTCTGGAATTTCCTGCACAGACTTCGAAACAAGTGTTGCGCTATACAAGAATGATGCGATGCCATGATAAACACACAATTTCCCTTAAAATGCCGGTTTTAGTATACAACACAGGTAATCTGGTATTTTATGAGTGTTTTGCTAATATGTGTAATATGCAAACCGAACACTACTAGATGTGTGCAAATGATAGGGAAATTGACGTGTTAAAAATACAATATTTTCGACTGATCAAATTCCCCCAAACTTATTTTCGGTTGTCTCGAGCGAATTGTTTTATTAAAAAGAGAAGGAGAAAATAAATAAAGAGAAAAACTAACTAGCACACTTTCGTAGGCAACACGATTGCACTGAGCACGTGCAACAAGCCTTTAAACCTCTAGGTGTCCCTAGTAGGAGGAGTGTTGTCTCCTGAGGGTTTTCAGCGGATTGCACCCACAAAATCCATAATAAAAGGAAGACCATGAATATTACATTTAAAGATAAGAATTGTAAAAGAAAGACTTTGAAAATTAGGGTTTCCAACTATGCTAGCTTTTCGGTTGTCATGAGCCCTATCTTAATAGTCATGAAAAAATATTAGAAATCACATAACCCCTCAATAAAACATCGTCTTATTCTTCATTCCTATCTTTCTTCCAAACATCGATCATATAACCCTATGTGTGTGTAATATACATCCCTACACCCAGAGAATTCAATTCAAGCTATCATACTCTTGTCCATCTGCCTCAGTACTTTTTAATTAATGAACATTTAGATGAATTTGCTCACACACTTTCATGCGACCGTTAATAATTCTTGAGGTACTAACCAACCGATTACTCATATGCTTGCTTATTCGGTGTTTTTCCTCGTCTTGCACCACCTAAGGCTTAGCAGTGACTCCCAGACCAGTTGGCCTTAGGGCACTAGATGAAGAGGCACCCTCGCTATATTTTTTTATTGCTGCCTTGGCGATAAAAAGACAAGTATTCATTTTTTTTTCACCATTTTATATTTATTCATTCATTTTTTTTATTTCCTTCATACATCGGCTTTTAGACAAGAGAATTTCAAGGTATCCTCTACTATCCCGAGTTTCAAGACGTGTGTAAGTGCGTATAGTAGGGCATCAACGTTCAAAATGTTTGGCTTTCAGAATAGGAACTATTTTTCAGACTTATTTTTATCCTCAGATTAGTGACTTCCTTCATCTTACTAACCTTTGGGACAACGGCTCATAACTACTTATTATTAGTTCGTATAAGAAAACTTCTAATTTTCTTGGTTTTCTTAAATTTTTCCAATCTTTTGGATGTAATTTTTCACTATCTAATCTTTTATTATCTTATTTATTTACAAAAATATTTTTAAATATTAAATATTTTTATATCTTTTGAAATTTTTTTAAA
Source organism: Agapanthus africanus (assembly GCA_030015575.1). NCBI lineage: Eukaryota > Viridiplantae > Streptophyta > Magnoliopsida > Asparagales > Amaryllidaceae > Agapanthus > Agapanthus africanus. The sequence goes on along the minus strand of JASDDO010000026.1, from coordinate 169,131,394 downwards.
TTTTTATAGGTTTTTAAACTGTTTTGTGCTTATGCAAAGTATGATGCAAATGATGCGAAAATAAGCACAAACATCCCCCAAACTTATTTTCAACAGTGTCCTCACTGTCGCCAACCGCTATATCTACAAAAACCTGTAAGCCTGAGAGGAATTTATTAGTGGGAGAAAAATATTTAAGTGAAGATCCTCCCCCAAACTTATTCTTTCACTCACCTCCATTCAAAAAGATGATGTAGTAATTTACAGGACATGGAGGTGAGACGGAGGAATTTTAATCAAGATAAAATGGCTCCTGTAAGAACAGGAGCTCCTCCGTGGGGTCAGTGGAAAAATACGGCTTTAGTCTATGTCCATTCACTTTGAAAAATGTACCGTTTTTAACATTTTCTACCTCAACTGCCCTGTGTGGGTATACAGACCGCATAATAAAAGGTCCTTTCCACCGAGATCGTAGCTTACCCGCGTGAAGGTGTAGTCGTGAATCATAAAGATGGACTTGCTGACCAGGTGTAAACGTTTTCCTCAAAATGTTTTTATCGTGAAATACCTTAGTCCTATTCTTTACAGTTACAGCGTTATCCTAAGCTTCATCGCAGAGTTCGCTTAGCTCATTTAATTGCAGCTTCCGAAAGTTGCAGACTTGGTTTAAGTCAAAGTTGATTTCCTTAATAGCCCACAATGCTTTATGCTCAATCTTGACTGGTAAGTGACATGCCTTCCCAAACATTAGCCTATATGGAGACATCCCTAGATCGGTTTTAAATGCAGTTCGGAATGCCCAAAGACCATCCGTCAATTTGATCGACCAATCTTTTCTATTCTTCGCAACAGTTTTCTCCAGGATTTGTTTGATCTGTCTATTCGAAATCTCAGTCTGCCCGCTCGTTTGGAGATGATAGGGTGTAGAAAGTTTGTGGTTGATTGCGTATTTCCGCATCAAAGTCTCGAAGTACTTGTTGCAGAAATGTGTCCCGTTATCGCTAATGATAGCGCGTGGGTGTCCAAATCGCGAAAAGATGTTTTCTTTTAAGAACTTAATGACAACCGTTTTGTCATTAGTGCGACATGGAATGGATTCAACCCACTTTGAGACGTAATCAACCGCAAGTAGTATGTACAGATTCCCAAAGGAGTTGGGAAAAAGATCCATAAAGTCAATACCCCAAACATCGAAAATTTCAACCACTAAGATTGGTTGCTGGGGCATCTCATTTCTCCGAGAAATCCTACCCATGTGTTGACACTGTGTACAGGTTTTGCAATGATCAAATGCGTCTTTGAACAAAGTCGGCCAATAAAAACCGCATTGCAAAACCTTCTCCGCTGTCTTTTTAGGACCGAAGTGACCCCCACATGCCTGATCATGACTAAAAGATAGAACACTCTTGAATTCCTCATTCGGGACACACCGGCGAATGATTTGGTCAAGACAATACTTAAACAGATAGGGTTCATCCCGGTAAAAGTGTTTTACTTGGGATAGAAAACGACGTTTGTCCTGGTTTGACCAATCGCTGGGTATCAATCCCGTGGCAAGATAGTTCACAATATCCCTGAACCAAGGTTCATTGGATACGCTCAAGAGTTGTTCGTCAGGAAAAGAATCATTGATCGGTAGGGTCACAGGTGAAGAAAAGATGCGTGAAAGATGGTTGGCTACAACGTTTTCACATCCTTTCTTATCTTTGATAACAAGATCAAATTCTTGTAATAGAAGGATCCAACGTATTAGCCTACCTTTAGCATCATTCTTCACCAAAAGATGTTTCAAGGCGGAATGGTCAGTGTACACAACTATTGGTGAGCCAATCAAGTAAGGCCTGAATTTTTCTAATGCAAATACAACTGCCATAAGTTCTTTTTCGGTAATTGTATAGTTAATTTGAGCATCATTCAGGGTCTTACTTGCGTAATAGATCATGTGTGGCATCTTTTCAATGTGCTGTCCTAAGAATGCACCAACTGCAAAATCTGATGCATCACACATAAGCTCAAAAGGGTGGTCCCAATCTGGAGACGACAGAATGAGAGCTATAGTGAGGGAGTGTTTGAGTGAATCGAATGCTGCCTCACAATCCGAGTCAAAGTGGAAGGCCGTATCCTTGGCTAAGAGAAGAGTTAAAGGTCTAGCAATTTTGCTAAAGTCCTTAATGAATCTCCTGTAAAAGCCCGCATGGCCAAGAAATGATCGGATATCCTTGACACTTTTGGGATGAGGAAGGTTTTGAATGACATCTATCTTAGCTCTGTCAACCTCAATGCCTTTTCGTGAAATAACATGTCCAAGCACAATTCCCTTTTGGACCATAAAGTGGCATTTTCCCCAATTCAAGGTTAAGTTCTTCTCTTTGCAACGAGTAAGAACTACGTCAAGATTCGATAGGCAGTCAGAAAAAGAGTCTCCGAAAATCGAGAAATCGTCTATGAAAATCTCCAAAAAATTCTTGACCATGTCAGAGAATATCTCCATCATACACCGCTGAAATGTAGCGGGAGCATTGCATAACCCAAAGGGTATGCGTCTATAAGCAAAGGTACCAAAAGGACAAGTAAATGTGGTTTTATCTTGATCCTTTTTGGCAATGGGGACCTGATTATAGCCAGAGTATCCGTCCATAAAGCAATAATACTCACGTCCAGCTAAGCGTTCCAGCATCTGATCAATGAAAGGTAGAAGAATGTGGTCTTTCCTCGTAGCGGCATTGAGTTTTCTGTAATCAATACAAACACGCCACCCAGTTTGGGTGCGTGTCTGAATCCACTCATTTGCCTCATTGGTTATAACAGTGATGCCAGATTTCTTAGGGACGACATTGATTGGACTCACCCATTGGCTATCGGAGATTGGGTAAATAATACCATTGTCAAGGCATTTGACGATCTCTTTCATCACCGCTTCCTTCATGACGGGGTTCAACCGTCTCTGTGGTTCTCAGATTGGTTTGGCATTATCCATCAAGTGTATATGATGTTCTACAATCAAGGGACTAATCCCTTTGATGTCCGCCATGGTCCAACCAAACACCTCCCTATTAGATCTCAATACCGTCAAAAGTGCATTCTCTTGCTCTGATGCTAGAGAAGCGGATATGATAACCGGTAAAGACTCATTCTCACCTAAATATGTATATTTAAGATAAGAAGGTAAAAGTTTGAGATCTAATGCTGGCGGAGAAATAGTAGAAGGTGGGATCATCGACTGATTTTCGGAGTCACAAAGAAGCTCATAGCCTGTAAAAGATACAGACTCGGATGGTGATGAGTTAGGAGTGTCGGATTCAATCATGGAAAATGTGTCCTCACTAAGGTGTTGTGCAAGATCAAACAGTGATGTGGTAGTGTCGTCGAGATCTGTAAAGCAAAGTTCATCAACTCCGCAACTTTCGGGAGCAATCTCGTGGACAGAGCACACATCAAGTATATGAGCAGAGGGTTCTGATGGCTGACTTCCAATTTTGTAGATGTTCAGTTCAATTGTCATATTTCCAAAGGATAAGTTCATTGAACCGTTTCTACAGTTAATGACAGCATTGGAAGTGGCAAAGAATGGTCGACCCAAAATCATCGGAATTTGGCTCTGGGGGTTTGCTATAGGTTGTGTATCGAGAACAATGAAGTCCACAGGGAATACAAATTCTCCGACTTTTATCAACACATCCTCTAGTTCACCTCTAGGTTTGGTGATTGAAGGGTCTGCCATTTGGAGAGTGCAGTGAGCCGGTTTCAATTCTCCAATCCCTAGCTGCTCATAAACAGAGTATGGAAGTAGGTTAACACTTGCGCCAAGGTCTAAAAGAGCACGGTTGATGTTTTTACTCCCAATAGAAATCGATATCGTAGGACATCCTGGGTCCTTACGTTTCTTTGGTAGCTGTGGGATAAAAGCAGTGCTAATATTATTAGACATAAAGACCTTCTTTGGCACTTGAGTCTTCCTCTTCCTAGTGCACAAGTCTTTAAGAATTTTCGCATAAGCGGGGACTTGTTGGATAGCATTTAGGAGAGAGATATTGATGTTAACCTGTTTGAACATTTCCATAATCTTCTCCATATGTGGACTCAATTTGTTACCCCTTAACCGATTAGGATAAGGTGCTTTAGCAATAAGCGCTGGGTCCATCATAGGAGAAGGTGGTAGGTGTAGACGTAATCCCAAAAGAGGAGTGGGGATCGTCTGTGAAGAACTAGAAGAGGTTTGCTGAGGTGACGAGCCTTGTGGGAAACGGAGAATAGGCTCGTGAGAAGGCGGTGGGGTAGAAGAACAAGGATTAGAAGTAGAAGTGTGTGTGTGAGGAAAGGTCTCGGCCGGGGTGTTATTGATAGAATTTTCAATATCATCAATTTCTTCCCCAACATGGTTATTCAACACACTTCTTGATCTCAACGTTGTGATGGCATTTACATTGTAATGCCCAGGATTCGGTAGGGGTTGAGACGGAAGTTTCCCTTTTTCTCTCGCACTCATTTCGGCTTTTAGTCGTGCAATTTCTGCTTCCATCGCTCTGATACTCTCAGCTTGGGACGCTGAGTTTTTCTTTATCTCACTGACGGAAGACCTAACCTCAGCCGATACTTCCATGAAATTTAACAAGAGTGACTTCATGGTTTGTGTGAATGCAGAGAACTCGTCAGAACCGGTCAACTGCATAGGATTAGAAGGTGCAGGAGGGTTGACCTGGTTTTGAAAATTTTGTGACTGGTAAGGGTGCTGAGTGAGCTGAAGTGGTTGCTGTTGTGGTGGAAGAGCCCTTTGAAAATTGTTTTGGTTTGGAACTGTGTTTTGAGATTGTGATTGGTTCCAAGCAAAGCTAGGGTGATTCCTCCAACCCTGATTATACGTGGAAGAATAAGGATCGTTTCTAGGTTTTTAAAAAGCGGCATTGGTATGCTCTTGACCTTGAAAAAGAGAATTCAATGGACATTCTTCCGTCAAATGAGAAGGATCAGAACAGCATCCACATACAGTTTTGGGGAGTGACATCGGATTTAGGGAGGTTGCTAAAAATTTGTGTTCCATAGCCTCGAGCTTCTTTTGCATTGCTGCCATTTCAGCTCGAACACCTATGGACACGTCAATTTGGTGTACGCCACCCGTAGATGATGACTGGTTTCCACTCTCCCACTGTAAGGATTTTTCAGCGAACTCTTCTAAAAATTTCCAAGCTTCACCATCATCCTTGGTCATGAAAGTGCCTTGACACATGGCTTCAAGGTTTTGTTTAGTGGTTGGGTTAATGCCCTCATATATGATTCGGCACAGATCCTATCTCGGGATGCCGTGATGTGGACATTGAACCAAAAGATCCTTGAAGCGTTCAAAGCATTTCGAGAATGGTTCAGTCGGAAGCTGGGTGAATTGATTTAGTTCGCTACGGATTCGAGCTGTCTTTTGCATAGGGTAAAATTTCTTAAGGAATGCCGCAACGAATTCTTCCCAATTCGTAATGGAATGTGTGGTAGTGTTGCATAGCTACTTCTCGGCTATATCGCACAAGGTAAATGGAAGAAGACGTAGACGCATAGCATCCACAGAAAGCTGTGAAGTACCCATCATTGCGCATACATTTTCAAATTTGGTGATAAAGAGATATGCGTCTTCAGTCTCGAGACCGTGGAATTTTGGTAGAAGATTGATGTATTGGGGTATAATCTCAAAATTATCCCCGTTGGCTGGTGGAATGGATAAGCAGGTCGAAAGAGGACCTCGCATAGGATAGCACCTCTCTTGGAGAGAGATGCGGGGTTGATTCTGCGCACCTGCGGACGGCGGCAGAGTAGTGGTAAAGAAGTTCGATGGAGAAGGATCCATTGATGTGGGTGTGGTGGTGGGTAAAGAAGAGGTAAATGTAGAAATACCGACTTCGGAGTCAATCGGGGGGACGCGGACTAAACGGGCACTAGAATCCCGTGTCTATCCTATCTTGCACTAAAAGGGTTAGTACAAGTGGCAGCGTAGATATAATTAGGGGAAATGAATGAAGTGTTTTGGTGTTTGTTTTGAAAAATATACGGATTTTTGAAAAAATGATGCGATCACAACAAATGGAACAAGCAACCCTAAAATCTAGTGGTCACCTAGGTCAAGGCTCTAGACCGCTCCTAACTGCCAAAAGACAAGTCGTAGGATCAATCTTCCACTGCCTCTTTGTCTCCCATGTGGCCAGGTAAGTGCCAGGTAAGTGGGAAGGTACTCCACTACGTAAGTAGTGAGCCTAATTAATAACCACTAGCCTTAGACACACTTGCCTTAGACACCACAAAAGAAATGCGGATAAACAATGGATTACCCACGGCCTTCTTCTGTCCTAAGTGAGCGCGACGGTCCTTAGAGTCATCTCTAGATATTTTTTAGTTAATGAGGGTAAATACGGATGCAAGTTTGTGATTTTTGGGGCTTAGGAAGGGTAATGAACTCCCCACCTAATCTGAATTTGGCCGTGCCCCTTAATTTCCGTATTAATATGCAAACAACCAAGAGATCAAAAACACGCACAATTTTTATTGTTTTTTTGCGGCGCTGCGATTTATTTGCAAAGAAACCTGCACAAAATTGTTATTGGAGTAGATTGTGGAGAAGATAAGAAAGTAGGAAATTTACAGAGCAATTTTCATGCAGCACTTCTACTGTTCCACCGCGGTTCAGACGCGGGAAGCCTCAAATGCCGCGGATGCGCGGCAACATGTACTGTTCACTGCACCAAATTTTAACAGAGAGCCTCTGTTAACTTCCTGAGTTCTCTGCAATGTTCTAAAAAAAATTTCACTTGCTCCACAGCTTCCAGATTTCCTCGCAACAAATCACAATAACACGTTTAGAGTTTGCGCGAATTTTGATCTCAAAATTATAATGGAATAAACTTTTCAACTCAAATTTCAAATAAAGAACGAATTAGCGCACGATCCCCGGCAACGGCGCCATTTGATTGGTACGAGATTCTTGTTGTGTCGGTTTAGGAAATGAATAGAAATCACAATCAAAGAATAATTTGACTGCAATCAATAACGGTGTCGAATGTAGCGCGTTAGTAAGTGCGGATCGTCCACAGGGATTATGTGATTCATTCGTATTTTTTTTTATTTGAATTGAAAATTTAAAAGAAAAGAAAAGAAAACGATTCAAGATTTATATCAATGAATTCAAGAATTGTTTAGATCTAGTCTAAAATCAAGAAAGCATAAAAAAAATCAAGAACCAAGAAGTGATAGAATTCCAATCGATTTAAGTTTCAAGAATTGAAGTGAAGCTCTTAGGAGTCAATTAAATCTATAGACGTGAAGAAGACTAGCGATTACTATTTCTTATCCATTAACGAATTGATACTAGATCGATGACGGTTTATTGAGGTTTAAGGATCTTGCGAGTTTCCTCATCTCATCCTTTGTCCTTTCAATGAATCTCATTCACAAGCTAGCTTCTAATAAATCAAATGATCGATCGTTGATCTCTAGTTCCAAGCGAAAATAATCAAGAAAGCATTTCGTGTCGAAACTAGATCATCGATCATTTGATTTTCAAGAATTTACAAACGTTATACGACTTAAGAAATGTTTCAAGATTTGTCAACTTCATCATCTATTGATTCTTTCGACTCCTCCACGAGCGGAGTTTACTCAAGCATCATCATAAAGAACACATTCAAGAATCTAGATTGAATCATAATACTTGAATTAAAAAGATAAGCAAGATAAAAGAATTTCACCTTTATTTATCGACAAATTCGTTACAAATCTCTCGAAATCTACAAGAGTAAGGAACTAGATCGTCGATTTTGGCGTCGCTCGGCTCCTTGAGTCGCGGATCGGCTTGGATCACTTGCTCCGATGAAGTCCGGCTCCGCTTCAAAAGGCTTTGAAGGATTCTCGCTTCGATTGAACTCGGAGATCTTGAACTTGTTGCTTTTTGATTGGATTAGGGTTAGGGTTTGAGGCACAAGTTGTGTCACTCAACTTGTGGGGGAGAATTGTTCAATTTTCAACAATCTTTTAGAAGTGAAGCCTAGGGTCCCTTTTATAGCCTTAAGAATGGTTAGCTTCCTTTGTAAGCTTGGATTAGGTTAGCTTCCCTTGTAAGCTTGGTTTAGGTTAGCTTCTCTCATAAGCTTGGTAGTTAGGAGGAAGGTTCTAGACTTTAAGGTAGTTAAGGGGGAAGCTTGCTTTGGAAGCTTGGAAGTTTAGTTTGCACAAGGAGCCTTGGTGATCTGGCAGAATGTTCTGGAGTGTTCTGGAAATTGCATTGGCTTGATGAGGTGTTCTGAGTGAGGGAATAATTCTGCAGTAAATCTTTGATGATGTGGCTGTCACGTGACCGCGGATCCGTGGCATGCGCCCTACTCCGGCCGCGGATCCGCGGCCGTTTCGCTTGCTCTCTGCTTCAATTTTCTTTACATACTTTGTGTTGACCTCATGGTAGTTTTCTGATACGTTGATTCCCAAAATTCCTTCTAGATCATTGCCAGATCTCAAGTCTTTGAGTTGGCGTATTTTTTATCAGCAATTTGACAATTTTGGCTCGGTTTCTGGAATTTCCTGCACAGACTTCGAAACAAGTGTTGCGCTATACAAGAATGATGCGATGCCATGATAAACACACAATTTCCTTTAAAATGCCGGTTTTAGTATACAACACAGGTAATCTGGTATTTTACGACTGTTTTGCTAATATGTGTAATATGCAAACCGAACACTACTAGATGAGTGCAAATGATAGGGAAATTGACGTGTTAAAAATACAATATTTTCGACTGATCAACTGGCAAGTATCATAAGATGAAAATTTGAACAGATTCTTATATTCATCTTTATGTAACTTAGCTGGTCGTATCGCATTGATATGACCTAGTCTACAATGCCTCAAGAAGGATTCGTTCATTTCTGAACTATTCCTCTTGTGTGTGTTCTAGATACCTTGAACTGTGGTTTGATTTAGAACGTATATGCTATTATATAACGTGCTTGATCCAATCAACTCTTGATTTAGGAAAATGTTCACAACATAATCTTCCAATACAGAATTATATCCTTTTTTAACTCATTAAAGAAAACGATGTAATGTTGTATATCAGGTTCGGTATATAATAACATTCGTTCAAAATCAATGTATTAATACAAGGTGATATTTTCCAACTGATTTGGCTGCAACACTTGCACCATTCTCTACACTTAGAGAAATATCATCCATTTCCAGTTCTCTACCTATCTGTAGCCCATGTAACATATTACATATGCGGGATCCTGATCCGGTATCACATACCCAGGACGTAGAGAATACTGAAAAATAGTTCTTGGTAATGAACACACCCGAAGAAGATGCATCAACATGCACTTTCTTCGACTGGGTGGCATGGGAGTCCGGATAATCCCCTATTTTCTGTTCAGACTTATAACAATTATAAGGAAGAACGGAACCAACGTTCCTAAGCATAGTATAATAAGTAGGTTCGGTCAATGCATCCATATTATTATCTTAATTAAGGTGTGACATGGTTGCTACCAGGAGGGAGAGAGAAGAAAACACTCTGCGTGCGCTCTTGCAAGATCAGATTGGTTATTATTTTATCTAATTAGGATGGCTCCCACTGTTTTTATCAAATCTTCCTTCAAATCCTAAAAGGTAAGACTAGCCGGGATTAATTACACCCTACAAGTTCGTCAATCTTTCGGCCAGGCCAGTGTCGGTACTTTGAGGGAGGTTCCCCGTGCTTTCGCATGGACCTAATTAAAATAAACCTCGTTTTCCCAGGGGTATAACCCCGTTAATACCTTTCTAGACACCTACTTGATCGGCTAATTGTAATGTGCAAAACTCTCCCAGGAGTAACTCTTACTCGTAGTGGGTATCGGGATCCAACTATCTCATAGAAGGTATGCAATCTCATTGCAAATTTCAACACTTGAAATTCCCGATAATGGTTTTTACCCCTAATGACTTATGACCTTAACTATGGTCAACAAATCATAAGCACTAGTCAAGTTCTACCCGTCATTTCATGATTAATTAGACCCACCCACATGACCCATAACTATGGTCAACAAAGTCACATGACTATCCTAATTAATCGCATCATATGCTGTGTAGGAAGACATCACTTAGCTACCGCACACTACGCCTTAACTATGGTCAACAAACGCAGCACGAATACAAGTACTCTACTTCCTAAAATGACGAAGGGTTACGACAGGTTTTTAAGAAAACCTTTTGCGTAATGAACTTGATATAGTCGTAGAATCGAGTGATTTTGAAAAGGAGTGTTTTTGAGGGTTTTACTAGTTTTGCTAAAGAGGTCACTCCCGGTGAAGGGATCTCGGCTCTTTCCTTATCGAATAAGGTGCAGGATATTTCACAAATACCACTATGCAAAGCAAAAACTATAGAAGCAATCAAAAGACAAACCGAGTGGGTTGTAGCATCTGCCGGTTTTGCTAAAGAGGTCACTCCCGGTGAAGGGATCTCGGCACTTTCCTTATCAAATAAGGTGCTGGATATTCTACAAGGAATACCGCTATGCAAAGCAAGAACTAGAGCTACCAGTTTTTAAAACAAGATTCTGCAACATTTTTAGGTTTCTTTTCTTTCATTAATCTCATTAATGAATTCCCATCAATTATGCTTCACAAGCATCACAGAAGAAACGAAAGCATCAACAGTTATTATATATCATATATATAATATAGGCATTCGTCTCAGAACATATCAAATGATCACATCACAGAATATCAGCAGCAGAAGAACATATATGAAATATTGGATATACTAGGAATTTCGTGTTTTAAATTAAGCCTGTATAAAACATGGATTCCACGGTCGTGATGAATAGCCAAACCGACATCCCTAGACCCTTACGAGAGCAGCAAGCAACCCTACCAATTCTAGAGTTAGGAGACCCGGTCTCAACTCCTTCAGATGGTCTCCCTCTGTACCCTAGAACCCAGTTACTTGTGCTCTCCTCCTTGGGTCTATCCTAATGCGGAAAAGTAAATAATATACATCAATGGTGACATCATCCTCAACCCGGAAGTGCTCCAATAAAAGAATATTACATACAAGCTTTTACATGAATGAAAATGAAAAACTCTCATCTCACATAAAAAAAAATACCCAGCTATTCAAAACACGACGATCCAATATAACATATCACAGCAACACATAACATCACATGTCATCAACGTAAGTAAATATGCGTATCCCAATTGTCGTTGACGTATAGCACCGAAACCGGCGATACACCACATATTACACTTACGGTCACAGAAAAGAAAGTGAAAAACTACAACAATTGGAATCCGCAACCACCATAGACATCATAAACCCAATGTATCACATACTTTGGATTTCATGCCTAACCGAATAAATTCCTTAGACATCACATGCCTAACAATTATAAACCCCGCATTTTAATCTCGATATCGAAAACACTTTCCAATAACCTTTCGGGTAATTCAACAAGATTCCCGATAACCTGATCGAATGCTCGTCGGAAACTTTAGTAGACGGCCGCACCCCCGATGCCGTCGACGAAGTGCACTAAGACGGAACATCATGGTCGCGAGCACCCGAACGGATGCTTTTGGCGACGGGGTTCTCCTACAGTCACTTGGTCGGGGCTATGGGGCATGGCTATCTAGTAAGGTTACCCGGCGAGTATCCGCGTACACTACGTAATTGCGACGGACTTTTGATCCACATCAAAATTCCGTGGCAACCGATCAAATGAGACTAAACTGCTAGATTTATAAAATTCAAACTAGTTATCTCATAACTATTATGTGGATTCCAAATATTGTATCACAATCACAGATAGCTAGACGAAGTTAAACTTTTCGATCGAATAAGCAAGCACCCAAAATTTCCCAACAAGCTCAACACTTGTGCGGAGTTCAAAAAGTACCCAGAACATGCCACAGCTCCTGTGAACCATCCGTAGAAGGGCCGACCCATACCTCACTCATGTCGCCATGGAGATACAGCAAACCCTAGGGTATTACTGCGGTTCCGCGATCCAAAAAGTCGAGTTTGGGTATCGTTCTTCTAGAGGGTCCGCAGAATCGCTTGCATGATTTTCTGAAGATTTTAAACTCAGAAAAAATCCAACACTTGGAAAATTTCCAGCGGGGAAAAATTGGGTTATTGATATCCATTCAAACTTTTTAATATCGTCTAAATAACCCGAATACATGTTAGAATTACGATTACGAAACACTCCGAGTTGCTTTTCCAGAAAGTTAACATCACATGCAAATTTAGCAAAAACAAACAACACTTGAAACATCAAAACCCAGAGACTGGAACACCATGAAAATTTGAAGCCCAAATTCCACTATTCACCCGAGGAGCTCAGATTTTTTAGCATTGTGGCCGACCACTTTTGGGTAGAATTTTTCTAAATTTTCACAGTGTTCATGTTATATCTCATATAACATTCTGCCGTTGTTTAAAAAAATTTTGACACCTCTAAAAATTCGACAGAAACTAGATTTTGTATAGGGTGTTTCGGAGTAGTTTCGGTTTCGCAATCTAACAAATATCGTTTAAATCTCTAGCTTGGCTCTGATACCACTGTAGGATTACCTAGCACGAAAGCAAGATTTCGGGAGGCAACGTCCATGTCGTTTTCAAATTTTTGCCGTTCTAAAGAACCCTAACCCTAGAATCTTAACTAGAGTTTTAAACTAAACGATATGCAAACAACTTTACAACTAAGTGAATGCGGAATATAATCTTTTTAGACCGGTCCTTCACTTCAAATGCTCCGTGTAGAAGTCCCTTCTCTGCGAGTAATGATCTCCCGAACTCTTGAGAGGATCCACAAGGTGAAAGATGCAAACTTGCTCGAAGTCTTCGAGGCCGAAGATGATCTACGTCGAGGAGACTCAAGCTCATGCGACCTCTTCAATAAATTAGGGTTTATTGAAGCAAACACCCAAAACTAAATGGCTAATAGTAGAGGATGATGAAGTAGGAAATGGGCTCACTTTAGATTTAATTTTCTCACAATATCTTCTCACCATTTCGAAAGCTAGAAAGCTTTTTCAATGAAGAAGAAGATGATCAAGTGAAGAATGAGAGAATGAACTCATGAGGTGAGAATAGCAACCATGGGTGAGTTAGTGTCATACACTAACTTATGTAGAGACTTAACTAGGGCTAGGGTTAATGGTTAGGTTAATAAATATCTACAAGTAAAACAAAATTAGTGGACTTTGTCAATGGTTCCATAAGCTTCTACAAGCTTGAACCATGTGACAAATTTCCAACAATTTTGATTAACTTGAAATAAATAAAACCTAACATTAACTTAAGCATGGTTTGAGTCACACACACCCATGTAGCATGTGGTATCTAGCATGACACAAAAGATGTACATTAATATATATCATATATATACTAAGTGTACACAAGTGAGAATAAGAAATCATAAGTGAGCAAATATTAGTCAATGTAACTTAACATATCAAATATATAATTATACATTAAATTATCGAATCAACACTTTATTTAATAATCCGGCTATATCTCATACAACCGACTAATATCAAATGTAACAATCTATCGAATCAATACTTGATCCGATAACCCGGCTATATCACATATAATCGACCGATATCACATATCGCGAGAATATATGCTTCTACTTCGTTTCGCATGAACCAGGAAACCTCTGTGTAGGACTCTAAAGACTCGTCAATACGCCGGCAGTAGGTGATGATCTTATCAAACACCCACAAGCCGCAAGCGGTCTGCTAAACGTAACGACCACCCGGGTATTGAGCGATCAGAAGATCAACAAGCAAGACTGCTCATACTCTTGTGAATCCAATCAGTAACACTACCGTATAGTCCAGTCTCTTCGTCAGATATGTCGCATATCATAGCCTGGGGGTGGTATAACGTCAGACCCCAATAGCCTGATAAGTCATGCCGATGCAAGGTCCAAAACGGTTCGAGAAACTACTGATAACATTTACCAGTAAATCTCAGTAACCCTAGCCAGGGATTTCATGTTATGGCCAATTGAGCATAGCACAACATCAACTCCCAATACCGGGAGAGATGAATCCTCTCTTATCGCTCACTGCCTCCATGTGACTCGGGACTGTACCCAAAAACCATCTTTTTGCACGATCTCTTGACCGTGGTATGGTGGAAATCAAAGCACAGTGGGAATCACACGAGACTCTATGACGATCTCAGGTCGACAGACTAACCTGTACCAGTGTCACCAGAGAACTGCTATCTGACGATAGGTATTCTACCATCTGGAGTTCTCGGCGAGTCCGTTCAGTGTACCCAGTCTCCACTGAGCACCCGTATACCTTCTCTGATGTCAAACACTAATGGATATGAGATCATCCATCGGCCATCATATGGGTTGAGAAGCGCATACGCTAGTCTACTCTGGAGTATCCATTCCCTGTCTCGATACTCCCACGACTAGGAACAATCTAAGGATGTACTTACCGACTACCTCTGCCCCAGTGGTATGATCTGCATCATAATCCTGGTAGTCAAGTACTTATTCTAAGGGTTTTATCAACATGTAATAGAGAGATAATAAGTGTACATGTTAAGATAAAGAGCAACCAGATAGCATACTATCATGTCGAGCAAGAAAGACCTCCCTATATATGTCCAAACATCCACTACAATATACATCGCATGTACAGTAATAGCTTCTGGGGCATACATATAACTAACAATAAAAATATAAACATCAACTTTTATTTATAGTCACTTTACATACAACTGTTTGAAAATGAAAAGATACAATGATATAAACAGTGCCTAAACAGTGGCATACAAACTGAAAGTAAATACAAGGAGAGCTAGAGCCCCGCTGGACAGTGTGCTAGTCTAAGCCCCCCTGGATAGGCTTGATCTCCTGAGAGTCCGGTCCTCCTGACGAACATTCTAAAGAAAGAAAAGACAGGAATGCCGTCAGAGAACTAGCGCTCGGTAAGTCCCAAAAGAAGGAATGTAATATAAAAAGTAATGTGAAATGAAACAGGTAAGTTGTACAGGTATATGCTTATTATTCTAACGTAGTTGTTTATAGCTTGGTACAGAAGGTATTTGTGTATACGAGAGGAGTCCATCTTACCCTATGGACTATGGTAACATGTAGTACAAGGCCCCGTCAAAACCCACAGGACAACGGCACGAGAGTTCATGTAGGTGTCTTTTAAGTGACCATCTCGTGCCACATTAATACGTTCCGTACCAATCTACCACGTTATCCCCGCGTGATGTATTGTCTGGGTTATGTTTACAACTCTTGCCGAGACCATGGATACACATTGTTCAAGTAAACAGGTTCAGGATGTAATCATGTATTCAAGTAGTCATGTCAAGTTATAACCATGGTTCGGTCAAATCAAGTCAAGTATTCATATTTGATAGTGATGTTTGAATTCAAGTATTCATGTTCATGTTCAAGTATTCATGTTTGACTTTGGATTCAGGATTGACAATGGACTCCGACTGAGTCAGACACTAATAACTGATTTAGATCTTGAATTAGATTCAGAAGTCATCGGTAACTGCTGCACATGGACGGTAGGATTTATGTTTTTTTCCAATACAATTACCATTGATAACTCCGTTATGTTGTCTATCTTTAGGCAAGCACTCACTTTCTCCGGCTCCTTAGGGCTCAAGAGAATTGATCCCGCTTAAACCTATATTTACTAAAATCCTTAAATATTGTTTTATATAACTCGAGGGGGTTTTATGAAAAATATTTTTAATAAAATTTCAAAATAAGCCTCGAGAAGCTATTTATATTATTTAGGGTTTTCATGGATATGAATTTTAAGGATTTGAGGTATGTTGGTGATAATTGCTTGGTTTGGAAAGTTCATGGAATTTTATTGTAAAACTTATCTTTTGTTTGTATCTTGATAGTATTTTAGTGAAACTTATTCTTTCATTTAAAAAATGTCAGTTTATTATATTTTGAAAATATATGGATTTGTAATTTTTATATAATTATTAAAAATTAAATTTTATTTAATTAGAAAAATTTGTTTTTCTTAAAAAAACGTATTTAAAACCTTTCGAGACCGAATGCTCCGTGAGGAGGTATGGGTCTCGCTGTACTAGCCCAAGGATGTGCGATAATCCGCACCATCTATTTGCGGGTCCCCTAAAGAGGGTTGCAGAGGCATATTCGCAAAAGAAATAAGAATACTGTTTTAAAAGAAAACCGTTTTTAAAGTGAGTGGTATTTTAATATAATATTTTCTTCGTAACCAAAATTCACACAAAAGCCATCATGCTATGGAACAAGAGTATATGTGAAGGATAGGTCGTTACTCCGTGAAGTTTTCCTAAAGGTATGTTTAAGCAATACTAAAAGAGATAATATTAAAGTTCGTGGTATTTAAATGAAAAAGTTAAATTAAAGTTATTTTACATGATATCATTGGTTCAAATTTATTCTAAATATTGGTATTAAGATTACAAGTATTGTGTAAGAATTTAGATAAACAATATGTAAGAAAAAGGGAGTTTTAGGGTTTAGAAAATAGATATCGGTATTAACTCCACTTACCGATATACGTTTAAAAAAATGAATTTTTAAAGAAGAGAAATGAAGATTGGAAGGGACTTACTACTTGGTTATGTTAAGAAGAGCTAGAAGAAGGAGAGTTGATCTTCGTGGTATCGCGGGAGCTCCGGAATAGCTTCGATTCTTCGCCGGAAGTTGACAGCTTGCTAACTCCTCTTTACTTCACTTGTACTTAGAAATTTTTTGAGAGTTTTGGCATGAAATTTCAGAATGATGCTGAGCCAAAGTGTGGGGTGGTATTTATAGTGTAGAATTAGGGTTTGGGAATTAAAATGTGAATTAAAAAGCATTAAAATTTGGTTTAATGGTGAAATGAAAGGCCTTTGTATGATTGCAGGGAAATCAAATAGTGCAGGAGAGTTAGGGGTAGGTGAAGGGGTTTGTGTGCAAAGCCCGGGGACAATTGGACTTAATCCAACTTTCGGCGCCGGTTTTCTCAAGCTTTTGGCCGGTCGATTTGCAGTATTTGGTTTTGAGATTCGTGCCACCAGATAAGATTAGGGTTTACTCCATTTTCCACATGTTTGATTTTCTGACTTTTCATTTTTCTCTGTGTTTTGCACGTGTAAACTTTTGGGCTTCCAAAAAGTTAAAAAGAAAAATCAGAAAAAATAATGTGTCTGATGGGGATCGAACACAGAAGCTACGTCACAGCAATGCAAACGCTTTATCAGTGAGCTACAAGTTGTTTCTTGCTGTTGCTTAAAAAAATTTACTTATAACTCAAACTCAGGCTGTATAACTCATTTCTGTACATTAAACTGGAAAATTCCGTAGAGTAAATTCAGAGTCGTTACATTCTACCCTCCTTATAAAAATTTCGTTCTCGAAATTTACATTTACATATGGACTAGTTTACAAATAAGTGAGGGTATCTTGCACGCATGTCTTCTTCTCGTTCCCATGTTGATTCTCCTGGTGAATCTTTTCTCCACATCACTCGGACCAAGTTTACTTCCTTGTTCCGCAGTTTCTTCATCTTTCGGTCCAGGATCTCAACGGGTTGTTGCTCCCAGTTTAAGTCAGTTTATACTGTAAGCTCGGAGTGATCAAGTATGTGGCTGGGGTCGCTCACATATCGTCATAGCTAGGATATGTGGAATATATTGTGCAATCCTTCCAATGAGAGTGGTAGTGCTAAACGATAGGCCACTTCTCTAACTCGTTCGAGTATGTCGAACGGTCCTATGTATCTTGGACTTAGCTTATCCCTTTTGCCAAAGCGAATCACTCCTCTGTTTGGTGAGATCTTTAAGAAAACATGGTCTTTAGGTTGGAACTCTAGATGTCGCCGCTTAGCATCTTCCCAATGCTTCTGTCTGTCTTGGGCCATGCGCATTCTTTTCCTGATCGTGCGAACTACGTCTACAGTTGCCACGATCATCTCTTGTCTAAGGAGTTCACGATCTCCGATGTCTTCCCAACTTAGTGGTGAATGACACTTCCGTCCGTAGAGTGCTGCGAATGGTGCCATTCCAATGCTCGCCTGATAGCTGTTGTTGTATGAAAACTCCATTAGGTGTAGGTGATCTTCCCACGAACCTCTGAAGTCTAACATACAAGTTCTTAGTATGTCCTCCAGAATCTGAATTATTTGCTCGGACTGTCCATTATTTTGTGGATGGTAAGCCGTGCTGAAGTTCAGACTCGTTCCCAGGCTAGCTTGCAGACTTTGCCAAAAATGTGATTGGAATCTTGTATCATAATTGGAGACGATGCAAACCGGTACTCTATGTAATCTCACGATCTCCTGTATGAGTTCATGGGTATCAAATATAGTAAACTTTGAGGTTAAATCTTACTTTAGATTCATGCTTACCTCTATGTACTTCTTTGCTAACGTCTTGGTAGATTGGCCAACTCGAAAGGGGATAAAGTGAGCCGACTTGGTGAGTCGATCCACAATAACCCATACTGCGTCGTTACCCTTCATGCTGCAAGGAAGGACAATCACGAAGTCTATGGTAATATGCTGTAATTTTCATTCTGGGATTGGTAACGGCAGAAATAGACCAGTAGTTCTGTGATATTCAACTTTCACTTGCTGACACACCAAACACTTGGCTACGCTCCTTCCTACTTCGCGTTTTATTCTATGCCACCAGTAGTTTTGCCATAGATACTTATACATCTTTGTACCACCGGAGTGTACAGAATAAGGAGAGCTATGAGCTTCTTTCATCAACTCTTCTCGAACTGAGCCGTTTGGTACACATAATCGACTTCCATATCTCAAGGATCCATCTTCGTGGATGATGAAGTCAGTTCGAAGTCCACTTTATACTTGTTCTCGGATCTTTTGTAGCTTGGCATCACTTGCTTGAGCCTCCTTGATCTGATTGACAATAGTAAACTGGACTTGTAAGTTCATCAAATATGAAGCGTTACCTGGCATAACTACTTCGATCGCAAATTCGTGCAATTCCTGCTGTAGCTTCCACTGAGCGGTGGGATTCATTGCTAATGGCTGGCGGCTAAGTGCATCAGGAACTACATTCACCTTCCCAGGATAATACTGTAGGTTGATGTCGAAGTCCGCTATGAGTTCTAACCATCTTCTCTGCTGCATGTTTAATTTCTTCTGAGTAAATACATACTTCAGACTCTTATGGTCCGTGTATATATCCAATCGTTCTCCCAGAAGATAGTGGTGCCAAATTTTAAGTACAAAGATAACGGCTACCAACTCCAGATCATGTGTTGGATAGTTACGCTCATGTACTTTTAGCTGTCTTGATGCGAAAGCCATAACTTTTCCATGCTGATGTAGAACACGTCCTAATCCCTTACCAGACGCATCACAATATACGACGAATCCTACAGATTGATCCGGTATTACAAGGATAGGAACAGAATTTAATCTTGACTTGAGTTCTACAAAAGCGTTTTCACATGCTTCTGACTACACGAATGCTTCATCTTTACCTGTGAGCTTGGTCAGGGGTGCTGCAATCTTCGAAAAGCCTTCAATGAATCGTCGGTAGTATCCTGCTAATCCCAAGAAACTTCATATATCTTTCACCGTCTTTGGTGTCGGCTATTCGCTGACAGCTGACACCTTAGCTGGATCTACTGAGATTCCTTCGCCTGAAACGATATGTCCGAGAAATCCGACTTGATCTAGCCAAAATTCACACTTGCTGTGCTTGGCATAGAGCTGATGTTGTTGCAATGTCTCCAGGACAATTCGTAAATGCTCGGCGTGTTCTTTACGATTTTTTGAATACATTAGGATGTCGTCGATGAAGATGACAACGAACCTGTCTAAGTACTCTCGGAAAACTTGGTTCATCAGGTTCATAAAGATGGCAGGTGCATTGGTCACTCCAAATGGCATTATAAGATCCTCATAATGACCATATCGAGTCCTAAAGGCCATCTTCGGATCGGACTCTTTGATCTTCACCTGATGATAACCCAAACGAAGATCTAGCTTTGAAAATACAAAAGAACCACTTAACTGATCGAAAAGACCATCGATGCGAGGTAGTGGATACTTGTTCTTAAACGTCACTTCATTCAGAGCTCGATAATACACACACATCCTGTATGAACCTTCTTTCTTCTGTACGAGCAAAACCGGAGATCCCCAACTTGAAGTACTGGGACGAATCCAACCTTTCTTCAGGAGTTCGTCCAACTGAACGCGGATCTCCTTCAATCCTTCTGGACTTAGCCGGTAAGGAGCTGTTCTCCGCCGAAAGACGCGACCGGGACTTTGGGACGTCCGGCCTGAATTTTAGGGGCAGATGCTATTTGGATTTATCCGTCCACCTCTCCGAAGATACCAAGTTGATTTATGGCACCATGTATCGGAGGTTTAGAGGGATGCGGCCGTTGTAGCAGACTTAGTCAGATTCCCCCTCATTGTGAAGGGTTTTTGATTGTGGGGACGCTCTTCCCTGCAGGCGTAAGCCCCTGCAGTTAATTACGCTACCGCATTACGGTAACCACTTTCTCCTTTTCCATATGGTCACTTCGTGTCGTGTGTGTTTGTTTTATTTTTGGTTGCCCGTGGATTGTATACGGAGACTAATTTATGTTGTCGCCCGTAGGGCGGGGATTAGTCCAAATCCGTATTTTCTTAGATTTGGATTTGGATTTTTTAAGGATCGTTAATCTCATTTGAGATTAAGATCAACTTAAATGTTTGTTAAGGATACGTTAGTCTAATTTTAGACTAAGATCTACTTAACAGGGTTTTGGGATCATTTAGATCCAACAAAAGAGCATTTTGACTCTATTGTTTTAGTTTAGGGACGTCACGGTCCATTGGATTTAAGGACATCATAGTCCATAGGGTTTAAAGACATCATAGTCTATGAGTTTAAGGACCTCATAGTCCATAAAGTTTAAGGACATCATAGTCCATGAGTTTAAGGACCTCATAGTCCATAAGGTTTAGAGACATCATAGTCTGGTTTAAAGACGTCATAGTCTGTGAGGTTTAAAGACATCATAGTCTGGGAGGTTTAAAGACATTATAGTCTGGTTTAAAGACATCATAGTCTGTACGGTTTAAAAACATCATAGTCTGGTTTAAAGACATCATAGTCTATGAGTTTAAGGACCTCATAGTCCATAAAATTTAAGGACATCATAGTCCATGAGTTTAAGGACCTCATAGTCCGTAATGTTTAGAGACATCATAGTCTGTCTTAAAGACGTCATAGTCTGGTTTAAAGACATCATAGTCTATAAGGTTTTGGTTTAACCGTTTGGGGATGCACCAAAAGTTTTTGGTTATTGGGACCCTCCACCTCTTTGAAGACATTGAAGAATTACAACGACATGTATCAGAGGTATGAAGAGATGTACCCTTGAACCAATATTGGTTGGGAGATCTATAGTCAGGTTTGAGACTAAGACAAATTAAAAAGATTGTAAGCACATGGGCTAGGTTAATCTGACTTAGGGACTTGTGGCCAACTCGGACTCAGCCCACTCAGTTTTGAATAAAATGTTGAACATTTGTTCGGGCTCAGTCCCTTTTTATTCAACAATGCTGAGTATTGATTTAGGTTCTGACACCCCTTTTTGTTTTTGTCTTTTATTGAGTGTTGAACACTTTTTATTATGGCACTGGGTTTTGTGTGATTAGTGTAGAGCACTCTATGTCAAGAAGCGTCTACGTGATGAGCACATGGCGTGCTTGGCGCCAACCAATGAGTGTAGAGCGCTCCTTAGAAAAACAACACCCACGTGAGGAGCACGTGGCACGCTTGGCGTTTGGCTCCAACCAATGAGTGCAGAGCGCTACTTATAAAAATAGCGCCCACATGAGGAGCACGTGGCACGCTTAGTGCCAACCAATGAGTGCAGAGCGCTCCTTATAAAAACAGCGCACACGTGAGGAGCACGTGGAGCGCTTGGTGCTGAGCACCATACTTGGAGCGCCGAAGCGCTTCTTTGGCAGTTCTGATTAATTCTGTCCTCTGAGAATTAAATTCTCGTTTATAAGAGACTTTGTCTCATGGATTTAAGAACGGAGTTCTTCTTTATGAGGAGATACTATGATCTCTTTTGTTTTTCTTTATGAGAGATTTTGTCTCATGGACCGAAGAACTAAGTTCTTCTTTTTATGAAGAGAGACTTTGTCTCATGGATCTAAGAACTAAGTTCTTCTTTTGTGAGAGTTAAACTCTCAAATATGGAGAAGATGTGATGATCACTCTTCTTTTTATTTACCTTGAAGAAGGTTCTTCTTCTTAGAGCTTGCTCTCGTTTTTTTTTGAAGTTTCTACAGGTTTATAGGGGGGTTCCTCTGTTAAGACTTGAAGTCTTAGGTCCTTTATATAGGGGATGCCGATTTGTTGAATCAGTTAAGGAAATCTCTCATTGAGAGATTTCTAATAGATTTGGGGGTGTTTCCCACCATTGGATCATTGATCCAAGGGCTCCTGGTTTACAGAAGACATCTTTCTTGTTATTAAAAAGATTGGGAAAATATTTTCCCATACAGAGATTTTTCTGTATCCTGGTGATTTTTAATCATCATTGGATCTTTGATCCAATGGCGCTCTGATTTACAGAGCACAATCTTTCTTGTTTAGAAAGATTTGAGGAGTATTTCCTCGACGGATTTTAATTCTCTAATTTGATGATTTATCATCTTCGTTGGATCTTTGATCCAATGGTGGAGAACATTTAGTTCTAGCGCTGGCGCTCTCATGCTTTGCACGTGAGGTGTTGCCTCAGAGTCTTTGACTCTTGGCGCTGGCGCCCTCGTGCTTTGCACGTGAGGCACTTCCTCAGAGTATTTTACTCTTGGCGCTGGCGCTGTTGGCGCTCTCGTGCTTTGCACGTAAGGCGCTGCCTCAGAGTCTTTGACTCTTGGCGCTGGGCGTTCTCGTGCCTTGCACGTGAGGCGCTGCCTTAGAGTCTTTGACTTTTAGTGCTTGGCGCTCTCGTGCTTTGCACGTGAGGCGCTACCTCAGTTCTAATTTTGAACAGAGCTTTGCTCTTTTATTGAGGAGAAACAAGTCCCTACATGCTTTGCATGTGGAGCTTTCCCTTTATTTTTAATTTAATTTTATTGTTATTATTTTATAAGGGAGCAAGTTTTGAGCCAAAATTTTGGCGGAAACAAATGCCCCCCACTAGTTTGCCCACGTAAGTATGTACATGGGTGAAGTAGTGCAGAGTTATGCATGGCCATGGATTTGAGGGCTTAGGAGACAAGTTTAGGGTCCTTGTAGCCTAAGACACTTTTCGTCTTCATGAGCCGTAAGGGTCTCAAGAAGGTTATTTCTTCCTATAAGTCGAGAGGATCTCGTAGGTGAAAATTCTCCCTAGAAATCGTAAGGACTTCTAAGTGTTCATCGCCTCCGTGAGTCGTAAGGATCTCACTCGGGTATTTTTCCTTACGAATCGTGAGGACCCATACGTAGCATCTTTATTTCATTGGCGAATGTTGCTTTTGCAAATGTGGCCCACAGATAGTCCATCTTGACCTCCTTGTAGAGCAGCGATGGCTTAGGAAACAGGTTCAGATCTGCCGCCTATGACTCAACTTTATGAGCCGTGAGGGTTTCATAAAGACTTTTCTCCCTACGAGTCGAGAGGATCCCGTTGGTGTAATTTCTCTTTAGGGGTCGTGAGGACTCCTAAGTGTGTTTTCTCTTGAGAGTCGTAAGAATCTCACAAGAGAATTCTTTTTCTTACAAGTCGAGAGGACTCGTGAGTGGTTGTTTCCCTCCTTGGCGAGATTCAACTTAGGAGAGTGTGGCCCGTGGATAGTCCAACTTGACCTCCTTGTAAGGCAGCAATGGCTTAGGAGATAGGGTTAGGATCTTCCACCTAAGACTTTTCAACTTTATGAGCCATGAGGGTCTCATAAAAACTTTTCTCCCTACAGGTCGAGAGGATCCCGTAGGTGTATTTTCTCCTTAGGGGTCGTGAGGACTCCTAAGTGCGTTTTCTCTTGAGAATCATAAGGATCTCACAAGATAATTTTCTTTTCATGCGCGGGGACACTAATTTCCCTGCCGGTCGAGACGAATCGAAAGATTCTCGCAAAGACACTGGTTTCTTTGCGGGCCGAAACGGATTAAGAGATTCTCGCCAAGGACACTGATTTCCCTGAATCGAGAGGTTTTTGCCAAAGAAACTGATTTCCCTGGGGGTTGAGACGAATCGAGAGATTCCTGCAAAGACACTGATTTCCTTGCGGGTCGAAACGAATCGAGAGGTTCTCGTCAAGGACGCTGATTTCTCTGAATCGAGAGGTTTTTGCCAAGGACACTGATTTCCCTAGGGGTCGAGACAAATCGAGAGATTCCTGCAAAGACACTGATTTCCCTACGGGTTGAAACGAATCAAGAGGTTCTCGTCACGGACGCTGATTTCAATGAATTGAGATATTTTGCTAAGGACACTGATTTCCTTGGAGGTCGAGACGAATCGAGAGATTCCTGCAAAGATACTGATTTCCCTGCAGGTCGAAATGAATCGAGAGGTTCTCGTCACGGACGCTGATTTCCCT
This sequence comes from Agapanthus africanus, assembly GCA_030015575.1. Lineage (NCBI taxonomy): Eukaryota > Viridiplantae > Streptophyta > Magnoliopsida > Asparagales > Amaryllidaceae > Agapanthus > Agapanthus africanus. The sequence continues at coordinate 169,106,845 of JASDDO010000026.1, read as the reverse complement.
GAATCGAGATATTTTTCCAAGGACACTGATTTCCCTAGGGTCGAGACAAATCGAGAGATTCCTGTAAAGACACTGGTTTCCCTGCGGGTCGAAACGAATCGAGAGGTTCTCGTCACGGACGCTGATTTCTCTGAATCGAGATATTTTGCCAAGGACACTGATTTCCCTGGGGTCGAGACAAATCGAGAGATTCCTGCAAAGACACTGATTTCCCTGTGGGTCGAAATGAATCGAGAGGTTCTCTTCACGGACGCTGATTTCCCTGAATCGAGATATTTTGCCAAGGACACTGATTTCCCTGGAGGTCGAGACGAATCGAGAGATTCCTGCAAAGACTCTGATTTCCCTGCAGGTCGAAACGAATCGAGAGGTTCTCGTCACGGACGCTGATTTCCCTGAATCGAGATATTTTGCCAAGGACACTGATTTCCCTGGAGGTTGAGACGAATCAAGAGATTCCTGCAAAGACACTGATTTCCCTGCGGGTCAAAACGAATCGAGAGGTTCTCGTCACGGACGCTGATTTCCCTGAATCGAGATATTTTGCCAAGGACACTGATTTCCCTGGGGTTGAGATGAATCGAGAGATTCTTGCAAAGACACTGATTTCCCTACGGGTCGAAACGAATCGAGAGGTTCTCGTCATGGATGTTGATTTCCCCGAATCGAGATATTTTGCCAAGGACACTGATTTCCCTGGGGTCGAGACGAATCAAGAGATTCCTGCAAAGACAGTGATTTCCCTGGGGGTTGAAACGAATCAAGAGGTTCTCATCACGGACGCTGATTTCCCTGAATCGAGATATTTTGCCAAGGACACTGATTTCCCTGGGGTCGAGACGAATCGAGAGATTCCTGCAAAGACACTGATTTCCCTGCGGGTCGAAATGAATTGAGAGGTTCTCGTCTCGGATGCTGATTTCCCTGAATCGAGATATTTTGCCAAGGACACTAATTTCCCTGGGGTTGAGACGAATCGAGAGATTCCTGCATAGACACCGATTTCCTTGCGGGTCGACGCGAATCGAGGTTCTCGCCAAGGACGCTGATTTTCCTGAATCGAGATATTTTGCTAAGGACACTAATTTCCCTGGAGGTTGGTTGACTTGTTTCCGAGACGGAGTCATTGGATGACGTGTTTCCGAGACGGGGTCGTTGGATGACGTGTTTCCGAGACGGGGTCGTTGGATGACGTGTTTCCGAGACGGGGTCGTTGGATGACGTGTTTCCGAGACGGGGTCGTTGGATGACGTGTTTCCGAGACGGGGTCGTTGGATGATGTGTTTCCGAGACGGGGTCATTGGATGACGTGTTTCCGAGACGGGGTCTTTGGATGACGTGTTTCCGAGACGGGGTCATTGGATGACGTGTTTCCGCGACGGGGTCATTTGCTGACGTATTTCCAAGATGGGGTCATTTGCCGACGTGTTTCCGGTACGGGATCATTGGATGACGTATTTCCACGACGGGGTCATTGGATGACGTATTTCCGCGACGGAGGTCACTGGCTGATGTATTTCCGAGACGGGGTCATTTGCTAACGTGTTTCCAAGATGGAGGCCATTGGCTGACTTGCTTCGCTTTCTGCGGTGTCGTGGCTGACTTGCTTCGCTTTCTGCGGTGTCATGGTTGACTTGCTCCGCCTTCTACGGTGTCAGGGTTGACTTGCTCCGTTTTCTACGGTGTCAGGGTTGACTTGCTCCGTTTTCTACGGTGTCAGAGTTGACTTTCTCCATTTTCTACGGTGTCAGGGTTGACTTTCTCCGTTTTCTACGGTGTCAGGGTTGACTTTAGATTGTCTGTGAACCGTAAAGTCTTGGAACTAGGGACTTCGCCGTGGCTCCGATCGGTGGTGTCGCGTCCGTGCCCTGCTGGCATGAGGAGGAATGCCGTTGTTGGTCTCTAGGTTGTAGATGTTGCTGTTGAGATCTGACTTTCTTTGACAGAGTTTGTTGGGACGTGTGGTTCCCATTTTGTCCATGCCCATGGATTGTATACAGGGGTCAGTATGGACTTACCTGCAGGGCAAAAGTTTCATTCTTTCATTTTTTTAATTGCTTTCCGCGATGCTCTATCATTTCAGCTTTTTATATCGCGAAGGTCGCGATTGCCTAATCATTTCGGCTATTTTTCTTTTTACTCGCAGCTTTTTATTGCGAGTTGCCCAATCATTTCGGCTATTTTTATGTGCATATATTTTACTTGCTGATTTTGTTGCAAGTTGCCCTATCATTTCGGTTATTTCATATGCGTTTATAGCCCGCTGACTTTTTCTGCGAGTATGGAACTTGGGATTTGATACCAATCTTAGCATCAGCATCGCTGCGACTGGAATATTGCCAGGAGCGAATCATCACTTGCCGTGAAAGGACTTGGAATTTGTTACCGATTTAGGCATCAGCATCGCTACAACTGGGAGATTTCCAAGAGCGAATCATCATTTGCCTTTATCAATTCGAACAAAGGTGGCTTAGCAAACAGGGTTAGGATCCTGTCGACTAAGGCTTTTGACTTCATGAGCCGTAAGGGTCTCATAAAGGTGTTTCTCCCTACGAGTCGTAAGGATCTCATAGGTGCGTTTTCTCATTAAGAATCGTGAGGACCCTTAAGTGCATACTCTCTTATAAGTCGTAAGAATCTTGCAAGAGTGTTTTCTCCTTATAAGTCGAGAGGACTTACAAGTGTTTGTTCACCGAATAGGGGGACTTCCCACCGTTGGTGGAACTTGGTGGGGGAGACGTTTATTTGTGCCCGTGGATTGTATATAAGGGTCAATATTGAACCGTCTGTAGGGCAAATTGGGGTGTATGATGGCTTAAGAACAGGTTCAGTTCCCTGTAGCTTAAGGCTTTTGAACTCTTATGAGCCGTGAGGGTCTCATAAGAAGGTTCTCCTTACGAGTCATGGGGATCTCGTAAGTGTTATTTCTCCATAGGAATCGTGGGGATTCCTATGTGTGTTTCTCCTTCGTGAGTCGTATGGATCTCACTCAGGTATTTTCTCCTTACATGGTCGAGAGGACCTTGCAAGTGTGCATGAATTTCTTTTACGAGTCTGCGCCCTTTTGGGTTTTCACAAACTCGCGGGTAGCCCTGCTGTTTTTACTCACGGAGCCCTTTCGGGTTTTCATCCGTGCCCATTTCGCTTATGGACGTACCATTTTCCTTTGTTTTTTTAACGAGTCTGCGCCCTTGCGGGTTTTCACAAATTCGCCGGCAGTCCTGCTGTTTTTACTCACAGTGCCCTTTCGGGTTTTCATCCGTGCTCTTTTTGCTTGTGGACGTACACTTTATTTTAGCGGGGCATTCCACTAGATTGTGGGACTTGTTTTTAGGCCCCTTAATATCCTTCCTGTCCTTTGAGAAGAAAGGACCATTCTTCATAGAGGTTCTTCCGCCAGTGAGAAATATGCCCCCCGCGTATATCCCGGGGGGAACGAGTACCCATGCCGTTGCTATTTTGGCGACAAGTTGCTTCAGAGCCACTTATTTTGTTGAGCGTAGGCGACAAACGCCATCTTACCTTCGCTTTTCACTCGTCATAATCAGATGAGAAAGAGTCTTGACCCATTTGATCCAATTGAGCCATTTTATCCATGAGTTCTTGGAAGGTCGTCAGCTTGAAGAGGGTCGTAAATGGGAACATATTTTGAATTTGGATCAAGGATGGCTATGAACATTCCCGCAGCTGCAGCTTCGTCGATGCGTTGCTCGCATTTTGACCAGAGATTTCGCCATCGGGTAACATATTGAACCCAGGTCTCATTCGGTCTAACCCTTTCATTGACCAGCGCCATCACGGTAGTGCGTTTATTCACACTAGTGAATCTCTGACAGAAGAGTATCTCCATCTTGTCAAAGGTATTCATGGAGTCATTCGGGAGTTCCGCATACCATTCGAAGGCAATACCCGCCAGATAGTTGACGATCCGTTAGAGGAGAAGTATATCATTTCCCCAGTATTGCCGTACATAGATTTAAATCGCGCAATGTGCCGGCGAGAATTCCCAGTTCCTTTGTACATGTGGAACGTCGGAAGTATTTATTCTGGCGGGTACTGTTTTTGATCGTAGCATGCCAGATACGGTCGACCAGTCTTGATTGACTTATTTTATGCTTCACTGGCATAGTGAGTTTTGACTTGCTGGGAGATACATGTGTCCAGCTTTTCTTTCAGGAATCATTTCCTCCTCAGCCGTTAATGAGGTTTGCAAGAGATTTGAAATGTCATCCTTATCTTTAAGACCGACTACCGACGGTTCATCTGCCAGTGGTTCCGATTGAACCATCATTCCAGCCATATTCTGAATCAGAAGAGCTATTTGGTTCATTTTAGTGGACATTTTCTGTCGCTTCTGCATCTCCCTTTTTCAGAGCGCACTTTAGGAAATCAATATCCAACTCCTTCTCTATTCTTTCTTCGGGTGCGTCCTCGGGATTTTCCTTAGGCGATGGATTAGCGAGTACTGCTGCCTGAGCAAGCATCTCCTGCAGCTTTCCACGTTGCAGTTGAACCTTTGTCGGGGACCAAGCTTGAGGTCGGTGACTAGTAGAAGCTCGAATTTCATCTTTGGAATTCACCACATAGACTACGTGAACTACCATGCCCCCAGGCTTCGGGTGTTTAGAGTTTTGGCCTTTGGAGTTTGCTTCGAGCAATTGAGCATTATTGGGCCTCTCTTTTTTCTGAAAAGCCGCTTTGGTGTTGGGAGGAACCGCTCTATCAGGATCCGTCTCGGGATGAGTCCCCTTCACCTGTTTCCACACCTTATATATATAGATGAGGAAAGTTGTCTCAGGGGGCAAACTGGTTTCTGCTCTTGTGGGATCTCCATGGGCTGCGGAGACTTCTTCAATATTGTGGTAGGAGAATTTTTTCTGACTCTTCGCAACAGTTTGAAGCTGTTCCCAGTTGGAACAACAACATTCACCACTGGGGTTGAAACAGGACCATACAGAGAACTGCCCCCAGCTCAATTTGTATGATGCCGATATCGACGTCGACCATTTCTTATGGCAAGATTTAATTAGCTTTAGGATTTTGCCGAGCCTGCCCCCTGTTTTTTTGAGAGCTTGAATGTTCTGCCCCCTGCATCGACCTTGGTCCTTGGCATGTGCCAGTTGTTTGAGGACTGATTCCGTCGGCAAAGCTGCTGCTTGGGGAGCCAGCCTGTTGAAGACAGACTTCCTCTGGGCCTCCTCCATCGGCATTGAGGCACCGAGGGTGGGGGTAGGAGTATCGATGAACAAAAGAAGCCCGTTGATTTCTTGAAGAGCCGGATTGCAGAGATTTGAGGCTGCAAGTGGCCCATACTTGACTCCACCGGATATGACAGAGCCTGAGTTGCTAAACTAGGAGCAAACACCATTCTTTATAGAGACGAAACGCCGGCTTCAGTATCCCCTCCCTCAAGGGCAACCACAAACATATATACCGCGATTATTTGATCGTAGAAAAACACGACACACGAAGTGTGGAGTGGAAAGAGGAAAAGGTCCCACCGGGCGTGCCAGAATCTGTTCTCTGACGAAAGACACGACCGAGACGTTGGGACGTCCGGCCTGAATTTTGGGGGCAGATGCTATTTGGATTTATCCGTCCACCTCTCCGAAGATGCCAAGTTGATTTATGGCACCATGTATCGGAGGTTTAGACGGATGCGGCCGTTGTAGCAGACTTCGTCAGATTCCCCCTCATTGTGAGGGGTTTTTGATTGTGGGGACGCTCTTCCCTGCAAGCGCAAGCCCCTGCAGTTAATTAAACTACCGCATCGTGGTAACCACTTTCTCCTTCTCCAGATGGTTACTTCGTGTCGTGTGTGTTTGTTTTATTTTTGGTTGCCCGTGGATTGTATACGGAGACTAATTTATGTTGTCGCCCGTAGGGCGGGGATTAGTCCAAATCCGTATTTTCGTAGATTTGGGTTTGGATTAGTTTAAGGATCGTTAATCTCATTTGAGATTAAGATCAACTTAAATGTTTGTTAAGGATACGTTAGTCTAATTTTAGACTAAGATCTACTTAACAGGGTTTTGGGATCATTTAGATCCAACAAAGAGCATTTGGACTCTATTGTTTTAGTTTAGGGACGTCACGGTCCATTGGGTTTAAGGACATCATAGTCCGTAGGGTTTAAAGACGTCATAGTCTATGGGTTTAAAGACATCATAGTCTATGAGTTTAAAGACATCATAGTCCATAAAGTTTAAGGACCTCATAGTCCATAAAGTTTAAGGACATCATAGTCGATGAGTTTAAGGACCTCATAGTCCGTAAGGTTTAGAGACATCATAGTCTGGTTTAAAGACGTCATAGTCTGTGAGGTTTAAAGACATCTTAGTCTGGGAGGTTTAAAGACATCATAGTCTGTATGGTTTAAATACATCATAGTTTGGTTTAAAGACATCATAGTCTATGAGTTTAAGGACCTCATAGTCCATAAAGTTTAAGGACATCATAGTCCATGAGTTTAAGGACCTCATAGTCCGTAAGGTTTAAAGACATCGTAGTCTGGTTTAAAGACGTTATAGTCTGGTTTAAAGACATCATAGTCTATAAGGTTTTGGTTTAACCGTTTGGGGATGCACGAAAAGTTATTGGTTATTGGGACCCTCCACCTCTCTGAAAACGTTGAAGAATTACAACGACATGTATCAGAGGTATGAAGAGATGTACCCTTGAACCAATATTGGTCGGGAGATCTATAGTCAGGTTTGGGACTAAGACCAATTAAAATGATTGTGAGCACATGGGCTAGGTTAATCTGACTTAGGGACTTATGGCCAACTCGGGCTCAGCCCACTCAGTTTTGAATAAAATGTTGAATATTTGTTCGGGCTCAGTCCCTTTTTATTCAACAATGCTGAGCATTGATTTGGGTTCTTACACCCCTTTTTCTTTTTGTCTTTTATTGAGTGTTGAACACTTTTTATTATGGCGCTGGGTTCTGTGTGATGAGTGTAAAGCACTCTATGTCAAGAAGCGCCCACGTGAGGAGCACGTGGCGCGCTTGGCTCTTGGCGCCAATCAATGAATGCGGAGCGCTCCTTATAAAAACAGCGCCCACGTGAGGAGCACGTGGCGCGCTTGGCGCTTGGCGCCAACCAATGAGTGCAGAGCGCTCCTTATAAAAACAGCGCCCACGTGAGAAGCACGTTGCGCGCTTGGCGCCAACCAATGAGTGCAGAGCGCTCCTCATAAAAACAGCGCCCACGTGAGGAGCACATGGAGCGCTTGGTGCTGAGCACCAGACTTGGAGCGCCGAAGCGCTTCTTTGGCAGTTCTGGTTAATTATATGCTCTGAGAATTAAATTCTCGTTTATCAGAGACTTTGTCTCATTGATTTGAAAACTGAGTTCTTCTTTATGAGGAGATACTATGATCTCTTTTGTTTTTCTTTATGAAAGACTTTGTCTCATGGACCGAAGAACTAAGTTCTTCTTTTTATGAAAAGATACTTTGTCTCATGGATCTAAGAACTAAGTTCTTCTTTTGTGAGAGTTAAACTCTCAAATATGGAGGAGATGTGATGATCTCTCTTCTTTTTATTTACCTTGAAGAAGGTTCTTCTTCTTTGAGCTTGCTCTCGTTTTTTTTTTGAGTTTCTTCAAGTTTATGGGGGGGGGTTCCTCTGTTAAGACTTGAAGTCTTGGGTCCTTTATATAAGGGATGCCGATTTGTTGAATCAGTTAAGGAAATCTCTCATTGAGAGATTTCTAATTGATTTGGGGGTATTTCCCACCTTTGGATCATTGATCCAAGGGCTCCTGTTTTACAGAAGACCTCTTTCTTGTTATTAACAAGATTACGAAAATATTTTCCCATACGGAGATTGTTCTTTATCCTGATGATTTTTAATCATCATTGGATCTTTGATCCAACGACACTCTGATTTACAGAGCACGATCTTTCTTGTTTAGAAAGATTTGAGGAGTATTTCCTCAACAGATTTTAATTCTGTAATTTGATGATTTGTCATCTTCGTTGGATCTTTGATCCAATGGTGGAGAACATTTAGTTCTAGCGTTGGCGCTCTCGTGCTTTGCACGTGAGACGCTGGCGCCCTCGTGCTTTGCACGTGAGGCGCTTCCTCAGAATATTTTACTCTTGGCGCTAGCGTTGTTGGCGCTCTCGTGCTTTGCACGTGAGGCGCTGCCTCAGAGTCTTTGACTCTTGGCGCTGGACGCTCTCGTGCCTTGCACATGAGGCGCTGCCTCAGAGTCTTTGACTTTTAGCGCTTGGCGCTCTCGTGCTTTGCACGTGAGGCGCTGCCTCATTTCAAATTTTGAACAGAGCTTTGCTCTTTTATTGAGGGGAAACAAGTCCCTACACGCTTTGCATGCGGAGCTTTCCCTTTATTTTTATTTTTATTTTATTGTTATTATTTTATAAGGGAGCAAGTTTTGAGCCAAAATTTTGGCGGGAACAGGAGCTTTGATTACCGGTTGCGCAGGTAGTAAATCAATGCTGAATTCAAGAGCTCGATCGGGAGGCAAACCTGTTATATCTTCAGGGAGCACATTCTCGAACTCTCAAACTACCTCTGGCTTTTTTTCTTTCGCTGGTAGAGTAAATACTTCTGCATTCTTTGGTTTAGCACGGAAGATTACTGGCTCTACCGTTCTATCTCCACTCTTGAAGTATAAGAATGGGTGATCCAGTATCTCAAATATTACCCTCCTTTGACGGTAGTCAATCGTAGCATAGAAAACTCCCAGCCAGTCCATTCACAACACAGCATCGAAGTTTGGGATGTTTAGTACTTTGAAATTCGCGTAGAAATCTCGTTCGCAAACTACAACTGGACACTGATCAAATCCCATAGTTTCTTTTAATACTCCATTCCCGGAACTGACATTCCGTCTTGAAATGAGTGGCTTCACGGGAATCGGATGCATTCTCACGAATCGCTGCGACATGAAGCAGTGTGACGCTCTAGTGTCGAACAGTGTGAGTGCAGGAAGGGTGGCTACTAGTATAGTAGTTAAGTTGTGTCAGGTTGGTTTTAGATACAGGAAAAATATAGTGATATACACGGATTGAAAAAAATGTAAAAGAATTTGGAATTACCAGTTATTACTTGGCCAGTGGCTTCGGCTTCCTCAACCATCATTGTGAAAGCCTGATGTCTGGGTATATTCTTCCTTGCTGGAGGCACATTCCTCTGCCCCTGGGGCACGTTTTTCTGTCCATGAGGCATGTTTCTATGTGCCTGATGGAATTGACGAGGAGGCTGTGCAGGAGGTCCACGTAGAGGTGGTGCAGGGAAAGCTAGACGAGGTGCAGGAGCCTGAATAGCTGGCCGCTGCAGGACAGTGATTGTGGGTCTAGGTGCTGGAGCTGGGTTGAGTCGATATGGACATGCTCCTATGGCGTGACTGGATGCGCCACAAACCAAACATAGACCATTTGCATGTCTGCAGTCTTTCGCCAGGTGTCCATTCCTCTTGCAGTAGAAACAAAAGTCTGGACTGGGCCGGTTAAATGATCCTCTTGGTCTCTTGGGTGTAAAAGTTGGCCTGGAAGAGGCTTCTCCTGCCATCTGTGTGGCAGAGCGTTTCACACCGGCAGTCTGCGGTCTGCCTTTCTTCTTCACAACTGCCTCATAGCGTCGGGCAGCCTTCAAAGAGAGATCATGGGTTGGGAAATCCCCTGTAGCGAGTGCAGCTTGAATTCCTGGGTCCAACCCTTGCTGAAATCGTCGTGCCCGGATCTCAGCAGTAGGAATCAGGTGTGCCGCGAACCTGTTACGGTCTTCTGTTAGCAGTGTAATAAGTGATATCAGGAATTTGAATTTGAGACAATATCTTACCTGCTAAGCATGGTAAACTCAGCATCATATTCATCCACGGACTTGCCCCACAACGAGCCTTGTTGTAAGTGGATGAACGGCTGCTCCATGTCAAAACGGGCAGTCTCAGGGAAGTACTTCGCGTCAAACATATCGCGAAACGTCTTCCATTCGATCGGTTCGGCGAGACGGCTTTCTTCACCCTTCCACTAGACTCTGGCGTTGTCTGTTAGTTGCAGCTTCGTAACTCTCACCCAAGCAATCTCTGGCACTTGTGCTACTGCCAGATCATCTTCTATCGACTGAGCCCATTCTTCTGCCTCCAGTTGGCTCTCTTTTCCTGAGAAATACTTTGGATGCAGTGCCCGGAATTGTTTGATTCCGGGTGCCTCGGCTTCGGGGTGGTGCATCAGGATAGCAGTCTGCTGCTGTTGACCCTCCAGTAGGCACTTGATAGCTTCAAGCAGTACTGTTTGCTCATTGATAGGAGCTACAATGGTAGGTGGTGGTGGTAGAGTAGGCGGTGGAGTGTTTCCGTTGACGTTCGTGCTTGTGTTGTTTGGAGAATCCATGACCTTGATAGAAAAAGAAATGTTATGATAGATTCAAGGAATTTGAAATGTAAAGAATGTATAGTTGCTGATTCTTATAATTCTTGTGATATATATTGCTTAGGACTTCATGCAGAACAGACCTGCATGGGCCGCCAACAAAACCTGTCACGCCCCGCTTCCCAGTGTACAGAATCGGTGACGTGACGGGATGCAACGTATTTACTAAGAAATAAATACGTTAAGCGTAATTAAGCAATAAATACATAAGAATGACAAGTGATATAAAAATATCAACAACTTTTATTTGCATTCACTTTACATACAACTGTTTGAAAATGAAAAGATACAATGATATAAACAGTGCATAAACAATGGCATACAAACTGAAAGTAAATACAAGAAGAGCTAGAAGTCCAGCTGGGCAGTGAGCTGGTCCAAGTCCTCCTGGCTAGGCTTGATCTCCTGAGAGTCCGGTCCTCCTGACGAATATTCTAAAGAAAGAAAATACAGGAATGTCGTTAACGAACTAGCGCTCGGTAAGTCCCAAAAGAAGGAATGGAATATAACAAGTAATGTGAAATGAAACAGGTAAGTTGTACATGTTGGATATGTATGCCCTAGAGGCCATTATTGTATATGTATACATATGGATGCTGGGGATATGTATGTAGAGGACATTCTTGCTCAGTTTTATAGTATATTATTTCAGTTGTCTTTATCATGATATGTGTATTTGTTTTTGTTGATGCTTTATCTAGCTTGCACATATTGATAACGACTTGATACAGTAGTATACTATTATGGTTTTACTTTATCTTAACATGGCATATGTTATACATGTTATTACATATTGCGGTTACATATTGATAAAGCCCGTAGGATCTTGCTTGACTACCTGCGTTGTGATGGTGATCATACGTATGGGAGCAGGGTAGTCCATAAGCACATCTTTAAATGATCCCTAGTCGCGGGAGTATCGAGACTGGGCATCGATACTCCAGAGTAGACTAGTGTAAACGTTTCTAGCCCCGACGAGGGGCAATGGTTGGTCCCGCAGCCATTGGTCTGATGTACCTAAGATCGTATACAGGTGCTCACTGGGTGTGAGTACACTGGACGGACTCGCCGAGAACTTACAGATGGTACTATACCTATCGTCAGATGGAAGTTCTCAGGTGACATGTGTATAGGTTAGTCTTCGGACCTGAGATCGTCATTTGTCTCGTGTGAGTTCCCACTGTGCTTTGATCACTATCCTACCACGGCTCTACTGAGTCATGCAAACAGGTTTTGGTTGGATACATTCCCGAACCACATGGAGGCAGTAAGCGATTGTTGGGGATTCTTCTCTCCCGGTATTGGGAGTCGATATCGCATTGTGTTCGATTGGTCAGGACCATAAGACCTTGGCCAAGGCAGTTGGGATTTACTAATAGATTGATCAGTAGTTTCCCGGATTGGTCCTGAGCCACAGCAGCATGAATTATCGGATTATTAGGGTCTGACGTTTACCACCCCTAGACCCAGTATGCGATACTCTTAGACGAAGAGACCGGACTGTACAGAGATTGTTACGGATAGGCTCAGTAGGAGTTCGGACGAGTTTGCTCGTCGGCCTTCCTTTTCGATAGGTACATGGGTAGCCGTTACGTACATCTAATGTCGCTAACGTGCTTATGGTTAAACTCACTGCCGGCATACTGTCGAGTCTTTAGAGTCCCACAGAGAGAGTTTCCCTGCTTCGGGCGAAACGATGTAGAGGCCGTATGGTTTTACGGCAGGGTTCGATCACATACATATACTTGTACACGTATGATGTTTGGGCGGATAATACTAGCGGGCTTTGTTTTAAACCGGATCCTAGTATTATATTCTTGGATTTATTTTGTCTCTTTGTATTCGTATTTTTTGGAATACGGATACGGTTATGTATATACGGTGAGGGGCATTCTTGTAATTGTGCAAGATGCTTCTAGAAGAAGACACCTCATTATTATGATTAACCATTTATGTTAATGGTTAATGAGGTGGAGAAATGAGGTGTTCATTTGTATTAAATGAAGCATGGCTACTTGGTGACTCATGGCATGACTCATTCTTTACTATTTGAGTATGCTTGATATTTTCTTTTGTTGTGAATTTTTAATGCAAGGTGGCATCTAGATATGTTTGTGGTATCTAGATATTTTGGGGTGGCATTATTGGTTTGCATTATTAATACACAACACTTAGCTATTCTTCACTTGATGATATTCTATTCTCACTTGAATACTCTCATCTTCTCCTTGCTCTCTTTTTCTAAGCTCTAACCCTAATTATCTCATGAGTTGAGAAACCTAGGGTTGGTGAGACATATTAATCCATCATCTCACTCTACTTCATCTAGGCTACTTAGATTAGCATTCTCAGTACCCTAGTTACCTCGATTTGGAGGTAGGAGCTCAAAATAGGCACTCTCGGGTGGATCATCTTTGACGCGAGGAGGCCGAAGTTCAAGCGCGATCCGTACATCTTTTGAGGAGACAAAGGAGAGGAGCGAAGACCCGAAGGACTTGTTTCTTTAGGTATAATTTCTGTCATAGTAGATAGAGCTTCTCTTGTTGCTAGTTAGTTTTATGGTTAGATCCGGTTTAGGGTTATTCTAGGGCCAAGTTTAAATCGTTGTAAAAAAAATTTTGTTCCGCAAACGGCCACGGATGATGGCTAGGGCGTTAACTTAACCTTTCAGTACATGTATATGCTTGTTATTCTAACATAGTTGTTTTTAGCTTGGTACAAAAGGTATTTGTGTATACGAGAGGAGTCCATCTTACCCCGTGGACTATGGTAACATGTAGCATAAGGCCCCGTCAAAACCCACGAGACAACGGCATGAGAGTTCATGTAGGTGTCTTTTAAGTGATCATCTCGTGCCACATTAATACGTTCCGTACCAATCTACCACGTTATCCCCGCGTGATGTATTGTCTGGGTTATGTTTACAAGTCTTTCCGAAACAATGGATATACATTGTTCAAGTAAACAAGTTCAGGATGTAATCATGTATTCAAGTAGTCATGTCAAATTATAATCATGGTTCGGTCAATTCAAGTTAAGTATTTATATTTGATATTGATATTTGAATTCAAGTATTCATGTTCATGGTCAAGTATTTATGTTTGACTTTGGATTCAGGATTGACAATGGACTCTGACTGAGTCAGACGGTTATAACTGATTTAGGTTCGGGAGTCATTGGTAACTGCTGCACATGGACGTCAGGATTTGTGTCTTTTTCCAAGAAAATTACCATTGATAACTCCGTTATGTTGTCTATCTTAAATAGGTAAGCACTCACTTTCTCCGGCTTCCTGGGGCTCAAGAGAATTGATCCCGCTTAAACTTATATTTACTAAAATCCTTAAATATTGTTTTATATAACTCTAGGGGATTTTATGAAAAATATTTTTAATAAAATTTCAAAATAAAGCCCGAGAAGTTATTTATATTATTTAGGGTTTTCATGGATATGAATTTTAAGGATTTGAGATATTTTGGTGATAATTGCTTAGTTTGGAAAGTTCATGGTATTTTATTATAAAACTTGTCTTTCGATGGTATGTTGATGGTATTTTAATGAAACTTGTAATTCTTTCATTTAAAAAATGTAAGTTTATTATATTTTGAAAATATATGGATTTGTAATTTTTATATAATTATTAAAAATTAAATTTTATTTAATTAGAAAAATGCATTTTTCTTAAAAACCGTATTTAAAACCTTTCGAGACCGAATGCTCCATGAGGAGGTCTGCATCTAGCTGTACTAGCCCAAGGATGTGCGATAATTTGCACCATCTATTAGCGGTCCCCTAAAGAGGATTGTAGAGGTATATTCGCAAGGGAAATAAGAATACTGTTTTAAAAGAAAACCGTTTTTAAAGTAAGTGGTATTTTAATGTAATATTTTTTTCGTAACCAAAATTCACACAAAAGGTATCGTGCTATGGAACAAGAGTGTATGTGAGGGGTAGATCGTTACCCTGTGAAGTTTTCCTAAAGGTATGTTTAAACAATACTAAAAGAGATAACATTAAAGTTCTTGGTATTTAAATGAAAAAGTTAAATTAAACTTAGTTTACATGATATTAATGGTTCAAATTTATTCTAAACATTGGTATTAAGATTACAAGTATTGTTTAAGAATTTGGATGAACAATATGCAAGAAAAAGGGAGTTTTTAGGGTTTAGAAAATAGATATCGGTATTAACTCCACTTACCGATATACGTTTAAAAAATTGAATTTTTAAAGAAGAGAAATGAAGATTGGAAGGGACCTACTATTTGGTTACGTTAAGAAGAGGTAGAAGAAGGAGAGTTGATCTTCGTGGCATCGCGGGAGCTCCGGAATAGCTTCGATTCTTCACCGGAATTTGACCGCTTACTAATTCCTCTTTACTCCACTTGTACTTAGAATTTTTTTGAGAGTTTTGGCTATAAATTTCAGAATGATGTTGAGCCAAAATGTGGGATGGTATTTATAGTGTAGAATTAGGATTTGGCAATTAAAATGTGAATTAAAAAGCATTAAAATTTGGTTTAATGGTGAAATGAAAGGCCTATGTTTGATTGCAGGGAAATCAAACAATGCAGGGAGTTAGGGGTAGATGAAAGGGTTTTTATGCAAAGCCCGGAGACAATTGGACTTAATCCAACCGTCGGCGCCGGTTTCCTCAAGCTTTTGGCCGGTCGATTTGCAGTATTTGGCTTTAAGATTCGTGCCACCAGATAAGATTAGGATTTACTCCATTTTCCACATGTTTGATATTCTGGCTTTTCATTTTTCTCTGTGTATTGCACGTGTACACTTTTGGGCTTCCAAAAAGTTAAAATGAAAAATCAGAAAAAATAATGTGTCTGATGGGGATCGAACACTGGGGCTACGTCACAGCAATGCAAGGGCTTTACCAGTGAGCTACAAGTTGTTTCTTACTGTTGTTTAACAAAATTTACTTATAACTCAAACTCAGGCTGTATAACTCATTTCTGTAAATTAAACTGGAAAATTCCGTACAGTAAATTCAGAGTTGTTACATTCTACCCTCCTTATAAAAATTTCGTTCTCGAAATTTACATTTACATATGGACTAGCTTAAAAATAAGTGAGGGTATCTTGCATGCATGTCTTCTTTTCGTTCCCATGTTGATTCTCCTGGTGAATCTTTTCTCCACATCACTCGGACCAAGTTTACTTTCTTGTTCCGCATTGTCTTCACCTTTCGGTCCAGGATCTCAACGGGTTGTTGCCTGTAGGTTAAATCAGTTTGTACTGTGAGCTCGGAATGATCAAGTATGTGGCTGGGGTTGCTCACATATCATCGTAGCTGGGATATGTGGAACATGTTGTGCACTCCTTCCAATGAGGGTGGTAGGGCTAAACGATAAGCCACTTCTCCAACTCGTTCGAGTATGTCGAACGGTCCTATGTATTTTGGACTTAGCTTACCCCTCTTGCC
Source organism: Agapanthus africanus (assembly GCA_030015575.1). Classification (NCBI taxonomy): domain Eukaryota; kingdom Viridiplantae; phylum Streptophyta; class Magnoliopsida; order Asparagales; family Amaryllidaceae; genus Agapanthus; species Agapanthus africanus. The sequence goes on along the minus strand of JASDDO010000026.1, from coordinate 169,091,007 downwards.
AAAGAGGATCACTCCTCTGTTTGGAGAGATCTTTAAGAAAACATGGTCTCCAGGTTGGAACTCCAGATGTCTCCGCTTAGCATCTGCCCAATGCTTTTGTCTATCTTGGGCTATACGCATTCTTTCCCTGATCGAAATATCCTAGTCACCCTATCTAGGAATGACTAAGGATTCTCTGTCTCATCCCTGCCTGTAAACTCCAGCGGCTCCAGCTTCATGAACTCAGAAAGCGACACCTCGAAAATCTCAGCAACGACAGGTACAACTGTCTGAACAGTAGGCAACACAACGATCCCCAGAGTAGGATGTACGACAACAGGCCTCTCAGTCCGACTGGCTTCAATCAATGATCCGACCATCTGGTGTGGATCCAGAACACACGTCTCTAAACGAGAAATCCTAACATAAAAAGGATAATCACTCTGTTACTATGTCACCGAGATAATACCCTGGTCAGTCCTCGTCTTTGACGAGCCCGCCCAGACCGCATCTCTAGCTACTGCCCTCTTAGCTCACGTAGCCATGGTGACAGGAACCATAAAAATGTATCGATGAGGATAGATTGAAAGAACGAATAGAAGAAAATATCTCAAGATATATATCCTAAGGTGACTTAAGCGGAGTATAGTATTGTAAATATGCCGCGGAACATACGTACGGTACATGACTCTACTTTAACTACTTACTCCATTAACTAAGGTCAACCTACATAACGAAAGTTCAGGTTTAATACCCCTAAAATCAAGTCTAAGTTCCGTAAGGTTAAGTCTAAGTTCTGTAAGGTTAAACCTAGGTTCCAAAATATGTTAGTTATATGTATGCCCTAGAGGCCATTACTGCACATGTGATGTATATTGTAGTGGATGCTTGGACATATATAGGAAGGACTTTCTTGCTCGACATGATAGTATGCTATCTGGTTGCTCTTTATCATAACATGTACACTTATTGTTTCTCTATTACATGTTGATAAAGCCCTTAGGATAAGTACTTGACTACCAAGATTATGATGCGGATCATACTAGTGGGGACAAAGTAGTCGGTAAGTACATCATTCAAATGTTCCTAGTCGTGGGAGTTTCGAGACAGGGCATCGATACTCCAGAGTAGACTAGCGTATACGCTCCTCGACCCATGTGATGGGCGATGGATGATCCCATATCCATTGGTGTTTGACATCACAGATGGTATACGGGTGCTCAGTGGAGACTGGGTACACTGAACGGACTTGCCGAGAACTCCTAGATGGTATTATACCTATCGTCGGATAGCAGTTCTCTAGTGACACTGGTACAGGTTAGTCTGTCGACCCGAGATCGTCATAGAGTCTTGTGTGATTCCCACTGTGCTTTGATTTCCACCATGCCAGTTCAAGAGATCGTGCAAAAATGTGGTTTTTGGGTACAGTCCCGAGTCATATGGAGGCAATGAGCGATAGGAGGGGATTCGTCTCTCCCAGTATTGGGGGTTGATGTTGCGCTATGCTTGATTGGCCATAACAGGAAATCCCTGGCCAGGGTTGTTGAGATCTACTGGTAAGTGTTATCAGTAGTTTCTCGAACCGTTATGGACCTCACATCGGCATGACTTATCAGGCTATTGGGGTCTGTCGTTATACCACCCTCATATGCGACATATCTGATGAAGAGACTGGACTGTACGGTAGTGTTACTGATTGGATTCGTAGGAGTATGAGCAGGCTTGCTTATTGATCTTCTGATCGCTCAATACCCGGGTGTCCATTACGTTTAGCAGACCGCTTGCGGCTTGTGGGTGTTTGATATGATCATCACCTACTGCCGGCGTATTGACGAGTCTGTAGAGTCCTACACAGAGGTTTCCTGGTTCATGCGAAATGAAGTAGGAGCACATATGTGATATGTGCGGGACCGAGATTAATGCGCGTATGTGATACCACATTCTATTCTCGCGATATGTGATATTGGACGGTTATATGAGATATAGCCGGGTTATCGGATCAAGTGTTGATTTGATAAGTTGATTCATATGATATTAGTCGGTTGTATGTGATATAACCGGATTATTAAATCAAGTGTTGATTTGATAATTTAATATATAATTATATATTTGATGTATTAACTTACATTAACAAATATTTTCTCACTAAGTATTGTTTTTCTCATTTATATGCATATAGTATATATGTGATATATATTAATGTACATTTTATTTGTGTCATGCTTGATGCCACATGCTTCATGGGTGTATGAGACTTACACCATGCTTGATATAATGTAGGGTTTATATTTATCTAAGTAATTCAAAATTGGATGGATTTTTGTCATGGCTACAAGCTTGTAGAAACTTGTGGAACAATTGACCAAGTCCACCAATTTTGTTTTGTTGGATATAGTGCCCTCAGAGTCAATTATTGGATCGCAGGCACGTGATTGCAATGATTGAGGGATGACCTATGCTGGTAGGACAATCTTACTCAGGATGATTGTATACTATCCGGTTTGTCTCTATCATCGTGTACATGCTTTAGGTGACATTGTGGTTCACTATTACATGTTGATGGAGAATAGTATGCTACCATGGTTTACCTTTATCATCGTGTACTGTTTTAGGTGACCTTACAGATCGCTATTACATGTTGATAGAGCCCTTAGGATTCTTGCTTGACTACCAGCAGTATGATGGCGATCATATACGTGGGAGCTGGGGTCTATAAGCACATCCTTAAAAGGTCCCTAGTCGTGGGAGTTTCGAGACTGGGCATCGATACTCCATTAGTAGACTAGTGTATACGGTCGAGACCCCGACGAGGGGTTGTGGCCGGTCTCACAAGCCATTGGTGTCAGTTGGATCACCTAAGATATATACAGGTGCTCATTGGGTTATAAGTACACCAGACAGGACTTGCCGGGAACATGCTAGTTGATATTATACCTGACGTCTGATAGCAGTTCCCTGGTGACATGTGTACAGGTTAGTTCATCGACCTGAGATCGTCATTTGTCTCGTGTGAGTTCCTACTGTGCTTTGATTACTACCCTACCACGGCTCAAAGGAGTCGTGCAAATAGGTTTTAGTTGGGTACAGTCCCGAGCCACATGGAGGCAAGTGAGCGGATCTGCAGGGGATTCGTCTCTCCCGGTATTGGGGGTGAGATCGTGCTGTGTCTAGGAGAGCCATTACACAAAGCCCTCGGCCGAGGCAGGAAATTTACTGGTAGGTATTCCAGTAGTATCTCAGGGTGTTCTGGGCTACACTCCGACACGACTTGTACTGTTTTTGGGGGTCTGACTTTTACCAACCCTCAAGGCCCGCCATGCGATGCTCATAGACGAACGGACCGGACTGTACGGATATTGTCACTGACAGGCTCAGTAGGGTGTCAGGATGAGTTCGCTCATCGACCTCCCTTTTGGTCAATACTGGTAGCCCGTTACGTACGGCTAGTACCTCTGACGTGCTAGTGGTTAAATCCACAGCCAAAGTATTGACGAGTCTTTAGAGTCCCCCACAGACAGTTTCTCAAGTTTCGGGCGAAACGTTGTAGAGGCCGTATGATATATGGCAGGGTCCGATCATATACGTGCAGTAGTGCACGGATCATGATCGGGCGGATCATATTAGTGGGCTTTGGTTTAAGCCGGATCCTAGTATTAGATTTGTTGGATTACTTTAGTCTCATCGCATTCGCATTCAGTCGGAATGCGGATGCAGGTATGTATATACAGGTGAGGGGTATCCTTGTGATCCGTCACGAGTTTATTTTAGATGTTGTCGTATCTTTTTATTGTTGCAAACATTTGGATTAATGTTTGCATATGGAAATTATGAGCTAGAAGCCATCGTTTTGTGCATTAAATGATACATGTACTTCATTGGTGACTCATGGTATCATTTCTTGTGCAAATGTCACCTTTTGTGATGGATTTGTGAGTTGATTTGATGAGAGGAGAGAGAGGGGCAGCCAAGGGCAAGGTTGGCTCTTGTATTATTCTTATCTCTCTCTCATTTTTATCATAAGAAAAACACAAAAGAAAAAGGAGAGAAAACATCTTCTTCTTCCTCCTCTTTCTTCTCTAGCTCATTATCTCCATCAATGGCAACACCTCTAACCTCCATCCAAATCTATGGATGCAAGAGGCAAAGTGATCACAAACATTCTCTACAACATCTTGGACACGTCGGCTAGCACACTTCGTGCCCGAGTTGCTTCGGATGAAGCGGGAGCCCGTAAAAGGAATCGATGATGTGGCGCCCTTTCCGACGAGGAGATCGAGACCGGAGATGCCGCGAGGAGCTTGGGATGGTGGCCAAAGACCGAAGGACACGGATCGATCGGTATAGCCTTCCAACCCTCTTCTCTAGATAGCTAGTTGTAGGTTAATGGTTCGATCCGGGTTTTAAGCATATGATAGCGCCTGTTTTCAAGTTTAGAGAAATTTTCGTTTCCGCATTTTGGCCTCGGAAAGACGGCCGGGGCGCTACCGTAGACTTACATGGTATCAGAGCCACGCCATTAACCTTTACTAGCTTGCTCTAACGTATTTAGAACTTCGATCGAACAAAAATTCCGAAACCGCGATTTCAAAATGTGCTGTTTCTGCCAAATTTTTTTTGTTTTCAAAAAATTATTTGGTGTGTTGCAGAAATACGTGCAGGGTTTTTTAAGAGTTCTGTGAAAATTTGGTAGCCTGTTGCTACTGTTGCGCCGCGAAACCGCGGCCTTACCCATGATTTGGCCGCGGTTCCGCCGCCATTGTATATCATCACTGTGCCAAATTTTCTACAGTAGTCTCTGAGTTGGAATTGTAGTTTCTGGTATTTTTAGTTTGGGCCCAGATTTGTTTGAGTACTGGGTATTGTGCTTGGGGCCCACTTCGGGAAATTTTGTCGATCGAAAATTTTAAATATGTTGGTTCACAGTATTTACATTATATCTGCGACCGTGAATGTCATTCGATTGGTAAATCCTGTCTAATTGCTATAGCCCTTTTAGACGGATTTGCGAACGTGACTTTCACGTTGATGTTCTGTGTTGTGCTGTGATATTGCGGATTTGTCGTGGTGGATAGCCTGGATGCAATGGTAGTACAGTTTGGTTGTATTTGTACATTTGATATTGCGGGACGAGCGTCCGACATGTGGACTGCCGTCACTGCCTGTTTGTATTTTATTCTTTTGGGGCATAACCGGGCTGAAGTCGATGTACCCGTCGTATATTTTACTTTCTGTACTAGGATTACCCCGCGGAGGGGTGCACGGGTAGCCGGATTCTAGAGGGAAACGGGCCCGCATCTCATGGCTTTGAGACGGAGGGGGCTTCACTCTAGAATTGGTGGGTAATTCGCCGCACTCGTAGGGGGTACAGGTTGACCCAAGGAGGGGTGCTCAAGTTACCGGATTCCGTAAAGTGCTGGGTGGTCCATCATGTTGTTGAAAGGGGCTGCCTCGCTTCAGATTTTGGCGGGTAACTTGCCGCGCCCGTAAGGGTCTAGGATTTCATTGCACAGGCTATCCACACGACCACGAGAATGTCAAGTTTCAGTAGCGGCTCTATGAAACCTGGGGATCCCAGATTATCTGTATTGTTCTGTGATACTTATTACATTTCTGTGATGTTGCATTTTATCACGCCATGAGCGATTATTATATATTGATATATATACTAGTAGATGTTGTATATGTTTTACACCCGCGTTAGTCCACTCCCCGCTCTGTCGTTAGTTAAGTAACATAACGGGTGATGGCGGGACCCAGTGGCGAATGCGGATGGCATATACGTACATCATATTTTCGTTCTTTATTGGTGTGATCAATTGATGTGACTGCGTTGATTCGGATCAATGCAAGCTAAACAAACCTGTTTGATGTTGTTGGAACATTTTTCAAAAAGCTGTTATTGCAAGGACGTTCTCTTTTGTTTTGCACAGTGGTATTTGGTTATGAATATCCAGCACCTCAGTCGACGAGGCAAGGGCCGAGATCCCTTCACCGGGAGTGACCCCTTGGACAGAAGTTTGCGTCAGGGTAATAACTTCACTATAACCGATTACTTTTTGCTTTGCATCATGGTATTCAGTTGGAATATCCTGCACCTCATTCTACGGGGAAAGAGCCGAGATCCCTTCACCGGGAGTGACCTCTTTAGCAAAGGTTTTCGCTACTATATTTTTATAAAGTTATCCGGTTCCTTCAACGATATCAAGTTCATTACGTTAAAGGTTTTTCGTCAAAAACCAACCATAGCCCTCCGTCATTTCAGATTAGTATTGCTTAGTATTCGTGCTACGTATGTCGTGCTCAGCCGAGGCGTAGTGTACGGTAGCTTTGTAATGCTTTTCTGTCTTATGGATATGTGATTGGTTAGGACAGTCGTACGGTCATTTTGGCTCAGTCAAGGACTCGTGCGGGTGGGTCTAATGCAATCAAGATAATGACGGGTTGAACTTGGCTAGGATCCTTTGATATGTTGGCTCAGTCAAGGTCACTTGGGTCTTAGGGGTAAAAACACACATCGGGAGTTTCTAAAGAAACTGAAACTTGCCAGGCATGTGCATACCTTCTGGAGTGTGATAATGTGAGTGGATTCCATCACATTATCATGCGATGATAGTTGGATCCCGATTCCTACTGATGAGTTGGTTTACTCTTCGGGTGATCCCGACTAATTCTTCTTTCAGGTTTGGAGGAGAATTTGACGATACAGTGGGAGGTTTCCTGATTAGATAAAGTGATAACCATTCTGATCTAGGTTAGAGTGCACGCAGAGTGTTTCTTTTCTCTCTCTCTTTGGCAGCGACCATGACCCGACCCGTGACTATGACTCAGTGACCAAGTTGACCGAACCTTCTTAAAACACTGGCTTTTGGATTGTCAGAGTTGCATACTTCATTGCCACTCCTGTTTTTAACCTTTTCTCCAGAACACCCCGTATTACTACGAACGTCCACTTCCATTGGATAAAACCATCGTATGGTTATATAAGAACTCGAAGGAACTTATTCCAGATTAGAGGATGGTTTCCGGTTCTGGAGAAAACGAATAGGACTATTCAGTTGTCTTTTCCTTTTACCTTCTCTCAGGTTGCGAGTGCTCCTTAGATTAGGACAGTACACCTATTATGCTAATTGGATAGTCTTCTTCCAAACCATAGGCAGGTGTCGAAAGGTTGAGAATGAAGAAAACCAATTAGCCTAACGATGATGTACAGAAGGAAATAAGTTAAGACAAATAAAGGGATTAGTAAGAGGGCAAAGTAAACTGCAACTGCTATTCACGACCAAACCAAGTATTTCATCGCCAATCCTACATCACCTTTGTATTTCTCCAGAACACTCCGTATCACTACGAAGATCCACAGTTTATTGGATACTCCATCGTATGGTTATATACGAACTCGAAAGGGGCTTGTTCCAGTTCGGGGATGGATTCTGGTTCAGGAGAAATACGAATAAGGTTTATTCAGTTGTCGTTTATCTTTACCTTCTCTCGCGTTGCGAGTGCTCCTAGGATTAGGACAGTATACCTATTACGCTTATTGGATAGTCTTCTTCCAAACCATAGGCTGGTGCCGAACGGTAGGGAAGGAAGAAAACCATTTAGCCTAACGATGGTGTACAGAAGGTAATGACTAAAGACATATAAAGGGATTTGGAGAGATGGCAAAGAAACACACGGTTACAGTTATGAATCTGATAATGGAAGAGGCAGTACTGGGAATACCCGGATACCCCTATCGAAACATTTACATGTTTCAGTTTCACTGTGTATTGTTAAAAGAAAACTGATTTCCCAATTAGTCCTTGCTCCAGGGTATGTATTTACCAGGTTTGATTCTCACATCTGTATAGTTTTACAGATGATGAGTGGGAGTAAGTTATTGGGAATTGGGTGATCATCCTCATTATATCAGGATTCGTTGTAATTGGTGATATTTGAGGAAATCGCCTGGGTTGTTTGCCGGACGGCAAATATTTGGTTTTGAATATCCGTTATTATACACCAATTTCAAATTGATATATCTGTACGTTCATTTTTATGAAGTGAGATATAACTTTTTGAAATTATGTCTATGACATTTACCTATATCAGTGGATGGTTAGGTAAGGAGCATTAAACAGCGGTGTAATTCTTCTTAACCATAAGTACAGTTTTCAACCTACGCCATACAGGGAATGAGTTATTAGACTCAAGGGACTTATACAGAGTATTGTATGTTGTCTAGTGTCCATGAGGACAGAGGGGTTGGTACTCGTACTATATTCTGTTTACTTGTGACTTCTCTAGTTCTTAGACATGTGTTTCGTAGAAATGCAAGGTCTAAGTTTTGAGAAGTTATAGGTATATGAATAAAGTAGAAAACCAGGTATTGCAAGTATCAAGATTCTTCAAGGTGATCAAAGATGTAGATACTTGTGTATGGTATTCAGTTGATAGTAATGGTTTTTAGAACTTGCTTCTCTTTCAGGTTACTTATATCTGGATGTATTCCTAAGTTGAGTAATGCTGATCGATCTCTCTCCATTTAGTTGACATGCACTGGAGACAGCTGCATGATTTGAATCTGGTTCAAATTAAATTAGTGCCTCTATTTCTATATTGGATATAGAATAGTTCATATCTTAACGATGTTAAGGTACGGGGAGTTGTCCGGTTTATGCTTAAAACCAGACTCTGGATAACTCAAGGCACGTTTCTGTAATGGCTGTTTGTGGGTTGACCCGGGCTATGACGAGGGTTAACTTTTTACCATCAAGAAGATCAATAGTGATATTGTTCATGACTCGCCACAGTTTTAATAAAAATGGATTTTTTTTCAGAAAACAGAAGTGGGAGTATGGTAGAACTGGAAGTGATTCCAGAACCGCAAACGATTACTGAAAATTTGATAAGAACCTAAAGATTCAATCTGGTTTGACATTCCATTGGCCACTCCGCAGATATGGTAGGTAACCTCAGGCACCCGAGAGGTACTCCGGTAGCCTCAAGGACGGTGACAGGGAGGTTCTTGTTTACCCAGACTTGCCATTGCTGTTGTTCCAAACTGTGAGACCCAGCAGGAGGATGCGTATAGCGTCGTTCTAAACTAGCTTTAGAAGTGTACGCGTACATGACTCTGCCAGAGGGTTGTCGTAGTCAGTGGAAGCAGCGGAAGCATAAGTGGACAAGTAGCTTATGTCTATTTATGGACTAAAGCAGATATAGCGGAGATAGATCATCTATTTCTGATGTGACAGTCATAGGTTTGACTTCATCAGAATAGGGGTTGGATCTGTTAAGAAGGTAGTAGGGTGTGATGTCCTGGTACTTGGATGACATACATAGAGTAGGAAGTGAAATTCCTATACTACGATCGGTTATACTTTGGTTGTCATACAATGGTTTCTCTAAAAAGGATATAGAAATAATATCAGACATTCTGATTACTAGATCTATGGTTTTAGATCTAGATTTAGATAGTTTCCCAATCTGGGTACTTAGACAGCATTCTACAGGTATTTTAGAATGGACGACTCCTGGCATGGTAGTGTACCTGCAGGTGATGGAGTCACCCTCTCTAAAGGTGTCTTACAGACTAAAGGGGAGAGGGATGTGCATGATTGGCAGATCATTTGCTTAGGCAATTGAGTCAATCATAAGATGTCAAGTACCACACCAGATATTGTTTTTGCACGAGATGCAATATGTTGATATTGATCCAATCCTGGAGAAACGATCGGGAGCAGTTTTAGAACACAAGTGGATGTTATAAGGATATGATAACAACAAACTCTTTCGGGAGACGGTTATCATTCCCGGCTTCCAAGGTGACCTGGATGACAGAGTGACTGTCAGAGTTATAGTTTTCCATCTGACGAGGGGCAGTGTTTTGGACAGGTGATCCAAGCGGACACTGAGGGAGGCATGACGCAGGATACTGATTAAATTCAGTTGACGATACAGTCTAAGAAGTTTGGATTTAGAGTTCATTTATGAACTAGGTCCCAACAAATATCAAGACATATTCTAAGACATGTATTGCTCATTTTGGGAGATGGCTTTCTCCGCGAACTTGAGAAAAAGAGAGACATAGAAAGAAACATCAGGGCGGATCCACTAGCTGGGGTTATTTCTCAAACGCAATAGTTTTGCAAACGGGCTTTGTGACACTGATTAGTAGAGGAGTTGGGTGTTCGGTATCACACGGGCTGTGAGTATGCGATATCGCAATAATTAGCCTTGAGTGCAAGTGGGAGATTGTTGGATATAGTGCCCTCAGAGTCAATTATTGGATCGCAGGCACGTGATTGCAATGATTGAGGGAGGACCTATGTCGGTAGGACAATCTTACTCAGGATGATTGTATACTATCTGGTTTGTCTCTATCATCGTGTACATGCTTTAGGTGACATTTTGGTTCACTATTACACGTTGATGGGGAATAGTATGCTACCATGGTTTACCATTATCATCGTGTACTGCTTTAGGTGACCTTACAGGTCGCTATTACACGTTGATAGAGCCCTTAGGATTCTTGCTTGACTACCAGCAGTATGATAGCGATCATATACGTGGGAGCTGGGGTCTATAAGCACATCCTTAAAAGGTCCCTAGTCGTGGGAGTTTCGAGACTGGACATCGATACTCCATTAGTTGACTAGTATATACAGTCGAGACCCTGACGTGGGGCGGTGGCCGGTCTCACAAGCCATTAGTGTCAGTTGGATCACCTAAGATGTATACAGGTGCTCATTGGGTTATGAGTACACCGGACAGGACTCGCCGGGAACATGGTAGTTGGTATTATACCTGACGTCAGATAACAGTTCCCTGGTGACATGTGTACAGGTTAGTTCATCGACCTGAGATCGTCATTTGTCTCGTGTGAGTTCCCACTGTGCTTTGATTACTACCCTACCACGGCTTAAAGGAGTCGTGCAAACAGGTTTTAGTTGGGTACAATCCCGGGCCACATGGAGGCAAGTGAGCGGATCAGCAGGGGATTTGTCTCTCCCGGTATTGGGGGTGAGATCGCGCTGTGTCTAGGAGAGCCATTACACAAAGCCCTCGGCCGAGGTAGGAGATTTATTGGTAGGTATTCCAGTAGTATCTCAGTGTGTTCTAGGCTACACTCCGACACGACTTGTACCGTTTTTGGGGGTCTAACTTTTACCAACCCCCTAGGCCCGCCATGCGATGCTCATAGACGAACGGACCGGACATTACGGATATTGTCACTGACAGGCTCAGTAGGGTGTCAGGATGAGTTCGCTCATCGACCTCCCTTTTGATCAATACTTGGTAGCCCGTTATGTACGGCTAGTACCTCTGACAGGCTAGTGGTTAAATCCATAGCCAAAGTATTGACGAGTCTTTAGAGTCCCCTACAGACAGTTTCTCAAGTTTCGGGCGAAACGCTGTAGAGGCCGTATGATATATGGTAGGGTCCGACATATACGTGCAGTAATGCACGGATCATAATCGGGCGGATCATACTAGTGGGCTTTGGTTTAAGCCGGATCCTAGTATTAGATTTGTTGGATTACTTTAGTCTCATCGCATTCGCATTCAGTCGGAATGCGGATGCAGGTATGTATATACAGGTGATGGGTATCCTTGTGATCCGTCACGAGTTTACTTTAGATGTTGTCGTATCTTTTTATTGTTGCAAACATTTGGATTAATGTTTGCATATGGAAATTATGAGCTAGAAGCCATCATTTTGTGCATTAAATGATACATGTACTTCATTGGTGACTCATGGTATCATTTCTTGTGCAAATGTCACCTTTTGTGATGGATTTGTGAGTTGATTTGATGAGAGGAGAGAGAGGGGCAGCCAAGGGCAAGGTTGGATCTTGTATTATTCTTATCTCTCTCTTATTTTTATCATGAGAAAAACACAAAAGAAAAATGAGAGAAAACATCTTCTTCTTCCTCTTTCTTCTCTAGCTCATTATCTCCATCAATGGCAGCACCTATAACCTCCATCCAAATCAATGGATGCAAGAGGCAAAGTGATCACAAACATTCTCTACAACACCTTGGACATGTCGGCTAGCACACTTCGTGCCCGAGTTGCTTCGGATGAAGCGGGAGCCCGTAAAAGGAATCGATGATGTGGCGCCCTTTCCGATGAGGAGATCGAGACCGGAGATGCCGCGAGGAGCTTAGGATTATTAGTTATATGTATGCCCTAGAGGCCATTACTGTACATACGATGTATATTGTAGTGGATTCTTGGACATATATAAGGAGTACTTTCTTGCTCGACATGATAGTACGCTATCTGGTTACTCTTTATCTTAACATGTACTCTGATTGTCTCTATGTTACATGTTGATAAAGCCCTTAGGATATGTACTCGACTACTGGGACTATGATGAGATCATACTAGTGGGGCCACGGTAGTCGACGAGTACATCCTATAACTGTTCCTAGTCAAGGGTGTATCGAAACAGGGCATCGATGCACCAGAGTAGACTAGTGTATACGCATCTTGACCCATATGATGGGCGATGGATGATCCCATATCCATCGGTGTTTGACATCAAGGATGGTGTACGGGTGCTCAGTAGAGACTGGGTACACTGTACGGACTCGCCGAGAACTCGCAGATAGTATTATACCTCACGTCAGATGGCAGTTCTCCGGTGACACTGGTACAGAGTATTCTGTTGACCCGAGATAGTCACAGAGTCTTGTGTAATTCCCACTGTGCTTTGATTTCCATCATACAACGTCCAAGAAGGCGTGCAAAAAGGTGGCTTTTGGGTACAGTCCCGAATCACATGGAGGCAATGAGCGATAGGAGGGGATTCGTCTTTCCCGGTATAGGGAGTTGATGTTGTGCTGTGTTCGATTGGCTATAACTGGAAATCCCTGGCCAGGGTTGCCGAGATTTACCGGTAAGTGTTATTAGTAGTTTCTCGAACTGTTATAAACCTCATATCGACACGACTTATCAAGCTATTGGGGTCTGACGTTTACCAACCCTAGGCGAGATATGCGACATATCAGACGACGAGATCGGACTGTACGGGAGTGTTACTGATTGGATTCGCAGGAGAATATACAGGCTTGCTTGTTGATCTTCTGATCGCTCAATACCTGGGTGGCTGTTACGTTTAGCTGACCGCTTGCTGCTTGTGGGTGTTTGATATGATCATCACCTACTGCCGGCGTATTGACAATTCTTTAGAGTCCTACACAGAGGTTCCTTGGCTCAGGCAAAACGGAGTAGGGGCACATATGTGATATGTGCAGGACCGAGGATAATGCGATATGAGATACCGTATTCTATTCTCGCGATATTTGATATCAGCCGGGTCATCGGATCATGTGTTGATTCGATGAATCGGTAAATGATATATTAGTCGGTTATATACGATATAGCCGGATTGTCGGATCAAGTGTTGATTCGATAATTTAATGTATAATAATATATATGATATATTAAATTATATTAACTAATATAAGCTCACTAAAAGATTCTTTTTCTCACTCGGGTAATACATTGATATATATGTGATATATGTTAATTGTATTATTTTATTTTGTTACAATAAATATTATATATGTGATATATAATATTATAACATGATATGATTACTAATGCAACATGTTTAGTGGAGATTAAATGAGGTTAGGGTTTGAATTGGGTTAGTTCTTTCATGAACATTCTAGAAGGTTTCTTTTTGATTTGAGTTAAGATATTATGCTTGATATTTTGTAATGACTCATTCTTAACCCAGCCCAAACCCTAGCCCTAGTTAAATCTCTACAAAGGTTTAGTTAACCATGGTTACATTATTAATCATATATTATTTCATTATTCATCACAAATGGAATTGGATATTCTTCTTCTTCTTCTTCCTTGGAACTTTTTGCTAAGTGATGATTATGAGTGAGTAATTGAAAACAAAAGAGAGATAAATTCCTACTTCATCATCCTCATCTATCCTTGCCATTTAGATGAGGGTGTTCACTTTATTTAGTGAGTGTGAGCTTGTGTTAATGAAACTTCAAGGTAGATCATCTTTGTTATCAAAGATCGGAAGCAAGCTTGCATCTTTCTCTTCGTGGAGCCTCTCGAGAGTCCGGAACTTGATGATCGCAGCGAAGAGACCTCAACACGGAGCTTTAGAAGTGAAGGATAGGATCTACAAAGGTTGTAATCTCTTTCACTTAGTGTTAAAGTGTTTAACATGCTTTGTTTCGCCTAATCTCTAGTTTAAAGATCTTGTTAAGGGTTGTTCGGCACGTCTAAATTTTGAATCGGGCATGGTTGATGCCTCGTAGACCCTTGTGAGAGTGCCTAGTAATCCTACAGTGGTATCAGAGCCAAGCTAGAGCTTTAGACGAAGTCTAGGCGAAGTTTAAAGGCCGATCGAACTCCGAATACCCGATAAAACCTAGTTTCTGGAAATTTCTAAAATTGTGATTTTTTCTGTATTAAAAATGCTTAAAAAATCAGCAGGGAAATACAAGAGTTACTGTGAAACACGTGCCGCCAATACCTCTAAAGTGCCGCAGAACCGCGGCCGTACCATGGCTTTGGCGGCGGTTCTGCGGCCAAACAGTAGACTCATTGTTTACTGTTTGCACAGTAATATCAGTATTTATTTCCTCATATTTTTGGGAATTTTTATTTTTACTCAAGTGTTGAGTTTTCTGGTTTGTACTGGGGACTCGTTGATTCGATCGGATAATTTAACTTCGTTTAAGTTTTTGCGGGATAATTTTAGAACCTATTAAAAAATTCGAACGGATATCAATAACTCACTTTTTCCCCTGTCGGAAAATTTTCAAAAGTTGGATTTTTTCTCGAGTTTGAAAGTTTCGAAAAGTCGTGCAAGTAACGCGGTGGACCCTCTAGAAGACAACAAAGCTTAACTCGATTATGTGACCGCCTGAACCGCCTCTGAACCTTAGGGTTTGGGAGAGTACGGCGTTGCCACATGTGAGGCGTTGGCATGACCCTTCTACGGCTGGACCATTGGTATTGTGGCATGTGATGGAAATTTTTTGAACTCCGCTCAAGTGTTGAGCTATTTGGAAAATCTTGGGTGTTTGATTATTCGATCGGAAAGTTTAACACTGTCTTTTTATCTGGAATGTGATACAATATTTGGAATCCACATGTTGTTATGAGATAACTAATTTGAATGTTATAAATGTAGCAGTTTAATCTCAGATGATCGGTTGCCATGGGATTTTGATGCGATCAAAAGTCCGTCGCAATCACGTAGAGTACGCGGATACTCGCCGGGTAAACTTAATAGACAGCCACACCCCATAGCCCCGACTAAGTGACTGTAGGAGAACACCGTAGCCAAAAGCATCCGTTTGGGTGCTCGCGGCAGCAGTGTTCCTCCTTAGTGCACTTCGTCGACGGCATTCAGGGGTGCAGCCGTCTACTAAAGTTTGTGACGAGCATTCGATCAGGATGTCGGGAATCTTGTTGAATTGCCCGACTAGATATTGAAAAGAGTTTTCGATAATGAGACTAAAATGCGGGGTTTATAATTGTTAGGCATGCGATGTCTAAGGAATTCATTTGGTTAGGCATGCGATGTCTAAGGAGGTTGCGGATTCCAACTGTTGTAGTTTTACACTTTCTTTTCTGTGACTGTAAGCGTAGTATGTGGTGTATCGCCGGTTTCGTTGCTATACATCAACGATAATCGGGATACGCATACTTGCTTACGTTGATGATATGAGATATTATGTATTGCTGTGATATGTTATATTGGATCGTCGTGTTTTGAATAGCCGGGGGTTTTATGTGAGATAAGAGTTTTTCTTTTTCATTCATGTAAAATTCATTTGTATGTAATATTCTTTTATTGGGGCACTTCCGGGCTGAGGATGATGTCACCATTGTATATTATTTACTTTTCCGCATTAGGTAGACCCAAGGCGGGGAGCACAAGTAACCGGGTTCTAGGGTCCAGTGGGAGACCGTCTCGAGGAGTCGAGACCGGGTCTCCTAACCCTAGAATTGGCAGTATTGTTTGCCGCTCTCGTAGGGGTCTAGGGATGTGGGTTTGGCTATTCATCGCGACCGTAGAATCCGTGTTTTATACAGGCTCGTACTAAAACACAGACGTCCAAGTATATCCAATATTTCATATATGTTCTTCTGCTGCAATGTTCTGTGATGAAATCATATTACTGCCTGAGACAAATGTTTATATTATATATATGAGATATATGTTATATTACAGATTTCGTTTCAAATGCAATGCTTGTGAAGCATAATAAAATGGGACTTTATTAATGAGATTAATGAAATAAAAGAAACTTAAAGATGTTGTAGAAACTTGTTTGAAAACTGGTAGCTCTAGTTCTTGCTTTGCATAGCGGTGTTCCTTGTAGAACATTCAGCACCTTATTCGATAAGGAAAGAGCCGGGATCCCTTCACCGGGAGTGACCTCTTTAGCGAAACTAGCAGATGCTACAAACTCGGCTTGTCTTTTGATTGTTTCTATAGTTTTTGCTTTGCATAGTGATATTTGTGAAATATCATACACCTTATTCGATTAGGAAAGAGCCGACGATCCCTTTACCGGGAGTGACCTCTTTAGCAAAACTAGAAAAGGCCTCAAAAACATTCCATTTAAAATCACTCGATTCTACAATGATATCAAGTTCATTACGCAAATGGTTTTCTTAAAAACCTGTCGTAGCCCTCCGTCATTTCAAATAAGTACTACTTAGTATTCGTGCTGCGGTAGTTTGGCATGCGTCAAGGCGTAGTGTACGGTAGCTAACTAGTGCTTATCTGCTAGCATAGATGCAATTGGATTAGGGTATTCGTACGGCGTTGTTTGGCATGCGTCAAGGGTCGTGCGTGGGTTTAATTCAATCAAGAAATGTACGGGTTGAACTTGACTAGCGGACTATGGGTTGTTTGGCATGCGTCAAGGTCATAGCACGCTAGGGGTAAAATATTATTGGGAATTTCAAGTGTTGAAATTTGCAATGAGATTGCATACCTTCTATGAGATAGTTGGATCCCGATACCCGCTGCGAGTAAGAGTTACTCCTGGGAGAGTTTTACACATTACAATTAGCCGATCAAGTAGGTGTCTAGAAAGGTGTTAATGGGGTTACGCCCCTGGGAAAACGAGGTTTACTTTAATTAGGTCCGTGCGAAAGCACGGGGAACCACCCTCAAAGTACCGGCACTGGCGTGGCTGAAAGATTGGCGAACTTGTAGGGTGTAATTAATCCCGGCTAGTCTTTCCGTTTAGGGTTTGAAGGAAGATTTGACTAAAACGGTGGGAGACATCCTGATTAGATAAATTGATAACCAATCTAATATTGTAAAAGCGCACGTTGTGTGTTTTCTTCTCTCTCTCTCCTGGTTACGACTATGTCACGCCTTAATCAAGATAATAATACGGATGTATTGACCGAACCCGCTTGTTATACTGCGCTAGGGAACGTTGGTCCCGCTCCAACTTATAATTGTTATAAGACAGAGCAAGAAATTGGGGAATACCAGATTTCCCGTGCCGCCCAAACGAAGAAAATGCATGTTGATGCATCATCTTCGGGTGTGTTCATTACAGAGAACTGTTTCTCAGTATCCTTTACGTTATGGGTATGAGATACCGGATCAGGATCCCGCAAATGTAATTTGTTACATGGGCTACAGATAAGTAGAGAACTGAGAACGGGTGATAAATTTCATGCGATAGAAACGGTGCAAGTGTTGCAGCCAAGTCTGTTGGTAGTTATCACCCTGTATTACCAGAATACATTGATTCTGAACGAATGTTATTATATACCGAACCTGATATACAACATCATATCATTTTCTTTATTAGTAAAGAAGGATATAACTTTGTATTGTTGGATAATGTTTTGAACATTTCCTATATTAAGAGTTGATCAGTTCAGGCACGTTATCTAAAAGCATAGCAGTTCTAAATCAAACCACAGTTCTTAACGTACAGAACACACACAATAGGAAGAGTTCAGAAATGAACGAATCCTTCTTGAGGCATTGTAGACTAGGTCATATCAATGCGACCCGACTAGCTGAAGTTACACATAGATGCATATTTAAATTAGTTTGAATTTATATCTTGTGAAACTTGCCGGTCATGTCACAGAGATAAAATGACCACAGCTCCGTTTATTCGAAACAGAGAAAGAGTTGGTGAACTCTTGGGATTGATACATGCTGATGTATGAAGGTCCCCTGTCTACACATGCCAAGACCGGTTCTTTGTACTTCATTACATTCTCTGATGATCTCTCAAGATTTAGACATATGTTCCTGTTGAAACACAAGTCCGAAGCTTTTGAGATATTCACAGAATATAAGTTAGAAGTAGAGAACCAAAAACGGGTATAAGTGTTATGTCCGTTGATGAGATCAAGGAGGAGAATACTTGAGCACGGAAATCCTGGACTATTCTAAAGGAGAATGAGATTCTCTCTCAGCATTACTCCTCCGTGTACACCACAGCACATAGGTGTATCGGGGCAGAGCAATCACACCCTATTAGATATGGTGAGCTCTATGATGAGTACTACTGAGTTTCTTATTTTCTTTTGGGAGTTATGCACTTGAGAAGCTGCATACCTATTGAATAGGGTTCCAATCAAATCAGTTGCCAACCACTTCATATGTGATATGGAATGGGAAGAGCCCATATCTTAAGTTTGTTAAGATTTGGGGTTGTCCAGCCTATGTCTAAAAGTATAATCTGGACAAGCTCGAGGCAAATTTAGTTCTGTAAAAGATTGTTGGATATCCCAAGCATTCGCAAGGGAATATCTTCTTCCTAACCGAGGAACAAAAGATGTTTTTTTTCTCAGCATGCCACCTTTGTGAAAGGGAATTTCTTGTGAAGAAATTATTGGTCATGAGGTAGAATTGGAAGAAGTTCCAGCTATACAAACTGCAGCTGATGATTTGGTAGAACCAAAAGATTCAATAGTTTCCAATAAAGCTCAGCCTCTCCGCCGATCTAGTAGGGTTCCTCACCCACCTGAGAGATACTTCGGTTTCTCTATGACAGTAGGAGCGAGGATTGCATCATGAGATGATGACCCAACTTGTTTCGAGCTGGCCATCAGGAGTGGGACTCTGTAAGAATGGCTGGATGCTTATCGATCTGAGATGGAATCCTTATACACCAACAAAATATGGACTTTGGTTGCTTTATTTGAAGGGTTAAATCCCCATCAGGAGCAAGTATATCTTGAGAAGATTACTTGGTGTACATGGAAAAGTTGAGACTTTCAAAACTATGCTTAAGTCCATCTAGATCCTACTTGCCACGGCTATATACCATGACTACGATATCTGGTGGTTGGGTGTCATGACTGCTTTTCTAAATGATGTTT
The DNA here is from genome assembly GCA_030015575.1 of Agapanthus africanus. Lineage (NCBI taxonomy): Eukaryota > Viridiplantae > Streptophyta > Magnoliopsida > Asparagales > Amaryllidaceae > Agapanthus > Agapanthus africanus. Next base: position 169,071,680 of record JASDDO010000026.1, on the reverse strand, counting down.
TAGAAGAAAGCATCTATAAGTACACAGCCAGAGGGCTTCGTAGACAGTGGGAGTAGCGGAAACGTGTGCAAGATGTTTTATGTGATAAAGCAGGCATCACGGAGTTGGAACGTCTTTTTTGATGTAGTAGTCAAAGAGTTTGACTTCATCAAAATGGTAGATGAACCTTGTATATACAAAAAGGTAGTAAGGAGTATGGTGGTGATCCTCGTAGAGTACGTGGATGATATACTCTTGATAGGGAAGGAGTTTCCTATGCTACGCTCGGTCAATCTCCGCTTATCACAAGGATTCTCTATATAGGATCAAAGTGAAACCTCCTAAATCCTGGGTTTTGGATCTATGAGATAGATCTAATTGGATGTTAGGATTCTCACTAGTTGTAGTGAGATAGTATCAATCGATCCTGGGGAGAATCACTGGAAAGGTTCCAGGATGATAAGGTCGACTGAATGTCAGTCGCAGGCATTATCTTTACCCTCAGTGGAGGGACGGTATGTTGGAAGAGTTCTAAGCTAGATACCGTGACTTACTAGACGATTAAAGGCAAGATACATCGTTACCAAAGATGCTACCAAAGAGGCAGTCTGGATATATTAAAGTTCATGAGATGAACTTCGTTCCTACCATTGTGTGACAATGGAGTTGTGGCTTATGCCAAGGAACCCCCGTCCAATCAGAAATCCAGATATTATTCTTAGGCAGTATCACCTGATCATGGAGATGGTTGATCTCCAGGGAGATCGAGGTTAGGAGAGTAGACATAGAGGACAACAGCGCGGATCCACTCACAAAGGCCTTTTTCCCAGTAGAGACTTTTATGGGATGGTTGAGTATGAGATACTGCAACCACAGCTAATTGTTGGGTATGCGATTCCACAACAGATGGCCCTAGTGCAAGTGGGAGATTGTTAGTTATATGTATGCCCTAGAGGACATTACTGTACATACGATGTATATTGTAGTGGATTCTTGGACATATATAAGGAGTACTTTCTTGCTCGACTTGATAGTACGCTATCTGGTTACTCTTTATCTTAACATGTACTCTGATTGTCTCTTTGTTACATGTTGATAAAGCCCTTAGGATATGTACTCGACTACTGGGACTATGATGAGATCATACTAGTGGGGCCACGGTAGTCGATGAGTACATCCTATAACTGTTCCTAGTCAAGGGTGTATCAAGACAGGGATCGATCCACCAGAGTAGACTAGCGTATACGCATCTTGACCCATATGATGGGCGATGGATGATCCCATATCCATCGGTGTTTGACATCAAGGATGGTGGACGGGTGCTCAGTAGAGACTGGGTACACTGGACGGACTCGCCGAGAACTCCCAGATGGTATTATACCTCACGTCAGATGGAAGTTCTCCAGTGACACTGAGTCTTGTGTGATTCCCACTTTGCTTTGATTTCCATCATACCACGTCCAAGAGGGCTTGCAAAAAGGTGGCTTTTGGGTACAGTCCCGAATCACATGGAGGCAATGTGCGATAGGAGGGGATTCATCTCTCCCTGTATAGGAAGTTGATATTGTGCTGTGTTCGATTGGCTATAACTGGAAATCCCTGGCCAGGGTTGCCGAGATTTACTGGTAAGCGTTATCAGTAGTTTCTCGAACTGTTATAGACCTCATATCGACACGACTTATCAAGCTATTGGGGTCTGACGTTTACCAACCCTAGGCGAGATATGCGACATATCAGACGACGAGACCGGACTGTACGGGAGTGTTACTGATTGGATTCGCAGGAGAATGTACAGACTTGCTTGTTGATCTTCTGATCGCTCAACACCTGGGTGGCTGTTACGTTTAGCTGACCGCTTGCAGCTTGTGTGTGTTTGATATGATCATCACCAACTGCCGGCCTATTGACGATTCTTTAGAGTCCTTCACAAAGGTTTCTTGACTCAGGCAAAATGGAGTAGGGGCACATATGTGATATGTGCAGGAACAAGGATAATGCGATATGAGATACCGTATTCTATTCTCGCGATATTTGATATCAGCCGGGTCATCGGAACAAGTGTTGATTCGATGAATCGGTAAATGATATATTAGTCGGTTATATGCGATATAGCCGGATTGTCGGATCAAGTGTTGATTCGATAATTTAATATATAATAATATATAAGATATATTAAATTACATTAACTAATATAAGCTCACTAAAAGATTCTTTTTCTCACTCGGGTAATACATTGATATATATGTAATATATGTTAATTGTATTATTTTATTTTGTTATAATAAATATTATATATGTGATATATAATATTATAACATGATATGATTACTAATGCAACATGTTTAGTGGAAATTAAACAAGGTTAGGGTTTGAATTGGGTTAGTTCTTTCATGAACATTCTAGATGGTTTCTTTTTGTTTTGAGTTAAGATATTATGCTTGATATTTTATAATGACTCATTCTTAACCCAACCCAAACCCTAGCCCTAGTTAAATCTCTACAAAGGTTTAGTTGACCATGGTTACATTATTAATCATATATTATTTCATTATTCATCACAAATGGAATTGGATATTCTTCTTCTTCTTCTTCCTTGGAAAAAGCTTTCTAGCTTTTTGCTAAGTGATGATTATGAGTGAGTAATTGAAAACAAAAGAGAGCTAAATTCCTACTTCATCATCCTCATATATCCTTTCCATTTAGATGAGGGTGTTCACTTCATTTAGTGAGTGAGAGCTTGTGTTAATGAAACTTTAAGGTAGATCATGTTTGTTATCGAAGATCGGAAGCAAGCTTGCATATTTCTCTTCGTGGAGCCTCTCGAAAGTCCGGAACTTGATGATCGCAGCGAAGGGATCTCAACACGGAGCTTTAGAACTGAAGGACATGATCTACAAAGGTTGTAATCCCTCTCACTTAGTGTTAAAGTGTTTAACATGCTTTGTTTAGCCTAATCTCTAGTTTAAAGATCTAGTTAAGGGTTGTTCGGCACGTCTAAATTTTGAATCGGGCATGGTTGATGCCTCGTAGACCCTTGTGAGAGTGCCTAGTAACCCTACAGGGATGGTGGCCAAAGACCGAAGGACACGGATCGATCGGTATAGCCTTCCAACCCTCTTCTCTAGATAGCTAGTTGTAGGTTAATGGTTCGATCCGGGTTTTAAGCATACCATAGTGCCGGTTTTCAAGTTTAGAAAAATTTTCGTTTCCGCATTTTGGCCTCGGAAAGACGGCCGGGGCGCTACCATGGACTTACATGTTTCACTTGTAGATATTTATGAACCTAACCATTAACCTTAGCCATGGTTCATTCTCTATATGGGTTAGTGTATGACACTAACTCACCTATGATTGCTATTCTCACCACATGAGTTTCATTCTCATCTCCACTTGATCTTCTTCTTCATTTTAGAGAAAGCTTGCTAGCTTTTCTCCAAGTGAGAAAATATTGTAAGAAAATTAAATCTAAAGTGAGCCCATTTCCTACTTCATCATCCTATACTATATTAGCTATTTAGTTTAGGGTGTTTGCTTTACTAATCTACCATTAGTGAAGAGGTAGCATGAGCTTGAGTCTTCTCGACGTAGATCATCTTCAGTCTCGAAGACTTCAAGCAAGCTTGTTCATTTGTTCATGTGAATACTTACTAGAGTTCGGGTGTTCACTATTTGGAGCGAGGGGACTACTACACGGAGCTTTAGAAGTGAAGGACCAGTCTACAAAGGCTGTATTCCTCATTCACTTTTTATGAAAAGTTGTTTGCATGTTGTATTGTTTAAATATCTAGTTAAGATTCTAGGGTTAGGGTTCTTTAGTACGGCAAAAATTTGAAAACGGAATGGACGATGCCTTCCGAAACCTTGCTGCCGCGCTAAGTAACCCTGCAGTGGTATCAGAGCCAAGCTAGAGAATTAGACGATATTTGTTAGATTATGAAACCGAAACAACTCCGAAACACCCGATATAAAATCTAGTTTCTGTCAAATTTTTCAGAGAGTCAAAATTTTTTTTAAGCAACTACAGAATGTTGTATGAGATGCAACATGAACAATGTAGAAAATTGAACCCCTGTCGCCGGATTTTGACCGGCCACATAGCTAGAAAAACCGGCCTGCTCGGTTCTGGTAGGGAATTCTGGGTTCAATTTTTAAGTGTGTTTCAGTTTCTGGGTTTTGGTGTTTCGGGTGTTGCTTGTTTTTGCTAAATTTGCATGTGATATTAACTTTCTGCAAAGGCAATTCGGAATGTTTCGTAGTCGTAATTATAACATCTATTCGGATTATTTAGACGACGTTAAAAAGTTCGAACGGATATCAATAAGTCATATTTTCCCTCGCTGGAAATTTTCCAAGAGTTGGATTGTTTCCAAGTTTAAAATCTTCAAAAAATCATGCAAGCGATTTTGTGGACCCTCTAGAAGAACGATACCCAAACTCGACTTTTTGGATCACGGAACCGCGGTTATACCCTAGAGTTTGCCGCAATTCCGTGGCGACATGAGTGAGGCATGGGTCGGCCCTTCTACGGATGGTTCATAGGACCTATGGCATGTTCTGGGTACTTTTTGAACTCCGCTCAAGTGTTGAGCTCTTTGGGAAATTTTGGGTGTTTGTTTATTCGATCGAAAAGTTTAACATCTTCTAGCTATCTGTGATTGTGATACAATATTTGGAATCCACATAATTAGTTATGAGATAACTAGTTTGAATTTTATAAATCTAGCAGTTTAGTCTCATTTGATCGGTTGCCACGGAATTTTGATGAAGATCAAAAGTTCATCGCAACTACGTAGTGTACGCGGATACTCACTGGGTAACCTTACTAGATAGCCATGCCCCATAGCCCCGACCAAGTGACTGTAGGAGAACCCCGTCGCCAAAAGCATCCGTTCGGGTGCTCGTGGCCGCGGTGTTCCGCCTTAGTGCACTTCGTCGACGGCATCGGGGGTGAGGCCGTCTACTAAAGTTTCCGACGAGTATTCAATCAGGTAATCGGGAATCTTGTTGAATTACCCGACAGATTATTGGAAAGTGTTTTCAATATCGAGACTAAAATGCGGGGTTTATAATTGTTAGGCATGTGATGTCTAAGGAATTCATTTTGTTGGTCATGAAATCCAAACTATGTGATACATTGGGTTTATGATGTCTAAGGTGGTTGCGGATTCCAATTGTTGTAGTTTTTCACTTACTTTTCTGCGATCATAAGTGTAATATGTGGTGTATCGCCGGTTTCGTTGCTATATGTCAACAACAATTGGGATACGCATATTTACTTACGTTGATGACATGTGATGTTATGTGTTGCTGTGATGTGATATATTGGATCGTCGTGTTGTGAATAGCCGGGTTTTTTTTATGTGAGATGAGAGTTTTTGTTTTTCATTCATGTAAAAGCTTGTATGTAATATTCTTTTATTGGGGAACTTACGGGTTGAGGATGATGCCACCATTGATATATATTATTTACTTTTCCGCATTAGGATAGACCCAAGGAGGAGAGCACAAGTAACCGCGTTCTAGGGTCCAGTGGGAGACCTTCTCGAGGAGTCAAGACCGGGTCTCTGTCACGCCCCGAAAAGTACGAAACATGACCGACACTTAAATTACGAAACGTCTCAAGGCGTACGTAATCTAAGTAAGCCAAACCCAGAAATCCAAACCAAGTAAAGTAGTAGAGTGAAGGAAAAACCAATTTTAAAAGCAAGAAGTTTAACAACATAAGCCGAAATATGCATTGTTAAAATATCAAGTCTTTTTCTAAAAATTTCGGCAGAGTTTCCTTTGTAAAAACTGATCCCAAACGGGTACAAACCTGAGAAAGCATATATAATGAATAAAGGCATCCCCAAGCGGGAGCTACCTCTTCGCCAATCGGTGGACAAAACAACACCATGCAATATAATATACAACGCCGAAAGGCGAGGTTCAACTCAGGATAAACATCCAACAACATCAAGAAAACCAGATGAAACCATAATAATACAAGCGTGACTCTAAGTCAAAAGAATATACACTGGTCATCTATCTCTAACAAATAATACAAGTCTGGTTGATGGAGTTTTAACTAGATACAACTGAAATAACAAATATACAATGGTGGTCCTGATGCAAAAGAACCCACCTGCCAAAGCAATCACCCGAAAGGGACAGTGTGCCAGCAAAACCGCAATGAAACCTGTGCGGTAAAACCTGCAAGAAACTGTGGCACAACGGGGGTGAGTTGCCAACTCGTGAGTAGAAAACATCTACGAGTAGAAAATCGCATGCTTGACGCTATCCTAGGTCAATACGATCAAGTAATATCCTCAAATAAAATCCTGGTCCATCTATGTAAAAATGTAATACTACATGCTCGAGTCAGTACCTCAGATAGCAACATATCAGATATGTGATGTATGAATGCATTACAAATGAAACAGAATACATCATGAATGAGACAACTGTTTTTCTTTATTTAATGAGATTTCTGTATATATATAAATCGCGTATCAACAATGAAATCGACAGATAAAACAGTGTCCAGCATCGGCACAAAACATAAATCTCAGTATCTCAATACCTCAGGCTCCGGCTATCCGGACTGGCCTGTATCAACAAATCTCAATATCTCAAAATCTCAGTGTCTCAAATCTCAAAATGTGCATAAGAATGCCGCGTGCGTCTGGTGCGCACGGAAAAATCAAAATCCATGAATGTGTCATACATGTGCACAGAAACAACATCTAAGTGTAACGGGTGTGCACGAAACATCTGTCAAGGGCAACGGTATGCCTGACAGCAAAATCAGGTGCATCTGACATGCACGAAGAATCTCGATTTAATGCATCTGGTGTGCACCGAAATCGCATCCCATAACATGCGCCCAACATGCGTAAAGATCCAAATCAGGTGCACCCATCATGCACGAATAAAAGTCTAAATCATGTGCATCCAACATGCACGAAATCACGAAATCCAATATCAAGCGCGTCAAATATGCGTAAGAATCCAATCAGGTACACAAGGTGCACAAAACAAATATCGAGCATCATAATCGAAATCAACGGCATACAACACATCTCAAATCCAAATCAGGTATATCGCGGTATCAAATCTCACAACCATGTGCATCAGCGTGCATAAAATCTAATCAAAACACTAAAAGTGCATGAAAACTATGCCGTAAGCATAAGTCAAATCACCTGCATACCATAGGCATGAAATCAAAATCAACCTCAAGTGCAATAACCATGCACAAAACGTAAATACCCAGTAGGTGCAACCATGGTGCACGAAAACAAATATCATGAAACTCGGTCATCAAAACTCAATCATGCAATAAATCACCCAAAATACCGAAATCAAGTATGGCGGAATAGTCCCGCTCAAGCACATCTTCTAAGAGTCTCTGGCCAACTGTCGTGGTCACTCGTAACATATCTCGTCGATGATGCCGACTCCGGCCTGCTGGGTGTGCGTAAGATGACCACTTATGGGTCCAAGTCTTCTCGTAAGTTACTCCAGAAAGGTCCTGTCGAGGTCTCTCCCAAATTTCGTATCTGCCGAACTGTCCGGAAGTCATCATTCTTTACTAAATCTGTTTCTGGCTCCGGAACGGCTGCATACTCATCATAACTCCTCCTGGAAGATATATCCTTATATAACGCCTCTGTACGCGTGTCACATCTCTGATGTCGGCGGAGTGGAACGTAATCTCATCAAGATCTCGTACGAATCTCTTACTCCACTTTTCTCAAGTGTCGACTGCTTCGGACTCGTCTCTTCGTGGCTGCATGAACTGTGCTCCAACGGCTATACTCGTATCTGGAGTCTCCCAAGCAATGCATCCCATCACATGATATCCGAAAGATGTCGAACCATCCGATTGACTCATCAAAACCCCATAATCCCCCAAGAGATCAACATCTTGGGTACAGTTTAATAATATCGAGTACATGTCACAGCACCTATGCACCAACCGTAGAAAGGCAAACCCAAGCCTCACAAATGGCATCGCTAAACTGCCGCAAACCCTAATGTTCAAAGGCGTTCCACGGTCATTACGTCGAGTTAGGGTTTCATTCTTCTAGAGGGTCCGTAGAGTTACTTGCATGTTTTCTTCAAATATTTTAAACTTGGAAAATGGGTTTCTGACATTCGATCGTCTCTATCGACTCCCAACGTATCCGTGTGAAGTCTCCTCAAGATGGAACCAATCGATCTGATGACCTCGCATCGGGGTAAGCGAACGAACCACATGTCCTAGTCATTCATCCTCGGATGACTGGCGACTATCTATCATATCTCTGAGTATAAACTCGTGCTGCAGTAGCTCCAACATCTAGGCGATATTTCGTCGTTAGCAGCAACAACTGGCTCATTCGTCTGCACGCTAAACAGTGCCTCCATCATCATGAATACGCGATGCATCAATGGTCACCACATTCTGGCTGGCCTCTATCAGTGGCTCAATCCTCTGGTGTTGATCTGCACGTCCGAGAAATCTCATAACAGCGATCCATCAACGCTCATGGCGCGAAAACACAATAAAAAGACGTCTCTCTATGCAATCGTATATCCCTGGAATCATGCCCTGGTCAGTCCTCGTCCGTGACGAGCTCATGCTGACAACAACTCTAGCCGTAGCTCCCTCTGCCCGTGTAATCGTGGCAGAAAAATCACAACTGGTACCGATGAGGCTAGATCATAGGAAGGAATATAGTACTGTGCAAAGAAATGTACATCCTAAGGTTTCTTAAGCGGAGTAGCGTATCGTAAGCATGCCGCGGAACATACGTACGGTACATCACTCTACTCAAGCTACCTACTCCATCAACCAAGGGTCATCCTACACTCCGAAGGTAAAACCTAACGCTCTGATACCAACTTTGTCACGCCCCGAAAAGTACGGAACATGACCGGCACTTAAATTACGAAACGTCTCAAGGCGTACGTAATCTAAGTAAGCCAAAACCCAGAAATCCAAACCAAGTAAAGTAGTAGAGTGAAGGAAAAACCAATTTTAAAAGCAAGAAGTTTAACAACATAAGCCGAAATATGCACTGTTAAAATATCAAGTCTTTTTCTAAAAATTTCGGCAGAGTTTCCTTTGTAAAAACTGACCCCAAACGGGTACAAACATGAGAAAGCATATATAATGAATAAAGGCATCCCCAAGCGGGAGCTAGCTCTTCGCCAACCGGCGGACAAAACCACACCATGCAATATAATATACAACGCCGAAAGGCGAGGTTCAACTCAGGATAAACATCCTACATCATCAAGAAAACCAGATGAAACCATAATAATACAAGCGCGACTCTAAGGTCGAAAGAATATACACTGGTCATCTATCTCTAACAAATAATACAAGTCTGGTTGATGGAGTTTTAACTAGATACAACTGAAATAACAAATATACAATAGTGGTCCTGATGCAAAAGAACCCACCTGCCAAAGCAATCACCCGAAAGGGACAGTGTGCCAGCAAAACCGCAACGAAACTTGTGCGGCAAAACCTGCAAGAAACTGTGGCACAACGGGGGTGAGTTGCCAACTCGTGAGTAGAAAACATCTACGAGTAGAAAATCACATGCATGACGCTATCCTAGGTCAATACGATCAAGTAATATCCTCAAATAAAATCATGGTCCATCTATGTAAAAATGTAATACTACATGCTCGAGTCAGTACCTCAGATAGCAACATATCAGATATATGATGTATGAATGCATTACAAATGAAACAGAATACATCATGAATGAGACAACTGTTTTTCTTTATTTATTGAGATTTATGTATGTATATAAATCGCGTATCAACAATGAAATCGACAGATAAAACAGTGTCCAGCATCGGCACAAAACATAAATCTCAGTATCTCAATACCTCAGGCTCCGGCTATCCGGACTGGCCTGTATCAACAAATCTCAATATCTCAAAATCTCAGTGTCTCAAATCTCACTATCTAGGGCTCCGTCAGTCCTGATCGGCCCCTAACATCAATCACACGACCACGAACGATATCCTCCGGATATACGACGCGTCAGGTAAAATCACCGGTAGGCAGTCTGCCCCTGCCGGGCTCATCGTCTACACCTCGACCTTCTTGCCCCGGGGTACCTTACCGGGTCCACCATGTACCCACAGACGGTTCATCCAACTCCTCGAATTGGGTCTCGAAATACATCTCATAACCGAGAAAATATCATGGTGGACGACTCATACATCACGAGAAAACCGCACTTTTATTTTAAAAAGAGAGAGAGAGAAGTTTTTATATATTTTTGCGGTTTTCTCCCAAATCCAGAAAATCTCATGAAAATCCAAAATCCAATCATCAATAGCAAGTAAACAGTGAATATCGGCAAAAAACTCAATAATACTGTATAACCGTGAGTAATAATATGCATGCAGTAGCAAGTAATAACTAAAACGTCTAAACTAGCATGAGTACGCTAATACCATGTCGAACTATCAGTTAACAAGCTATATCCATGAGTAATATTCTCTAAAGTGCTCGTGACATGGCAATTACCGATGAAGATGTATGTGAGCCGGCAAGAAAGTGTATGTGGAGCATACGCATCATCGGTAATGGTGCTGGTGTCCTGACAGTAGGGTTTCATGATAATTACTGATAACTTATGCACAAGCATGCAATGCGATGAAACATCATGAAATGTACAGAAAAAAGATGTAGTAACAGCAACACTAAAACATACCTACCCAATATACGAGTCATACAAATCAGGTATTTAAAATACTCACAATTCTCCACTTTTGAAAACAAGTATGACTCGAGCCCAGTCAAAGGGTAAGGAAATCCACCTAAATCTGAGTCGATCTGTATATATCTGGTAGTCGGTGATCTCGCCTCAGTAGTATCATGTACGATACAATATATATCATATGACATTCTCGAGTCAAGAAGGCGGATCTAAAATCATAAATATATCTCGTACGGTAAATCTATCGTACGGCATCCCGAATCTGGGTACGGGTCAATTATCACATTTTATGTCATTATTCATCAGGTATCATCATCATCACCAATCGTGAACAGGGGTACTGATCTAGGTCTAGTACAATACTAATATCATCAATAAAATCATGATTTGGCTATGGATCTACAGTCTCAAACAATCCGATGTTATCAACACATATCATCATATAGAAGTATACGTCGCCCAAGCGATCCATTATAATATCTTAACATATCACATCTCATATCTCGATCGCATGTGAACTATCATCATATATACCAACAACATAGTATCGTCGTCCAACGACCCGTTATAACACCATGACATATCTCGGGCACACACTAAATATCTCACGGCATCGTGCCCGATCATATCGACTCATTCCCAATTATCATATAACATTCTCATCATCCAAGCATATGAATACCAATATATATATGTCCCAATACGCATAAGGATGTCAATGTAAGCTAGTATGTGTATGTGCGTGTATGCAAACCTTTACCAAACGGTTTCGGGACTAAGAAAATCGACTAGAGTCATTTCATTAAATTCTCGCTAACACAAAACCCATGATCACCTAAAACTCCCTTTGCTAAGTGTTCAATCTCTCCATATCATATAAAAGCATATCTATAACATATCATATCATTTCTTAAGACTTTGCGGGGGTGCTATACGCCATCCACCCGACTTCTCCCCGTAGATATTGATCTACTCACCTTACTTCTTGTGTGCCGATGCCGATGTCACCATCTTCATCTTCAACGTCTCGACATCACGTGGGGTACCTACACATTTAACACAATCGCAAATGCGTATTAAAATCACATCGGAAAACCAAAACGACACGCTAAGGCCTATAGGTTAGAACCTATGGACCATGCCTTCAAAATCATCAAATGACCCTCGATATCGTCGTACAAACGTCAGATCATCGAGTTAAAACCAAATTCCAAAATCCAGAATTCAAAATACGAGAAACGAAACCCCGAATCAAAACAGCAACTATTGAAAATGGTCCCAGATTTTACCCTAGGACAAATTAGATAATTTTGCATATGCCAAGGGTCTAATTTACTGGAGATGGACCCACAGAATAAGCACGAACCAAAATGGTGGGACCCAGGCCGCAATTTGCAGCCATCAGGGTTAAATCTGCGGCTAGGTTGGGGAGGTAGGGGCTAGGGTTTCAGTGGGAGGTCTCAGGTTGCCTGCATGCATCACTGTCCTTGCTAAATAATTTTTTAGGTCCCCGAGTGTTAGCAGATTTCCGATTACCATCCAAATTTCACAGTTTTTTCCGATATCGGGTTTCTAAGTTCATATTCCGGGGTTAAGTCTCAGGTTCTAGCCCAATATGATATCACTAACAGGGGTTTAAGGTCACTACTAGCCTCAATTTCACTTTACAACTCAATTCAAAATCCTAACCCTAACTAGAAATTTCTGAGTTCACTAAACATCGATATATCGGTTCTAAACAAACATAGGTGCTAAAGTGAATGGAAAACTATGGTAAGGGTTTAGGAAATACCTCATTTGGCAACTCAAGAATGTAGGGTTCCTAGGCACTCTCAAGAGATCTCACAAGGCATCAACCATGCCAATTTCAAATTTTACGGTGCCGAGAAACCCTAGACTAGATCGTTAACTAGAAATTTAGGCGATAAACGGAACTGGTTAACACTTTAACTGAAGGAGAGAGACTACAACCTTTGTAGATCCGGTTCTCCACTTCCTTAGCTCCACGTAGGTGTCCTCTCGCTGTCCATTTCGAATCCCGAACTCAATCGTCGGCTTCATCGGAGAAATGGGCGGAATAGGTCGTCGGCTTCGTGCCGAAGATGATCTACGTCGAGGTTTCACAAGTTCAAGCTCCGACTTCACCAAGTTGTGAAAATTGTGAAGAAAACACCCAAAACAACTTGGCAAGAGGTAGAGGGTGAAGAAATAGGAGGTGGGTTCACTTTAGAATTGGATTTCTCTCACTTTAGCTCAAGTTGCCATTGATGGACCTTAAGCTTTTCTTGAAGAAGAAGATGATCAAGAAGAAAGAATATGATTTGTATTCTTTTAAAAATGAAACTAATATGAATACTTATCATATCTTGACCATGGTCAAGTGTAGAGATTAAACTAAGGTTAGTAGGAATGGTTAGGGTTAAGGATGAGATAAGGATGGTGGACTTTGTCAAAGCTTCAAGAAGCTTCAACATGGAAACAAAATAAGCCACCATTCTTAATAATATCCAAAATGAATAAATAAATAAATAACTAAGTAAATAATCAAAACCCTAACCATTACACATGTAACCATGGTTTAATCTTTACACAAACCCAAGTGAGGAAGTATCATCAAACATGATACAAACAAGTGCACAAAAAATATATCACATATACAATGTGCACCAAGTGAGAAAATCCTTTTAAAATGAACCAATACTAGTTAATGCAAAGTAATATATCAAATATATAATTATACATTAAATCATTAAATCAACACTTGATTTAACGATCCGGTCATATCACATATAACCGACTAGTATCCTATGTATCGGCTTATCGAATCAATCCTTGATTCGATATCTAGGTTATATCGCATATAACCAATCGACACATTCATCGCGAGAATGAAATACGGTATCACATACACACATTATTCTCACTCCTGCACATATCTCATATGCGCTCCTATTTCGTTTCGCTTGAGCCAGGAAACCTCTGTGTAGGACTCTAAAGACTCGTCAATACGCCGGTAGCAGATGATGATCATATCAAGCACCCACAAGCCGCAAGCGGTCTGCTAAACGTAACGGCCACCCGGGTATTGAGCGATCAGAAGATCGATGAACTAGCCCGCTCACACTCCTGTGAATCCAACCAGTAACACTTACCGTACAGTCCGGTCTGTTCGTCTGATATGTCGCATATCAAGTCTAGGGGTGGTATACGTCAGACCCCAATAACCGATAAGTCGTGCCGATGTGAGGCTCATAACGGGTCGAGAAACTACTGGTAACACTTACCAGCAAATCTCTGATCAGCCCTGGCCAGGGACTTCCCTGTTACGGCCAATCGAGCACTGCGCAACATCAACCCCCAATACCGGGAGAGACGAAACCCCTCCTATCGCTCATTGCCTTCATGTGACTCGGGACTGTACCCAAAGACCACCATTTTGCACGCCCTCATGGACGTGGTAAGGTGGAGATCAAAGCACAGTAGGAATCACACAAGACTCTATGACGATCTCGGGTCTACAGACTAACCTGTACAAGTGTCACCTGAGAACTGCCATCTGACGTGAGGTATAATACCATCTGGGAGTTCTCGGCGAGTCCGTCCAGTGTACCCAGTCTCCACTGAGCACCCGTATACCATCTCTGATGTCAAACACCAATGGATATGGGATCATCCATCGCCCATCTCATGGGTCGAGAAGCGTATACGCTAGTCTACACTGGTATATCGATGCCCTGTCTCGATACACCCACGACTAGGGACCTTGAAGGATGTACTTATGGACTACCATGTCCCCACTAGTATGATCTGCATCATAGTCCAGGTAGTCAAGTACACATCCTAAGGGCTTTACCAACATGTAACTATAAGACAGGTTAAAGAGACTAGTGTACATGTTAAGATAAAGAGCAACCAAATAGCATACTATCATATCGAGCAAGAAAGTCATCTCTATATATGTCCAAGCATCCAATATAATATACATCATCTGTACAATACTGGCCTCTAGGGCATACATACAACTAACAATCTCCCACTTGCACTAGGGCCAGCAGCTGTAGTATCGCATACCGAGCATCCCGAAGAGTCTCTCAAACTGTATCTGGGGAATGGCCTTCGTGAGTGGATCCGCCGTGTTGTCCTTCGTGTCAACCCTCCTGACCTCGATCTCCCGGCGATCAACTATCTCCCGGATCAGGTGATACCGCCTCAGAATATGCCTGGATCGCTGATGGGACCTAGGTTCCTTGGCCAAAGCCACCGCTCCATTGTTATCGCAATACAAAGGTATTGGATGCTCAATGGATGGAACCACTCCAAGTTCAGTAATGAACTTCTTGATCCAGACAGCCTCTTTAGCAGCATCGTTGGCAGCGATGCATTCAGCCTCCATCGTCGAGTCTGCCACGGTTTCCTGCTTGGAACTCTTCCAGCTAACTGCCCCTCCGTAAAGGGTAAAGACAAAGCCCGACTGCGACTTAGAGTCGTCCTTATCACTCTTGAAGCTCGAATCGGTAAAGGACTCCACTTGGAGTTCTCCGTTACCATACACCAAGAGCATCTCTTTAGTCCTTCGTAAGTACTTGAGAATGCTCTTCACAGCTGTCCAGTGACTCTCTCCAGGATCAGCTTGATACCTGCTCACTATACTTAGTGAGTATGCTACATCGGGTCTGGTACATAGCATCGCATACATGATAGAGCCTACAGCCGAAGCATAGGGTATCCCTTGCATGCGAGCTCTCTCCAAATCAGTCTTGGGAGACATCTCTTTGGAGAGAGTTGTAAGTGCACGGCGGCGCCCCGGCCGTCAATCCGACGGCCAAATGCGGAAGCGGTGATAAACTTTAATTTTGCGAACTTAGCAAACCGGCTCCACCGCCCACTAAACCCCGGATCGTACCATTAAACTAGATCTAGCAGAGTAACAAGATAGGGAAGAGAGATATACCGAGTGATCCGAGTCCTCCGGTCTTCTCGTCGTTGTCCCGATCTCTCGCGGAAAGTCTGGTCTCCATCTCCTCGCCGGAAGGGCACCACGTCGCCTGTATCTTTTACGGGCTCCCACCTCAATACCGAGGCAACTCGGGCGCGAAGTTGGCTGGCCGACGCGTTCAAGATTTGCTGTAGAAAGTGTAGTGTAGAGGCTATGTCTCATTTGGGGTTTTGTTGCCATTTGAAGATGATGGAGGAAACAAGATATGGAAAAATGGTGCTTGCATTTTTCCTAGCATGAAATGAGATCAAGAAAAATCCCACAAGCTCAAAATGAAACTCTCTCATATTTTCTCACAAGTGTAGCCCTCTCACTCAAGTGAGAATGGTGGAGGAATGATATATGAATCCATAACAAGAAGGGAGGTGAGGGTAGGAGATGAGAAGAGGTGACCCCATCAAAAAAGGCAAGTTTCAAATCAAACCCTTAATCAACCCATATCCTATCAAATCTCATAAATGCAAAAACCATCATGAAAAAGCAAAGAGGATTATCCTATCATAATGAATATATTTGCAAGAAACCCCCCTCCACAAATGTTATTTGCACAATTGCAAATAACCCCCTCCATCGGAAAAGTCCGGCCGGGAAAGAACAAAGGAAAACCGGCCGGAACGGAATGCAAAATGGCAACTCCAGAAAACTGGTCCCGTAATAAATTACAGGAAAACCCCGATACTGTGCATACACACCCGCATCTGTATTCCGACCGGATACAAATGCAATGAGACAAAATCTACACTGTACTATACTAGGATCCGGCTTAAACCAAAGCCGGCTAGTAAAATCCGTTCGATCCTGATCCGTGCAATACCACACGTATCTGATCGAACCGTGCCATATAACTATACGGCCTCTAGTAAAAACCGTCCGATCCTGATCCGTGCAATACCGCACGTATCTGATCGGACCCTGCCATATCTCCATACGGCCTCTACAGCGTTTCACCCGAAAGCTTGAGTAACTGAAAGTGTGGTGGGCTCTAAAGACTCGTGAATACTATGGCTGTGGATTTAACCACTAGCACGTCAAAGGTATAAGCCAATACGTGACGGGCCACCAGCTATTGACTAAAAGGGACGTCGATGAGCGAACTCATCCTGACACCCTACTAAGCCTGTCAGTGACAATATCCGTACAGTCCGGTCCGTTCGTCTATGAGCATCGCATGGCGGGCCTAGGGGGTTGGTAAAAGTCATACCCCCAAAAGCGGTACAAGTCGTGTCGGAGTGTAGCCCAGAATACCCTGAGATACTACTGGAATATCTACCAGTAAATCTCCTGCCTTGGCCAAGGACTTTGTGTAATGGCTCTCCTAGACACAGCGCGACCTCACCCCCAATACCGGGAGAGACGAACCCCCGAAGATCCGCTCACTGCCTCCATATGGCTCGGGACTGTACCCAACTAAAACCTGTTTGCATGACTCCTTTGAGCCGTGGTAGGGTAGTAATCAAAGTACAGTGGGAACTCACACGAGACAAATGACGATCCCCAGGTCGATGAACTAACCTGTACACATGTCACCTGGGAACTGCTATCTGACGTCAGGTATAAGACCAACTAGCATGTTCCCGGCGAGTCCTGTCCGGTGTACTCATAACCCAATGAGCACCTGTATACATCTTAGGTGAACCAACTGACACCAGTGGCTTGTGAGACCGGCCACCGCCCCTCGTCGGGGTCTCGACTGTATACACTAGTCTACTCTGGAGAATCGATGCCCTGTCTCGAAACTCCTACGACTAGGGACCTTTTAAGGATGTGCTTATAGACTACCAGCTCCCACGTATATGATCGCCCTCATACTGCTGGCAGTCAAGCAAGAATCCTAGGGGCTCTATCAACGTGCAATAGTGACATGTCAGGTCACCTAAAGCAGTACACGATGATAAAGGTAAACTAGATAGCAAACTATCATCTCGAGTAAGACTGTCCTACCGGGATAGGTCCTCCCTCAATCATTGTAATCACGTGCCTGTGATCCAATAATTGACTCTGAGGGCACTATCTCCAACAATCTCCCACTTGCACTCGAGGCTAATTATTGCGATGTCGTATACTCACAGCCCGTGTGATACCGAACACCCAACTCCTCTACTAGTCAGTCTCACAAAGCTCGTTTGCGAGACTATTGCGTTCGAGGAATAGCCTCAGCGAGTGGATCCGCTCTGATGTTTCTTTCTATGTCTCTCTCTATCTCAACTTCGCGGAGAAAACCATCTCCCGAAATGAGCAATACCTGTCTTAGAATGTGTCTGGATGTCTTATGGGACCTAGTTCATAAATGAACTCCAAATCCATACTTCTTAGACTGTATCGTCAACTGAACTTAATCAGTATCCTGCGCCATGCCTCCCTCAGTATTACCTTGGACCACCTGTCCAAAATACTGCCCCTCGTCAGAAGGAAAAACTATAACTCTGACAACCTCCTTGTCGTCCATGTCACCTTGGAAGCCTGGAATGATAACTGTCTCCTGAATGAGGCTGTCGTTATTATATCCCTAGAACATCCACTTATGTTCTAAAACTGCTTCCGACTGTTTTTCCAGGATTGGATCAATGTCAACTTATTGCATCTAGTGCAAGAACAACATCTGGTGTGGTACTTGACATCTCATGATTGACTCAATTGCCTAAGCAAGTGATCTGCCAATCATGCACATCCCTCTCTACTTTAGTCTATAAGACACCTTTAGAGAGGGTGACTCCATCACCTGCAGGTACACTACCGTGCCAGGAGTCGTCCATTCTAAATACTCTTAGAATGCTGTCAAAGTACCCTGATTGGGAAACCACCCAAATCTAGATCTAAAACCATAGATCTAGTAACCAGTATGTCTGATGTAATGTCCAAGTCCCTTGTGGAGAAACCACTGTGTGACGACCAAAGTATAACCGATCGTAGTATAGGAATGTCACTTCCTACTTTGTGTATGTCATCCAAAACCCGGATATCACACCCTACTACCTTCTCAACAGATCCATCCCCTATTCTGATGACGTCAAACTTATGACTGTCACATCAGAAATAGATGATCTATCTCCGCTATATCTGCTTTAGTCTATAAATAGACATAAGCCTGATGTCCACCAATGCTTCCGCTGCTCCCACTGACTACGACAACCCTCTGGCAGAGTCATATAGACGTGCACTTCTAAAGCTAGTTTAGAACGACGCTATACTCATCCTCCCACCGGGTCTCGCAGCCTGGAACAACAGCAATGGCAAGTGTGGGTAAACAAGAACTTCCCTGTCACCGTCCTTGAGGCTACCGGAGTACCTCTCGGGTGCCTGAAGTTACCCACCGTATCTGTGGAGTGGCCAATGGAATGTCAAACCAGATTGAATCTTTAGGTTCCTATGAAATCTTCAGTAATCGTTTGTGGTTCTGGAATCACTTCCAGTTCTACCATACTCCCACTACTGTTTTCTGAAAAACTCCATTTTTAATAAAACTGTGGCGAGTCTAGAACAATATTTCTATTGATCTTCCAGATGGTAGAAAATCAACCCTCGTCATAGCCTGGGTCAACCCACAAACAGCCATTACAGAAACGTGCCTTGAGTTGTCCAGTGTCTGGTTTTAATCATAAGCCGGACAACTCCCCGTACCTTAACATCGTTAAGATATGAACTGTTCTATATCCAATATAGAACTAGAGGCACTGATTTAATTGAACCAGATTCAAATCATGCAGCTATCTCCAGTGCATGTCAACTAAATGGAAGGAGGCCGATCAGCGTTACTCAACTTAGGAATGCTTCCAATTATGAGTAACCTGAAAGAGAAGCAATTTCTCTTTATCATTACTATCAACTTAATACCATACACAAGTATCTACATCTTCGATCACTTTGAAGAATCCCGATACTTGCAATACCTGATTCTCTACTTTATTCAAATACCTATAACTCCTCAAAACTTAGACCCTGTTTTTCTACGAAACACATGTCTAAGAACTAGAGAAGTTAAAAGTAAACAGAATATAGTATGAGGACCAACCCCTCTGTCCTAATGGACACTGGACAACATACAATACTCTGTATAAGTCCGCTGAGTTTAACAACTCTTTCACTGTGTGTCGTAGGTTGAAAACTGTACTTATGGTTAAGAAGAATTACACCGCTGTTTAATGCTCCCTACCTAACCATCCACTGATATAGGTAAATGTCGTAGACATAATTTCAGAAAGGTATATCTCACTCTATGAAAATAGACGTACAGATATATCAATTTGAAATTGGTGCATAAAAGCGGATATTCAAAACCAAATATTTGCCGACCGGCAAACAGCCTAGGTGATCTCCTCAAATATCACCGATTACAACAAATCCCGATATAATGAGGATGATCACCCAATTTCCAATAACTTACTCCCACTCATCATCTGTAAAACCATATAGATGTGAGAATCAAACTTGGTAAATACATACCCTGGAGCAAGTATCTAATCGGGAAATCAGTTTTCTTTTAACATTACACAGTGAACTGAAACATTGAAATGTTTCGATGGGGTATCCTGGTATTCCTAGTAATGCCTCTACCATTATCCAGATTCACAACTATAACCGTATAATTCTTTGCCACCTCTCCAAATCCCTTTATATGTCTTTAGTCATTACCTTCTGCAAACCCCTTAGGCCAAATGGTTTTCTTCCTTCCCTACCGTTCGGCACCAGCCTATGGTTTGGAAGAAGACTATCCAGTAAGCATAATGGGTGTACTGTCCTAATCCTAGGAGCACTCGCAATGCGAGAGAAGGTGAAGATAAAAGACAACCGAATAAACCTTATTCCTATTTCTCCTGGACCATAATCCATCCCCGAACTGGAACAAGTTCCTTTCGAGTTCGTATATAACCATACGATGGAGTATCCAATAAACTGAGGATCTTCGTAGTGATACGGAGTGTCCTGGAGAAATACAAAGGTGAAGTGGGAGTGGTAATGAAATACTTGGTTTGGTCGTGAATATCAGTCGTAATTTACTTTGCCCTCTTACTAATCCCTTGCTTTGTCTTAACTTAATACCTTCTGTACACCATCGTTAGGCTAATTGGTTTTCTTCATTCCCCACCGTTCGGCACCAGCCTAAGGTTTGGAAGAAGACTATCCAATAAGCGTAATAGGTGTACTATCTCCTAAACCAAGGAGTACTCGCAACCTGAGAGAAGGTAAAAGGAAAAGACAACTGAATAGTCCTATTCGTTTTCTCCAGAACCAGAAACCATCCTCGAATTCCTTCGAGTTCGTATATAACCATACGATGGTTTTGTCCAATGGAAGTAGATGTTCGTAGTAATACGGGGTGTCCTGGAGAAAAGGGTAAAAGTAGGAGTGGCAATGAGGTCTGCAACTCTGACAATCCAAAAGCCAGTGTAAAGAAGGTTCGGTTAACTTGGTCTCTGAGTCATAGTCTTAGGGTCGGGTTAATGGTCGCTGCCAAAGAGAGAGAGAAAAGAAACACCCAGCGTGCACTCTAATCTAGATCAGAATGGTTACCAATTTATCTAATCAGGAAACCTCCCACTGTACCTCAAATTCTCCTCCAAACCTAAAAGAAGAATCAATCGGGGATACCCGAGGAGTAAACTAACTCATCAGTGGGAATCGGGATCCAACTCTCATCGCATGATAAAGTGACGGAATCCGCTCACGTTATCACACTCCAGAAGGTATGCGCATATCTGGCAAGTTTCAGTTCTTTTGAAACTCCCGATGTGATTTTTACCCCATGCTCTTATAACCTTGACTTTGGCCAACATATCATAAGTCACATGTCAAGTTCAACCCGTCATTCTTCAGGTTAATTTGAATCCACCCGTACCTACCCTTGACTTTGGCCAAAATGGCAGTACGACTGTCCCAAACCAAAGCATCTATCTATGCTGCATATGAATACCCAATAGCTACCAATCACTGTGCCTTGACTTTGGCCAACATACACAGCTTGAATACTATTGACTACCCATATGAAACGACGGAGGGCTACGAATGGTTTCTGGCGAAAACCTTTAATGTAATGAACTTGATATCGTTGAAGGAACGGATAGCTTTTTAGAAAATATAGTGACGAAAACCTTTACTAAAGAGGTCACTCCCGGTGAAGGGATCTCGGCTCTTTCCCCGTAGAATGGGGTGCAGGATATTCCAAATGAATACCATGATGCAAAGCAAAAGTAATCGGCTATAGTGAAGTTAATGCCCTGACGCAAACTTCTGTCCAAGGGGTCACTCCCGGTGAAGGGATCTCGGCCCTTGCCTCGTCGACTGAGGAGCAGGATATTCCAAATGAATACCACGATGCAAAACAAAAGTGAACGTCCTTGCAATAACAGCTTTTTGAAAAGTGTTCCAACAACATCAGAATAGGTTTGTTTTAACTTGCATTGATCCGAATCAACGCAGTCCCATCAATTGATCACACCACAAAGAACGAAAATATACTGACGTACGTATATGCCATCCGCATTCTCCACTGGGTCCCGTCATCACCCGTTAGGTTAGCTAACTAACGGCAGAGCGGGGACTGGACTAGCGCGGATGAAAAACATATACAACATCTACTAATATATATACCAATATATTATATTCGCTCAAGGCGTGAAAAAATGCAACATCACAGAAATGTACAGCATCACAGAACAATACAGATATCTGGGATCCCCGGGTTTCACAGAGCCACTGCTGAAACCCGACGTTCCCCTGGTCATGTGGATAGCCTGTGCAATGAAATCCTAGACCCCTACGGGCGCGGCAAGTTACCCGCCAAAACCTGAAGCGAGGCAGCCCCCTTCAGCGCCGTGAATGGACCACCCAGCACTTCACGGAATCCGGTAACTTGGGCACCCCTCCTGGGTCAACCTGTACCCCCTACGAGTGCAGCGAATAGCCCGCCAATCCTAGAGTGAAGCCCCCTCCGTCTCAATGCCATGAGATGCGGGCTTGTTGCCCTCCAGAACCCGGCTATCCGTGCACCCCACCGCGGGGTAATCCTAGTACAGAAAGTAAAATATACATACAACAGGTACATCGACCGCAACCAGGTCGTGCCCCAAAAGAATAATACAAACAGGCAGTGACGGCAGTCCACATGTCGGACGCTCGCCCCGCAATATCAAATGTACATAATACAACAAAACTGTACTAGCATTGCATCCAGGCTATCCACCACGACCGATCCGCAACATCACAGCAAAAACACAGAACATCAACGTGAAAGTCACGTTCGCAAATCCGTCTAACCGGGCTATAGCAGTTAGACAGGATTTACCGATCAAGTGACATTCACGGTCGCAGATATAATGTAAATACTGTGAAATAATGTGTTTAAAATATCCGATCGATCAAAAATTAACAAGTGGGCCCCCAAGCAATACTGTAGCACTCACAGAAATTCTGGGCCCAATTTTAATATTCCAAAACCCCTATTTTTAGCCCACAAGCCCACTGCAAAAAAAACGATGACATGATCCCTCATTCATGCGGCGAAACCGCGGCCAAAGAGGGGTTATGGCCGCTGTTCCGCGGTCGTACGGAGGGATCGTGTTGTCGAATTTTTTCAGTGTTCTTAGAACTCCCTGCACCTCATTCTGAGACAACCTGAAAAATTTTTGGACTTCAAAAAATTTCGACAGAAAACTGATGTAAAGAAAAACGCGGGTTTTTGGAATTTTGGTCGATCGGAAATGCAAACACATCAAACAAAGCTAGACGAAGTTAATGGTGAGGCTCTGATACCACTGTAAGTGCACGGCGGCGCCCCGGCCGTCAATTCGACGGCCAAATGCGGAAGCGGTGATAAACTTTAATTTTGCGAACTTAGCAAACCGGCTCCACCGCGCACTAAACCCCGGATCGTACCATTAAACTATATCTAGCAGAGTAACAAGATAGGGAAGAGAGATATACCGAGTGATCCGAGTCCTCCGGTCTTCTCGTCGTAGTCCCGATCTCCCGCGGAAAGTCCGGTCTCCATCTCCTCGCCGGAAGGGCACCACGTCGCCTGTATCTTTTACGGGCTCCCACCTCAATACCGAGGCAACTCGGGCGCGAAGTTGGCTGGCCGACGCGTCCAAGATTTGCTGTAGAAAGTGTAGTGTAGAGGCTATGTCTCATTTGGGGTTTTGTTGCCATTTGAAGATGATGGAGGAAACAAGATACGGAAAAATGGTGCTTGCATTTTTCCTAGCATGAAATGAGATCAAGAAAAATCCCACAAGCTCAAAATGAAACTCTCTCATATTTTCTCACAAGTGTAGCCCTCTCACTCAAGTGAGAATGGTAGAGGAATGATATATGAATCCATAACAAGAAGGGAGGTGAGGGTAGGAGATGAGAAGAGGTGACCCCATCAAAAAAGGCAAGTTTCAAATCAAACCCTTAATCAACCCATATCCTATCAAATCTCATAAATGCAAAAACCATCATGAAAAAGCAAAGAGGCTTATCCTATCATAATGAATATATTTGCAAGAAACCCCCCTCCACAAATGTTATTTGCACAATTGCAAATAACCCCCTCCATCGGAAAAGTCCGGCCGGGAAAGAACAAAGGAAAACCGGCCGGAACGGAATGCAAAATGGCAACTCCAGAAAACTGGTCCCGTAATAAATTACAGGAAAACCCCGATACTGTGCATACACACCCGCATCTGTATTCCGACCGGATACAAATGCAATGAGACAAAATCTACACTGTACTATACTAGGATCCGGCTTAAACCAAAGCCGGCTAGTAAAATCCGTTCGATCCTGATCCGTGCAATACCGCACGTATCTGATCGAACCGTGCCATATAACTATACGGCCTCTAGTACAAACCGTCCGATCCTGATCCGTGCAATACCGCACGTATCTGATCGGACCCTGCCATATCTCCATACGGCCTCTACAGCGTTTCGCCCGAAAGCTTGAGTAACTGAAAGTGTGGTGGGCTCTAAAGACTCGTCAATACTATGGCTGTGGATTTAACCACTAGCACGTCAGAGGTATAAGCCAATACGTGACGGGCCACCAGCTATTGACTAAAAGGGACGTCGATGAGCGAACTCATCCTGACACCCTACTGAGCCTGTCAGTGACAATATCCGTACAGTCCGGTCCGTTCGTCTATGAGCATCGCATGGCGGGCCTAGGGGGTTGGTAAAAGTCAGACCCCCAAAAGCGGTACAAGTCGTGTCGGAGTGTAGCCCAGAACACCCTGAGATACTACTGGAATATCTACCAGTAAATCTCCTGCCTTGGCCAAGGACTTTGTGTAATGGCTCTCCTAGACACAGCGCGACCTCACCCCCAATACCGGGAGAGACGAACCCCCGAAGATCCGCTCACTGCCTCCATGTGGCTCGGGACTGTACCCAACTAAAACCTGTTTGCACGACTCCTTTGAGCCGTGGTAGGGTAGTAATCAAAGTACAGTGGGAACTCATACGAGACAAATGACGATCCCCAGGTCGATGAACTAACCTGTACACATGTCACCTGGGAACTACTATCTGACGTCAGGTATAAGACCAATTAGCATATTCCCGGCGAGTCCTGTCCGGTGTACTCATAACCCAATGAGCACCTGTATACATCTTAGGTGAACCAACTGACACCAGTGGCTTGTGAGACCGGCCACCGCCCCTAGTCGGGGTCTCGACTGTATACACTAGTCTACTCTGGAGAATCGATGCCCTGTCTCGAAACTCCTACGACTAGGGACCTTTTAAGGATGTGCTTATAGACTACCAGCTCCCACGTATATGATCGCCCTCATACTGCTGGCAGTCAAGAAAGAATCCTAGGGGCTCTATCAACGTGCAATAGTGACATGTCAGGTCACCTAAAGCAGTACACGATGATAAAGGTAAACCAGATAGCAAACTATCATCTCGAGTAAGACTGTCCTACCGGGATAGGTCCTCCCTCAATCATTGTAATCACGTGCCTGTGATCCAATAATTGACTCTGAGGGCACTATCTCCAACAAGAGTGACTCCAGAGATCGTGGGCAAGTTCCCACGCTTGGATTCTTCCATACTAAACCTCTTTAGTATGGTGTCAATGTACCTGGATTGGGACAATCCCAATATCCGTTTGGATCTATCTCTATAGATCCCGATTCCCAATATGCAGGAGGCATCACCAAGATCTTTCATCGAGAATCTTTGTGATAAGAAGAGCTTGACCGAATGCAGCATAGGAATATCATTTCCTATCAAGAGTATGTCGTCCACGTACAATACGAGGAAGACAACCTTACTCTCTGCTACCTTCCTGTAGATACAAGGTTCATCTGGGTTTTTGACGAAATCAAACTCTTTGATAACGACGTCAAAGCAGATGTTCCAACTCCGCGATGCTTGCTTTAATCCATAAATGGATTTAAGCAGCTTGCACACCTTGCCGCTGCTCCCACTGTCTACGAAGCCCTCTGGCTGAGTCATGTACACGCACTCTTCTAAATCACCATTTAGAAAGGCGGTCTTAACATCCTTTTGCCAGATTTCGTAATCATGGTATGCAGCGATAGCAAGCATGATCCGGATGGATTTAAGCATAGCCACTGGAGAAAAGGTTTCATCATAGTCCACACCTGGTCTTTGGCGAAAACCTTTTGCAACAAGTCTAGCTTTGAAAGTCTCCACTTTCCCATCTACACCAAGTTGTTTTTTTTGAAGATCCATTTGCTCCCAATTGGTTTTACCCCTTCAGGAGCAACTTCCAAAGTCCATACTTTGTTGGTGTACATGGAATCCATCTCGGACCGCATAGCATCCAACCATTTCACTGAGTCCCCACTCGTGATGGCCTGCTCGAAGCTAGTTGGGTCATCATCCTCCATGATGCAATCCTCACTGCCACCATCAATGAGAAAACCATAGTATCTCTCAGGTGGTCGAGAAACCCTACTAGATCGGCAGAGAGGCTGGGGTACGTCGGGCACCACTGAATCCTCTGGTTCTACTAAATCATTAGTTGCAGTTTGTGGTGCTGGAACCTCTTCCAGTTCTACCTCTTTGCCATTAATTTCTTTTGCAAGAAATTCCCTTTCTAAAAAGGTGGCATGTTGAGCAACAAACACTCTTTGTTCCTCAGCTTGGTAGAAAAAATATCCTTGAGAATTCTTAGGATATCCCACAAACTTGCAAAGGACTGATCGTGCCTCGAGTTTGTCCGGATTTTGCTTTTTGACATAGGCCGGACAACCCCATATCTTAATTCGTTTAAAATATGGTCTCTTCCCACTCCATATCTCATATGGTGTGGTAGGTACAGATTTAGACGGAACCAGATTCAATAGGTATATGGCTGTCTCAAGCGCATACCCCCAAAAGGAAATAGGTAACTCAGCATTGCTCATCATTGAACGCACCATATCTAATTGGGTGCGATTCCTTCGTTCCGATACACCGTTGTGCTGTGGTGTATAAGGAGGAGTAAGCTGAGAGAGAATCCCATTCTCTTTTAGATAATCCAGGAATTCACTGCTTAAGTATTCACCTCCTCGATCAGATCGAAGAATCTTAATACTTTTGCCCGTTTGGTTCTCTACCTCGTGCTTATATTCTTTGAATTTCTCAAAAGCTTCAGACTTGTGTTTCAACAGGAACACATGCCCGTATCTAGAGAGATCGTCAGTGAATGTAATGAAGTAGGAAGAACCATTTCTGGCGTGTGTAAACATAGGACCGCATACATCACTATGCACCAGTCCCAAGAGTTCAGTAACTCTTTCTCCGTGTCCCGTAAACGGAGTTTTGGTCATTTTTCCTTTGAGACATGAATGGCAAGTGTCATAAGATGATAATTCGAATGAATTCAAATATCCATTCTTATGCAACTTAGCCAGTCGTGTCTCATTGATATGGCCAAGTCTACAGTGCCACAAGAAGGATTCGTTCATTTCTGAGCTTTTCCTCTTGTGTGTGTTTTGTATATTGAAGACTGTATTTTGATTGAGAATGAATATGCCATTATGTAGCGAGCCTGATGCAATCAACTTTTGATCTAGGAATATGTTCATAATATTATCCTTTACTACAAAATTATATCCTTCTTTACTTAATAAAGAAACTGATATAATGTTGCACATCATGTTCGGTATATAATAGCACTCATTCAGGACTAGTGTATCACCATTTGGTAATACCAGGTGATATATGCCAACTGCTTTGGCTGCAACATTTGCCCCATTCCCTACTTGAACGGAATGATCACCTTTTCCCAGTTCTCTACCTTTTCGTAGCCCATATAACTGCTTACATATATGGGATCCTGATCCGGTATCTAATACCCAGGACGTAGGGTGAACTGAGAAACAGTTCTCAATAACAAACACACCCGAAGAAGGTGCATCATCATGCATGTTCTCCGTTTGGGCGGCGTGAGAATCTAGATATTCTCCTGTTTCCTGTTCAGTCTTATAACATTTATAAGATAGAACGGGTCCAACGTTCCCCTGCACAGTATAACATGCGGGTTCGGTCAATACATCCATATTATTATCTTGATTAAGGCATGAAATGGTCGCTACCTGGAGAGAAAGAGAAGAAAAACACTTTAGCGTATGCTCTTGCAAGATCAGATTGGTTATTATCTTATCTAATCAGGATGGCTCCCACTGATTTTTATCAAATCTTCCTTCAAACCCTAAAAGGAAAGACTAGCCGGGATTAATTACACCCTACAACTTCGTCGATCTTTCAGCCAGGCCAGTGTTGGTACTTTGAGGGAGGTCCCCCGTGCTTTCGCACGAACCTAATTAATGTAAACCTCGTTTTCCCAGAGGCGTAACCTCGTTAACACCTTTCTAGACACCTACTTGATCGGCTAATTGTAATGTGTAAAACTCTCCCAGGAGTAACTCTTACTCGCAGTGGGTATCGGGATCCAACTATCTCATAGAAGGTATGCAATCTCATTGCAAATTTCAACACTTGAAATTCCCGATAATACTTTTTCCCCTAGCGATCTATGACCTTGACTAAGTCAACAAACCATAAATCGCAAGTCAAGTTCAACCCGTACATTTCCCGATTGAATTAAACCCACCCGTACGACCCTTGACTGAGTCAACAAGGCCGTGCGAATGCTCTAATCCAATCACATCTCATGTTGTTACAGATAAACATAATTTAGCTACCATACACTATGCCTTGACTAAGTCAACAAACATAGCACGAATACTAAATAATATCTATCTGAAATGACGGAGGGCTACGCGGGTTCTTTCAGAAAAAACCATGAGCGTAATGAACTTGATATCGTTGTAGAATCAAATGAAGTTTTGAAATGGAGTGATTTTGAGGCTTTTCTAGTTTTGCTAAAGGGGTCACTCCCGGTGAAGGGATCGTCGGCCCTTTCCTCGTCGAATGAGGTGCAGGATATATCATATATATCACTATGCAAAGCAGAAACTATAGAAGCAGTCAAAAGCAAACCGAGTGTGTAGCATCTGCCAGTTATTGCTAAAGGAGTCACTCCCGGTGAAGGGATCTCGGTCCTTTCCTCATCGAATAAGGTGCAGGGCATATCATATATACCGCTGTGTAAAGCAAGAACTGTAGCTACCTGTTTTGTTTAAAATTTGATTCTACAACATCATTTGGTTTCTTTTCTTTCATTAATCACATTAATGAAGTCCCATCATTTAAATACCTAAACATCACAGATAAATACGACGTACACTTATGCCATCCGCATTCGCCTCGATGTCCTCTCGTGCACCGTTAGGTTAGGTAACTAACGACAGAGCAGGGCAGGGCTAGTGCGGGTGCAAAACATAAGTAACGTCTATATAATATATCATATATACTATATACTGTATCTATCATAGAACATCACATGATCACATCACAGATATCGCAGCATAAGAAACATATGAAACATTGGATATACTAGGACGTCCGTGTTTTCAATACGAGCCAGTATAAAACACGGATTCCACGGTCGTGATGAATAGCCAATCCCACACCCCTAGACCCCTACGAGAGCGTCAAGCAACCCTGCCAATTCTAGGGTTAGGAGACCCGGACTCGACTCCTCGAGTTGGTCTCCCACTGGACCCCAGAACCCGGTTACTTATGCTCCCCTCCTTGGGTCTATCCTAATGCGGAAAAGTAAATAATATACAAAAGGTGACAACTTCCGCTACCTTGAAGTGCTCCAAATAAAAGAATATTACATACAAGTTTTTACATGAATGAAAATGAAAAACACTCATCTCACATAAAACCCCCCGGCTATTCGAACACGACGATCCAATATAACATATCCAGCAACACATAACATCACATGTCATCAACGTAAGTAAGTATGCATACCCCAATTGTCGTTGACGTATAGCAACGAAACCGGCGATATGAACATACTACACTTACGGTCACAGAAAAGAAAGTGTAAAACTACAACAGTTGGAATCCGCAACCTCTTTAGACATCACATGCCTAATCAAATGAAATACTTAGACATCACATGCCTAACAGTTATAAACCCCGCATTTTAGTCTCATTATCGAAAACTCTTTTCAATATCAAGTGAAACTAAACCGCTAGATTTATAACATTCATTCAGTTATCTCATAACTTTTGTGAATTCCAATTATTGTATCACATTCCAGATAATTAGAAAATATTAAACTTTCCGATCGAACAGTCGAATACCCAAGTTTTCCCGATACAGCTCAACACATGAAATAAGTCTAGCAACATTCAGTTCGTGCCTCAGTACCAACGGTCCAGCCGTAGAAGGGTCAAGCCAACGCCTCACATGTGGCACGCCGTACTGCCCCAAACCCGAAGGTTCAAAGGGCAGTTCAAAACGGTCACATAATCGAGTTAAGGTTTGTTGTCTTCTAGAGGGTCCATCGCGTTACTTGCACTACTTAGAACGTCGTTAAACTACGGAAAAATCCAACACTTGGAAATTTCCCGACAGGGGAAAAATTGGGTATTTATATCCGGTCGAACTTTTTAACATATTCTAAAAATTATCCGGAAAAACACAAAGACGAAATTTGATAATCCGATCGAAATATCGAAGCTCTAAAACACCCCAGAAAATTCAACTCTTGAAAAAATATTAAAAATACCCATAAAACTCAGCTTCTGAAATAATGAATTACTGTGCAGATTAGAAGGGCTGATGTCATAGTTTAGCCGCAGAACCGCCGCCTAAGCTGGCTTAGGCCGCGGTTCCGCCGCGCATTGTACTGTTCATTGAAAAAAAATTGCACCGTAATTCTTATAATTCCTTGCTGAATTTTTTAAGCATTTTTAATATTGAAAAATCCCAGATTATAGAAAAAGTCCAGAGAGCACTTGGGTTTTAGGGTTTCGGGTTCGTTCGGGTTTCAAACGTCGTCCAGACTTCACCTAAGGCTCTAGCTAGGCTCTGATACCACTGTAGGGTTCCTAGGCACTCTCAAGAGGTCTCACAAGGCATCAACCATGCCAATTTCAAATTTTACGGTGCCGAGAAACCCTAGACTAGATCGTTAACTAGAAATTTAGGCGATAAACGGAACTAGTTAACACTTTAACTAAAGGAGAGAGACTACAACCTTTGTAGATCCGGTTCTCCACTTCCTTAGCTCCACGTAGGTGTCCTCTCACTGTCCATTTCGAATCCCGAACTCAATCGTCGGCTTCATCGGAGAAATGGGCGGAATAGGTCGTCGGCTTCGTGCCGAAGATGATCTACGTCGAGGTTTCACAAGTTCAAGCTCCGACTTCACCAAGTTGTGAAACTTGTGAAGAAAACACCCAAAACAACTTGGCAAGAGGTAGAGGGTGAAGAAATAGGAGGTGGGTTCACTTTAGAATTGGATTTCTCTCACTTTAGCTCAAGTTGCCATTGATGGACCTTAAGCTTTTCTTGAAGAAGAAGATGATCAAGAAGAAAGAATATGATTTGTATTCTTTTAAAAATGAAACTAATATGAATACTTATCATATCTTGACCATGGTCAAGTGTATAGATTAAACTAAGGTTAGTAGGAATGGTTAGGGTTAAGGATGAGATAAGGATGGTGGACTTTGTCAAAGCTTCAAGAAGCTTCAACATGGAAACAAAATAAGCCACCATTCTTAATAATATCCAAAATGAATAAATAAATAAATAACTAAGTAAATAATCAAAACCCTAACCATTACACATGTAACCATGGTTTAATCTTTACACAAACCCAAGTGAGGAAGTATCATCAAACATGATACAAACAAGTGCACAAAAAATATATCACATATACAATGTGCACCAAGTGAGAAAATCCTTTTAAAATGAACCAATACTAGTTAATGCAAAGTAATATATCAAATATATAATTATACATTAAATCATTAAATCAACACTTGATTTAACGATCCGGTCATATCGCATATAACCGACTAGTATCCTATGTATCGGCTTATCGAATCAATCCTTGATTCGATATCTAGGTTATATCGCATATAACCAATCGACACATTCATCGCGAGAATGAAATACGGTATCACATACACACATTATTCTCGCTCCTGCACATATCTCATATGCGCTCCTATTTCGTTTCGCTTGAGCCAGGAAACCTCTGTGTAGGACTCTAAAGACTCGTCAATACGCCGGTAGCAGATGATGATCATATCAAGCACCCACAAGCCGCAAGCGGTCTGCTAAACGTAACGGCCACCCGGGTATTGAGCGATCAGAAGATCGACGAGCTAGCCCGCTCACACTCCTGTGAATCCAACCAGTAACACTTACCGTACAGTCCGGTCTGTTCGTCTGATATGTCGCATATCAAGTCTAGGGGTGGTATACGTCAGACCCCAATAACCGATAAGTCGTGCCGATGTGAGGCTCATAACGGGTCGAGAAACTACTGGTAACACTTACCAGCAAATCTCTGATCAGCCCTGGCCAGGGACTTCCCTGTTACGGCCAATCGAGCACTGCGCAACATCAACCCCCAATACCGGGAGAGACGAAACCCCTCCTATCGCTCATTGCCTCCATGTGACTCGGGACTGTACCCAAAGACCACAGTTTTGCACGCCCTCATGGACGTGGTAAGGTGGAGATCAAAGCACAGTGGGAATCACACAAGACTCTATGACGATCTCGGGTCTACAGACTAACCTGTACAAGTGTCACCTGAGAACTGCCATCTGACGTGAGGTATAATACCATCTGGGAGTTCTCGGCGAGTCCGTCCAGTGTACCCAGTCTCCACTGAGCACCCGTATACCATCTCTGATGTCAAACACCAATGGATATGGGATCATCCATCGTCCATCTCATGGGTCGAGAAGCGTATACGCTAGTCTACACTGGTATATCGATGCCCTGTCTCGATACACCCACGACTAGGGACCTTGAAGGATGTACTTATGGACTACCATGTCCCCACTAGTATGATCTGCATCATAGTCCAGGTAGTCAAGTACACATCCTAAGGGCTTTACCAACATGTAACTATAAGACAGGTTAAAGAGACTAGTGTACATGTTAAGATAAAGAGCAACCAAATAGCATACTATCATATCGAGCAAGAAAGTCATCTCTATATATGTCCAAGCATCCAATATAATATACATCATCTGTACAATACTGGCCTCTAGGGCATACATACAACTAACAAAGAATTTTCTTGAGTTGTCCAAAGTCCTCAAAATTCGATTTTTCTTGGTCCAATGTGCTTCCCTCGAGCTAGTGAACATTTTTAATGAAAATGAGATAGTGTTTTGGGTTTGTCTTGGGAGTGTTTTGAGGGTTTAAAGGTGGAGGGAGATAGGGTTTTGCCATGGGTGAAGAGGGAGAATAAATGGTGAAGAGATGAAGAGAGAAAGAATGAGCTATGCCTATGGTTTGACCCCTCACCCTCTCTCTCTCTCATGCCCATCCCCTTTGCAATCATTGTGTCTCTTTTTCACTTTTCTTTTCTTTTTCCTTTTCTTTTATTTTCTAAAGTCAACAACCATGATATAAAACAAGAAGAAAAGCCATGATAAAATATAACAAGTGTAAAAATGATATGGTGCATGTCATGTGCACAAATCCGGTTTAATACACGATTAGTGATTTTTAATCGCGATTAGCACTAAAAGTGAATATAAATAATCATAAAAATTCATAATTCGCCAAAATCATATAAAACACCCTCATTTCAGTAATTTCTATAATTTTCCAAAATTTTCCCAATTTATCGGTATTTATTTATACCGCCTTATTAAAATATTCAATATTTTATTATTTTAATTATAAAAATTCCCAAAAATAATATTTTATTTTTTCTGAAATGTTACAGTCTCCTAACTCTAGAATTGGTAGGGTTTCTTGCCGCTCTCGTAGGGGTCTAGGGATGTGAGTTTGGCTATTCATCGCGATCGTGGAATCCGTATTTTATACCGGCTTAATTTAAAACACGAAATTCCTAGTATATCCAATATTTCATATATGTTCTTCTGCTGCTGATATTCTGTGATGTGATCACTTGATATGTTGAGACGATTGCTTATATTATATGTATGAAATATAATAAATACTGATGCTTTCATTTCTTCTGTGATGCTTAGCAAGCATAAATGATGGGACTTCATTAATGAGATTAATGAAATAAAAGAAACCTAAAGATGTGGCAAAATCTTGTTTTAAAAACTGGTAGCTCTAGTTCTTGCTTTGCATAGCGGTATTCCTTGTAGAATATCCAGCACCTTATTCGATAAGGAAAGAGCCGAGATCCCTTCACCGGGAGTGACCTCTTTAGCGAAACTGGCAGATGCTACAACCCACTCAGTTTGTCTTTTGATTGCATCTATAGTTTTTGCTTTACATAGTGGTATTTGTGAAATATCATGCACCTTATTCGATAAGGAAAGAGTCGAGATCTCTTCACCGGGAGTGTCCTCTTTAGCAAAACTAGCAAAAGCCTCAAAAACACTCATTTTCAAAATCACTCGATTCTACAACGATATCAAGTTCATTACGCAAAAGGTTTTCATAAAAATCTGTCGTAGCCCTCCATCATTTCAGATAAATAGTATTTAGTATTCGTGCTACGTTTGTTGGCTTTCGTCAAGGCGAAGTGTGCGGTAGCTGATTAGTGCTTATCTACTTAAGCATGTG
This sequence comes from Agapanthus africanus, assembly GCA_030015575.1. NCBI lineage: Eukaryota > Viridiplantae > Streptophyta > Magnoliopsida > Asparagales > Amaryllidaceae > Agapanthus > Agapanthus africanus. Next base: position 169,036,895 of record JASDDO010000026.1, on the reverse strand, counting down.
ATGCGATTGGATTAGGGTAGTCGTACGACTTTGTTGGCTTTCGTCAAGGGTCGTGCGGGTGGGTTTAATTCAATCATGAAATGTACGGGTTGAACTTGACTAGTGGACTATGGTTTGTTGGCTTTCGTCAAGGTCATAGGACGCTAGGGGCAGAGTATTATCGGGAATTTCAAGTGTTGAAATTTGCAATGAGATTGCATACCTTCTATGAGATAGTTGGATCCCGATACCCACTGCGAGTAAGAGTTACTCCTGGGAGAGTTTTACATATTACAATTAGCCGATCAAGTAGGTGTCTAGAAAGGTGTTAACGGGGTTACGCCCCTGGAAAAACGAGGTTTATTTTAATTAGGTCCGTGTGAAAGCACGGGGAACCTCCCTCAAAGTACCGACACTGGCCTGGCCGAAAGATTGGCGAACTTGTAGGGTGTAATTAATCCCGGCTAGTCTTACCTTTTAGGGTTTGAAGGAAGATTTGATAAAAATAGTGGGAGCCATCCTGATTAGATAAAATAATAACCAATCTGATCTTGCAAGAGCGCACGCAGAGTGTTTCTTCTTTCTCTCTCCTGGTAGCGATAATAATATGGATGCATTGACCGAACCTGCTTATTATACTGAGCTGGGGAACATTGGTTCCGCTCTATGTTATAATTGTTATAAGTCCGAGCAGAAAATAGGGGATTATCCGGATTTCCACGCCACCCAATCGAAGAAAGTGCATGTTGATATATTTTCTTCGGGTGTGTTCATTACCGAGAACTGTTTTTCAGTATCCTCTACGTCCTGCGTATGTGATATCGAATCAGGATCCCGCATATGTAATATGTTACATGGGCTACAGATACGTAGAGAACTGGAAAAGGGTGATATGTTTCTATGTGTAGAGAATGGTGCAAGTGTTGCAGCCAAATCAGTTGGCAGATATCACCCTGTATTACCAAATGGTAAATACATTGATTCTGAACTAATGTTATTAGATAACGAACCTGATATACAACATTACATCAGATTCTTTATTAAGTTAAAGAAGGATATAATTCTGTATTGGAGGATAATGTTGTGAACATTTTCCTGAATCAAGAGTTGATTGGATCAGGCACGTTATATAATAGTATATATGTTCTAAATCAAACCACGGTTCAAAGTATATAGAACACACACAAGAGGATAGTTCAGAAATGAACGAATCCTTCTTGTGGCATTGTAGACTAGGTCATATCAATGCGACACGACCAGCTAAGTTACATAAGAATGAATATGAAAATCTGTTCGAATTTTCATCTTATGATACTTGCCAGTCTTGTCTCAAAGGTAAAATGACCAATACTCCATCTACTGGAAACAGAGCAAGAGTTATTGAAATATTGGGACGGATACATGATGATGTATACGGTCCTATGTCTAAAAATGCCAGGGTTGGTTCTTTTTACTTCATTACATTCATAGACGATCTCTCAAGATTAGGACATGTGTTCCTGTTGAAACATGAGTCTGAAACTTTTGAGAAATTCAAGGAATATAAGCTTGAAGTTGAGAACCAGACGGGTAGAAGTATTATAGTCCTTCGATGTGATCGAGGAGGAGAATACTTGCGCATGGAGTTCCTGGATTTTCTAAACAGAGAATGGGATTCTCTCTCAGCTTACTCCTTCGAGTACACCACATCACAACGGTGTATCGGGGCAGAGGTATCGCACCCTATGAGATATGGCGCGCTCTATTATGAGTACTGCTGAGTTGCCTGTTTCCTTTTGGGGGTTATGCACTTGAAAAGCTGCATACCTATTGAATGGGGTTCCATCCAAATCAATGCCTACCACTCCATATGAGATATGGTATGTGAAGAGACCATGTCTTAAACAAGTTAAGATATGGGGTTGTCCGGCCTATGTTGAGAAGCAGAATCCGGACAAGCTCGAGGCAAGGTCAGATCTGTATAAGTTTGTTAGGATATCCCAAACATTTGCGAGGGAACATCTTCTACCACACTGAGGAGCAAAAGGAGTTTTGTTTCTCAGCATGCCACCTTTTTGCGAAAGGAATTTCTTGTGAAGAAATTTGTGGTCATGAGGTAGAACTTAAAGGAGTTCCAGCTAGACAAACTAACAGCTGATGATTTAGTGAAACCAAAGGATTCAATAGTCTCCAACGAATCTCAGCCTCTCCGCGAATCTGGTAGGGTTCCTCATCCACTTGAGAGATACTACGGTCTTCTCGGTGACAGTGGGAGTGAGGATTGTATCATGGTAGATGATGGTCCAACTAGGTTCAGGCAGGCCATCACAAATGGAGACTTTGTGAAATGGATGGATACTATGCAATCAAAGATGGAATCCATGTACACCAACAAAGTATGACTTTGAATGTTACACCTGAAGGGGTAAAACCCATTGGGAGCAAATGGATTTTAAGAAGATTCTTGGTATAGATAGAAAAGTTAAGACTTTCAAAGCTATGCTTAAGTCCTTCAGGATTAAAGCAAGCATCGCGGAGTTGGAACATCTGTTTTGATGTGGCAGTCAAAGAGTTTGACTTCATCAAAAAGATAGATGAACCTTGTATATACAAGAAGGTTGTAGAGAGTAAGGTTGTCTTCCACGTATTGTACGTAGATGATATACTCTTGATAGGAAATGGTTTCCTATGCCACAATCGGTCAAGCTCCTCTTATCACGGGGATTATCCTTAGGAGATCTAGTGATACCTACTACATCTTGTGGATTATGATCTATGTTGATAGATCTAAGTGGATGTTGGGAGTGTCCCAAATCCAGGTACATTAACACCATACTAAAGGGGTTTAGTATGGAAGATTCTAAGCATGGTGGTTCTCCCACTTACTCAGGAATCACTCTCTCCAAAAGGATGTCTCTCGAGACTGATTTGGAGAGAGCTCGCGTGCAAGGGATACCCTATGCTTCGGCAGTAGGCTCTATCATGTATGTGATGTTATGTACCAGACAAGATATAGCTAACTCACTAGGTGTAGTGATCAGGAATCAATCGGATCTTGGGAGAATCATTAGACAGCTGTGTAGGACATTCTTAAGTACTTGAGAAGCACTAATGAGATGTTCTTGGGGTTTTGGTAATGGTGAACTCCAGTAGGAGTCCTTTACCAATTCGAGCTTCCTGAGTGATAAGGACAACTGAAAGTCAGTCACAGGCATTGTCTTTACCCTGAGTGGAGGAACGGTATGTTGGAAGAGTTCCAAGCTAGATACCATGACATACTAGACGATAAAGGCTGAATACATTGCTACCGATGATACTACCAAAGTGGTTGTCTGGACATTTCTTGTTCATAAGATGAACAAGGTTCCTACCATTGAGCGTCCAATAACTGTTATTGTGACAACAATGGAGTTGTGGCTTTGGCCTAGGAACGCAGGTCCCATCGGCGTTCCAGACATATTCTGAGGCAAGTATCACCTGATCAGGGAGATGGTTGATCTCCAAGGGATTGAGGTAAGGAGAGTTGACGTGAAGGATAACACAGCGGATCCACTCACAAAGGCCTTTACCCTAGAGAGACTTCTATAGGACGTTGAGTATGAGATACTGCAACAAATAGCCTTAGTACAAGTGGGAGATTGTTAGTTATATGTATGCCCTAGAGTCCATTACTGTACATGTGATATATATTGTAGTGGATGCATGGACATATATAGGAATGACTTTCTTGCTCGACATGATAGTATGCTATCTGTTTCTCTTTATCTTAACATGTACACTTATTTTCTCTCTATTACATATTGATAAAGCCCTTAGGATGAGTACTTGACTACCAAGATTATGATGCAGATCATACTAGTAGGGACAGGGTAGTCGGTAAGTACATCCTTCAAATGTTCCTAGTCGTGGGAGTATCGAGACAGGGCATCGATACTCCAGAGTAGACTAGCGTATACGCTTCTCAACCCATGTGATGGGCGATGGATGATCCCATATCCATTGGTGTTTGACATCACAGATGGTATACGGGTGCTCAGTGGAGACTGGGTACACTGAACGGACTCGCCGAGAACTCCTAGATGGTATTATACCTATCGTCAGATAGCAGTTCTCTGGTGACACTGGTATAGGTTAGTCTGTCAACCCGAGATCGTCATAGAGTCTTGTGTGATTCCCACTGTGCTTTGATTTCTACCATACCACGTTCAAGAGATCGTGTAAAAAGGTGGTTTTTGGGTACAGTCCCGAGTCACATGGAGGCAATGAGCGATAGGAGGGGATTCGTCTCTCCCGGTATTGGGGGTTGATGTTGCGCTATGCTCGATTGGCTATAACAGGAAATCCCAGGCCAGGGTTGTTGATATCTACTGGTAAGTGTTATCAGTAGTTTCTCGAACCGTTATGGACCTCACATCGGCATGACTTATCAGGCTGTTGGGGTCTGACGTTATACCACTCCCAGGCTGTGATATGTGACATATCTGACGAAGAGACTGGACTGTACGGTAGTGTTACTGATTGGATTCGCAGGAGTATGAGCAGGCTTGCTTGTTGATCTTCTGATCGCTCAATACCCGGGTGGCCGTTACATTTAGCAGACCGCTTGCGGCTTGTGGGTGTTTGATATGATCATCACCTACTGCCGGCGTATTGACGAGTCTTTAGAGTCCTACACAGAGGTTTCCTGGTTTATGCGAAACAAAGTAGGAGCACATATATGATATGTGCGGGACCGAGATTAATTCGCGTATGTGATACCGCATTTTATTCTCGCGATATGTGATATCAGACGGTTATATGAGATATTGCCGGGTTATCGGATCAAGTGTTGATTCGATAAGTTGATTCATATGATATTAGTCGGTTGTATGTGATATAGCCGGATTATTAAATCAAGTGTTGATTTGATAATTTATTGTATAATTATATATTTGATATATTAACTTACATTAACTAATATTTGCTCACTAAGTATTCTTTTTCTCACTTATGTGCATATAGTATATATGTGGTATATATTAATGCACATTTTATTTGTGTCATGCTTAATGCCACATGCTTCATGGGTGTATGAGACTTACACCATGCGTGATATAATATAGGGTTTATATTTATCTAAGTAATTTAAAATTGGATGGATTTTTGTCATGGCTACAAGCTTGTAGAAGCTTGTGGAGCCATTGACCAAGTCCACCAATTTTGTTTCACTTGTAGATATTTATTAACCTAACCATTAACCTTAGCCATGGTTCATTCTCTACATGGGTTAGTGTATGACACTAACTCACCCATGGTTTCTATTCTCACCTCATGAGTTTCATTCTCATCTCCACTTGATCTTCTTCTTCATTTTAGAGAAAGCTTGCTAGCTTTTCTCCAAGTGAGAAAATATTGTAAGAAAATTAAATCTAAAGTGAGCCCATTTCCTACTTCATCATCCTCTACTATATTAGCCATTTAGTTTAGGGTGTTTGCTTCACTAATCTACCATTAGTGAAGAGGTAGCATGAGCTTGAGTCTCCTCGACATAGATCATCTTCGGCCTCGAAGACTTCGAGCAAGCTTGTTCATTTCTTCATGTGAACCCTTACTAGAGTTCGGGTGTTCACTACTTGGAGCGAAGGGACTACTACATGGAGGTTTAGCAGTGAAGGACCGGACTACAAAGGTTGTATTCCTTATTCACTTTGTATGCAAAGTTGTTTGCATGTTGTATTGTTTAAATCTCTAGTTAAGATTCTAGGGTTAGGGTTCTTTAGTACGGCAAAAATTTGAAAACGGCATGGACGATACCTCCCGAAACCTTGCTGTCGCGCTAAGTAACCCTACAAAATATACGCCCTACACTCCGCATAGTCAAACCTAAACTCGAACAGAGGTTAAACCTAACGCACTGATACCAACTTTGTCACAACCCGGAAAAGGCACGTGACCGGCACTTGAATCACGTAAAGTCTTTAGGAGCCCACCGTAACCCAAGTATGCCGAAAACCCGGAACCTAAACATTTTTAAGAAATAATGGAGGTGAAGTTTTGAAAAGGTATTTTAAATGGAATTCAGTTCCTTTTTAAAGTAAAAATAAAGTTTGTTTGAAAACACATACGTCGTTTAAAAATCGGGCAGCACCTCCTTTGTAAATTTTGATAAAACCGATATATACACAATATATATAAGCTGTTAGTTATATGTATGCCCTAGAGGCCATTACTGTACATACGATGTATATTGTAATGGATGCTTGGACATATATAGGGAGGACTTTCTTTCTCAACAGGATAGTATGCTATCTGGTTGTACTTTATCTTAACATGTACTCTGATTGTCTCTATGTTACATGTTGATAAAGCCCTTAGGATATATACTCGACTACTGGGACTATGATGAGATCATACTAGTGGGGCCACGGTAGTCGACGAGTACATCCTATAACTGTTCCTAGTCGAGGGTGTATCGAGACAGGGCATCGATACACCAGAGTAGACTAGCGTATACGCATCTTGACCCATATGATGGGCAATGGATGATCCCATATCCATCGGTGTTTGACATCAAGGATGGTGTACGGGTGCTCAGTGGAGACTGGGTACACTGGACGGACTCGTCGAGAACTCCCAGATGGTATTCTACCTCACGTCAGATGGCAGTTCTCCGGTGACACTGGTACAGAGTAGTCTGTTGACCCGAGATCGTCATAGAGTCTTATGTGATTCCTACTGTGCTTTGATTTCCAACATACCACGTCCAAGAGGGTGTGCAAAAAGGTGGCTTTTGGGTACAATCCCGAATCACATGGAGGCAATGAGCGATAGGAGGGGATTCGTCTCTCCCAGTATAGGGAGTTGATGTTGTGCTGTGTTCGATTGGCTATAACTGGAAATCCCTGGCCAGGGTTGCTGAGATTTACTGGTTAGTGTTATCAGTAGTTTCTCGAACTGTTATAGACCTCATATCGACACGACTTATCAAGCTACTGTGGTCTGACGTATACCACCCCTAGGCGAGATATGCGACATATCAGACGACGAGACCGGACTATCCGGGAGTGTTACTGATTGGATTCACAGGAGAATGTACAGGCTTGCTTGTTGATCTTCTGAGCGCTCAATACCTGGGTGGCTGTTACGTTTAGCTGACCGCTTGCAGCTTGTGGGTGTTTGATATGATCACCTACTGCCGGCGTATTGACGATTCTTTAGATTCCTACACAGAGGTTTCTTAACTCAGGCAAAACGGAGTAGGGGCACATGCAGGACCAAGGATAATGCGATATGTGATACCGTATTCTATTCTCGCGATATTTGATATCAGCCGGGTCATCGGATCAAGTGTTGATTCGATGAATCGGTAAACGATATATTAGTCGGTTATATGCGATATAGCCGGATTGTCGGATCTAGTGTTGATTCGATAACTTAATGTATAATAATATATATGATATATTAAATTACATTAACTAATATTAGCTCACTAAAAGATTCTTTTTCTCACTCGGGTAATACATTGATATATATGCGATATATGTTAATTGTATTATTTTATTTTGTTGTAATAAATATTATATATGTGATATATAATATTGTAACATGTTATAATTACTAATGCAACATGATTAGTGGAGATTTAACAAGGTTAGGGTTTGATTTGGGTTAGCTCTTTCTAGAAGTTTCTAGAAGGTTTTGTTTTTCTTTTTGTAAAGATATTTGTGTGTGACTCATTCTTTAACCTAACAAAAACCCTAACCCTTGGTTAAGTCTCTACGATGGTTAGCCTATCATCTTGAACCATGGTTGCATAAGCAGTTATTAACACAATTCATTATTCATCACAAAAGAATAATTACTATTCTTCTTCTTCTTCTTTGATGAAAAAGCTTTCTAGCTTTGATTTTGTGATGAAAAATGTGTGAGAAAAAAGATTATAAATGAGAGCAAAAATCCTACTTCATCATCCTCATCTACCCTTGCCCTTTAAATGAGAGTGTTCACTTCATTTAGTGAGTGTTAGCTTGTGTTAATGAAACTTCAAGGTAGATCATCTTTGTTATCGAAGATCGGAAGCAAGTTTGCATCATTCTCTTCGTGGAGCCTCTCGAGAGTCCGGAACACGATGATCGCAGCGAAGGGACCTCAACACGGAGCTTAAGAAGTGAAGGACCGGATCTACAAAGGTTGTAATCCCTCTCACTTAGTATTAAAGAGTTTAGCATACTTGTTTTCGTCTAAACTCTAGTTTAAAGATCCGGCTTTGGGTTGTTCGGCACGACTAAATTTTAAATCGGGCATGGTTGATGCCTCGTAGACCCTTGTGCGTGTGCCCAGCAACCCTACAGTGGTATCAGAGCCAAGCTAGAGCTTTAGGCGAAGTTTAAAGTCCGATCGAACCCGGAAACCCCGACACGAACCCTTCTCTGGATATTTTTCAAAAATGTGATTTTTTATGAATTAAAAATGCTCAGAAAATAGAGCAGGGAAATCTAAGGATAACTGTAGAAAATGACTGCCTAATTCCACTGTAGCGCTAACCGTGGCCGTACCCTGCTTTTGGCGGCGGTTCCGCGGCCGTATGTGAAGATTAGGCACTCAATTTTCAACAATAACGTCCATAGGTGTTTCCAGATTCTTCTGGGAATTTTTAATTCCACTCAAGTTTTGAGTTTTCTGGGTTATATTGGGAACTCTTTGATTCGATCGGATAATTTAGCTTCGTTTATTTTTTCTGGATAATTTTAGAAACTGTTAAAAAGTTCGAACGGATATCAATAACTTATTTTTTCCCCTGTCGGAAAAATTTTCAAAAGTTGGATTTTTCCTCGAGTTTGAAACTTTCGGAAAATCATGCAAGTAACGCGGTGGACCCTCTAGAAGAACACAAACCTTAACTCGATTATGTGACCGTCTTGAACTGCCCTTGAACCTTAGGGTTTGGGGCAGTATGGCGTAGCCACATGTGAGGCATTGGCTTGACCTTTCTACGGCTGGACCATTGGTACTATGGCATGTGATGGATATGCTTTTAAACTCCGCTCAAGTGTTGAGCTATTTGGTAAAACTTGGGTGTTTGTTTATTCGATCGGAAAGTTTAACACTGTCTATTTATCTGGAATGTGATACAATATTTGGAATCCACAAGTAGTTATAAGATAACTAATATGAATGTTATAAATCTAGCAGTTCAGTCTCAATTGATCGGTTGCCACAGAATTTTGATGTGATCAAAAGTCCGTCGCAATCACGTAGCGTACGCGGATACTCGCCGGGTAAAGTTAATAGACAACTACGCCCCAAAGCCCCGACCAAGTGACTGTAGGAGAACCCCGTCGCCAAAAGCATCCGTTCGGGTGCTTGCGGCAGCGGTGTTCCGCCTTAGTGCACTTCATCGACGGCATCCGGGGGTGCGGCTGTCTACTAAAGTTTGCGACGAGCATTCGATCAGGATATCGGGAATCTTGTTGAATTGCCCGACTTGACATTGAAAAGAGTTTTCGATAAAGAGACTAAAATGCGGGGTTTATAATTGTTAGGCATGCGATGACTAAGGAATTCATTTGGTTAGGCATGCGATGTCTAAGGAAGTTGCGGATTCCAACTGTTGTAGTTTTACACTTTCTTTTCTGTGACCGTAAGCGTAGGATGTGGTGTATCGCCGGCTTCGTTGCTATACATCAACGACAATCGGGATACGCATACTTGCTTACGTTGATGATATGAGATATTATGTGTTGCTGTGATATGTTATATTGGATCGTCGTGTTTGAATAGCCGGGGTTTTTATGTGAGATAAGGATTTTTATTTTCATTCATGTAAAATTCATTGTATGTAATATTCTTTTATTGGGGCACTTCCGGGCTGAGGATGATGTCACCATTGTATATTATTTACTTTTCCGCATTAGGTAGACCCAAGGCGGGGAGCACAAGTAACCGGGTTCTAGGGTCCAGTGGGAGACCATCTCGAGGAGTCGAGACCGGGTCTCCTAACCCTAGAATTGGCAGTGTTGTTAGACGCTCTCGTAGGGGTCTAGGGATGTGGGTTTGGCTATTCATCGCGACCGTGGAATCCGTGTTTTATACAGGGTCGTATTGAAAACACGGACCTCCTAGTATATCCAATATTTCATATATGTTCTTCTGCTGCAATGTTCTGTGATGAGATCATATTACTGCCTGAGACGAATGTTTATATTAGATATATGAGATATATGTTATATTGCTGATTTCGTTTCAAATGTGATGCTTGTGAAGCATAATAAAATGGGACTTCATTAATGAGATTAATGAAATAAAAGAAACCTAAATATGTTGTAGAAACTTGTTTAAAAACTGGAAAACTGGTAGCTCTAGTTCTTGCTTTGCATAGCGGTGTTCCTTGTAGAACATCCAGCACCTTATTCGATAAGGAAAGAACCGAAATCTCTTCACCGGGAGTGACCTCTTTAGTGAAACTAGCAGATGCTACAAACTCGGTTTGTCTTTTGATTGCTTCTATAGTTTTTTCTTTGCATAGTGATATTTGTGAAATATCCTGCACCTTATTCGATGAGGAAAGGGCCGACGATCCCTTCACCGGGAGTGACCCCTTTAGCAAAACTAGAAAAGCCTCAAAAACACTCTATTTAAAATCACTCGATTCTACAACGATATCAAATTCATTACACAAAGGGTTTTCACAAAAACCTGTCGTAGCCCTCCGTCATTTCAGATAAGTCCTACTTAGTATTCGTGCTACGTTTGTTGGCCTGCGTCAAGGCGTAGTGTGCGGTAGCTATCTAGTATTTATCTGTTTATGCATATGATGCAGATTGGATTAGGGTAGTCGTGCGACTTTGTTGGCCTGCGTCAAGGGTCGTGTGGGTGGGTTTAATTCAATCAAGAAATGACGGGTTGAACTTGACTAGCGCACTGTGGTTTGTTGGCCTGCGTCAAGGTCATGGGACGCTAGGGGTAAAATATTATTGGGAATTTCAAGTGTTGAAATTTGCAATGAGATTGCATAACTTCTATGAGATTGTTGGATTCCGATACCCGCTGCGAGTAAGATTTACTCCTGGGAGAGTTTTACACATTACAATTAGTCGATCAAGTAGGTGTCTAGAAAGGTGTTAACGGGGTTACGCCCCTGGGAAAACGAGGTTTTCTTTAATTAGGTTCGTGCGAAAGCACGGAGAACCTCCCTCAAAGTACCGGCACTGGCCTGGCTGAAAGATTGGCGAACTTGTAGAGTGTAATTAATCCCGGCTAGTCTTTCCTTTTAGAGTTTGAAGGAAGATTTGACTAAAACAGTGGGAGACATCCTGATTAGATAAATTGATAACCAATCTAATCTTGTAAAAGCGCATGCTGAGTGTTTTTTTCTCTCTCTCTCTCCTGGTTACGACTATGTCATGCCTTAATCAAGATAATAATACGGATGTATTGACCGAACCCGCTTGTTATACTGCGTTAGGGAACGTTGGTCCCGCTCAAACTTATAATTGTTATAAGACAGAGCAGAAAATTGGGGAATACCAGATTTCCCGTGCCGTCCAAACGAAGAAAGTGCATGTTGATGCATCATCTTCGGGTGTGTTCATTACAGAGAACTGTTTCTCAGTATCCTTTACGTCCTGGGTATTTGATACCGGATCAGGATCCCACATATGTAATTTGTTACATGGGCTATAGATAGGTAGAGAACTGAGAACAGGTGATAAGTTTCATGAGATAGAAACGGTGCAAGTGTTGCAGCCAAGTCTGTTGGTCACTATCACCCTGTATTACCAGAATACATTGATTCTGAACGAATGTTATTAGATACTGAACCTGATATACAACATCATATCAGTCTCTTTATTAGTAAAGAAATGATATAATTTTGTATTATTGGATAATGTTTTGAACATTTCCTATATCAAGAGTTGATCGGATCAGGCACGTTATCTAAAAGCATAGATGTTCTAAATCAAACTACAGTTCTTAGTATACAGAACACACACAAGAGGAAGAGTTCAGAAATGAACGAATCCTTCTTGAGGCGTTGTAGACTAGGTCATATCAATGCGACCCGACTAGCTGAAGTTACACATAGATGCATATTTAAATTAGTTTGAATTTACATCTTGTGAAACTTGCCGTCATGTCACAGAGATAAGATGACCACAGCTCCGTTTATTGGAAACAGAGAAAGAGTTAGTGAACTCTTGGGATTGATACATGCTGATGTATGAAGGTCCCCTGTCAACACATGCCAAGACCGGTTCTTTGTACTTCATTACATTCTCTGATGATCTCTCAAGATTCGGACATATGTTCCTGTTGAAACACAAGTCTGAACCTTTTGAGATATTCGCAGAATATAAGTTAGAAGTAGAGAACCAAAAAACAGGTATAAGTATTATGTCCTTTCATGAGATCAAGGAGGAGAATACTTGAACACGGGATTCCTGGACCATTCTAAAGGAGAATGAGATTCTCTCTCAGCATTACTCCTCCGTATACACCACAGCACGTCGGTGTATCGAGGCGGAGCAATCGCACCCTATGTGATATAGTGTGCTCTATGATGAGTACTACTGAGTTTCCTATTTCCTTTTGGGAGTTGTGCACTTGAGAAGCTGCATACCTATTGAATGTGGATTCAATAGTTTCTAACGAACCTCAGCCTCTCCACCGATCTAGCTGGGTTCCTCGCCCACCTGAGAGATACTTCGGTTTCTCTATGACAGTGGGAGCGAGGATTGCATCATGAGATGATGACCCAACTAGTTTCGAGCTGGCCATCAGGAGTAGGACTCTGTAAGAATGGCTGGATGCTTAGCGATCTGAGATGGAATCCTTATACACCAACAAAGTATGGACTTTGGTTGCTTTATCTGAAGGGTTAAATCCCCATCAGGAGAAAGTATATCTTGAGAAGATTACTTGGTGTACATGGAAAAGTTGAGACTTTCAAAGCTATGCTTAAGTCCATCCAGATCCTACTTGCCATGGCTACATACCATGACTACGATATCTGGCGGTTGGGTGTCATGACTGCTTTTCTAAATAATGATTTGGAAGAGAGCGTCTATAAGTACACAGCCAGAGAGCTTCGTAGACAGTGGGAGCAGCGGAAACGTGTGCAAGATGTTTTATGTGATAAAGCAGGCATCGTGGAGTTGGAACGTCGATTTTGATGTGGTAGTCAAAGAGTTTGACTTCATCAAAATGGTAGATGAACCTTGTATATACAAAAAGGTAGTAGGGAGTATGGTGGTAATCCTCGTAGAGTACGTGGATGACATACTCTTGTTAGGGAAGGAGTTTCCTATGCTACGCTCGGTCAATCTCCGCTTATCACAAGGATTCTCCATATAGGATCAAAGTGATACCTCCTGAATCCTGGGATTTGGATCTATGAGATAGATCTAATTGGATGTTAGGATACTCACTAGTTGTAGTGAGATGGTATCAATCGATTCTGGGGAGAATCACTGGAAAGGTTCCAGGGTGATAAGGACGACTGAATGTCAGTCGCAGGCATTGTCTTTACCCTCAGTGGAGGGACGGTATGTTGGAAGAGTTCCAAGCTAAATACTGTGACTTACTAGACGATTAAAGGCAAGATACATCGTTACCAAAGATACTACCAAAGAGGCAGTCTGGATATATATAAGTTCATGAGATGAACTTCGTTCCTACCATTGTGTGACAATGGAGTTGTGGCTTTAGCCAAGGAACTACCATCCCATCAAAAATCCAGATATAATTCTTAGGAAGTATCACCTGATCATGGAGATGGTTGATCTCCAGGGAGATCAAGGTCAGGAGAATAGACACAGAGGACAACAGCGCGGATCCACTCACAGAGGCCTTTTTCCCAGTAGAGACTTTTATGGGATGGTTGAGTATGAGATACTTCAACTACAGCTAATTGTTGGGTATGCGATACCACAACAGACGGCCCTAGTGCAAGTGGGAGATTGTTTGTTATATGTATGCCCTAGAGGCCATTACTGTACATACGATGTATATTGTAATGGATGTTTTGACATATATAGGGAGGACTTTCTTGCTCAACATGATGGTATGCTATCTGGTTGTACTTTATCTTAACATGTACTCTGATTGTCTCTATATTACATGTTAATAAAGCCCTTAGGATATGTACTCGACTACTGGGACTATGATGAGATCATACTAGTGGGGCCACGGTAGTCGACGAGTACATCCTATAACTGTTCGTAGTCGAGGGTGTATCGAGACAGAGCATCGATACACCAGAGTAGATTAGCGTATACGCATCTTGACCTATATGATGAGCGATGGATGTGTTGGAGATAGTGCCCTCAAAGTCAATTATTGGATCGCAGGAACGTGATTACAATGATTGAGGCAGGACCTATACCGATTTGACAGTCTTGCTCGAGATGATAGTATGCTATCTGGTTTGTCTTTATCATCGTTTACATGCTTTAGTTTGCTATTGCATATTGATAGAGCCCATAGGATTCTTGCTTGACTGCCAGCAGTATGATGGCGATCATATACGTGGGAGCTGGGGTCTGTAAGCACATCCTTAATGTGTCCCTCGTTGTGGGAGTTTCGAGACAGGGCATCGATACTCCAAAGTAGACTAGTGTATACAGTCGAGACCCCGACGAGGGGCGGTGGACGGTCTCACAAGCCACTGGTGTCAGTTGGATCACCTAAGATGTAACAGGTGCTCATTAGGTTATGAGTACACCGGACAGGACTCGCCGGGAACATGCTAGGTGGTATTATACATATCGTCAGATAGCAGTTCCCTGGTGACATGTGTACAGGTTAGTTTGTCGACCTAAGATCATCATTTGTCTCGTGTGAGTTCCCACTGTGCTTTGATTTCTACCCTACCACGGCTCAAAGGAGTCGTGCAAACAGGTCTTTTTTGGGTACAGTCCCGAGCCACATGGAGGCAGTGAGCGGATCGTCGGGGATTCGTCTCTCCCGGTATTTGGGGTTGATGTAGCGCAGTGCACGGGTGGCCATCACTAGAAATCCTCGGCCGAGGTAGTAGAGAAATACTGATTTGGATCAGTAGTTTCTCAGGTGGTGATGGGCTTCATACCGACACGATTTATCGCGTTATTATGTGTCTGACTTTATCCACCCCCCTAGACTCGATATGCGATACTTTTAGACAAACGGACCGGACTGTATGTATATTGTCACTGTTAGGCTCAGTAAGGTTTATGGATGAGTTCGCTCGTCAGCTTCCCTTCCAATCAATACATAGGCAATCGTTACGTACAGCTTGTACCTCTGACGTGCTAGTGATTATACCCAGTGCCAGTGTGTTGATGAGTCATTAGAGTCCCCCAAAGACAGTTTCCCAAGTTCGGGCGAAACGTTGTAGAGGCCGTATGGTTTTATGGCAGGGTTCGGAAAATGCACGTGCGTTTACGCACGTGTCATATTTCGGGCAGATAATACTGGCGGGCTTTGGTTTAAACCAGATCCGAGTATTATACTTTGTAGATATAATATCTTTGTCTCAGTTGCATTTGTATTCGGTCGTAATACAAATGCGGGTATGTTAATACTGTTACGGGGTTATCCTGAAATTCGTTTCGGGATTGCTTTTGGAAGTTGCCAGTTTCCAGTTTTCTATCGCCCGTCTTTAACATTTGGTTAAAGACGGATTTATCTTTTCTTCTTGGGTGAGTCATGAGGGTGAGTCATGCTTCTAGAAGGTTCTAGAAGAGGTGATGAGGCTAGTGAGTCATTAGAGCTTTAATGGTGCATTTAATATTCTTTGCAAGGTGTCATTTACATTAATGGAGTTTTGTTTGTGCTAAGATATTGCTACTTGATCTTTTATTCCTTGCGGTCACCTTCCCCCTCCTACACTCACCCCCCCTCATCTATAAGTGGCCGGCCCCCTCTCATGTGAGAGTGATGGTTGTTGTTTTGAAAAGATTATTGTTTTAGACTCATGGAAATTTGATAGATACTCATTTCACATTTCCACCCGATCCAAAAGGCAACTTCATTAACCGTTCGTCCATAACTTTGGATGTAACGAGACAAAGTGTTCTACTCATTCTCTACATCATCTTGGTCGTCTCTTTTAGCAAACTTGACGACCGAGTTGCCTCGGTTCAGAGGCGGGAACCCGTTTAAAGATCCGTCGACGTGGTGCCACCTGGACGAGAAGACTGGAGATTCAGGAGATCGGAGTAGCCGCAACGAAGCGTGGGATGATGGTTGAAGACCGAAAGACTCGGATCATTCGGTATAACATTTCTTCCCACTTTGTAGTTTGTTAGTTTAGCTTTAATGGCAGATCCGGGTTACGGTACACGATAGCGCCAGTTTGTAAAAAGTTTTTGTTCCGCATTTGGCGTCTGTTAGACGGCCGGGGCGCTACCGTGGACTTACAGTGGTATCAGAGACTCACCATTAAGCTTTACTAACTTGTGCTTACGTGTTTAAAATATCGATCGAACGGATTTTCCGAAATCACAATTTTCAGCACACATGTTTCTGTCGATTTTTTAAAGGGCCTAAAAATTATTTTACATATCGCAGAAAGCTAAGCAGGCTTTTCTTAGCATTCTGGAAAAATTTGGGCACGTGATCCCACAAGACCACCGCGGATCCGCGGTCAAACCTAGGGTTTGACCGCGGAACCGCTGCACGTTTGTGGGAAAAGTGCTCCAACTTTTTCCAGAGACCTTTATTTTGGAAATTGTGGTTTTTGGTACTATTCTTTTGGGCCCAGTTTTTGTTACTGTGCAGCAGATGTATGTGGGGCCCACTTCGGGAAATTTTGTCGATCGAAATTTTAAATTTGTTAGTATGCAGTATTTACATTATATCTCCGACCGGGAATGTCATTTGAGCGGTAAATTGCGTCTAATTACTATAGCTCTTTTAGACGGATTTGCGAACGTGACATTCGCGTTGATATTCTGTGTTGTGCTGTAATGTTGCGGATATGTCGTGGTGGATAGCAGTGTGCAATGGTAGTGCAGTTTGGATTTATTTGTACATTTGATATTGCGGGGCGAGCGACCAACATGTGGACTACCGTCTCTACCTGTTTGTATAATATTCTTTTAGGGCACGACCGGGTTGAGGTCGATATACCCGTTGTATATATTTTTATTTCTGTACTAGGTTTACCCCGCGACGGAGTGCACGGATAGCCGGGTTCTGGAGGGCAACAGGTCCGTATCTCATGGCTTTGAGAGGCAGAGGGACCTCACTCTAGAATTGGCAGACTATTGGCCGCACTCGTAGGGGGTACAGGTTGACCCAAGGAGGGGTGCTCAATTTACCGGATTCCGTGAAGTGCCGGGTATTCCATTCACTATGCTGTGGGGGACTACCTCGCTTCAGGTTTTGGCGGGTAACTTGCCGCACCCGTAGGGGTCTAGGTTTCATTGCACAGGCTATCCACACGACCAGGGGAACGTCGGGTTTCAGTAGCGGCTCTGTGAAACCCAGGGATCCCAGATTATCTGTATTATTCTATGATGCTTATTACTTTTCTGTAATGTTGCATATTATCACGCCTGGAGCGATTATTGTATAATGGTATATATACTATTAGATGTTGTATATGTTTTACACCCGCGCTAGTCCAGCCCCAGCTCTGTCGTTAGTTAAGTAACCTAACGGGTAATGACGAGACCCAGTGACGAATGCGGATGGCATATACGTACATTTTATTTTTCGTTCTTTTCTGGTGTGATTGATTGATGGGACTGCATTGATTCTTATCAATGCAAGGATAAAACAAACCTATATTTGATGTTGTTGGAACAAATTTTAAAAAGGTGTTATTACAAAGACGTTTCCTTTTGTTTTGCATAGTGATATTCAGTTAGAATATCCCGCACCTCATTCGACGAGGCAAGGGCCGAGATCCCTTCACCGGGAGTGACCCCTTGGGCAGGAGTTTACGTCAGGGTAATAACTTCACTATAGTCGATTACAAGTTGCTTTGCATCGCGGTATTCAGTTGGAATATCCTGCACCTCATTCCATGAGGAAAGAGCCGAGATCCCTTCACCGGGAGTGACCTCTTTAGCAAAGGTTTTCGCCACTATATTTTATAAAAAGCTATCAGGTTCCTTTAACGAGATCATGTTCATTATGTTAAAGGTTTTTCGCCAAAAACCAGCCGTAGCCCTCCGTCATTTCTTATGGATAGTCAGTAATATTCAAGCTATGTTTGTTTGCCAAAGTCAAGGCATAGTGTTTGGTAGTTGCTGAATATTCATCTGCAGCATAGATAGATGCGTTGGTTTGGGACAGTCGTATTACCTTGTTGGCCAAAGTCAAGGGTATGTACGGGTGGGTTCAAATTAACCTGGATAATGACGGGTAGAACTTGACATGTAACTTATGATTTGTTGGCCAAAGTCAAGGTCATAAGAGCATGAGGTAAAAATCATATCGGGAGTTTCTAAAGATACAGGAAACTTGCCAGGCATGCGCATACCTTCTGGAGTGTGATAACTTGAGTGGCTTCCATCGAGTTATCATGCGATGAGAGTTGGATCCCGATTCCCACTGATGAGTTAGTTTACTCTTCGGGTGATCCCGATTAATTCTTCTTTCAGGTTTGAAGGAGAATTTGAGATTACAGTGGGAGGTTTCCTGATTAGATAAAGTGATAACCATTCTGATCTAGGTTAGAGTCCACGCAGAGTGTTTCTTTTCTCTCTCTCTTTGGCAGCGACATTTGACCAACTCTAGACTATGACTCAGTGACCAAGTTGACCGAACCTTCTTAAAATACTGGCTTTTGAATTGTCTAAGTTGCATAAGTCATTGCCGCTCCTTCTTTTACCCTTTGCATTTCTCAGAACACCCCGTATTACTACGGATATCCACTTCCATTGGATAGATCCATCGTATGGTTATATACGAACTCGAAGGTACTACTTCGAGGATGGATCCAGGTTCAGGAGAAGTAGAATTGGTTTATTCAGTTGTCTTTTATTATCACCTTCTCTCAGGTTGCGAGGGCTCCTTGGTTTAGGAGAGTACACCTATTACGCTTATTGGATAGTTTTCTTCCAAACCATCGGCTGGTGCCGAAAGGTAGGAATGAAGAAAACCAATTAGCCTAAGTAGGGTGTACAGAAGGTAATAGCTAACGACAAAATAAAGGGATTAGAAAGAGGGCAAAGTAAATTCTGACTGTTATCATTCACGACCTAAACCGCGTACTTCATCGCCACTCCTATTTCACCTTTGCCTTTTTCCCGAGTTCGGGAGAAATAGAATAAGGTATTATTCAGTTGTCTTTTATCATCACCTTCTCTCAAGTTGCGAGTACTCCTTGGTTTAGGAGGGTACACCTATTATGCTTACTGGATAGTCTTCTTCCAAACCATAGGCTGGTGCCGAACGGTAGGGAAGGAAGAAAACCATTTAGCCTAACGATGGTGTACAGAAGGTAACGACTAAAGACAAATAAAGGGATTTGGAGAGATGGCAAAGATATATACGATTAAAGTCATGAATTGGATTATGGAAGAGGCATTACTAAGAATACCAGGAAACCCCTACGAAACATTCTCATGTTTTAGTGCATTGTTAAAGGAAAACTGATTTCCCGATTAGATACTTACTCCAAGGTATGTATTTACCAGGTATGATTCTCACATCTGTATGGTTTTACAGATGATGAGTGGGAGTAAGTTATTGGGAATTAAGTGATCATCCTCATTATATCGGAATTCGTTGTAATTGGTGATATTTGAGGAAATCGCCTGGGTACAGTTTTCAACCTACGATGCACAGATTTTGAGTTATTCAACTCAGCGGACTTATACAAAGTATTGTATGTTGTCTAGTGTCCGTCAGGACAAAGGGGTAGGTCCTCGTACTATGTTCTGTTTACTTATGACTTCTCTAGTTTTTAGACAAGTGTTTCGTTGAAATACAATGTCTAAGTTTTGAGAAGTTGTGGGTATAAGAATAAAGTAGAGAACCAGATATCGCCAGTATCGGGATTCTTCGAAGAGATCGAAGATGTAGATACTTATGATTGGTATTCAGTTGATAGTAATGGTTTGGAGAAACTAGTTTCTCTTTCAGGTTACTTAGATATGGAAGGATTCCTAAGTTGAGTAATGCTGATTAACCTCTCTCCATTAAGATGATATGCACTGGAAACAGCTGCATGATTTGAATCTGGTTCCAATTAAATAAGTGCCAAAGTTTCTATATTTAGAATGCTTCAGATCTTAACGATGTTAAGGTAAGGGGAGTTGTCCAGCTTATTCTTAAAACCAGACTGTGGATAACTCAAGGTACGTTTCTGTAATAGCAGTTTGTGGGTTAACCCTGGCTTTGACGATGGTTGATTTTCTACTATCTGGAAGATCAATAGTGATATTGTTCTTGACTCGCCACAGTTTTAGCAAAATGGATTTTTTTTCAGAAAACAGTAGTGGGAGCATGGTAGAACTGGAAGTGATTTCAGAACCGCAAACGATTACGGAAAATTTAATAGGACCTTTATATTCAATCAAATTTGACATTCCAATAGCCACTCCGCAAACATGGTTGGGTAACCTCAGACACCCGAGAGGTACTCCAGTATCCTCAAGGATGGTGACAGGGAGGTTCTTGTTAACCCAGACTTGACACTACTGTTGTTCCAGGTTATGAGACCCGGCAGGAGGTTAAGTATATCATCGTTCTAAACTAGCTTTAGAAGTGAACGTATATATTATTCTGCCAGAAGGTTGTCGTAGTCAGTGGGAGCAGCGGACGCATAGTGGACAAGATGCTTATGTCTATTTATAGACTTGAGCAGAAAAAGCGGAGATAGAATATCTAATTTTGATGTGACAGTCATGGCTTTGACTTCATCAGAATACGGATGGATCTGTTGAGAAGGTAGTAGGGTGTGATGTCCTGGTATTTGGATGACATACACAAAGTAGGAAGTAATATTCCTATACTACAATCGGTTATACTGTGGTTGTCACACAGTTGTTTCTCCACAAAGGACATGGATATAATATCTGACATTCTGGTTACTAGATATATGGTTTCAGATCTAGATTTGGATAGTTTCCCAATATGGGTACTTTGACAGTATTCTAATAGTATTTTAGAATAGATGACTCCTGGCATGGTGGTGTACCTGCAGGTGATGGAGTCACCCTCTCTAAAGGTGTCTTACAGACTAAAGGGGAGAGGGATGTGCATGATTGACAGATCACTTGCTTAGGCAATTGAGTCAATCGTGAGATGTCAAGTACCGCACCAGATGTTGTTTTTACACTAGATGCGATAAGTTTATATTAATCCAATCCTGGAGAAACATTAGGAAGCAGTTTTAGAACATGATTGAATGTTCTACGGATTTGATGACGGCAGCCTCCTTCGGGAGACGGTTATCATTCCAGGCTTCAAAGGTGACAAGGATAACAGAGTGACTGTCAGGATTATAGTTTTCCCTCTGACGAGGGACAGTATTATGGAAAGGTGGTCCAAGAGGATACTGTGGGAGACATGGTGCAGGATACTGATTAGGTTCAGTTATCAATACAGTCTAAGAAGTTTGGATTAGGAGTTCATTTATGAACTAGGTCCCATCAGATATCCAGACATATTCTAAGACAGGTATTACTCGATTCGGGAGATGGCTTTCTCCGCGAACTTGAGATTAAGAGAGACATAGAAAGAAACATCAGGGCGGATCCACTCACTGAGGCTATTTCTCGAACACAAGAGTTTTACAAACTAGCTTTGTGAAACTGATTAGTAGAGGAGTTGGGTGTTCGGTATCAAACGGGCTGTGAGTATGCGACATCGCAATAATTAGCCTTACGTGCAAGTGGGAGATTGTTGGAGATAGTGCCCTCAAAGTCAATTATTAGATCGCAGGTACGTGATTGCAATGATTGAGGCAGGACCTCACCAATTTGACAGTCTTGCTCGAGATGATAGTATGCTGTCTGGTTTGTCTTTATCATCGTTTACATGTTTAGTTTGCTATTGCATGTTGATAGAGCCCATAGGATTCTTGCTTGACTGCCAGCAGTATGATGGCGATCATATACGTGGGAGCTGGGGTCTGTAAGCACATCCTTAATGTGTCCCTAGTCATGGGAGTTTCGAGACAGGGCATCGATACTCCAGAGTAGACTAGTGTATACAGTCGAGACCCCGACGAGGAGCGGTGGCCGGTCTCACAAGCCACTGGTGTCAGTTAGATCACCTAAGATGTATACAGGTGCTCATTAGGTTATGAGTACACCGGACAGGACTCGCCGGGAACATGCTAGTTGGTATTATACATATCGTCAGATAGCAATTCCCTGGTGACATGTGTACAGGTTAGTTTGTCGACCTGAGATCGTCATTTGTCTCGTGTGAGTTCCCACTGTGCTTTGATTTCTACCCTACCACGGCTCAAAGGAGTTGTGGAAACTGGTCTTTTCTGGGTACAGTCCTGAGCCACATGGAGGCAGTGAGCGGATCGTCGGGGATTCGTCTCTCCCGGTATTGGGAGTTGATGTCGCGCAGTGCACGGGTGGCCATCACTAGAAATCCTCGGCCGAGGTAGTGGAGAATTACTGATTTGGATCAGTAGTTTCTCAGGTGGTGATGGGCTTCATACCGACACGATTTATCGCGTTATTAGGGGTCTGACTTTATCCACCCCCTAGACTCGATATGCAATACTCTTTAGATAAATGGACCGGACTGTATGTATATTGTCACTGTTAGGCTCAGTAGGGTTTATGGATGAGTTCGCTCGTCAGCTTTCCTTACAATCAATACATAGGCAACCGTTACGTACATCTTGTACCTCTGACGTGCTAGTGGTTATACCCAGTGGCAGTGTGTTGATGAGTCATTAGAGTCCCCCACAGACAGTTTCCCAAGTTCGGGCGAAACCTTATAGAGGCCGTATGGTTTTATGGCAGGGTTCGGAAAATGCACGTGCGTTTACGCACGTGTCATATTTCGGACAGATAATACTGGCGGGTTTTGGTTTAAGCCGGATCCGAGTATTATACTGTGTAGATATAATATCTTTGTCTCAGTTGCATTTGTATTCGGTCGTTATACAAATGCGGGTATGTTTATACTGTTACGGCGTTATCCTGAAATTCGTTTCGGGATCGCTTTTGGAAGTTGCCAGTTTCCAGTTTTCTATCGCCCGTCTTTAACATTTGGTTAAAGACGGATTTATCTTTTCTTCTTGGGTGAGTCATGAGAGTGAGTCATGCTTCTAGAAGGTTCTAGAAGTGGTGATGAGGCTAGTGAGTCATTAGAGCTTTTATGGTGCATTTAATGTTCTTTGCAAGGTGTCATTTACATTAATGGAGTTTTGTTTGTGCTAAGATATTTCTACTTGATCTTTTATTCCTTATGGTCACCTTCCCCCTCCTACACTCACCTCCCCCTCATCTATAAGTGGTCGTCCCCCTCTCATGTGAGAGTGATGGTTGTTGTTTTGAAAAGATTATTGTTTTAGACTCATGGAAATTTGATAGATACTCATTTCACATTTCCACCCGATCCAAAAGGCAACTTCATTAACCGTTCGTCCATAGCTTTGGACGTAACGAGACAAAGTTTTCTACTCATTCTCTACATCATCTTGCTCGTCTTTTTTAGCAAACTTGACGACCGAGTTGCCTCGGTTCAGAGGCGGGAGCCCGTCTAAAGATCCGTCGACGTAGTGCCACCTGGACGAGAAGACTGGAGATTCAGGAGATCGGAGCAGCCGCAACGAAGCGTGGGATGATGGTTGAAGACCGAAGGACTCGGATCGTTCGGTATAACATTTCTTCCTATTTTGTAGTTTTTTAGTTTAGCTTTAATGGCAGATCCGGGTTACGGTACACGATAGCGCCAGTTTGTAAAAAGTTTTTGTTCCGCATTTGGCGTCTTTTAGACGGCCGGGACGCTACCGTGGACTCAAAGGATGATCCCATATCCATCGGTGTTTGACATCAAGGATGGTGTACGGGTGCTCAGTGGAGACTGGGTACACTGGACGGACTCGACGAGAACTCCCAGATGGTATTATACCTCACGTCAGATGGCAATTCTCCGGTGACACTGGTACAGAGTAGTCTGTTGACCCGAGATCATCATAGAGTCTTGTGTGATTCCCACTGTGCTTTGATTTCCATCATACCACGTCCAAGAGGGCATGCAAAACGGTGGCTTTTGGGTACAGTCCCAAATAATATGGAGGCAATGAGCGATAGGAGGGGTTTCGTCTCTCCCGGTATAGAGAGTTGATGTTGCGCTGTGTTCGATTGGCTATAACTAGAAATCCCTGGTCAGGGTTGCTGAGATTTACTGGTAAGTGTTATCAGTAATTTCTCGAACAGTTATAGACCTCATATCGAAATGACTTATCAAGCTACTGGGGTCTGACGTTTACCACCCCTAGGCGAGATATGCGACATATCAGACGACGAGACCGGACTGTACGGGAGTGTTACTGATTGGATTCACAGGAGAATGTACAGGCTTGTTTGTTGATCTTATGAGTGCTCAATACCTGGGTGGCTGTTACGTTTAGCTGACCGCTTGCAGCTTGTGGGTGTTTGATATGATCATCACCTACTGCCGGCGTATTGACGATTCTTTAGAGTCCTACACAGAGGTTTCTTGACTCAGGCAAAACGGAGTAGGAGCACATATGTGATATGTGCAGGACCAAGGATAATGCGATATGTGATACCGTATTCTATTCTCGCGATATTTGATATCAGCCGGGTCATCGGATCAAGTGTTGATTCGATGAATCGGTAAATGATATATTAGTCGGTTATATGCGATATAGCCGGATTGTTGGATTAAGTGTTGATTCGATAATATAATGTTTAATAATATATATGATATATTAAATTCCATTAACTAATATTAGCTCGGTAAAAGATTCTTTTTCTCACTCGGGTAATACATTGATATATATGCGATATATGTTAATTGTATTATTTTATTTTGTTACAATAAATATTATATATGTAATATATAATAATGTAACATGTTATAATTACTAATGCAACATGATTAGTGGAGATTAAACAAGTTTAGGGTTTGATTTGAGTTAGCTCTTTCTAGAAGTTTCTAGAAGGTTTTGTTTTTGTTTTTGCAAAGATATTTATGTGTGACTCATTCTTTAACCTAACCAAAACCCTAACCCTTGGTTAAGTCTCTACAATGGTTAGCCTATCATCTTGAATCATGGTAGCATAAGCAATTATTAACACAATTCATTATTCATCACAAAAGAATAATTACTATTCTTCTTCTTCTTCTTCTTTGATGAAAAAGCTTTCTAGCTTTGATTTTGTGATGAAAAATGTGTGAGAAAAAGATTATAAATGAGAGGAAAAATCCTACCAAATCATCCTCATCTACCCTTGCCCTTTAGATGAGAGTGTTCACTTCATTTAGTGAGTGTTAGCTTGTGTTAATGAAACTTCAAGGTAGATCATCTTTGTTATCGAAGATCGGAAGCAAGTTTGCATCATTCTCTTCGTGGAGCCTCTCGAGAGTCCAGAACACGATGATCGCAGTGAAGGGACCTCAACACGGAGCTTAAGAAGTGAAGGACCGGATCTACAAAGGTTGTAATCCCTCTCACTTAGTGTTAAAGAGTTTAACATACTTGTTTTCGCCTAAACTCTAGTTTAAAGATCCGGCTTTGGGTTGTTCGGCACGGCTAAATTTTAAATCGGGCATGGTTGATGCCTCGTAGACCCTTGTGCATATGCCCAGCAACCCTACATAAGCATCCCCACTCGGGAGCTATCTCATTGCCTAATTGGTGGAAACACAATCACCCAGTTAAATATACAACGCCTCTAGCGAGGAATAATGCAAAGAAAGAAAAGAATGAAATACTAAAAGCATAACTGCAACAAGTCGGCCCCACACGAGCACGACACCCAAAGTCAATATATTAAAAATCTCCCAGTCCGTCTCTAAGTCCACAAAATATACAAGTTTTGGTCAACGGAGTTTTTAACTAGATCATAAAAGAATATACATATACAAGAGGTAGTTACAATGCAAATATGTAACCCACCTACCAATAGCAATCACTGTCGATAAAAGTGTGCCAGCAAGCCGCTATTGATTCGAGCGGTCGTCCAGCAAGAAACTAAGGCACAACGGGGGTGAGTTGCCAACTCGTGAGTAGAAGATATCACAAGGTAGAAATCGAAATGCATAACGATCTATCTAGGTCATATAGTAATATACTATAATACTATGTGATAACGAATATAAATATGAATATGCATAAATATCACATCAGTATTTATAAACGCGTCATATCGGATCGCGCACAACATACATGATCCCAATGTCATCAATATATGGAAATATGGCATCCATAACACACACACATATATATATATATATATATATATATATCATCAAGTGAGTGTCCATCATCGACACTTGAAATCATCGTATCAATTGCATGTTCAGCATCGACACTCGAAATCACTATAAATCCCGTGTCCAGTATCGACACATAAAACCCAGATATCATAGGCACCGTCTCGTCAGATCAGTACTCTCTCGATATCACTAGCCCCGGTCGGTATCTCCCGAATATCCGCCGTGCTTTAATCTATCTCCGGTATCGATCCACCTCGCTTGGCTCCCCATACCTCCCTACGGACTTCCTATCCCTCGATGTCGTACCGGGTCCACCATGTATCCGTAATCGGTCTCTCGGTCCCTTCCTCGATTTCGGATAATACTCATATCATCAAAACAAGAAAACTCATGGTGGACGCCATATCATCATATCAAGAGAAAACCGCATTTTAAAACATTCACAAGTTTTATAAAATCATATCCGCCGTTTCTCAAATCTCATAAAAACAGGAATCCCATGAAAACACTATCGCATATGAATATGGAAATAATAGAATCAATTAAAAAATACAAAACAGTGGTATAATGCATGTAGATATGTAATGAGCAGTGATTTAAGGTACTGGCAGGAATATAGTATGATGCGAAACAACATAGCAAGTTTTATATATGTACGTAGCAAGTTCTATATGTGTGTGTAGCACGGAAATTACCATTGATGTGTGCATGAAACATACGAGCTTTTGTACGTGCAACATGTAAATCATTGGTAATTGTACAATGTTCTACAAGTTTGTTCATATAAGCAATGGAAAGAAAGTATAACATACGGAACACTAAGCGACGCTAGGTAATAAGCAGTAATCTACAATACTAACAGGGTATAGTGTGGTACGAGTAACATGGAAAGTCCTGTATGTATAAATAGCATGTCAATTACCGATGAGGTGTAGGTGTAGCATGCGGGTATATGCAAGTGCAACGTGAATTCATCGGTAATGGTGAGAGTGTCCTAGCAAACGAAGCTAATTAGAGGTAAAGGTATAAACGTAGCATAAGTAATCGAAATGTGAGCATATATAGAATAAGGTAATCGTAATGTGAACAAGCGTTAAAATATCTAACTACGTATGGGCCATACAATTATAGTTTAAAATAGAACGAAAGGTTGTTTTGGAAATAAAGAGGTACGATGTTTTTGAAATAGATATCATTTGAAAATTCGTAGCACATCCTTGACGTCATCATTTAAAAGTACGTAATGAATCATTAGTTTTCAAAATAAGTATAGCTCTAGACATCTCATAAATTCCCAATTTGGTATTAGCAAGACTCCCCGAGTCAAAATATCGGCCGTATTCGGCAATCTTTCCTCATCACATCATGTACGAAACCCTCATCGTACGATGTCATCCAATTAATACTGTACAGATCTATAATCATGTATGCCAACTCATATCATATAAAGTACGCACATCTAGCCACGTACAACACATAACTATAATCACACACATACACACACACAGCCAAATAGCTATGAAATAGACACTAAGCATATAACTATCTACTAAGTATACGAATATATGCATACAGTGTTCTAGCATGATCCTATAGGCTAGGTATATGGTTCTAATATATAGTATCCTAATTATTACAGTTGCGTGGGTGCTATACGTCATCCACCTGACTTTCCCTGTAGATATGCATCTACTCACCGACGTCTCGAGCTAGTCGAAACCTACGACCATTTCGCCCGACCTCGCCATCTCGGAAGCCCCCATGATCATACTTACATTCGAAACCATAACATAAAAGTGTAAAAATTCACATCGAAATCGAAACAATGAGCGAAGCGCGCATAGGTTAGAACCTATGGCCAACATTCGCTAAATGCGACAAAATACCCCCGACGTCGACATACGAATATCGAACGACAAAGTAAAGACATAAAAATCCAAAAACCAAGTTTCAAAACTCGCAAAACATTGTCAAAACCCAATCAAAATGCTTCCAGATTTTGACACAGGAAATCAGGGACAAAAAGAAAAATGTAGTGGCTTAATTATCAAGTGTGTGAGCTATAGGCACAACCCCAAACCCTAACTCAAAATCATGGCCACAAATTGCATCCAAAAAGGATTTATCTATAGCCCAATTGAGGAAATAGGGGCTCGGACTTCGTGGGTGGTCTTCTACTGGTCCGAGCATCTTCATGTAAACTTCTTTTAATTTTCAGATCTCCCAAATTGCTTCAGATTTAAATTGAACTTCAAAACTCAATGAAAACCATGTTTTGCAACTTAAAAACATTTTAATCCAAGAATACTTGCATCAAAATACCTTCATCTATCTCTAATTAGGTTGTGATTAGTCAATGAACTATCCTAGCACACATCCACCTCAAAGCCCCTCTTGAATTATCACAAAAAAACTAAAACTTGATCTTTTAACTACAAATAAATTTTTCATAGTATGTGCTAGTAGCAATCTAATTAAAGATAGTGTTTTACCTCTAGATTTGGATTAAGGAAAGTTCCAAACTTGCAAAAAGGTCTCAAGATGAAGACTTGATCACTTCATCATGCTTAGGATGAGAAATTGAACATCTTTAGTGAAGGCTTCATGGTGTGTGTGTGTGTGAGAGAGAGAGAGAGAGAGTTTTTACTTTAGGAGTTAAAGAATAATAAAAGGGAAGAAGAGGAAGAAGTGGAAGAAGTAGAAGAAGAGTTGAGAATTATGGGGAGGGTGGAGGAGACTAGCTATGCTCACTCTCTCTCTCTCTCACCACTTCTTCATTCTCAAATATAAAAAAAAGAAACCATGTTCTCCCATGCCTCTTGTCCTCTCTCAAAAATATTCAATAAAGAAAACAAAAACACAAAAGAAAATGTTCACGTATTATTAACATGCCATGGCATCTTAAATATGGTTAAATAATGTAAAACTTGGTTTAGTGTAGTAACTAGTATAGATCAATACTTTAAACCAATTTAATAAAACCTATTTAAATAATTTTCCTCATAATTAATAATACACTTTACTTCCAATTAATCCCAAAAATGAAGGTATATGTAATCATACCAATTTATGAAAACCAAAATCCATACTCGGTATTATTTCCATAAAACTCGTAATATTATATTTAAATTATATAATAATATTTATAATCTTCAAAATGTTACATACATAATGATGAAGCCCGTAGGATTCTTGCTTGACTACCAGCATTATAATGGCTCTCATATACATGAGAGCTGGGTAGTCCATAAGCACATCCTTAAATGTCCCGAGAGAATATCGAGACTGAGCATCGATATTATGGAGTAGACTAGTGTATACATTTCTAGACCCCGACGAGGGACGGTGGCCGGTCTCACAAGCCATTGGTGTTTTGTCACCTAAGATAGTATATAGGTGCTCACTGGAGGTGAGTATACTGGACGGACTCACCGAGAACTTCTATATGGTATTATACCTATCGTCGGATAGCAGTTCTCTAACAGCATGAGTACATGTTAGTCCTTTGGTCTGAGATCGTCATTTTTCTCATGTGAGTTCCCACTGTACTTAGATTACGACTCTACTATGGCCCAAAGGAGTCATGCAAACAAGTTTTAGTTGGGTACAGTCCCGAGCCACATGGAGGCAGTGAGCGATTGCCAGGGGTTCGTCTCTCCTGGTATTAGGAGTCGATGTCGCACTGTGTTCGGTTGACCATCATCCTAAATCCGTAGCCACGGTGGATGGGATTTACTGATACTAGTTTAGTAGTTTTTTGGTTGGTGATGAGCTTGACTCCAGCACGACTTATTAGGTTATTAGGGGTCTGACATTATCCACTCCCTAGACCTGTTATGCGATACTCTTAGACGAAGAGACCGGACTGTACGGAGATTGTTACATTCAGGCTCGGTAGGATACGGATGGACTTGATTGTCGACCTCCCTTTCGGCAGATACCTAGGTAGCCGTTGCGTACAGCTAGTTTCGCTGATGTGCTTGGGATTTTGGATTTATCCAGTAAATCACTGCCGATGTATTATCGAGTGTTTAGAGTCTCACATAGAGGGTTTTTCCGGTTCAGGCGATATGATGTAGAACCCGTATATTGACACATACAGGGGTCTGATTAAATACGTGTACTGGCTACACGGACTTTAATCGGACGGTTGATAATACTAGCCAGGGTAGGATTAAGCCAGATTATTAAATTAACTATTGATTTAATAATATATATATATATATATATTCTAGTATTATTTTTAACTATTAATTTTCTCTTTCTTGGCTAAGCGTATTTTTATACGGATATACGTATATGTATTTTGATACGTATACCGGGCTGTATTCCGTATTTATACGGAATACTTTTCTATAAGGAGGACATCTCATTATTGATTTTCTTTTTAGAAAATCAATTGAAAATGAGGTGCAGAGTGAGGTGGCTTTGGGTATGGTTTTGGACATGTAGAGAGGGATGTGCTTCATTTGTTTATTACAAAATAGTTGTGATATTTTATTTGATGGTAAAAAAATGATTATGAAGCCGTTCTCTCTTTCATCCAACACTTCGCTCATTTTGCATGAGTTTGTCTTATCTTCTTCCTCCTTCTTCTTCATTTGCTCTCTTAAACTTTGTGTTTGAGAGAAAATGATAGAGGAAAATTCTTACATCCCTACTCTCCATTTCTAGCAAGTTTGGAACGTCGGTTGCTTCACCAGATGATACTAGAGCTTGGATCGTTCTTTCGGGTGGATCATCTTCAGCAAGGGAGATCACCTCTTAAGGTTGTTCCCGACGGCCTACGAGGAGCTTGGAGGGGTCTTCTACAATTGGGTGGACACGCATCAAAGATTGTAATTCCTAAACCATACATGATTAGTTTTCTAGTTTAGCGTTTTGGAATGATCGCTAAGGATTAGTTTCTAGTGCTCCCATAAATTTTTGTTTTTCGATTCCGCATTGGCCGCGGTTGTAGCGGTAAGAGCACTAGGAACTTTCAATAGTATCAGAACCTAACCAAACACTAGAACTAGTTTAGACGATCTTTTAGTTTCGCGATCGAATTTTTTCCTGTAACCTTTTTCCGATTCCAAGCTGCTGTCCTTTTTAAAACTTTGCCTAAATTTTTTTTTAAACAACTGCAGAGGAGTTGTATTTTGAAAATAAAACTTGGCACAAAATTCGAGGCATTTTGGCCCGTTTTTGGCCCCCGGAACTACATTTTGGTCAGCCCATTTGTGGCTAAAAGTCCTCAAATTTGGTCAAGTGCTTGGAATATTAGAAACTTGATTTTTAGTATGGTTTGTTTTTCCCTAGATTTCAGTTTGTGTAGTTTTTACATTGGGGCATTTTGGGACTATTTTCGGTTGAAATTTTAGCATCGTTTATGATCCGTAGTTTGTTTGTGTTGTTGAACATCATTTAATTGCTATATTTTCAATTAGACGGGGTTGCACACTTGCTTGTGTTACTTGTTCTGTGATATATATATATATATATATATATATATATATATATATATATGTGTGTGTGTGTGTGTGTGTGTGTGTGTGTGTGTGTGTGTGTTATGGTTTAGACAGATTGTCGTGTTGGATAGCCCTTTTTGCGATTGTTTGTACAGTTTTGATTTATAATGTTGTATTTATTTGTTCGGGACGAGCTCCAACTTGTGGCTGCCGTTTCCGCTTTATGTATATTCTTTTATTGGGGTACGACCATGATGCGGTCGCTGTCACCACTGTATATTTTTCATTTCTGTACTAGGATTAACCCAGGAGAAGTGCTTGAGTAGTCGGGTTCTAGAGTGCGGAAGGTGGCCATTCATGGTGTTGAGACCAGGCTGTCTCGGTATAGAATTGGCGGGTTGCTTGCTATACTTGTAGGGGTTATAAGATCGACCAGCAGAGGAGTGCCCAAGTTACCCGATTCTAAAAAGCGACGAGTGACCAACTCATGGTGTTGAGGGCGGGTTACCCAATTTCTAGAATTGGAAGGTAGCTTGCCGCACTCGGAGGGCTCTAGGATCGATGTTGTACAGGCTATCCACACGACCGGGAATGTCGTGTTTTATTTGCGGATCAAATGAAACATAGGGCTCTTAGTTTATCCGCTATTCCATATTGTTTGCTGCATGCCTGCGATGTTATTACATACCTGTGATGTGTATGTGTGTGTGTGTAATAGTAGAAGCTTCTATATGTTTTGCATCCGTGCCAGCCCTATCCCCACCCTGCTGTAAGTTAAGTAACCTTACGGTGAAGACTGGGGACCCCGTAGTGAATGCGGACGGCATATAAAAGCATGCTATTTTGGTTGTTTCTGGTGTGGCTTAGAAACTTAATTTGATGGGACCGCGTTATTGTTTAATGCAAGGAAAACAAACCTTATATGATGTTGTCGGAACTAAATTTCAAAACTATAGTCATATTCTTTTGCTTTGCATAGAACTATTCGGTTAGGATTATCCTGCACATCATTTTATGAGGAAAGAGCCTTAATCCCTTCATAAGGAGTTCGCTGCCTCCATGTGAAGGGATAACGTTAGACCCCTACTAACCTAATAAGTCGTACCGGTTTGAAGCTCATCACCCACTGATAAACTACTGATATCATATCAGTAAATCTCATCCACCTCGGTGAAGAATTTCTAGTGATGGCTAACCCAACAAAGCGTTACATCGACTCCCAATACCGGGAGAGACGAATCCCGGATGATTGTTCACTGCCTCCATATGGCTCGGGACTGTATCCAACTAAAACCTATTTGCACGACTCCTTCGAGCCATAGTAGGGTAGTAATTTATGTTGGGGTTCTTAGCGCTCTGGCCGCCAACCGCGAAAACTTTGACTTTTAAAAAACCTGGCATTTGAAACTACTACCTAGAATCTCAAACATTAAAACTAGCAAACTAAAGGAGTTAAGCTACTGTGATAAGAGGGTTATACCTAATGATCCGTGTCCTTCAGTCTTCTACCCTCTTCCTTAGCTCCTTAGGGTCTCCGTGATATATCTTGACTGCTGGTCTTCCTCCATCGAACATGATCCACCTGAGGGATACGATTCATAGTTCTAGCTCTACACAAAAACTAGTGGAGAAACTAAAGGTTCTAGGTTGCTAATCTAGAGTGTCTAGTGATACAGTGAGTTGTTCTAGTATTTTTCTATCTCTTTTCACCCTTGATTCTTAACTCATGAGAGTGTAGGGTGAAGAGGAAGAAGGAGCTCAAGAATGGAGAGAGAAAGATAATGGTGTAATGAAAAACTCTCATCACAACAACAATAATGCAAGCATGGTTTTATCAAATCATTTTTGCATATATAAAAAACAACCATACTTGAATAGTGTAGACAAATGAATTATAAATTCATTTTTCTACCCTATTAAACCATGCTTCACATCACTCTCTTAGCCACCTCACCCCTCCACCTTATTTCAATTTTTTAGAAAAGAAAAACCATGGAAATGAGGTGTCCTTCTTCTAGAATGTTTTCCGTATAAATACGGAATACATTCTACCGTATATATATACCAATATTCGTATCAAATACGAATACCCAAAGATGTAGAAGAATACAAAGAACATAATACTAGAATATACATATCGAAATATGTATACGCGAATTATTAAATCAATACCTAATTTAGGCTTAATCCTAAGCCGGCTAGTATTATTAACCGTTCGATTGAAAGTCCGAGTATCTAGTACAATAATTCGATTGGAACCCTGCGCGTATCAAAATACGGCTACTACATCATTTTGCCTGAACCAGAAAAACCTTCAGTGTGGGACTCTAAAGACTCGTCAATACGCTGGCAGTGCGTTTAACCATAAGCACGTCAGCGGCACTAGCTATACGTAACGGCTACCCAGGTATTGAGCGAAAGGAAGACCGATAAGCAAACTCATCCGTACCCCTACTGAGCCTATCTGTGACAATCTTCGTACAGTCTGGTCTCTTCGTCTGACATAATCGCATACCTGGTCTAGGGGGTAGATAACGTCAGACCCCTACTAACTCGATAAGTCGTGTCAGTCTAAAACTCATCACCCACTGAGAAACTACTGATATCACATCAGTAAATCTCATCCACCTTGGCCAAGGATTTCTGGTGATGGCTGACCCAACACAGCGCGATATGACTCCCAATACTGGGAGAGACGAATCCATGATGATTGTTCCCTGCCTCCATGTAGTTCGGGACTGTACCCAACTAAAACCTTTTGCATGAATCCTTTGAGCCATGGTAGGGTAGTAATCTAAGTACTGTGGGAACTCACACGAGACAAATGAAAATCTCAGGTCAAAGGACTAACTTGTACTCATTCCATAAGAGAACTTCCATCTGACAATAGGTATAATACCATCTAGAAGTTCTCGGCGAGTCCGTCCGGTGTACTCACCTCCAGTGAGCACCTGTATACTATCTTAAGTGACTCAACACCAATGGCTTGTGAGAAATTGCCACCGCCCCTCGTTGGGGTCTCGAAGCGTATACACTAGCCTACTCCAGAGTATCGATGCCCAGTCTCGATACTCCCTTGATTAGGGACATTTAAGAATGTGCTTATGGACCACCCAGCTCCTATGTATATGATCACCATCATAATGCTTGTAGTCAAGCAATAATCTTATGGGCTTTATCAAAATGTATACATATAATGATAAAGACAAACCAGATAGCATACTATCATCTCGAGTAAGACTGTTCAACCTGTACAGGTCTTCATTCAATTATCATAATTTCCTACTTGCAACTATAATAACTGCCTTGAGGGCACTATATCCAACAATCTAAGTAGAGTGAGAACTCACACGAGACAAATGAAAATTTCAGGTCAATGGACTAACCTGTACTCATGCCACGAGAGAGCTTTCATCTGACGATAGTTATAATATCATCCAGAAGTTCTCGGCGAGTCCGTCTGGTGTACTCAACTCCAACGAGCACCTGTATACTATCTTAGGTGACTCAACACCAATGGCTTGTAAGACCGGCCACCGCCCCTCGTCGGGGTCTCAAAAAGTATACACTAGTCTACTCTGGAGTATCGATGCTCATTCTCGATACTCCCTCGATTAGGGACATTTAAGGATGTGCTTATGGACCACCCAGCTCCCACGTATATCATCACCATCATAATGCTGGTAGTCAAGCAATAATCCTACGGGTTTTATCAAAACGTCTACATATAATGATAAAGACAAACCAGATAGCATACTATCATCTTGAGTAAGATTGTTCTACCTGTATAGGTCATCGTTCAATTATCATAATCGCCTACCTGCAATTACAATAATTGCTTTGAGGGCACTATATCTAACAATCCCCCACTTGCACTTAAGGCTAATTATTGCGGTATCGCATACTCATAACTTATGTGCTACCGAATACCCAACTTCTCTACTAGTCAGTTCCTCAAAACTCATTTCGAGAAACTTACGTGTTCGAGAAATAGCCCCAATGAGTGGATTTGCTCCAATGTTTCTATCTTTTTCTCTCTATATCTCAACTTCACGGAGAACGACTATCTCCCGAAATAAGCGATACCTGTCTTTAACATGTCTGGATATCTGATGGGACCGTGTTCGTAACATGAACACCAAATCCAACAAGCTTCTTAGACTGTATCGATTGCTGATGTAATCAGCACCCAGTGCCATAACCACCTTAGTATCCTGCTTGGAAAACTATCTAACATACTGCACCTCAGAAGAGAGTAAACTTATAACTTTGACAACTACTATGTCATCCAGGTCACCATGGAAGCCTAAACCGGTAACCGCCTCCTGCAGGAGGCTGTCATTACCATACATGATCGCAAGCTTTTGGCGTGTCGGATGTTCAAAGTTCTAAAGTTATAACCGCGATCAGGACGGTGTCGCTTTGCAGCAAGCCGGTTGAGCACGGGTCGATCCACAGGGAGATGGTTGTATGTCCGTTCGAGTTTTAGACGAGTCAATGAAGAATTTGTATATGTTTGTTCAAATCTAACCTATGTGTTTTATATGCAAGTATAAAGTTGTTAAGAAAAAGATACGAAAGTCTAAGCTAAGGAAATCCGCACTCAAAACCTTTGAGCCGAGTCTTGACCAATTGAAGGTAGAGCAATCGGCAACAACGTGGATTAGGGGATTTAAGCACGGTATTCGTGGAATCCGGCTTATTTACCCTTGTCCTTCCGTTCTTGTGTCTTGCTTTCGCCTCCGGCCAAACGGAACGCAACCGGTCGCGTTTAAGAATCACCGTTACCTTGGTAGGGTAGGATGCCTAACGGAGCGCTTGCGTAATGTTTGGGCGGAGTTCAAAGGAAAATAACGGGAAAAGGAAATGAGCAAAGAAACATTAACTTACAATATCGTATTTATTCTTAACAACACATATTACAACCATTCACAAAACGAACCAAAAAGAGCAAAAGAAAAGATAAACAAAGAAAAGAAAAGATTACAAGCAAGTAATTAAAAGTGCATGGAATTTAAGTGCATGAAAGTAAAGCAAGGTAATAAAGTGCAAGAAAGTAAATGAGCAAGAAATGAAACTAGGAACCATAGAACCAAATACACGACATGGGTTCAATAACCAAATCTTAAACTTGCAAGCTCACTTAAGAGGTTGCAAGATCAAGAAAAGGCAAAGAACTCATGGAGAATGAAGCACAAAAGAGAGAACAAAATGATACAACCTCTTGAGATCAATGACCAAAGCTTAAACTTGCAAGCTCACTTAAGAAGTTGCAAGATCAAGTTAAAATAGAGAGCTCAAGGGGGAATGTAATACCCAGTCCCTTTTCTACCAATATCTGTATTTATATTACTCTTAAAGTTTATTTATTTTATAAATATTATTTTTAGTATTTTAAAATCCTTAACCCTAAATTTATCTAAACTTTCTCCCCTTATATTTTAGCCAGCCCACTTCCTTTACTTACTCCCTATTTTTCTTCTCTAATCCCAGACCAAACCCAACCAAGAAAAACCAATTGAATTAATTTAATTAATTCTTCTTCAGCCCACCAGGAAATTAATGAAAGGGAATTCTTTTTGTTGCGGCCTGGCCCGTTTCCTTTCCTTATAATTCTTTTAATTGTTACACTGGCCCGGCCCATTCTCTTCAGCCCGCACCCGCGCCTCCTACCCGACCCGCCACCTACAGTACCCTCCATCTTCCCAACGGCTACTTCCCTACTTTCCGCTCGCGATCCGCTTCCTCCGCTGTAACCCACGCCGACGCCCACGCCCACGCTCGCCTTCCCGTTACCCCCTCGAGATTTCCCCAATCTCCTCCCCTACCTCCCTCACTCCTCTCGTACTCACAAAACTCTCCTCTCTCTCAAAAATTTCCCTCGAACCCACTGCGCACCCTTCACCTGCTCACCCCGACGGCGACGACCACAACCCCTCACCCTCCTCACAGTCGCTCGCCTCCTCCTCACCTTCATTCTCTACACTTTTCTCTTTCCCTCCACCTGCCTTCCCTGACTCACTCCCCTGCACCCACTCGGGTCCCTACACACCCGCCGTCCCCTCGCCGCCAGCTCTCCTCCACCCTCGTCCTCATTCCTCCCCTCCTCGACAATCCTACCTCCTATCACCAACGCCCTCGCCCCCATCTCAAACCCCCACTCACCCACTACCCGCACCAGAGCTCCACCCCTGAGCCCTCTCGCCGGCGAGCCCCACTGCATCACGTCGACGCCCCCGCACCATCGCCGATAGCATCATCATCATCGTCGTCGCCATCATCCGATCTCTTTCTCTCTCTCTGGCTCTCTCTTTCTCTCCCTCTCCAGTTCTCTCTCACTCTCACTCTATCTCTCCCTGTCTCTCTTTCTCACTCTCTCTCTATATATATATCACTCTCTCTCTGCCCTCTCTCAATCTCTCTATCTCGCTGCCCTCTCTCAATCTCTCTGTTCTCTCTACTCTCTCTCTTTCCCTGTTCTCTCTCACTCTCTCTGCAATCTCTCTCTCTCTCTCTATCTCTTGATCTCTCTTTTTTTTCTCTCTCTCTCTCTCTCTTGATCTCTCTTTGTCTCTCTGCATCTCTCCCTTCCTCGTTCTCTCCCAAGCCCCAACCGACCTCTCTTCCGTCGAGCATCCACGCATCAACAACAAAGCTGCGATGCTAACCCAAGCCTAGTCAAGCCCCGGCATTTCGTTGAACACCTACAGAGATCGCCGTTGCCTCTGCCATGCATCACCAGAACGTCTTCAGGCAAGTACTTTTACTTGCTACATGCTAATTTATTCGAGTTACGAACTTATATCATCTAGATTACAAGTTTACATTATCCAATAGATTATGTGCTAAACATGTTCGATGCATGATCCCAAAGAGATTATTCATCTATTTTGAAGGAATTGGATTTTTATTGTTGGCCCAGGTAATGATGAATACTGTGTATAAATTTCACGAGATAATACGACTATTAGCGACTAAAACGACTACCCCCAAGTTTACTTGTAAAACTGGAAATTTCTTGTATCTGAAAACTGTTAAAATCATCGTAAATTATGTACATACTGGAATGATGCGTTCGAGGGCTCAAATCGAAGCTGACTCGACGAACTATAACCCTATGTGAGTTTCTAATTGTTTCTGTACTTAAACTGTGACAATACTTTGATCGGAGTGCGACTCTGTACTGCAGTCCAGAGCGACTCTGTTTACTGTGTGCTGTCCCGTAATGGGTACCACCTTGTTTCCTTAACTCGATTGTTGCGGAACTCTTCTGTTTATTAAATTTGAATCTGTTAGCTAGATAAAACAAGTGGTTTCATCCTGCTTCGTCATCGTTTGATATTTAATCTGTAATTTATAAGAGTTGGACGTATAACTGTTCAGAACAGATTCAGAAGTGACATACTAGTGTTAAATAGTGTATAATTCCTGACGAACAGACGCGATTGAGGATCCTTCTATTGCATTGAAAACCTTACTGAAAACCCTAGATTTCATTCAACTGTAGCGTCGCTAAAATATGATCCCAATTGGGATTAAAATGCGTTGCGAAATGGACTCCTGATTCTGAAACCGGATTTCCAGCCGTGAACGCTTAAAATGAAATGGCCATAACTAGTGATCCTGAAACCTGATTGTCATGAAACCAAATTCGCTGGATAGATAATCAAACATACTATTTATTCCCCATTCATTGTTTTGCTAAACTGTACCCGTATGATTTATGATAAATTGAGCAAGTGGTAGATTACTGATTCATGACATCCTAATCATGCTTTACATACTGTTTTCGCATCATATCATACATATGTCACTGCATTGATAACCTAGTGATAATTACCCAGTGTTAAGTATTAGTGATGATTGTGGCAAGTACGTAAGTGTTCGTGGATGAGTGAATAAGTGAAAGTGACACGTACTTGTACACAATCAGTGAACCTTATTATTCTATTGCATTGTCGACGTCTGTGGGACGCGTGTACGTGTAACTATAAGTGGTATGGGACACTTATGGAAGCTCTTGCATGGGTGTCACAGATAAGACACCAGACACTGCCATTTATCTTGAGTATTAGTCGGGACATGCTTGATAGAGATCCTGTCTCCAGTTCTCGTGCAGACTTGTCACAGACCGACTGGTATTTGAGGTTATGGTTAGCGTTTGATGTAGACCACGGGGTGTGGGATAGTTTGAGTGTGAGTTCAACAGAATCTTGGGAGTCCCATGCTGGCTTATATATATGGAGATATATGGAGATTTACAGGGTACATGATTATTACCGTGAGTTACATGTTGGGCCCGTGGTCCCTTGCCCTTGGGTCCTACCCTTGGATGGAGGACACTCGCGAGTGGTTGACTCTCACACTTGGACTGACGATAGGCTTAGTGACCTGTACAGTGAGACTTAGAGACTGATAGGGATGATAGCATCGATATACATTACTTACTGTGTTGACATACCTGGCATATTATTTTACTGCTTTTACTGTTCCACTGCATTGATTACTCCATGTTTATACCTCTACAGTCTTGATTTACCGTTATATATCCGTTATTACTATTCGAGTTGCCACTTGCATTTTTATATATATTGCTATCGTGTCGCTCGGACGACCTGAGTATGCATGCTCAGTTTGAGGAGTGGATTTAGCCTGGACCAGGACTAGACGTACATCGCGGACATCTTGATTTTATATCCAGAATTATACCCTTTTGTTTCCCATCAGGTCAGTTCTTTATATTGTTTTGTTTCAGTTACTTGATTTCTCATTACCTGCGCATTATTTACCGATTACCACGTAAAGCTAGAAGCCGAAGTGTGACTACGGCAGGATATTTCCTTGACCGTAGAGCATGGCTGGCCTTATCAACCTCTCGTATTCCGTATTTTGGGAAGCGGGGCGTGACAGGGAAGCTATGCAAAAGAATGATACAAAAACCCTCATCTTCATTTAACATCCACTCAAAAGCTCTCACAACAATTTTATGGAGGAAAGAATGAAAAAGAAGAAGAAGTAAACTAAAAACTAACAAAAAGTAGGCATGAAAAAGAACACCTTTGGCTTAGCAAGTTCTGGGGTATTTATAGGTAGTAAACAGAGAACCTAGGGCAACATTCTGAACCCAAATAGAGTTACCAAAATACTCCTGAAAAATAAACAATTGCGGAGCCTATACGGCCGCGGTTCCGCGGCCTAAGCGCGCTTATGCCGTGGAACCGCGGCCATAAAGAGGATTTAGGACTTGTATTTTTCTCGGTATCCCTGGTTTTCTATACTCTTCAGTGTGGTATATGTTGTTTCTCAGAATC
This sequence comes from Agapanthus africanus, assembly GCA_030015575.1. Taxonomy (NCBI): domain Eukaryota; kingdom Viridiplantae; phylum Streptophyta; class Magnoliopsida; order Asparagales; family Amaryllidaceae; genus Agapanthus; species Agapanthus africanus. The sequence continues at coordinate 168,995,821 of JASDDO010000026.1, read as the reverse complement.
TCTTCACAATGTTTCCAGAATTTTAGCATATCAAAAAGGTGATGTGATGTGGATCTTTTGCCATGATTTCCTTGAGCTCCGCGTAGATTTCTTGGATTTTGTGTTGACATTGTACTTTGTGCATGAAAATGACAATCGATTTTCCATTTTGTCCCTTAAACTGGTGTGCGGCAACACGGATAGAGGGCGGAGACCCGTGTTTTATCTGTAGTTGGCAATAATCCGGAATTTGTCGTTCTTTTCAATGAATTTCACTGTTTAGAGCTGAGAACCAGTATCCTGCAATTAACTAGCAAACACGGCTCAAGAGTACCTACCGATAAGCAAACGAGCATAATAATGGGCGGTAGTAAAAGCAATATTCTGGTGTGAACAAATCCCCCCAAACTTAACTTTTGCTCGTCCCGAGCAAAACCAATTATTCACAAAAAAGAATCCTAACCTCACTTTCGCAGGGAACGCCATTGCACTGAGCATGTGCAACAAGCCGTTAAACCTCTAGGTGTCCCTAGTAGGAGGAGTGTTGTCTCCTGAGGGTTTTCAGCGGATACTACCCACAAAATCCGGTCAAGCTAGTTTTGTGAAATAACTATGATTCAAACCCTAAAGTTTTGTTTCAGAAAATAACAATTCTATGATCCTAAATCTAGACTATCGAACCCTTATTTTTCACACCTCGCTTCTTATTTAACTAAAGATTTTATATGTCTTTACGTGCAGTGCAAATAGTGTCGTTAAGTTCCAGAAGGATCGATTAAAGTCATCATGTCACACAACAAAGCCCAGATAAAATTTTTAAAAGGATCACATAAGTTTAATAAAGAGTTAAGCATTTTTCAAGTTTCGTTTTCCAGTAAAATTTCAACTTCAGAATTTCTATCTTCCCTAACAGGAATCTAGGTCTTATTTTTCACTCCACCTTTTTCTTGTTTTCATTTCATACACACCTCTATGAACGTGCAATAGTCTTTATCATAGAATAAAACCTTCATATCTCCACTAGAAATATTTTTTATAAAAACCTGTCATTTGTCAAGATTATTCTCACACAAAGAACCGTTAGGAATTTTAACTCGGAGAGAACACTTGCTTGACTTTGTTTTAAACTGGACTTTCTAGGCTTCTTAACGAGCTCTGGGCCAATGCACCCAAACCAGTTGGCTTTAGGGCATTAGGTGTAGAGACACCCCAGCGGACTTAATTACTCAAGCTACCTAGGCCCAAAAACAAAAGACAATTTAGCGTGAAAATCATGATGATTCAATGCGAACGGAGATATAACCGGCAGTTCAGTTATTTTTTTGGATAAAAGACGTGTTTTAGTGGGTTAGGTGTGTAATCATTCCAATCAAGTTCCAGATGGGTTATTTTTCAGAATTAGTTCCAATTAAGGAATCAATAACATTCCTTCATTTTTGCTTCACTTCATAAACTATTCTTGGTATTACTTATTTCAGAACAAACCTATTTGATCCTCAGAAAATCATTTATCCATTTAAAGTTTTTAGACATAATAGACTTTTCATCTAATTTCCAAAACTCACGACACGTGTAGTATGATGTAAAGACGTATATCAGCTATAGTTAACTTCAAAGGAGAGTTATCTTTCAGGTTTTCAAAATCTAAAAATAAGATTTAGTTATTCTTATCTTATCAAACAAAACCGTCGAAATGTTGAATCAGAGTTCTCCCACTAGCTAACTTGACAAAAAGTTTTTATGTTTTTAGAAAATTTTCTGATTTTTATGGATTTTTAAATAGGTATGCAAATGCAAAATATACAAATGAATGCGAAGGTAGAAAGCTTACCGAGCACACCCCCAAACTTAAACTTGACAGTGCCCTCACTGTCAGGCTACATCAAGAGGGTCAAAATTGTCGACTCTCTCCAAAAGAAAATTTTATACAAAACAAAAAGAAAACCAAAAAAGATATATACAAAAATGGGTTCCCCCCAAACTTAAGTGAAACAATGTTTCCACTGTTTAAGCGGTGAAGTTCAGGATTAGGGGGAAAGAAAACAGTTTCAAACTATACAAAGCCCTACACAGGCCAAAAGTGAGCACCAACCATTCAAAGATTTTATCGCTATAATGTATAGGTTGGTGGAAGAAGGCGTAGAGAAAAGAGAGGGAGAATACGCGAGACAGTATGGAGATAGAAGTGGTATACGGTCTAGGTATATGAGAAGAAGAATGGCGGAAGGGAGAAAGAAGTGGAATACGAACTTGAGGGTGGAAATGGATTGAATAAATGAGTACAATCTGTAATGGTCGATGTGGAAAGATTGGATTGTACTAATCTAGCAATATGGCGAGAAATTAGGTCAAATCCCTCAAGATTCGTGAGAAACCTTGGTTACGCCGAACTTGGTAAACCAGACAATGGAAATGGAAGTGATACGGTTACTTGCAAGGTCAGAACGATGGAAAGGGTAGAGGAAAGTGATCGAGGAGGGGTATCAGGTAAAGGTTCGGGAGGGCGTACACAGTCAATGGAAGGGACAGGATGAATTGGAAAATTCGACTCATCAATTAAAACCGGTTCATCCTAAAAAATTTCCTCAATGTTCTCCTCAAAAATTAGCTCATCCATGCATTTATCATCAAAATTAAGACGCACATGAAGTTCTGGAAAAACATTTAATGACTCGGGATGATGAATTGGAGAGAAAAACTCATCCAAATCGACGGGTTCATCATCCAAAATATTCCCGGCGTCAATATCCTCAATCAAGTGAAAATCAATATTCTCAGACACCTCAACAAAAGCATAGATATTAATCAATTCAGGTTCTAGAGTGGAGGTGTAGAGGTCAAAAAGATTGGGTGTGGTTTCACTCGAAAGGACCCTTCACAATCGGGCAAATCAAACACTACTAAATCACACAACTCATTATCTGTTCTATCTTTAATCAATGAATCGTTTGGAACACTAGATAGACAATCAAAACCGGAGTTGTGGGATTCAAGTTGAAACGGGTAGGCTTGATTCGGAAGGGGGTACATCTCACTCTCTCCACTCAAATTCTCAACCTGTCCTACCGCCTCTTCATGCATTGGAAAATTTGGAGCTAGTTGAAAACTAGCTACCGGGTCACTAGGTTGTATGAGGGCGGCCATGGACGCATTCAAATCCATCATCTGTTGGTACGGCGCTACCCTAAAATCTTCCAAAGACTGTTCCAGACTAGACATGGGTTGTGAAGGGGTTTCAGTGAAAGATTCAAAGTTGTTTTGGTACTGAAAACTCCCAAATGATGGTTCAGAAACAATGTCTAGGGAAGGCGCAAAAGTTGGGTAGGACTGGTACGAATTGAATGGCTAGACAGGGGTAGGATCAACATTTGGATACGAAGGTGAATGGAATTGTTGATCCCAAGAATTTGAAGTGGTGAAAGGAGTGAAAGATCGGCTATGAGATTGTTCAATACGTTCAGCGATGGACAAAGGACGACTTGCAAAAAGGGTATCAACATAAGTGGGTGCGGGAGGTTGAAAAGGTTGATACAAAGTGGATTGCCGAGGGCAAGTGTTTGTCCTAGACGCGTCTATGCGATCTTTCAATGAAATTTTGGGCATGGAGGGATCGTTCGATGTTCGGCCAAAGCAAGAACCGTAAGAAGTAATGTCTGGTTGTGGGTACCAAAGTTCGGCAAGAGTTTTGCGAGGTCGGGTACCCATGATATGAAGAGAGAAAGAAAGAAAGGCAGAGAAAAGGAGGGGAAAAGGAATGTGATTTTTTTTTAAAATTAATTTTTTAGTTAGCTATTAACAAAAGATTGAAATATACACACAAAAAGAATCTAGACCAAAAACAATCAGGACACAAAAATACTACACACCTAATCGTTCTAGGGTCCACCTAGGTCAACTAGACCTGCTCCAGAACTTGATTGTCGAAGTAAAACTGTGTCGAGAAACGGGCTCAAGATACACTGATCACGAGGACAGGTAAGTGCAGAGATAAGGGGAGGTTTTCCGACGCTTTCGCGAATGTCTTTAATTAAATAACCCTTTCTCTTTTGGCGGTTTCGCCGTTAACACTTTCCTAGACACCCCGTAAACAATGTACCATTAAGCGAGGTTCTAAACACAGTTAACTTCTCCTAGTGAGCGCGAAGTCCTTAAGGCTTAAAGTCTAGTTTCTTTTAAAGTTTGTGCGGATAAACGTTATGCTCAAGTTCATGATTTGTGGGCCGCGGAAAAGGTGATGAAATCCTTTACCGTATGTTGTGGGGTTCGCTTGCCCTTAAGTCCGTATTAATGTATGCAATGCGCAATTCAATAAAAATTCTATAAAGAATCAAGCAATCATTTTTTTTTAGTTTAAGCGCGGCACTACAACAAATACGGGTTAGTCAATTTTTAGCGTTTGCTAGCGAACTTGCAAAGAATCCTGCAAAGAATAGTATATTGGATGCGTCGGATTTGAGAAGAAGGTGTTTAAGAAATACGTACCGTTAAGTTTTTGGGTTAGGAAACCCCCGTTGAATCAAATCCGGTAAGCTTGAGAAGTTTGCTTGCGCGGGTCAAACTACCCGGATCTTTGGCACTGTACTTTGCAATCACCTTAACTTTGAACGTACACTTTGCTCCCCACAATCGCCGTTTGCAAATCCGCAAAAATCTGCAGAAAATACAGTATAGTGGAATTTACAGAGACGATAAAAGAACAGAGACAGGGCAGGAAAAAATAGGGGCACCGAGGCCACAATACAGCCGCGGATCCGCGGTCAAATCCCTACTTTGACCGCGGTTCCGCGGTCAAACAAAAGAATTGGCACCTCGTTTTTACTTCCCTGCACTCCCCTTGATCTCTACTCCAAAAAACAATGCTCTGTTTCTTGATTGAATTACTGTACTTGCTCCAGATTAGCCTGCACACTTGCACACAAAAATTATCAAAAATAACAAAAAGATTTTTTTTAATTTTATTATATATATATATATATATACAAAAAGAATATTAATCCGAATAACAAGAAAGAAAATACGTTACCGTCTCCCCGGCAGCGGCGCCATTTGATCGCACGCTTTTGGCGTGTCGGGTGTTCAAAGTTCTAAAGTTATAACCATGATCAGGACGGTGTCGCTTTGCAGCTAGCCGGTTGAGCACAGGTCGATCCACAAGGAGATGGTTGTATGTCCGTTCAAGTTTTAGACGAGTCAATCAAGAATTTATATATGTTTGTTCAAATCTAACCTATGTGTTTTATATGCAAGTATAAAGTTGTTATGAAAAAGATACGAAAATGTAAGCTAAGCAAATCCGCACTCAAAACCTTTGAGTCGAGTCTTGACCAATTGAAGCTAGAGCAATCGGCAATAAAGTGGATTAGGGGATTTAAGCACGGTATTCGTGGAATCTGGCTTATTTACCCTTGTCCTTCCGTTCTTGTCTCTTGCTTTCGCCTCCGGCCAAACCGAACGCAACCGGTCGCGTTTAAGAATCACCGTTACCTTGGTAGGGTAGGGTGCCTAACGGAGCGCTTGCGTAATGTTTGGGCGGAGTTCAAAGGAAAATAACGGGAAAAGGAAATGAGCAAAGAAACATTAACTTACAATATCGTATTTATTCTTAATAACACATATTACAACCATTCACAAAACGAACCAAAAAGAGCAAAAGAAAAGATAAACAAAGAAAAGAAAAGATTACAAGCAAGTAATTAAAAGTGCATGGAATTTAAGTGCATGAAAGTAAAGCAAGGTAATAAAGTGCAAGAAAGTAAATGAGCAAGAAATGAAACTAGGAACCATAGAACCAAATACACGACATGGGTTCAATAACCAAATCTTAAACTTGCAAGCTCACTTAAGAGGTCGCAAGATCAAGAAAAGGCAAAGAACTCATGGAGAATGAAGCACAAAAGAGAGAACAAAATGATACAAACCCTTGAGATCAATGACCAAAGCTTAAACTTGCAAGCTCACTTAAGAGGTTGCAAGATCAAGTTAAGGTAGAGAGCTCAAGGGGGAAGCTAAGCAAAAGAATGATACAAAAACCCTCATCTTTATTTAACATCCACTCAAAAGCTCTCACAACAATTTCATGGAGGAAAGAATGAAGAAGAAGAAGTAAACTAAAAACTAACAAAAAGTGGGCATGAAAAAGAACACATTTGGCTTGGCAAGTTCTGGGGTATTTATAAACAGTAAATAGAGAACCTAGGGCAACATTCTAAACCCAAATAGAGTTACCAAAATACCCCTAAAAAATAAACAATTGCGGAGCCTATACGGCCGCGGTTCCGTGGCCTAAGCGCGCTTATGCCGCGGAACCGCGGCCATAAAGAGGAGTTAGGACTTGTATTTTTGTCGGTATCCCTGGTTTTCTATACTCTTCAGTGTGGTATATGTTGTTTCTCAGAATCTCTTCACAATGTTTCCAGAATTTCAGCATATCAAAAAGGTGATGTGATGTGGATCTTTTGCCATGATTTCCTTGAGCTCCACGTAGATTTCTTGGATTTTGTGTTGACATTGTACTTTGTGCATGAAAATGACAATCGATTTGCCATTTTGTCCCTTAAACTGGTGTGCGGCAACACGGATAGAGGGCGGAGACCCGTGTTTTATCTGTGGTTGGCAGTAATCCGGAATTTGTCATGCTTTTCCATAAATTTCACTGTTTAGAGCTGAGAACCAGTATCCTGCAATTAACTAGCAAACACGGCTCAAGAGTACCTACTGATAAGCAAACGAGCATAAGAATGGGCGGTAGTAAAAACAATATTCTGGTGTGAACAATACACCAAGAATATCATCTTATGTTCTTAACTTCTTCCTAATGTTTCTCCCGGATTGCATTAATATATGCTTATTGCAGCTAGTGCAAAAGCAATATCTGGTGTGGTACTTGACATCTCATGATTGACTCAATTTCATAAGAAATTGATATGTCAATCATGCAAATCCCTCTCCTCATCAGTCTAGAAGGCATCTCTTTAGAGGGGATGACTCCCTCACCTGCGGGTACACCACTGCGCCAGAAGTCGTATATTCTAAGACACTTTAGAATAGTGTCAAGGTACCCGAATTGGGACACTTCCTAAATCTAGATCTAAAACCATGGATCTAATCACCAGAATTCCTGATATTTTATCCAGATCCTACGTAGAGAAACACCTTATGATAACCACTGTATATCCGATCGTACAATAGGAACATCACCTCCTATCTGGAGTATGCCATCCAAATACCAGGACTTCACTCTTTACCGCCTTCTTACCAGGTCCATCTATTGTTCTGATGAAATCAAAATCTTTGACTTTTACATCAAACTAGATGACCAATTCCGCTCTCCTTATTTTAGTCTATAAATATACATAAGCAACTTGTCCACCATACTTCTGATGCTCCCACTGACTACAACAACCCTCTGGCAGAGTCATATACACGTACACTTCTAAATTCAATTTAGAATGACGTTATAGTCATCCACCTGCCAGATCTCATAGCCAAGGACAACAGTAGTGATAATCTTGTGTCATCAAAATCTCCCTGCCACTGTCTTTGAAGAGATCGAAGTATCTCTCGGGTGGCCGAGCTTACCTACTAAATCTGCGGAGTGGCTAATGGATTATCAAATCCAATTGAATCTCCAGGTTCCACTAAATTTTCAGTAACCGTTTTATGGTTCTGTAATCACTTCCAGTTCTACCATACTCCCACTTATTTTTTTGAAAAAAGATTCCTTTTATAAAAAGGTGGCGAGTCAAAAACAAAATAACCTTTGATCTTGTAAATGGTAGAATGCTAAACCCTTACTAAAAGCCTGGAATACAAACTGCCGTTACAGAAATGTGCCTTGAGTTTGTCCGGATTCAGCTTTTAAACAGAAACCGGATAACTCCATATCTTAACATCCTCAAGATATGCAACCATTCTATGTCCACATAGAAACAAAAGAATTAATTTAGATAGAACCATATTCAATTGTTATGCAACTGTGTCCAGTGTATATCCCATATGGAAAAAGGTCATATGGCATTACTCATAAAGGAGCGCACCCACGGATGAGTAACTTGTGAGAGAATCATATTCTCAATATTACTATGATGGAATACTTGGCATAAGTATCTAAATTTTCGATCACCTCGAAGACCCTGATAATTCCAATATATGGTTCTCTACTTTATTCTTATACCTATAAAGTTCTCAAAATTTGGACCTTGCATAACAACGAATACGTGTATAAAATAAGAGAACTCATAAGTAAACTGAATGAAATAAAATTACTAACCCCTTATCCCGAAGGACACCGGACAACATACATTTCCATATATAAGTCTCTAGAGTATACTAACTCAAATTCCGTGTGTTGTAAGTTGAAAACTATATTTTGGTTAAGAATGTCTATACCGTTATTCAATGCATCTTACTTTATCCTCAACTGATAAAGGTAAATGTTTAGAACACAATTTCCAAAATTTATATCTCAATTTATAAAATAAAGATACAGATATTTAATTTTAAAAATTGGTGTACAACAACGGTTATTCAAAACCAAATATTTGCCGTAAGGCAAAACCCAGGTGATTTCCTCAAATATCACCAATTACAAAGAATTCCGATATTGAGTATCTAATCACCCAATTCCCAATATTTTACTCCCACTCAACATCTATAATGCCATACAGATATGAGAATCTAGTCTGGTAAATACATACCTTGTAGTCAGAATCTAATTGGGAAAGTTGTTTTCAATTAACATCGCACAGGAAAACTGAAATATGAAAATGTTTCGACGGGGTGGCCGGGTATTCCTAGTAATGCCTCATCCCTATCCAGATTCATGATGGTAGCAAATTTCCTTTCCCTCAATGCAATCCCTTTATATATCTTTACTTCTTACCTTCCGTACACCACACTTAAGCTAATTGGTTTTCTTCTTCCTTACCATTCGGCACCTGCCTAAGGTTTGGAAGAAGACTATCCAATAAGCGTAATAGCTGTACTCTCCTAATAATAGGAGCCCTCGCAACCTAAGAGAAGGTAAAGAGAAAAGACAACCGAATAATCTTATTCAATTTCTCCAGAACCCGTGGCCATTCTCGAACTGAAATAAGTTTCTTCGAGTTCATATGTAACTATACGAGATGGCCTTTCCAAACAATATGGATCTCCATAGTGATATGGAGTGTTCTGGAGAAAAGAAAAGGGAATGTAGGAGTGGCAAGGATAAATGCGATTTCGTCGTAAATCATGACAATCCAAAACTGGATGGTAAAAAGGTCGGTCAACTAGAGAGAGAAAAGAAACACTCAGCGTGCACTCTAACCTAGATCAGATTGGTTAATCACTTTATCTAATCTGGATGGCTCCCACTATTTCTTTAAATTCTCCTTCAAACCTTAAAAGGAGAATTAGTCAGAATAACCTGAGGAGTAATACCTACTCATCAGTGGGAATCGCGACCCAACTATCATTGTGTGATAATCTTGACGGAAGCCAACCAAAATTATCACACTCCAGAAGGTAAGCACAAACTTGGCAAGTTTCCCTTATATTTGAAACTCCCGATATAGTTTTTGCCCCTAACGGCTTATGATCTTAACTAGGTCAACAAACCATAAACCGCTAGTCAAGTTCAACCCATCATTTTCTTGATTGCATTAAACCTACCCGCACGAGCCCTTGACTAGGTCAACTGGGCCGCACGACTGTCCAAACCACTACATCTCTATGCACAGAAAATTACCACTTAGCTACCACACACTACGCCTTGACTAGGTCAACAAACGCAGCACGAATACTAAATACTATTAATCTGAAATGACGGAGGGCTACGGCTGGTTTTTGGCGAAAAACCTTTAACGTAATGAACTTGATATTATTGAAGGAACCAAATAGGTTTGAAAAGGAGTGGTTTAGGCTCCATATTTAAAACTAGTAACATAAACCTTTGCTTAAGAGCGAACTACCCATGAAGGGATCAAGGCTCTTCCCTCATAGAATGAGGTGCGGGATATTCTTAACTGAATACCTCAATGCAAAGTAAAAGAATATGAGTATGGTTTTCAAGAAAACCGAGTAGTTTTAAATATTGGTTCCGACAACATCATTTAGGTTTATTTTCCTTGCATTAATCAGAATTAATACAGTCCCATCAATTAATCATATCATGTCAGAAAAGAAACGAAAATAAGCACGCGCATGTATGCCATCCTTATTCGACACAGGGTCCTGGATCTTCACCGTAAGGTTACTTAACTTACGGCAGGATGGGGACAGGACTAGCGCGGATGCAAAACATATATAGCATCTACTAAATATATAATATACATAGCAACATCCTTCTTACGCATGATATCAAGTAACATCACAGAAGCATCACAGCAGAAGCAAACACAGAATGGAAATGCGGATAATCTAGGAAAAGTACATTTCAATGGAGCCAAATATGAAATGCAATTTTCCCGGTCATGTGGATAGCCCATAGTATCGGATCCTAGACCCCTACGAGTGCGGCAAGCCACATTCCAATCCCAGAAGTGAGGCAACCCCAAGCAACGAAGTGAATGGGCCACCCAGCGCTTCTAAAATCCGGAGACTTGGGCACCCCTCCGCGGGTCAATCCTATACTCCCTACGAGTGCGGCGGATAGCCCGCCAATTCTAGAGTAAGGCACCCCAGTCTCAGTGCCATAAGATGGAGGCTTGTTGCCCTCTAGAACCCGGCTACTCGAGCACTCCTCCGCGGGATAATCCTAGTGCATGTAATGAAAAACTGAATATACAACGGTGACTACGTCTGCAACCTGGACGTGCCCCAAACAATAATACAAGCCGTAGTGACGGAAGCCCACATGTCGGACGCTCTCAATGCAATATGAATATATATTATATCACATAGAATTACATCTAATACTACACACTGAGGGCTATCCATCATTACAAATCTAACATAACCATAACCACTAAGCAATATCCATTACAGAACATGCAAACTTGCGAGTATCAATTTCGTAACCCCGTCTAATCGATACATATAGCAATTAGACGACGTTTTACCAAACGTTATGATACACGCAACCGTCATTAAGCCTACGACAATCGAATACCGCACACATATATACAACACTTCAATTTTCCAAAACATCGAAAATCAAGTGTGCTAAAATCCGACAAGAAATTCCTTGCTAAAACCCATTCCGGGAGTCCGAAATGAGCTCGGATTGATCCGAAACTTCGCGAAGGGCCCCGACATAAAATTAACGTCGACCCGGAGGCACCTAGGAGGGTACCCACCCCCCAAGCCACCCTAAAGTGGCCATAGAGGTAGGTAGACCCGAAACTGCCTTCAGAGGCAGTTTTGGGTCCCCAATCCCCCAAGGCCACCATTTGGGTGGTCTCAGGGATGTGGGACCTCCTTAGGTCCCCTCGGGACATCTCTGGGGTCCCCGCGCACCTCCCCACAGTTTCTCAAACCAAATCGAGAGCCCTCGGGGAGTCAAAACATCAATGCAATATGGAATTACTTACTGGTTTTACGACAATTTTTGTGGAGCAAAAACCGGCAAGATTCGGAAGTCATAACTATCTAGTTTAGGGTGTTTGGGTGTCTCTAATACCATTGAAAGTTCCTAGTGCCCTCACCGCTAACCCGCGGCCAATGCAGAATCTGAAAATCAAAATTTTCAAGGCACTAAAAACTTATACCCTAGAATCTAAACTAAACACCTAAAACTAGAACAACTAAAGAATAGAAATCACAACCTTTGTAGCATCTTCATTTGCTCCAATTGGGTTAGACTCTATAATGCTCTCAAGAGCTCCGGATCACACTTGCATGCCGGTCTTCCTTCGGCGAAGATGATCCACCTGAGGGAACTAAGCTCAAGCTTCAACTTCATCAATGAAATAACTAAGGATTCTAGGTTGCTACTCTAAGATGCTTAGCGATGTGTGTGAGTGTTCTAATGATTTTTCTTTCTCTCAATCCTCTTGAATCTCAGCTCATGAAGGTAGAGGAAGAAGGAGGAGGAGGAGCCATGGAAGAGAGAGAAGCGAAAATGGTAGAATGAATAAAACTTCTATTCATTCAAGCATGTTTACTTTCTTTTGTTAAAAGAATTTTTTCATTTTAAAATTACAACCATGCTTGAATAGTATTTTCAAATGAATTATAAATTCATTTGCCCATACCCTCCACCATTTCTCTTTTCTATCTCATTTCTTAATTTCTTAAAAAGAAAAACCTTGAAATGAGTTGTCCTTCTTTTAGAAGTATTTTTGTATAAATACAAGAATACGTCCCCATAAATATATGCCCGTATTCGTATCAAAATACGAATACCCAAGAGATAGAAGAAAATAATACTAGAATATACGTATCGAAATATATATATGAATATTATTAAACCAAAACTTGATTTAATAATCCGACTTAATCCTAAACCGGCTAGTATTATCATCCGCCCGATTGAAGTCCGCATGGATAGCACACATACCTAATCGGAACCCTGCACCTATCAATATACGGATACTACATCATTTTGCCTGAACTGGAAAAACCCTCTGTGTGGGACATTAAAGACTCGTCAATACGCTGACAGTGGGTTTAACCACAAGTACGTCAGCAGCACTAGCTATACATAACTGCTACCCATGTATTAAGTGAAAAGAAGGCCGACGAGCAAACTTATACGTATCCCTACTGAGCCTGTCTTTGATAATCTCCATAAAGTACAGTCTCTTCGTATAATATAATCGCATACCGGGTTTAGAGGGTAGATAACGTCAGACCCCTACTAACTTAATAAGTCGTGCCGGTCTGAAGCTCATCATCCACTGAGAAACTAATGATTTCATATCAGTAAATCCCATCCACCTTAGCCAAGGATTTCTGGTGATGGCTGACCCAACACAGCGCGACATGACTCCCAATACCGGGAGAGACGAATCCCTGATGATTGTTCACTGCCTCCATGTGGCTTGGGACTGTACCCAACTAAAACCTGTTTGCACGACTCCTTTGAGCCGTGGTAGGGTAGTAATTTAAGTACAGTAGGAACTCACACGAGACAAATGAAAATCTCAGGTCAAAGGACTAACCTGTATTCATGCCACGAGAGAGCTTTCATCTGACGATAGTTATAATACCATCCAGAAGTTCTCGGCGAGTCCGTCCGGTGTACTCAACTCCAACGAGCACCTGTATACTATCTTAGGTGACTCAACACCAATGGCTTGTGAGACCAGCCACCACCCCTCATCGGGGTCTCAAAAAGTATACACTAGTCTACTCTGGAGTATCGATGCCCAATCTCGATACTCCCTCGACTAGGGACATTTAAGGATGTGCTTATGGACCACCCAGCTCCCACGTATATGATCGCCATCATAATACTGGTAGTCAAGCAATAATCCTATGGGCTTTATCAAAACATATACAAATAATGATAAAGACAAACCAGATAGCATTGCGGAGCTGGAACATCTGTTTTGATGAGACAGTCAAGGAATTTGACTTCATCTAAAACGATGATGAGCCATGTATCTATAAGAAGATTGTAGGCAGAACTGTCATATTCCTCATCTTGTACGTCGATGACATTCTCTTGATAGGAAATGACATTCCTATGCTGCAATCGGTCAAGTTGTTCTTGTCACAAAGGTTCTCCATGAAAGACCTGGGTAATGCCTCGTACATTCTGGAGATTAAGATTTACAGAGATAGATCCAAGAGATTGTTGGGACTTTCACAGTCCAGGTACATAGATTCTATACTTAAGAGATTTAATATGGAAGATTCCAAGCGTGGTAATATACCCGCTTTGCACAGAATCACCCTCGCCAAAGAGATGTCTCCCAAGACTGATGAGGAGAGGGTCCGCATGAGCACTATACTTTATGCTTCGGCAGTATGATCTATAATGTATGTGATACTGTGTACTAGACCAGATGTAGCTTATGCGTTTAGCGTGATGAGCTAGTATTAGTCGAACCCAGGTGAGAATCATTGGACAGCTGTGAAGAACATTCTCAAGTACCTGAGAAGGACTAAGGAGATGTTCTTGCTTTATGGTAATGAAGACCTCCAGGTCGAGTCCTTTACCGACTCAAGCTTCCAAGCGACAAGGATAACATCAAGTCTGTCTCGGGTTTTGTGTTTACTCTCAATGGAGGGGCGGTGTGTTGGAAGAGCTCCAAACAGGACACCGCCGCAGACTCGATGATGGAGGCTGAATACATTGCTGCCAACGATGCTGCAAAAGAAGCGGTCTGGATGAAAAAGTTCATTACTGAACTTGAGGTGGTTCCATCCATTGTTAATCCAATACTTTTGTATTGCGATAACAATAGGGATATAACTTTAGCGAAGAAACCACGATCCCATCAGAAATCCAGACACATCTTGAGACGGTATCACCTAATCAGGGAGATCATAGATCGCCGGGAGATTAAGGTCCGGAAAGTAGATATGAAAGACAACACGGCGGATCCATTTAAGAAGGCCCTCCCTCAAGGGCGGTTTGAGCGACTTTTTGAGATGTTGGGTATGCGATATGCCATCAACTGGCCCTAGAGCAGAAGTTGGGTATTCGGTATGCCAATTACAGGCCTTAGTGCAAGTGGAAGATTGTTGGATATGTATGCCCTAGAGGTCTGTATTGTATATGATGCTAGGGATATGTATGTGTTCATACTATAATATTGCATTATTGTACTCCCTATTTTCATTCATTTTATAAATAAACAGGTACTCTTGACGCACGTTTGTTACATATTACAGGATACAGGCTCTTGGAGCGAATACAGTGAAAAAGACGAAAGTTGATACAGAAAATGGACTTTTGACCAACAAGTGACGGATCCTAGTCAAGCCCAGGCTAATAACAGTTCACATAGGTACAAGGCGACGCAAGGTCCAAACATGTCAAAGTGAAATGGTTAAAAGACCAATACGAATTTTCACTGAAGATCTGGAGAAGAATAATGAGCCAAACAGAGAAAAGGAGTGAATAATAAAGAAGCCCTAATACCCAAGATTCAGCCTAAGAAGTTTGGTGAGCTGCGCTCACCAAAGGGCCGCGGAACCGCGGCCCAAGGCCCACATTTGCCGCGGTTCCACGGCCATTCAGTGCCCGTGTCGGTGCAGTCTTCTCGTGTCGGTGCGTCGGTGCGGGGGTTTGGATTTTCCGTGGGCATATCTGTAAAATCACGTGTGCGAGAATCTGTAACCCTAGTTTCCCTGTTTACCTATAAATTTTAATCACAAATCTGTAAAACCGATGCCTCTTTTCATTTCACAAATTCAGATCTGTTCTGTATTATTGCTTGGAGAGAGCCATCAATAAAAATTAGTAAGTTGATTTTAATTCCTTGTTTTAATTCTCTTTTAATTAGAATGTCTCTTAATCCCCTCATGAGCGAGTAATCTCCTCGCTTGTTAGGGTTAGCCTTAGGGAAAGGTTTGAGAGATGAGATCTCTCACCCTTTTCATGCCATTCACGCCTAAGAATTAGAACTCCATGCATGCACGTACACACCGCTCCCTACGGCACCCTACCCCTCGAGGTAACGGTGACACCGTAGTATAAAGGACAGGTTGCGCGTGTTTTCCATGGAGGTTAGGGTAAGGATCGATAAAGGAAGGACAATAATCTAGAGGAAGAAACATCTTCCCAAAAGATTCTAACCCACTTCATTGATAATTACCATAACATCTAATAGATCTAAAATAAGGTATTGAAAGCGGTGAGGAAACCTTTAATCTCCCAACTTCCCCTAAGCCTAACCCTAGCAAGACTTTAATTTAGATTAATTTAGTTTATTGATAGATCTAGGTTTTTTAGATTTATTAAATCAATCCAAACAACATTTGGAATCAACTCGTAAAAACACATTAAGAAAATTACACATCTCTGTGGATCGACCCGTATTCACCGGCTAGCTGCAAAGCGACGCCGTTTCTGATTACGGTACATAATACAATTTTTGAGACTAATCAGTATGTACAGGGCAATCTTGCTTAGTTGTATAGTATATTATTTGAGTTTTCTTTGTCTTAATATGAGTATTTCTTTCTCTTGTTGCTTTATATTGCTTACACATATTGATAAAAACTCGATACAGTAGTATACTATTATGGTTTGACTTTATCTTAACATGTGCATATGTTATACTAGATATCACATATGGCTGATACATGTTGATAAAGCCTATAGGATTTCGCTTGACTACCAGCGTTATGATGGCGATCATACTTGTAGGAGCTGGGTTGTCCATAAGCACATCCTTAAAGGTCCTATGTCACAGGAGTATCGAGACCGGGCATCGATATTCTAGAGTAGACTTGTGTATACGTTTCTAGACCCCGACAAGGGGCGGTGGTTGGTCCCACAACCATTGGTGTATTTACATAAGATTTTATACAGGGGTGAGTACACTGGACGGACTCGCCAAGAACCTCTAGATGGTATTAAACCTATCGTCAGATAGCGGTTCTCAGGTGACATGAGTACACGTTAGTTTTTAGACCTGAGATCATCATTTGTCTCGTGTGAGTTCCCACTGTGCTTTGATCACTATTCTACCACGGCTCTACTGAGTCGTGCAAACAGGTTTTGGTTGGATACAGTCCCGAGCCACATGGAGACAGGGAGTGATTGTTAGGGATTCGTCTCTCCCGGTATTGGGAGTCGATATCGCACTGTGTCCGGTTGGCCAGAACCATTTGACATTGGCCAAGGCTGTTGAGATTTACTAATGTTAAATAATTAGTTTCTCGGATCGGTCCTGAGCCAAATCGACATGACTTATCGGGTCAGTAGGGGTCTAATGTTTACCACCCTCTAGACTCGGTTTGCGATACTCTTAGACGAAGAAACCGGGCTGTATGGAGATTGTCACGGATAGGCTCAATAGGGGTTCGGATGAGCTTGCTTGTCGGCCTTCTTTTCGATAGGTACCTGAGTAGCCGTTACGTATAGCTAGTGCCGCTGACGTGCTTGTGGTTAAACCCACTAATACTAGCGTACTGTCGAGTCTTTAGAGTTCCACACATAGGGTTTCTCTGATTCAGGCAAAACGATGTGGTGGTCGTATGTTTATACGTGGAGGGTTTCGATCGAATGATAATACTAGCCGGCTTAAGATTATACCGGATTATTAAATCAGGTATTGATTTAATAATTTACATATACATATTTCGATATGTATATTCTAGTGTCATCCAGGTTTTCGATCGGGCAGGGTTCCGATCGAATGATAATACTAGCCGGCTTAGGATTAAGCCGGATTATTAAATCAGGAATTGATTTAATAATTTACATATATATATTTCAATATGTATATTCTAGTGTTATCTAGGTTTTCGATCGAACGGTTGATGATACTAGCGGGCTTAGGATTAAGCCGGTTTGTTAAATCAGATATTGATTTGATACTAGTATTATTCAATCTCTTAGGTGTTCGTATTTTGATACGAATACGGGTATGTACATACGGTAGAATGTATTCCGTATTTATACGGAAAGAAATTCTAGAAGGAGGACACCTCATCATGTATTTTCCATTTTATTTGGAAAATGGAAAATGAGGTGTAAAATAAGAAACGAGGTGTAAATGAGAGAATGGTGTGAACCATGCTTGAATAGTATTGACAAATGAATTGTAAATTCATTTGTGTAAACTATTCAAACATGGTTATGTTATTTTTATTGAAAAATGGTTTTTACAAAACCATGCTTCATGATTTTTCACACAAGATTATTTTTCATTCTCACCATGAGCTTCTCTCTCCTCTCTAACCTTTCTTGAGTTCCTCCTCCTTCTTCATCTTCCTCCCTACCATCTCATGTGTTGAGAATCAAGGGAGGAAGAGAGATAGAAATACACTAGAAAACTCACTACATCTACTTAGTAGCCTAGTTTAGTAAACTAGGTTATTAAGTTCTTTCATTAGTAAAGCTTAGCTTGAATCAAGAACCTTCAAGTTGATCATCTAGGACTGAGGAGGTCGGCCATTAAGGTTGATCTAGGAGACTTTAAGGATCTTAAGAAGAGGAGAGAAGACCCGAAGGACACGTTTCTTTAGGTATAACATTCTATCACAGTAGCTAGACTCCTCTAGTTTACTAGTTTCGATGTTTGGTTAGATTTTAGGATGTGTTTTCTAGCGCCGGTTTTTTTAAAAGTTAAAGTTTTTCGTTCCGCAACGGCCGCGGTCAGCGGATAGGGCGCTAGGAAACCCAACATCCTTAATATCGGATATCAAAGCAATTGTTGCTATTGGGAAAATAACCTGGTTTTTCCTTTCGGCAAACATTTGATTTTAAATATTTATTATTATGCACCAACTTTTAAAAACCGATATATCTGTCTCTTTATTTGATAAGGTGAGATACAAATTTTCAAAAATTATATTATGAACATTTGCCTTTTATCATTTGAAAATTAGGTAAAGTGCATTGAATAACGAGATATACATTTTTAACCAAAATACAATTTTCAAATTACAACACATAGAGTATGAGTGAGTGAACTCATAAGACTTATACATAATGATGTATGTTGTCCAATGTCCTCAAGGACAAGGGTTGATACTCATACTTCGATCTGTTTTTCTATGAGTTCTCTGGTTTTAGACACGCATTCTTATTGAAATGCAAAATCCAAAGATTTTGAGAAGTTCATAAGATATAAGAATAATGTAGAGAACCAAACGTTAGAAGTATCAAGATTCTTCGAAATGTTCGAAGATATGGATACTTATGCTAGGTATTCTGTCATGCCCTTCTTTCCAAAAGACGGTAACGGTACATGATGAGGCATGCAACGTATTTACTATGAGAATACGTTAAGCATATGTAAGTAATATAACAATATGCAAAAATAACAAGAGTAATTAAAATAAACAACTTTATTGACATTCAAATTCAAATACAATGTCTAAAATAAAAGATACAATACTGGGAAGCCTAAACAGTGGCTTACAAAAGATAAGTACAGAAAAAAGAAACTAGTAATCTGGCTGGGTTGTGAGCTGGTCTAAATCCTCCTGGTCCGACTCAATCTCTTCAGTGTCCGGTCCTCCTGACGAACATTCCAATGAAAAGAAACAGAGAGGAATGTTGTCAGCGAACTAGTGCTCGGTAAGTCCCCCAAAGAAATAAGTAATGACAAATGAAGGTAAGTAAAATGAATAGAAACTAAGTAGTAATGAACATGTAAGGTTTTATGTAAAAGTATCTTAATTATGTCATTCGTGTGTATAAGGGTAGCAATTCTAACATGGTTGTTTGTAGTTTAATAAAGAAATGAGCGTGTATATAAGAGAAGTCTAGCTTACCCCGAGGACCAAAGGTATAAGAGATTATAAGGCTTCGTCATAACCCACAGAATAACGGCATGCGATATTCAAGAGCTGTCTTTTAAAGTGACCTCTCATTCCACGACAAACGTTCCTTACCAGCCTACCCCTTGTCCTCGCGTATTTTATTGTATAGTTAAAATTTAAAGGTCTTGGCCTAATCCATGAATAAAAGAATGTAAGTTCAGGTTCAAGTTGTATTGAGGTATTCAAGTATTCATGTCAAGTCAAGTTATATTCATGGTTCGGTCAAGTCAAGTCAACTGTTCAAGTTTAAGTTTGGATATTCGAATTCAAGTTCAAGTGTTCAATTTCGAGATCAAGTGTTCAAATTTGGGTTTTGAGTTCAAGTTCAAGTAAATATCGAGTTTGTATTCAGATTCTAGGCATATCTTATACTAGATTTAATCTTGTAAATTTCTTGAGTTTGGAAAATATCGATAACCGCTGCACATGGATGGCAGGATTTGTGTCTTTTTCAAAGACGATCATCGTTTGATATTTTCTACCCTGAGGTTACGATCTATATTTAAGGAGAGGCAAGTGGTGTATCATTATCTCCGGCAATTCCGAGGCAACTGACAAAAGAAGATGCCACTCAAACCAATCTGCAACTTAAATACGTAATCTATACTAGTATTTTGATTTTAGGGTATTTTAGTAAAAACGTCATTTAAAAATTATCGAGGGTTTTTAATTCGTCATAAATCCTCGAACAAGTTTTTAATAAAAAATATACTGTTTAAAAAGTCAAGATTTTTGTATAAAAACGTATTTTGTATTTTGTGGTATTTTAGTGTAAAAATCTAACTTTTAAAGTTTATGGTATTTTAATGAAAACTACCACTTTTGGAAACTTGATGGTGTTTTATTAAACTTAAATCTTTCATTTAAAAATATAGTTCTCACAATTTGTTTTTCTTGAAAATACGGATTCATGTTTTATATAATTTTTAAAGGATTTAATTTGTTTTAAAAGTCGTTTTTTCTTTAAAATCATATTTTTAATTCCTTTCAAGACCGAATTCTCCATGAGGATTCTGCATCTCGCTCTACTATCTCAAGGATGTGTGATAACCCACGCCATCCATAAATAGTTCCCCTAACGAGAGTTGTAGATGCGTAATTGCAAAGGTGTTAAAAATAGCGATTAAAACGTATTTTATGAAGCGAGGGTATTTTCTTGGAATTGTTTCCTTTTAGAATAAAATATTATGTCTAAAATATCGTGCTATGAACTATCATGTATGTGAGTGGGGTAGGTCATTACCCCGTGTATTTTCTATAGGTATATATAGCGATGAAAGATACATGCAAAGTTCATGGTATTTTTGTGTAAAATTCTATATACGTTCTATTTAACAAAAAATTCTAAACATATGGAAAGTTAATTAGATGAACACTATTTTAAGGTTGTTGTGAAGGAGTATTGTGATTTATTTAGCATAATAATGGTAATAAAATTAATTTAAAGAGATTGTTAAAAAGGCTAACTCCACTTTTTATCGATATAGTTTTTAAGAAAAGTTTGAGATGAAAAGATAGAGAGGGAAGGGGAAAGCGAAGGGACATACGAGTTGCGCAATTTAAAAGGTGAAAAGGATGCCTTGGTTGGTAGAACCGAGACTGAGAGATATGGAAAGATCGATCGATCGCCGCTTCGACTTGAGCAACTCCACTTGAATTGGTTTAACTCTTTTGAACCTTGGAATTTAGAGGGGATTTTGATAGAGCTTTGCTAGAGATTTCTGACTATGGGAGAGTTAGAAGATGGGGTGGTATTTATCGGGATGAATATATGTATAGGATGAATTAAAAAGAAATAAAAATTGGATTAAAGAGAGTGTTAATGGGCATATGAAAGGGTGTATTGCTCTCTGTTTAATTGCAGAGAAAACAAATAGGAAAAAGGAGTAGAGGGGAGTCAAAGGGATGCACAGGAGAAGCATGGAGGCAAGTGGACAAAATCCAACCGCCGGTGACGGCTAATTGGTGGCCCGATTGTGGCCACGTGTCTCAAGATTCGTGCCCAATGTATTAATTCATGTTAACTCCTCATTTCTCCAGTTTATTTTCTCCAGAACTTTTTGTTTCTCCGTGTAATGTACGCACAACTCTTAGACTTCTGAAAAGTTAAAAAGAAAAAAATATTAAAAATAATTGGGGCTGATGGGATTCGAACACGCTGGATAAAGAACATCAGTGTAGAGTCTTAACCAGTGAGCTATAAGTTGCTTATTTCTTTTATTGAACAAATTTAACTTATAACTCCTAGTCAGGCATAAATACACATTTCTATATATTGACCATGTTACAATTATACAGGGATTTAAGGGTTGTTATATCTTACCCTCCTTATAAAAATTTCATACTCGAAATTTACATAAAGACTAATTTTCAAATAGATGTGGGTATCGTGTACGCTTATCATCTTCTCGCTCCCTGGTTGATTTTTCCGGCGAATCCCTTCTCCATTTCACTCGGACCAAATTCACCTCCTTGTTCTGTAACGTCTTCACTTTTCGAACCAAGATCTCGACTGGTTGCTATTTACAAGTCAGATCGGTCTGTACTGTGAGTTCCAAGTGAACAAGTATGTAGTTGGGGTAGCTTAGATATCGTCGTATCTGGGATATATGGAAGACATTGTGCACTCCTTCCAATGAGGGTGGTATAGCCAAGCGATACAGTCACGTTCCACACCGGAAAAGGTACGCGACTGGCACTTGAATCATGTGAAGTCTATAGGACCCCACCTAATTCAAGTAAGCTAAAAGCCCAAAAATCTAAACCTTTTAGGGGTCGTGACAGATACACCACTTCTCCAACTCGTTCAAGTATGTCGAACGGTCCGATATACCCTGGACTAAGTTTGCCCCGTTTGCCAAAATGTATCATTCCTCTGTTCGGAGAGATCTTCAGAAATACATGTTCTCCGGGTTGGAACTCTAAGTGTTGACGCTTTGCACCTGCCTAATGCTTCTGCCTATCTTGTGCTATGCGCATCTTTTCCCTGATCGTGCGAACTATATCGACTGTTGCCATGATCATCTCTGGCCCAAGGAGTTCACGATCTCCAACGTCGTCCCAACTCAGCGGGGAATGACACTTACGTCCGTAGAGTGTTGCGAAAGGTGCCATCCCATTGCATGCCTAGTAACCATTGTTATATGAAAACTCCACAAACTGTAGGTGATCTTCCCACAAACCTCCGAAGTCCAGCATACCGACTCTCAGCATATCTTCCAGAATCTGAATTTTTCACTCGGACTTTCCGTCTGTTTGGGGATGATACGCTGTGCTGAAGTTCAGACTCGTTCCTAAGCTGGCTTGAAGACTCTGCCAAACCTGGGATCAGAATCTAGTATCTCGATTGGAGACGATGCAGATAGGTACCCCATGTAATCTCACGATCTCTTGTATGAGTTTATGGGCATCAAGACAAGTATAATACATCTTGAATGTAGAAATCTTTACTTTTAGATTTTTACTTACCTCCATGTACTTTCTTGCCAACGTCTCAGTCGATTGGCCAGCTTTGAATAGAATAAAGTGAGTCGACTTGGTGAATCGATCCACAATAACCCAAACTGCGTCAATACCCTTCGTGCTGCAAGGAAGTGCAGTTATGAAGTCCATGGTAATGTGCCGCCATTTCTATTCTACGATAGGTAACGGTTGAAGAAGACCGGCTATTTTGTGATGTTCATCCTTCACTTGCTGAGAGACTACGCTCTTACCTACGTTCCAAGCTACTTCTCGCTTCATTCCATACCACCAGTAATGCTGCTTTAGATCCTTGTATATCTTCATACCGCCGAGATTTACAGAATACGGAGAGCTGTGAGCTTCTTTCATCAACTCTTCTCGAACAGGGCCGACTAGCATGCATAAACAGCTTCCATACTGCAAGGATCCATCCTCATGAATTAAGAAGTCATTTCGAAGCCCATTCTCTACTTGTTCTCTGATTTTCTACAACTTGGCATCGCCTGGTTGAGCTGCTTTAGTTTGATCAACAAGTGTGGATTGAATCTGCAGATTCATCAAGGATGATGTAATACCTGGCACACTTACTTCGATCTCCAATCCATGAAGCTCCTGTTGTAACTTCAACTGTGAGGTGAGATTCATTGCAGATGACTGTCGACTCAAGGCATCTGGAACTACATTTACCTTCCCTGGATGGTATTGAAGGTTGATGTCAAAGTCTGCTATGAGTTCTAAACATCTTCTTTGCCATATGTTAAGCTCCTTCTAAGTAAATATATATTTTAGACTCTTGTAGTCGGTGTAGATATTAAATCGCTCACCCAAAAAATAATGCCGCCGGATCTTGAGAGCAAAGATAACTGCTGCGAATTCTAGGTCATAGGTAGGATAATTGCACTCGTGCGTTTTTAGCTGCCTTGACGGAAAAGCTACAACTTTGCCATGTTGATGAAGCACACATCCCAATCCTTTCCCGGAGGCATCACAGTGAACTTCAAAATCGTGGGACCTATCTGGTATAGTAAGAACAGATGCTGAAGTTAGTCTTGTCTTCAGCTCCATAAAAACTTTTTCACATGCTTCTGACCATACAAAGGCTTCATCCTTACGAGTAAGTTTCGTCAAAGATGCTGAAATCTTCGAGAATCCTTCAATGAAGCGTCGATAATACCTAGCTAGGCCCAAGAAACTTCTGATGTCCTTAACTAACTTTAGTGTCAGCTGAAACCTTAGCGGGGTCTACCACAATTCCTTCTCTAAAAATGATGCGTCCGAGATAATCGATTTTGTCTAGCCAAAATTCACACTTGCTATACTTGGCATAGAGTTGATGTAGTCATAGCATCTCCCGAACTACACGTAGGTGATCGACGTGTTCTTCCCGAGTCTTCGAATAGTCCAAGATATCGTCTATGAAGATGACAACAAACTCGTCTAAGTACTCGCGAAAGACTTGGTTCATCAGGTTCATAAATATAGCCGGTGCATTGGTTACTCCGAATGGCATTACTATATATTCATAATGTCCATATCAGGTCCTGAATGCCATCTTCAGAATGTCGGACTCCTTAACCTTCACTTGATGATAGCCTGAATGAAGATCTAACTTAGAGAAGACACAAGATCCACTCAGCTGATCGAAAAGTTCATCGATGCGTGGTAGTGGACACTTGTTCTTAATAGTCACCTTGTTCAGTGCTTGATAATCAACGCACATCCGGTAAGTACCTTCCTTCTTCTTCACTAGTAACACCTGGGATCCCCAACTTTAGGTACTGGGTCTAATCCAACCTTTCTTTAGAAGTTCTTCTAACTGGATACTGATTTCTTTCAATCCTTTCAGACTTAGTCGATATGGAGCTTTTGTTATAGGTTGTGCACCGGGTTATAAGTCGATACTAAATTCAAGAGCTCGATCCGGAAGAAAACCTGATATATCTTCAGGGTAAATATCCTCAAACTCTCAAACTACTTCGGGCTTTTCTCCTTCAGCTTGTAGGGAGGACACTTATGCAGTCTTTGGCTTGGCTCGGTAGCTTCCTGGTTCCAAGATTCTGTCTCCACTTTTGAAATAGAAGACTGGGTGATCTGGTATTTCAAAGATCACCCTTCTTTGACGGCAGTCAATAGTAGCATAAAATACTCCCAGCCAATCCATTCCCAGCACGACATCAAAATTTGGTATGTCCAGCACTTTGAACTTTGCATATATTCTCGGCCACAAACTATAACTGGGCGCTGATCATATCCCAAAGTTGCCTTCAAGACTCCATTCCCAGAACTGATGTTCCATCTTGAAATGAGCGGCTTAATGGGAATCGTGTGCGTTCTCACGAACTGTTGTGACATGAAGCAAAGTGAAGCTCCAGTGTCCAAAAGTGTGAGTGCAGGAAGGGTGGCTATTAGTATAGTACCTAACTTGTGTGTGGTTGTGTTTAGGTATAGGAAAAGATAACGATGTACTAGTATTGAAAGGTTGAAAGAATAGGAAAAATTTACTAGTGATGACTTGTCCTGTGGTTTCGGCCTCTTCGAATGACATTGTTAAATCCTGACGCCTCGGCACACTTGTCCTCTCTAGAGGCACATTCCTCTGTCCTTGTGGCACATTTTTTGTGCCTGATGGTACTATTGCTGAGGCTATGCTGGAAGTCCACGTTGAGCTAGTGCAGGAAGAGCTAGGCGTGTTGCAGGTGCCTTAATAGCTGGCCTTTGTGGTGCTGGTATAGCGGGTCTTTGTGTAGGAATTGTGCCACCATGGTAACGTGGGTATGCTCCCAGTCCATGGTCAGATCCCCCACAACCTAAATACAGGCCATTTGCACGCATGCAGTCCTTCGCCAGGTGTCCGATTCTCTTTCAGTAGAAACAGAAATCTGGACCGACTCAGTTAAACGATCTTCCTGGCCTCTTGGGTGCAAAAGCTGGCCTGGAAGAGGCTCCTCCGGTCATCTGGATAGTAGGGCGTTTGATTCCGGCTTATCCTTTTTCTTGACCATGGCTTCATAGTGGCAGGCTGCCTTTAGAGCGAGTTCATGAGTCGGATAGTCGCCTTTTGCTGATACCGCTTGAATCACTAGGTCTAAACCCTGTTGGAATCGTCTAGCCCGAATATCATCTGTAGGAATCAAGTGTGCCGCGAACCTGATATGATGTTGATGTCAGAAAAGTTACGTGTTCTAAGGAATAGAATTTGAGACAGATTCTTTACTTGGTAAGCATAATGAATTCGGCATCATACTCATCCACTGATTTTACCCACATAGAGCCTTATTGCAGGTAGATGAATTGTTGTTCCATATCAAACCGGGCAGTCTTGGGGAAATACTTGGCATCAAAAATATCGCGAAACGTCTTCCACTCTATTGGCTGTGCAAGACGGCTCTCCTCGGCCTTCTACCAGATTCTTGCATTGTCCGTGAGCTAGAGTTTTGCCACATGAACCCAAGCTATGTCTGGTACTTGTGCTGCTACAAGATCATCCTCAATACTTTGAGCCCACTCTTAAGCCTCAAGGGAGCTCTCTTTTCCTGAAAAGTTCTTTGGGCGCAACACCTAAAATTGCTTCACACCAGGTGATTCGGCTTCGGGACGATTCAAAAGGATAGTAGTCTGCTGCTGCTGGCCCTTTAGAAGACTCTTGATGGCTTCTAGAAGTACCGTCTGCTCATTGATGGACGCTGTAATCGTAGGTGGAGATGGTAGAGTAGGCGGTGGTGTGTTACTATTAACATTAGTGCTGGTAATGTTTGGAGAATCTATCACCTTGATAGAAAAGACAGACTAGGATAGATTCAAGAAATTTTGAAATGTAAAAAATGTAAAATTGCTGAATCTTATAATTCTTGTGATATATTCCTTAAGACTTCATGCAGAACAGACCTGCATGGACCACCAATAAAACCTGTCATACCCCGCTTCCCAGAAGACGGTAACAGCTTGAGAATACATTAAGCGTATGTAAGCAATATAACAATATGCAAAAATAACAAGAATAATTAAATAAAACAACAACTTTATTGACATTTAAATTCAAGTACAATGTCTGAAATAAAAGATACAATACTGGGAAGCGTAAACAGTGTCTTATAAAAGATAAGTGCAGAAAAAGAAACTAGTAATTTGGCTGGGCTGTGAGCTGGTCCAAGTCCTCCTGGCTTGACTCGATCTCCTCAGTGTCCGGTCTTCCTGACGAACATTCCAATGAAAAGAAATAGAGAGGAATGTCATCAACGAACTAGGGCTCGGTAAGTCCCCCAAAATATAAGTAATGACAAATGAATGTACGTAAAATGAATAGAAACCAAGTAGTAATGAACAGGTAAGTTTTTATGTAAAAGTATCTTAATCATGGAATTCATATGTATAAGGGTAGCTATTCCAACGTGGTTGTTTGTAGTTTGATAGGGAAGTGAGCGTGTATAAGAGAGTTGTCCAGCTTACCCTGAGGACCAAAGGTACAAGAGAGTACAGGGCTCCATCATAACCCATGGAACAACGGCACGAGATATTCAAGAAGTGTCTTTAAAAATGACCTCTCATTCCAAGTCAAACGTTCCTTAACAGCCTACCCCTTATCCCTGTGTATTTTATTATATAGTTCAAGTTTACAGGTCTTGGCCAAATCCATGAATATAAAATTGCAAGTTCAGGTTCAAGTTGTATTTAGGTATTCATGTGAAGTCAAGTTATATTCATAGTTCGGTCAAGTCAAGTCAAGTGTTCAAGTTCAAGTTTGGATATTCGAATTCAAGTTCAAGTGTTCAATTTTGAGATAAAGTGTTCAAATTTGGGTTTTGAGTTCGAGTTCAAGTAAAGATCGTGTTTGTATTCAGATTCTAGACATATCTTATATTAGATTTAATCTTGTGAATTTCTTGAGTTTGAAAAATATCAATAACCGCTGCACATGGACAGCTGGATTTGTGTCTTTTTCAATGACGATCATCGTTTGATAATTTCCACCCTAAGGTTACAATCTATATTTAGGGAGAGGTAAGTGGTGCATCATTGTCTCCAGCAACCCCGAGGTAACTGACAAGAGAAGATACCACTCAAATCAATTTACAACCTAAATACGTAATCTAGACTAGTATTTTGATTTTTAGAGTATTTTAGTAAAAACGCCATTTAAAAATTATCAAGGGTTTTTAATTCATCCTAAAACCTCGAACAAGTTTTTAATAAAAACATATTGTTTAAAAAGTCAAGATTTTTGTATAAAAACATATTTTGTATTTTATGGTATTTTAGTATAAAAATCTAACTTTTAAAGTTTATGGTATTTTAGTATAAAAATCTAACTTTTAAAGTTTATGGTATTTTAGTATAAAAATCTAACTTTTAAAGTTTATGGTATTTTAATGAAAAATACCACTTCTGGAAACTTGATGGTGTTTTATTAAACTTAAATCTTTCATTTAAAATATAGTTTTCATAATTTTTTCCCCTTGAAAATGCGGATTCATTTTTATATAATTTTTGAAGGATTTAATTTGTTTTAAAAGTCGTTTTTTCTTTAAAATCGTATTTTAAATTCCTTTTGAGACCGAATTCTCCGTGAGGAGTTCTGCTTCTCGCTCTACTATCCCAAAAATGTGTGATAACCCGCACCATCCCCAAATAGGTCTCCTAATGAGGGTTGTAAAGGCGTAATTGCAAAGGTGTTAAAATAGCGATTAAAACGTATTTTATAAAGCGAGGGTATTTTCTTGGAATTGTTTCATTTTAGAATAAAACATTATATTTAAAATATCGTGCTATGAACCATTGTGTATGTGAGTGGGGTAGGTCGTTACCCCGTGAAATTTCTATAGGTATGTATAGCGATGAAAGATACATGCAAAGGTCATGGTAATTTTGTGTAAAATTCGATATACGTTCTACTTAACAAGAAATTCTAAATATGTGCAAAGTTAATTAGATGAACACTATTTTAAGGTTGTTGTGAAGGAGTATTGTGATTTATTTAGCATGATAATGGTAATAAAATTATTTTAAAGAAATTGTTAAAAAAGCTAACTCCGCTTTTTATCGATATTGTTTTAAAAAGAGTTTGAGATGAAAAGATAGAGAGGGAAGGGGAAAGCTAAGGGACTTACGGGTTGCACGATTCAAAAAGTGAAGAGGATGCCTTAGTTGGTAGAACCGAAACTATGAGATATGGAAAGATCGATCGATCGCCGCTTCGACTTGAGCAACTCCACTTGAATAGGCTTAACTCTTTTGAACTTGGGAATTTATAGAGGATTTTGAGAGAGTATTGTTAGAGATTTCTGAATACGGAAGAGTTAGGAGATGTGGTGGCATTTATTAGGATGAATATAGGTATATGATGAATTAAAAAGAAATAAAATTGGATTAAACAGAGTGTTAATGGGAAGATGAAAGGGTGTACCGCTCTCTGTTTAATTGCAGAGAAAATAAATAGGAAAAAGGAGTAGAGGGGAGTCAAAGGGATGCACGGGCGAAGCATGGAGGCAAGTGGACAAAATCCAATCGCCGGTGGCGGCCCGATTGCGGCCACGTGTCTTAAGATTTGTGCTCGGTGTATTAATTCATGTTAACTCCTCATTTCTCCAATTTGTTTTCTCTAAAACTTTTCGTTTCTCCATGTAATGCACGAGCAACTCTTGGTCTTCCGAAAAGTTAAAAAGAAAAAAATATTAAAAATAATTGGTGTTTAAGAGAAAATGATAGTGGAAATTCCTACATCCCCACTCTACATTTCTAGCAAGCTTGGAGTGTCGGTTGCTTCACTAGGTGAAGTAGGAGCTTGGATCGATTTTCTCGGGTGGATCATCTTCGATAAGGGCGGTCGCCTCTTAAGCTTGTTCTTGATAGCCTACGAGGTGCTTGGAGGGGTCTTCTATAATTGGGTGAACACGCATCAAAGGTTGTAATCCCTAAACCTTACATGCTTAGTCTTCTAGTTTAGTGTTTTGGAACGATCGCTAAGGATTAGTTTCTAGTGCTTCCGTAAATTTTTGTTTTTCGATTCCGCATTGGCTATGGTTGTAGCGGCAAGGGCACTAGGAACTTTCATCGAGTACCATATGCAAGCGCGGTGGGATCACATACGTACGCTCTGGTATGCACACATCTAGATATATCCTATGCGGTAAGTTTAGTTAGTCGGTATATGTTAAATCCAGGAAAGCTCCACTTGAGAGCTGTAAAGTGGATACTTCGGTATCCAAAAAGAAGTAAAGATCTCGGTTTACTCTTTCTCAAGTCAGAAAATAAATCGAGCCAATTGTAAGGATATGTAGATGCGGATTATATCGGTGACTTGGACAAAAGAAGATCAACTACGGGCTACGTATATACAGTTGCAGAATATCCAATCAGTTGGAAGTCGACAATTCTGGATTCCGTGGCGCTATCAACGACGGAGGCAGAATACATGGCAGCAGTGGAAGCATCTAAGGAAGTCTTGTGTTTAAAGGGTTTAGTTGGCGAGTTCGGATTCGATAAGGGGTCGGTTCGTTTGTTTTGTGACAGTCAAAGCACCATTCACTTGGTGAAGAATCAGGTATACCACAGTCAAATTAAGCACATCGACGTGCGGTAACACAAAATAAGGGAGTGGGCAGAAAAAAAGATTGATTTGATCAAAATTGATACTAAGGTGAATCCGGCGGACATGCTAATAGAGGATATTCTTATGGAGAAGTTATGGTCAGCCTTGGTTTCTATTCAGGTACTCAAATATGAGAAAAGCTCGCGATCTCGGTAGGAAGGTCAGACCAGTTTCTTAGTTCTTGGCAAAAACTGTGACACTTCCCGGTTTCAAGGTTTTGGAGCTGTGCTACAGGGGGATCGAGGAGAACTGAGGCAGACCTAAAAGATATAAGACAGGGAAACAAATTTTCAAGGTGATTATAAGGATATACAAGCCAATGTGGAGATTGTTATGAAGGTGTCTTGTATACTAAAATTGCATAAGGTTGAGCCGGTTCATATTTGTTATGAGCCATCTCATATACCCAGAGAATAAAGATGATCCAAGGCACTTAATGAGCCATCTCATTAAGGGATAGGCCATCTCAACGAAGAGCTGAGTCGTCTCATAGAGAAAGAGAACTCAACATGTTTTGATCCGGCACAAGAAGTGTTTGAGCCGGCTCAAGAAGTCTGTTGCGGTTTGGTTGCGGAAATCAAGTTTCAAGTGTATCTCTAAAATAAAGTTTGGGTGGCAGTTTCGTAATTAAGTGTATTCCTATTATATATCTGATTTGTATAGGGTATAAATAGGATGCTAGGGTTGAAGTTTAAGTAAGGTTTGATCATAAAGTTAAAAGGAGACAAAACGACGGCTCCATAAGGAATCAAGGATTTATTAAGGAGAACTTGAGAAAGAAGAAGGAGATCTCATTGGAGATCTATAATGAGAGGGTTTTTATGACTTTTGTAAGGTTTTTTCTATTTCTCTAAAAATTCTAAAAATGTTATTCTCCTCGTTTCCCCGAATCCTTTTCTTTTTTTATTTGATTTTGAATTATTTCTATTTTTTATTTATTGAAAGGGATCTTTTAAGATCCATCAGGCTTCTGCTTGTGCAAAAACAGTTATTAATAGTTAGGTTTGGATCTTGTTGTAGTGGGTGATGTACTTGGCTGGACTTGGTCGTTGGCTCATTGTGTGGAGCACAACTTTCCCTTTTAGCATTGGTTTATGTATTATGTCGAACTCTGATTGTTTTATTATGATCTTTTTAATGAAGCATTGGTGGAAACACCGTTCGACCTATAAAAAACACAAAATTAAGGCAAGTGGAAAAATATAATTATATAACATTGCAAATTTTTTAAGCAAGGGATCTTAAAGATTGGAATAAGATGTTGGATAATAAAAATAAAATAAAAAGAAATTGCAAATGCATCTCTATCAAAGTATCAACATATCAAAAGTTCCCTAGGTAACGATTTTTGACAAATGTTTCATCATGTGCAACAACCTCAAGCAAGTAACAAATACTTAATCAGAAATCCACTAAATTAATTTCAATTTGTTTACTGTTATTTGTGTTATACTTATATCTGCCCGCTCGCTAACATTGTGAAGTCTGGAAGTTATTACAAGCAGATTGATAGTGCATGTGTAAGCTTCTTACTGGGCTAGCAAGCATGTCATGCAACAAGCATGTCATGACATGACCTATAAAAACAAATCCATTGCTCCTACTCACCGATCACAAAGCCATAGCAACCCCTACACTTGCATTAGAAGTCCCTTAAAGCCCTTCAACTTCTTTCCTCTCAAAATCAAGCAAACTACCATCAACTCTCCGCTTCACCTCCCTCATTGCCAGCACTCTCCTTTCTTTCACATCTTCTTTTGCCTTCGCCTTCCTCTTCTTCAACTCTCTCTATCCTCAAAATCACATTACCATACAAATTTCGAAAGCCATGGCCCGCCCGCTTAAAAAGCTTGCTCTCCCCTGTTGAAAATTGATTCAAATTTGATGGCGGGGATTACCACGGGGACGGTGCTGACGTAGGCGACCACTAGGCGGAGCCAACGAAGAGGACCACCGGCCCACGAGGGCGGCGCCGACTGTTCATCATGAAAAACTGCATTTTAATACCGCTCATTCATTATTATTTTTGTAAATATCGGTACTATTAACCCATGTCTGCTCAATAAGTACATGATACATGTATTCGTGACAAAACAACTGGGAACACATTCAAAATCCACAGATACGACGTTTGTGACCTGATACGGAAACTGGAACGAAAAACCGATCAAGATATGAAAAGATTTTGCAATAAGTGCAGAACAATTTTAACAAGAATGGTCCGACATAATGCAAGTGTGAATTCATTTTAGATGCATGAATCTAGAGAGCAGCCATGTCTTGGTGTGAATACTCAAGTGGAGCAAGTGAGCATGTAATGATTGTGTTAAAAAAAGTTGATGTGATAGATTCAAAAGCTAAATATTTTCCCTTCTGAGAAAACTCTAAATTGATTTAAAAGAAACAAACAAGTCTAGAGAGATCATGAAGAGGACTTGAAATTATCACAAGAAGACGGGTCCCACTAGCCGCCAGAAAACCGCCAGAATGGCCAAAAGACCCGCTACTGGCAGTTTTTGTTTCTCCAAAACTTTAAGTTGCATGTTTGTGATATTTTTAGAATTTAGATATTGAATCCTTTACATCTTTTTTATCTTGCAATCTCTTTATTGAGCTTGCAAATTTATATTGAAGTTATGAGATTCATTTGATTAAACATAATAACAAGGATTCATTTGGCTACTCACTATTGCAAATCAGTTCTTAGTATAATTCTAACTCTTTCCTTAAAATTTCTATGGTTTCTATTGTCTCTTTTTCCTTTTGTATTTTCTTTATTTTTGTGAATATGTATGAGTAATACATCACCTGTTAAGGGTAGGAGAGAGGTAGATTGACTAGGATTAGTATTTGCTAATTTCCTTTAAAACTGATAACTTGTAATTGAAACTCGGACCAAACGACTCACAATCCGCTCCGTTAGGCACTCCATCCTACCATGATAGCGGTGATTTCTAATTGTGACCGGTTGCGATTGGTTTGTCGGAGGCGAGGGTTAAGAGACAAGAACGGAAGGACAAAAGACAAGAGTACGGATTTAGTACACAATCGCAAATACCGTACTTAAACTCCATAATCCACATTGTTGCCGATTACCTTAGTATCAATATCAAGTTAGGTTCATAAGGAAGTGGAAAATATTATCCTAGCTCAAACTAACCTAAAGCTACCCCTAACAAGTCCTTTTCTCTTGAACGTATAGTTTGCGACACTTAGTATAACAACCAAACTCCACTTTACGGACTTAACTTATTAAAACAAGCTTAAAAACATACCATCTCCCTATGGACGACTCGTACTCATCTCAGCTCGCTACATGCGACACCGTTTTGATTGCGGCACTTTAGAACTTAAAACGACAAGTAAAATCATTACCAATCAAATGGCGCCGTTGCCGGTGAAATGGGAACGCTTTTATTCTTGTAATCTCGGGTTAATTTATGTATATTTTGTTAGGAAGATGTATGCCCTAGAGACCATTATTGTATGATATAGTGGATACTTGGACATATATATAGAGGACTTTCTTGCTCGACATGATAGTATGCTATCTGATTGCTCTTTAGCTTAACATGTACACTTGTATCATTATACTGTCTCTCTGATACATGTTGATAAAGCCCTTAGAATGTAGGCTTGACTACCAGGACTATGATGCAGATCATACTAGTGGGGCTTGTGTAGTCCACAAGCACATCCTTTAACAGTTCATAGTCGAGGGAGTATCGAGACAGGGCATCAATATTCCAGAGTAGACTAGTGTATACATTTCTTGACCCTGTATGGGGCGATGGTTGATCCCACAGCCATTGGTGTTTGACATCAAAGATTGTACACAGGTGCTCATTAGAGAATTGGTACACCGAACAGGACACGCCGAGAACTTCTACATGGTACCATACCTATCATCAGATAGCAGTTCTCTGGTGACACTTGTACAGGTTAGTCTGTAGACCTGAGATCATCATAGTGTCTTGTGTGGTTCCCACTGTGCTTTGATTTCCTCTCTACCACGGCTCAAAGGAGTCGTGCAAACAGGTGGATTTTGGGTACAGTCCTAAGTCACATGGAGGCAGTGAGCGATAGGAGGGGTTTCGTCTCTCCCGGTATTAGGAGTTGATGTTCCGCTATGCTCGATTGGCTATAACAGCAAGTCTCTAGCCAGGGCTGATGAGATTTACTGGTAAGTGTTATCAGTAGCTTCTTGAAAGGTTATAGGCCACACATCGGCATGACTTATCAAGTTACTGGGGTCTGACGATTCCACCCCTAGACTTGATATGCGACATATCAGACGAAGAAACCGGACTGTACGGTAAGTGTTGCTTATAGGCTTTAAGGGAGTTTGGACAAGCTTGCTTGTTGATCTTCTATTCGTTCAATATCTGGGTAGCCGTTACTTCCAGCTAGTACCGCTGACGGCTTGTGAGTATCTGATGTGATCATTACCTACTACTGGTGTATTGACGAGTTTTTAGAGTCCCACACAGAGGTTTTCTAGCTCAAGCGAAATGAAATAGGGCACATATGGTGATATGTGCGGGAGCTTGATTAAATACGAGTATGTGATACCGTATTCTAATCAGGAGATATTGGATATCGGTTAGGTTATATGTGATATAACCGGATTATTGAATCAAGTGTTGATTTAATGATTTGTTTTATGTATATATATTTGATATTGGCCGGTTATATATGATATGACTGGATTATTGAATCAAGTGTTGATTTAATATCTAATATTGAATATTAGACGATTGTATGTGATATAACCGGATTATTGAATCAAGTGTTGATTTAATAATTTGATATACATATGATATTAGTCGGTTATATATGATATAATCAGATTATTGAATTAAGTGTTGATTTAATAATTTGATATATATATATATATATATATTTGATATATATATATGTATATAAACTAATATTAGCTCACTTTAGGTTTTCTTCTCTTTATATATAATTTTGTGTGTGTGTGTGTGTATGATATATATATTTATATATAAAATTGACTTATATCATGGTTGATGATACATAGAACATGGGTGTATGAGACTCACACTAGAGTGTAGAGATAATTGAGATGATTTATGTTTAGAGAAAAATAGAAAATGTGGAAATGAGTTATGGCTTTGGATGCTTGGAGAAGCACTGAGAAGCCATGACTCATCTTTTCATTTTTGATTTTACTCTAGGATATTTATTCATCCAATTTTATCTTGAACTCATGGTTCATTCTGTCATACTCATTCACTTACACACCCAAGTTCATCTTCTTCCTCTTGAGAGCTATCTAGGGTTTTTCTTGAGTTGGAAAAAGAAAGAGAAAAAGATTTCTAAAGTGAGCAAAATTTCTACTTCATCAACCTACACTATCCTAGCCCTTTAGTATAGGTTGTTTGCTTCACTAATATTTTGATTAGTGAAGAGTGAGCTTGAGTTAGAGAGACTTCAAGGTAGATCATCTTCGACATCGAAGACTTCGTGCAAGCTCGATCCTTTCTCAAGTGGAGTCAAAGAAGAGTTCTAGGGACTACTACTTGGAGCTTTATAATTGAAGGACTTGGTCTATAATGGTTGTGACCCTCTTCACTTAGTTTAGAAATTGTCTTCTTGCTTACAAACCCTAATTCTCTAGTTCGATTCTAGGTTAGTATAGCTTAAACCTCTAGATTTTTTAAATTGCATACTTGATACTTGTATAAACCTTGTGGAAGCGCTAATAAATACTTTCATATTTTTTGCATAAAATTAACTAAATTTCTGGAGAAACGAAACAAAAACGTGCAAATTTCAAAAACCGACACGGGAACTAAACTTTTTATCATTTGTTCTCTGGAATTTTGATCTGCTAACACTATGTGACTAAATAAAAAAATCAAAGTATAAAATTGGCATACTAGGAGATTATAGAGCATCCACAAAAAAATTAGGCACCATATTTGCAAGTTCGACAACCAAATTTCTCCAAAACCCGGCTACTGGCGGTTTTTCTAGGAGGGATTGATATAATTTTTTTGGGATTGCTCCAGTGTTCTTTTAGTACTCCACTTTTATTGTTTGATTTTCAAGATTTTATGTGTGCAGAAATTTGGCTATCTATATCGGATTCTAGCTAAAATATTCGTAATTTCCGACATTTGCAGATTTTGACGGATTGGCGAATAGCGAGCGTGCGGAGCAAAGTGTGTTCTCAAGTTTAAGGCAATAGAAAACTACAGTGCCAAATATCATGGTAGTTTGACCTACGCAAAAGAACCATTCAAGCACTCCGGGACTATTTCAATAGGGGTTTCTTAACTCGACAAATTTAGGTGCGTATTTTTCTAATAACCTTCTTTCTCAAATCCGACGCTCCAATATTCCATATCTTTGCAGGATTCTTTACAAATTGCTGCCAACAGCTAAAGGAAAACTAACCGTATTTGTTGCAGCGTCGCGCTTAAACTAAAAACGATTGTTTGATGATTGTGAACAACCCTTTTTCTTTGAATTGCGCATTGCATTGTTAATACGGACTTTAAAGGGCTATAACACCAATTCAGATTGGGTGGGGATTTCATCACCCTTCCTAAGACCCCGGAAATCACTAATTGCATAAGCATCACCTTAAGCTTA
This sequence comes from Agapanthus africanus, assembly GCA_030015575.1. Taxonomy (NCBI): domain Eukaryota; kingdom Viridiplantae; phylum Streptophyta; class Magnoliopsida; order Asparagales; family Amaryllidaceae; genus Agapanthus; species Agapanthus africanus. Next base: position 168,958,800 of record JASDDO010000026.1, on the reverse strand, counting down.
ATTAAAAAATACCTAGACTCAGCCAATTAAGGACTTGTCGCGCTCAATAGGACAGAGGAAGGTTGTGGGCATTCGGTCGTTTATCTAAACTTGACTTTTGTGGTGCCTAGGCTAGACAAGTGAGGAGATAACTATAAAAGACCCGTCTCACGGTGATCTGTGAGCGGAACCCTCCTTACCCCACTTGTGCTTACCTAACCATAATTGGTGGTGAAGAGGCGATTCGAGAGTTATTTCACAACTTGTCGCTTTGGAACAGTTAGGAGCAGGTCTAGTTGGACTTTGAGGACCCTAGCTCTAGGTATTGATTGTGTATTTGTGATTTTGTTTGTTTGTTTAAGCCCGTCATTTTCACATTCTTTCAAAAAAAACAAAAATTCATCATTTTCGCCACATTTTCGCCACATTTTCACCTTCACCAAACACTTTTCTCCATTGACGTTTTCTTACCCTCACCTTCTATGCTTTTACACTAAACTCGTTTAGTGTATGTCCGTTTGGACTCGGGATCCTAGTTCTTATTTAGTCCACATTTCGTTAGTCGCTATCGACTACGCGATCGACTCAGAATTCGAAACTCCTTCCACGCCCTTTTAACCTTTACCATTGCTGGCCAACTCCGACATTGACCGTGATTCTGTTCATACTTCTTCACCTTCACATTCACCAAACTCTTCTTCCAAGATGTCAGGATTTCCTCCTAATATCACTTTGCCTACTACGGGAATCATTCCATCGCCGCTTGATGCGAATAACCCACCATCACTTGTTACAGCGCTACAGCGAATCACGCTTCAAGATCGTTTCTATCCAACACGCGATGCGCTTCCCACTTGTCTTTCACTTCTACCAGCCAATGGGGATAATTTCAAAATTAAGCCCACTTCATCATGTTGTCCAAGTTTCATGGGCTTGAATCCGAAGATGCCTATATTTTCATAAACAAATTCCAAAATATGTGCGCGATGATGAAGACAACCCAACTGTCTGACGATACTATATGGCTACGTGTTATACCTTTCACTCTTTGTGATTTTATTGAAAAGTGGCTGTATAGCACCGCGTCACATTCGATAACCAGTTGGGATGAATTTGTGAAAGTATTTCTAAAGAAATTCTACCCAAATCATAAAACCGCTAGCATCCAAAACGAGATAAATCAATTCACCCAGCTTCCAACCGAACCTTTTTGGATGTGCTTTGACCGGTACAAGGATCTCTTTGTTCAGTGTCCTCATCACGGTATTGAGAAATGGCAACTTTGCCAAACTTTGTACAAGGGCATGAATCCAGCAACTAGGTAGTTGATGGAAACCATTTGTCAAGACCACTTCCTATCCAAATCCAACGAAGAGGCTTGGAAATTCTTCGAGGATCTTGCGGAATAGACGCTACAATGGGAGAGCACCAGACCGAATGCTTCAACTTTTTCGATTTCTTCTTTCGGAAAATCTAGGGCAGGCGCTCACCAGCTTGATATCTCAATTGCAATGAAAGCCGAGATGGATGCAATCACGCGAAAACTTGAGGCAATTGAGAGAAAATTTTCATCGCCTTCTCCTAGCCCTATGGCTCCCCTTCACACCATTTGTGATTGTTGTTCGAATCTATCTTATTTGACCGAAGAGTTTCCTTACAATCCACTATCTCAAGGACAGGATCAGGTTAATACTGCATTTCAGCAAAGACCAAGAAATGATCTATACTCTTCTACGTATAATCCCGGTTGGAAGAACCACCCTAATTTCGCCTGGAACCAGAACCAGTTCCAAGGCCAAAACAACTTTCAGAGGGCCCCTACACAACAACAACAAGCCCGGCAACAATTTCAGAAACCTTTCCAACCCCAACCTTTTCAGAATCCGATGAACAACTTTGCATCTTACAACAATTCGTTTCCTCAAAATAATAACTTTGTTCCGTCCGGTAATGATAAGGTTTCCTCGCTAGAACGAAGTCTTTATGTTTTTGTGAAGCAATCAACTCAATCCATCATGAACATCCAATCTTCCATTCAATCACTTGTGCAACACACAACTTCTCATGGACAGAGCATCAAAACCATCGAGACCCAGATTGTACAGCTGAATGCGGCATTGAGCGAGAGAGAGAGAGAAAAAATTCCGTCTCAACCATTACTCAATCCTGGTCACCCACATAACGCACATGCTGCTCTTGAACAACAGAACCATAATGTGAGTGCCGTGACTATATTGAGATCAGGAAGAATGCTGAACAACAACATTGTGCACGAAATGATGATGATGATGACACTCTAGATGCTTCTTCTTCTGAGCCCATTCTCCATTCATCATAGGGCTCTTCTTCAAAAACTACTGTTTCGAATGGACGCACTTCTCACTTCACTCAAATTCGAGTTTTGGGTTATGTTCCATCTCCACAATCTCCTCCACAAGTATTCGACTCAACCAATTTAAACAAAGCTTCATTTCCAAACCGGTTGAGATCCAATAAACAAAGTTCACAAATGGAGAAGATTGTGGAGTTGTTCAAACAGGTTAACATAAACATTCCTCTCTAAGATGCAATCTAGCAAGTCCCCTCTTATGCGAAAATCTTGAAAGACTTGTGCACTAAGAAGAGGAAATCCCAGATACCGAAGAAAGTTTTCTTGGCTAGTAACGTGAGTGATGTCTTACCTAAGATTTACCATAAAAACGGAAGGATCCTGGTTGTCCTACGATTTCAATTACCATTAGGGATAAGAACATTAATCGTGCTCTTTTGGATCTCGGTGCCGGTGTTAACCTTCTTCCTTATTCGGTTTATAAGCAACTCGGCGTAGGAGAACAGAAACCTACACAGTGTACTCTTCAAATGGCTGACTAATCTATCACACATCCCATGGGTGAGCTAGAGAATGTGTTGATTAAGGTTGGGGACTTCATATTCCTCGCTGACTTCATTTTTTTAGATACACAACCTGTAACCAACCCCAGAAATCAAATTCCGGTGATTCTCGGTCGCCTATTCCTTGCAACCTCAAATGCGGTGATTAATTGTCGAAATGGTTCTATGAACCTATTTTTTGGTAACATGACAATTGAACTCAATATTTTTAGGTTAGGAAATCAGCCATCCGAACCGAACGCTCATATACTGGATATATGTTCAATTTAGGAGATTGCCCCCGAGGATTGCGAATTTGAGGAATTTCTATTTGATCATGGTGATCTCGACACCACTGGTGCGTTCCTCTTTGAATCTGCTGCTTCCGACTATGATAAAGAATACGAGTGCTTCACGTTTTTGAACGATCTTGACATGTTACCATCCGAGTTGGAATCTTTTTAATTTTCGGATGAGTTAGTTGAACCATCCGACTCTGTTGCATACACTCACTTTGAGTCCCTCTTGGAATCCTTTAAATTCAAGACACGTTCTCCAATCTTACCTTTAGTTGTTTCTCCTCCGACGCTCAAACTCAAGCCACTGCCGTCTTACCTCAAGTATGTTTACTTAGGTGAAAACAAGACTCTCCCAGTAATCATTTCGGCATCTCTAGGTCTAGAGCAAGAGAAAGCCCTTCTTTCGGTCCTGTGAGCATATCGGCAAGCTTTTGGCTAGACGATGGCAGACATCAAAAGGATTAGTCCCCTGATCGTTGAACATCACATTCACATGATGAATGATGCTAAACCAGCTAGGGATCCATAGAGATGATTGAATCCAGTCATGAAGGAGGCTGTGAAGAAGGAGATTGTCAAATGTCTGGATAGTGGTATCATTTACCTTATATCCGACAGTCAATGGGTCAGTCCGATACACATTGTCTCTAAGAAGTCGGGCATTACAGTCATCATAAACGAGGAAAACTTGTTAATCCCCACCCGCACCCAAACCGGGTGGCGAGTATGAATTGATTATTGAAAATTCAACGCCACAACGCGGGAGGATTACTTTCCGCTCCTATTCATTGACCAAATGCTTAAAAGATTAGCTGGACATGAGTTTTACTATTTTTTGGATGGTTACTCAGGTTACAACCAGATTCCCATCGCCGAAAAAGACCAGGACAAAACCACTTTCACTTGTCCTTTCGACACGTTCGCATATCGTCGCATGCCCATTGGGTTATGCAAAGCTCCCGCTATATTTCAACGGTGTACGATAAGAATATTCTCTGACCTGGTCGAGAAGTTTCTGGAGATATTCATGAACGATTTATCCATCTTTAGAGACTCTTTTAACGAGTGTTTACAACATCTTGACACTGTCCTTCCCCAATGTAAGGACAAGAATCTTACTTTAAATTGAGAGAAATGTCACTTCATAGTGCACGAAAGTATTGTCTTAGGACATATCATTTCGCGAAACGGCATCGAGGTTGACAAAGCAAAGATTAATTTCATTTCCATCCTTCCTCCTCCAAAATGCATCAGAGATATCAGATTTTTTCTTGGCCATGCTAGTTTGTACAGACAGTTCATCAAGATTGCTAGACTCTTGACTCTTCTTCTGGCCAAGGACATAACGTTCAACTTCAACCCGGACTGTCTGACTGATTTTGAATCATTACGAAACTCACTCACTACTACTCTCGTTCTTTCTTCTCCTGATTGGACGAATCCCTTCGAGATTATGTGTGATGTATCCAATTTTGCTATCGGTGCGGTCTTAGGACAACACATCGATAAGATGCCGCACGTGATCTACTATGTGAGCCGGACTTTGAATGACACGCAACTGAACTATACAACAACCGAGCAAGAGTTCTTGGTGGTTGTATTCTCTTTGGAGAAATTCAGGCCATATCTTATTGGATCCCCAGTTGTCTTCTACATTGATCATTCTGCTTTGAGGCATCTTTTTGCGAAAAAGGATTTCTAATCTCGATTGATACGTTGTATCCTCTTATTTCAAAAGTTTGACCTTGTCATTAAGAATAAAAGCGGATATGGAAACATAGTCGCTGATCATCTATCATGACTTCCTTCTTTGCTTACGATTCTTCTCCCGATAAACGATACTTTTCCTGATGAACAACTCTTGACGGTATCTTGTGAACCATGGTTCGCAGATATTGTGAACTATTTAGCAACAGGACTTGTTGCAGGATTTGTTTAGCACCCTATGAAGAGTTTTGAAGCATCACATGTCCAAAAGTTTTAGTTTTATTGTGCTAAACAAACACGCAAAGGAATCGATCCTAGAAAATTAAGGTTACAAAACTTTAAGCTAATAAAAGTTAGGGTTTAGAGACTACAACCTTTGTAGCTCCCTACGCTAGACTCCTCGGCTACTTGGGGGTTGAAAAAACTCCGCTTGAACTCCTCGACGTCACCGATGATCCACCCGGAGTCCGCTTTGTCCAAGCTAGCGACTTTCTCCGATCAAGTGAACGGAATCAAGTTAACACCCTAAACAAGTAGGCTATACTTGTGTAGAATGGTGTTGTGGTTCTCTTTCTCACTTCAAAATCCTAACTTGTTGATTATATAGCTCACTACAAAAATCTAGAGAGCTATGAAGGAGAAGGAAGAAGATAATGGCAATATTGAAGAAGATGATAACTTATTCTCCTAAAATGAAAATAGAAAAATATATCAATATATCTTTTCCATCTATCATCTCAAACCATGGTTGAATCATTATTGTACTAGAGTTAAAACACAAAAGGAAATTAACCAAAGGTTAAAAGGTGGGTGAGAATGGTTAAGTCAAAAGAAGAGTGTAGAAGAAAACAATAATGAACCTTTTATTTCCTTTTATGTTTAAATATAAATACAATAATAATTCATAAAAAATACCATGGTGTGAGTCTTATATTGCCACCATTTTCATATATATCCAACCATGATAAATGTATGTATGCATGTATGTATGTATACACATCCATATGTGCATGAAACTAGAATGAAAGAAAAACATACATGCATTCATACATCCATCCAACACAAGAAAAGGATTTCTAGTGAGAAACTAATGGTTAAATGATAAATCAACACTTGATTTACCAATCCGGCCATATCTCATATGACCCCTACCAAAAGCAAGCTTCCCGATCAATATACGGTATCCCATACACGCATTTTAATCGGGTCCATGCGCATATCGCATACGCGCACCACAACGTTTCACCTGGACTAGGAAACTCCATTGTGGGACTCTGAGACTCGTCAATACGCCGGCAGTGGATGATGATCATATCAAGCACCCCCAAGCCGCAAGCGGTCAGCTAAACGTAACGGCCACCCGGGTATTGAGCGATCAGAAGAGAACAAGCGAACCTGCTACAACTCCCGTCGAGCCGATCGGCGACACTTCCCGTACAGTCCGGTCTCCTCGTCTGATATGTCGCATATCAAGTCTAGGGGTGGTGTTAGTTATATGTATGCCCTAGAGGCCATTACTGTACATAGGATGTATATTGTAGTGGATGCTGGGACATATATAGGGAGGACTTTCTTGCTCGACATGATAGTATGCTATTTGGTTGAACTTTACCTTAACGTGTATACTGATTGTCTCTCTGTTACATGTTGGTAAAGCCCTTAGGATCTGTACTTGACTACCTGGACTATGATGCGGATCATACTAGTGGGGACATGGTAGTCCATAAGTACATCCTTCAAAGTCCCTAGTCGAGGGTGTATCGAGACGGGGCATCGATATACCAGAGTAGACTAGCATGTACCTTCTCGACCCATACAGATGGGCGATGGATGATCCCATATCCATTGGTGTTTGACATCAGAGATGTTATACGGGTGCTCAGTGGAGACTGGGTACACTGGACGGACTCGCCGAGAACTCCCAGATGGTATTATACCTCACGTCAGATGGCAGTTCTCTGGTGACACTGGTACAGAGTAGTCTGTTGACCCGAGATCGTCATAGAGTCTTGTGTGGTTCCCACTGTGCTTTGATTTCCATCTTACCATGTCCAAGAGGGCGTGCAAAACGGTGGTTTTTGGGTACAGTCCCGAGTCACATGGAGGCAATGAGCGATAGGAGGGGAGTCATCTCTCCCGGTATAGGGGGTTGATGTTGCGCTGTGCTCGATTGGCTATAACAGGAAATCCCTGGCCAGGGTTGCTGAGATTTACTGGTAAGTGTTACCAGTAGTTTCTCGAATAGTTATAGACCTCATATCGACACGACTTATCGAGCTATTGGGGTCTGACGTTTACCACCCCTAGGCGAGATATGCGACATATCAGACGATCAGACCGGACTGTACGGTAGTGTTACTGGTTGGATTCACTGGAGTGTGAGCGGGCTTGCTCGTCGATCTTCAGATCGCTCAATACCCGGGTGGCCGTTATGTTTAGCAGACCGCTTGCGGCTTGTGGATGCTTGATATGATCATCATCTGCTGCCGGCGTATTGACGAGTCTTTAGAGTCCTATACAGAGGTTTCCTGGCTCAAGCGAAACGAAATAGGAGCGCATATGAGATATGTGCGGGACCGAGAATGATACCAGTATGTGATACTGTATTTGATTCTCGCGATTTGTGACATTGATTGGTTATATGCGATATAGCCGGGTTATCGGATCAAGTGTTGATTCGATCAGATGTTGCTGTTGATATTAGTCGGTTATATGCGATATGACCGGATCATTAAATCAAGTGTTAATTTAATGATTTAATGTATAATTATATATATTTGATATATTACTTTGCATTAACTAGTATCGGTTCACTTTAGAAGGATTTTCTCACTTGGATGTACAAGTTGTATATGTGATATACTTTTTGTGCATTTTATTGTATCATGTTTGATGATACATGTTTACTTGGTTAAGTGTAAAGAATTAAACCATGGTTAAACTTATGATTAGGGTTTTATATCCTTTTCTCATTTATTTATCTATTTATTCATTTTGGAAAATAGATGGAAAAAGGAGAAAAGAATGGTGGCTTTTTTTGTTGTTTAGTGGAAGCTTCATGAAACCTTAACCCTAACCATTCCTTTAACCTTGGTCAATTCTCTACACATAACCATAGTTACAATTATGATAAGGATGGTTTTTCTTTTCTTTTCTAATTAATCTTATCATAATATTCTTCTTCTTCTTCATTTCTTCAAGTGAAGAAAGCTTGCCTCCATCAATGGCAAGTGATGAATTTGAGTGAGAAATCCAAAACTAAAGTCTACCCACTTCCTATTTCTCCATCCTCTACCTCTTGCCAAGTAGTAGAGTGTGTTTCCTTCACAAGTTTTCAAGACTTGGTGAAGGTGGAGCTCGATCTAGTGATGCTTCGATGTAGATCATCTTCGGCACGTCGTCGACGACCTAGCCCGTCCATTCTCCAATGAAGCCGACGCTAGAGCCCGGATTTGATTTGGACAGCGGAGAGGACCTCATCTCGGAGCCGTGGAGGTGGACGACGGGATCTACAAAGGTTGTATTTCCGTATCTCTTAGTTAAGTGTTAACTAGTTAGCTTTTTCGCCTAAACATCTAGCCAACGATCCGTACACTAGGGTTTCTCGGCACCATAATTTTTGAAATTGGCATGATCGATGCCTTGTGAGACCTCTTGAGAGTGCCTAGGAACCCTACAGTGGTATCAGAGCCTAGCTAGAGCCTTAGGCGAAGTCTAGACGGAGTTTGAAGTCCGATCGACCCGAAACCCCATCTCAAATAATGCTCTCTGTCCTTTTTCTAAAAACGTGGATTTTTTGAAATTAAAAATATGCAGAAAATCAAGCAGGGTTTTCTAGGAATTACTGTAAATTTCGTGGACCTAATTCAACTTTTCGACCGCGTTTCCGCGGCATGAGCAAGGCGCACGCGGCGGATCCGCGGCCGTACGGCCACAATATTTAAATTAGTTTGCACAGTAACTCCTATTTAACAGTGCTGGTTCTCCTGGGTATTTTTAATATTTTTTCAGAGTTTGCATTTTCTGAGTTGTTATTGGGGATTCGGTGTTTCGATCGGAGTATCAGATTTTGTCTATGTGGCTTTCCGGATAAATTTTAGAATATGTTAAAAAGTTCGACCGGATTTAAATACCCAATTTTTCCCCTGTCGGGAAATTTCCAAGTGTTGGATTTTTCCGTAGTTTAACGACGTTCTAAGTAGTGCAAGTAACGCGATGGACCCTCTAGAAGACAATAAACCTTAACTCGATTATGTGACCGTCTTGAACTGCCCTTTGAACCTTCGGGTTTGGGGCAGTACGGCGTGCCATATGTGAGGCGTTGGCTTGACCCTTCTACGGCTGGACCGTTGGTACTGAGGCACGAACGGAATGTTGTTAGACTTATTTCATGTGTTGAGCTGTATCGGGAAAACTTGGGTGTTCGATTGTTCTATCGAAAAGTTTAACATTTTCTATCTTATCCGGAATGTGATACAATAATTGGAATTCACAATAAGTTATGAGATAACTGAATGAATGTTATAAACATAGCACTTTAGTCTCACTTGATCGGTTGCCACGGAATTTTGATGTGATCAAAAGTCCGTCGCAATCACGTAGCGTACGCGGATACTCGCCGATAAACTTAATAGAAAGCCTCACTCCAAAGCCCCGACCAAGTGACTGTAGGAGAACCCCGTCGCCGAAAGCATCCGTTCGGGTGCTCGCGGTAGCGGTGTTCCGCCTTGGTGCACTTCGTCGACGGTATCAGGGGTGCGGCCGCCTACTAAAGTTTGCGACGAGCATTCGATCAGGATGTCGGGAATCTTGTTGAATTGCCCGACTTGATATTGAAAAGTGTTTTCGATTTTGAGACTAAAATGCGGGGTTTATAAATGTTAGGCATGCGATGTCTAAGTAATTCATTTGGTCAGGCATGCGATGTCTGAGGTGGTTGCGGATTCCAACTGTTGTAGTTTTACATTTTCTTTTCTGTGACCGTAAGTGTAATATGTGATATCGCCGGTTTCGTTGCTATATGTCAACGACAATTGGGATACGCATGTTTACTTACGTTGATGACATGTGATGTTATGTGTTGCTGGATATGTTATATTGGATCGTCGTGTTTGAATAGCCGGGGGTTTTTATGTGAGATGAGTGTTTTTCATTTTCATTCATGTAAAAACTTGTATGTAATATTCTTTTATTTAGGGCGCTTCCAGGTTGCGGAAGATGTCACCCGTTATTGTATATTATTTACTTTTCCGCACTAGGATAGACCCAAGGAGGAGGGCACAAGTAACCGGGTTCTGGAGTCCAGTGGGAGACCAACTCGAGGAGTCGAGTCCGGGTCTCCTAACTCTAGAATTGGTAGGGTTGCTTGCCGCTCTCATAGGGGTCTAGGGGTGTGGGTTTGGCTATTCATCACGACCGTGGAATCCGTGTTTTATACTGGCTCGTATTGAAAACACGGACGTCCTAGTATATCCAATATTTCATATGTTTCTTCTGCTGCGATATCTGTGATGTGATCATGTGATGTTCTGTGATAGATACAGTATATAGTATATATGATATATTATATAGACGTTACTTATGTTTTACACCCGCGCTAGCCCTGCCCCGCTCTGCCGTTAGTTACCTAACCTAACGGTGCACGAGGGGACATCGAGGCGAATGCGGATAGCATAAGTGTACGTCGTATTTATCTGTGATGTTTAGGTACTTAAATGATGGGACTTCATTAATGTGATTAATGAAATAAAAGAAACCTAAGATGTTGTAGAATCGAATTTCAAAATAAAACAGGTAGCTACAGTTCTTGCTTTGCACAGAGGTATATGTGATATATCCTGCACCTTATTCGATAAGGAAAGGACCGAGATCCCTTCACCGGGAGTGACTCCTTTAGCAATAACTGGCAGATGCTACAACCTTCGGTTTGTCTTTTGATTGCTTTTAAGTGTTTTTGCTTTGCATAGTGATATATATGATATATCCCGCACCTCATTCGACGAGGAAAGGACCGACGATCCCTTCACCGGGAGTGACTCCTTTAGCAAAACTAGAAAAGCCTCAAAAGCACTCCATTTCAAAATCATTTGATTCTACAACGATATCAAGTTCATTACGCAATAGGTTTTCAGAAAAACCTGTCGTAGCCCTCCGTCATTTCAGATAAGTACTAGTTAGTATTCGTGCTACGTTTGTTGACTATGTTAAGGCGTAGTGTGCGGTAGCTAATTAGTGCTTATCTGCATAACCATATGATGTGATTGGATTAGGGTAGTCGTGCGACTTTGTTGACTATGTTAAGGGTCGTGCGGGTGGGTTTAATTCAATCGGGAAATGACGGGTTGAACTTGACTAGCACTTATGATTTGTTGACTATGTTAAGGTCATATAGCTGCTAGGGGCAAAATATTATCGGGAATTTCAAGTGTTGAAATTTGCAATGAGATTGCATACCTTCTATGAGATAGTTGGATCCCGATACCCGCCGCGAGTAAGAGTTACTCCTGGGAGAGTTTTACACATTACAATTAGCCGATCAAGTAGGTGTCTAGAAAGGTGTCAACGGGGTTACGCCTCTGGGAAAACGAGGTTTACATTAATTAGGTTCGTGCGAAAGCACGGGGGACCTCCCTCAAAGTACCGACACTGGCCTGGCTGAAAGATTGGCGAACTTGTAGTGTGTAATTAATCCCGGCTAGTCTTTCCTTTTAGGGTTTGAAGGAAGATTTGATAAAAAGCAGTGGGAGCCATCCTGATTAGATAAAATAATAACCAATCTATTCTTGCAAGAGCGCACGCTGAGTGTTTTCTTCTCTCTCTCTCCAGGTAGCGACCATATCACGCCTTAATCAAGATAATAATACGGAATATTGACCGAACCCGCTTGTTATACTGAGCTGGGGAACGTTGGTCCCGCTCCAACTTATAATTGTTATAAGACAGAGCGGGAAATTGGGGAATACCAGATTTCCCGCGCCGCCCAAACGAAGAGAGTGCATGCTGATGCATCATCTTCGGGTGTGTTCGTTACAAAGAACTGTTTCTCTGTATCCTCTACATCCTGGGTATATGATACCGGATCAGGATCCCAGATATGTAATCTGTTACATAGGGCTACAGATAGGTAGAGAACTGAGAACGGGTGATAAGTTTCATGAGGCAGAAAACGGGGCAAGAGTTGCAGCCAAGTCTGTTGGTCACTGTCACCCTGTATTACAAATACATTGATTCTGAACGAATGTTATTAGATACCGAACCTGATATACCAAATCATATCACTCTCTTTGTTAGAAAAGAAAGGATATAATTTTGTATTGTTGGATAATGTTTTGAACATTTCCTATATCAAAAGTTGATCGGTTCAGGCACGTTGTCTAAAAGCATTGACGTTCTAAATCAAACTACAGTTCTTAGTATACGGAACACACAAAAGAGGAAGAGTTCAGAAATGAACGATTCCTTCTTGAGGTATTGTAGACTGGGTCAGATCAATGTGACCCGACTAGCTAGAGTTACATAAAGATGCATATTTAAATTAGTTTGAATTTACATCTTGTGAAACTCGCTAGTCATGTCACAAAGATAAGATGACCACAGCTCTGTTTATTGGAAACAGAGAAAGAGTTAGTAAACTCTTGGGATGATACATGTTGATGTATGTAAGGTCCCCTGTCTACACATGCCAGGACAGGTTCTTTGTACTTCATTACATTCTCTGATAATCTCTCAAGATTCAGACATATGTTCCTGTTGAAACATGAGTCCGAGCCTTTTGAGATATTCACAGAATATAAGCAAGAAGTAGAGAACCAAAATACGGGTATAAGTATTATGTCCTATGATGAGATCAGGGAGGAGAATACTTGTGCACGGAAATACTGGACTATTCTAAAGGAGAATGAGATTCTCTCTCAGCATTACTCCTCCGAATACACCATTGCACGATGGTATGACGGGGCGGAGCAGATACACCCTATCTGATATGGTGTGCTCTATGATGAGTACTACTGAGTTTCCTATTTCCTTTTGGGAGTTATGCACTTGAGAAGCTGCATACCTATTGAATAGGGTTCAAATCAAATCAGTTGCCTACCACTTCATATGTGATATGGAAAGGGAAGAGCCCATGTCTTAAGCTAGTTAAGATTTGGGGTTGACCGGCCTATGTTTAAAAGCAAAATCCGGACAAGCTCGAGGCAAGGTCTGTAATGTAGAACTGGAAAGGTTCCAGCTATAAAAACTACAGCAGATGATTTGGTAAAACCAAATGATTCAATAGTTACCAACGAACCTCAGCCTCTCCGCCGATCTAGTAGGGTTCCTCACCCACCTGAGAGATACTTCGGTTTCTCTATGACAGTGGGAGCGAGGACTGCATCATGAGATGATGACCCAACTAGTTTCGACCTGGCCATCAGGAGTAGGACTCTGTGAGAATGGCTGGATGTTTATCGATCTGAGATGGAATCCTTATACACCAACAAAGTATGGACTTTGGTTGCTATATCTGAAGGGTTAAATTCCCATCAGGAGCAAGTATATCTTGAGAAGATTACTTGGTGTAGATGGAAAAGTTGAGACTTTCAAAGCTAGACTTGTTAAAGTTTTCGTCATTGACCAGGCGTGGATAATGATGAAACCTTTTTCCAGTATCTATGCTTAAGTCCATTCAGATCCTACTTGCCACGGCTACATACCATGACTACGATATCTGGTGGTTGGGTGTCATGACTGCTTTTCTAAATGATGATTTAGAAGAAAGCGTCTATAAGTACACAGCCAGAGGGCTTCGTAGACAGTGGGAGCAGCGGAAACGTGTGCAAGATGTTTTATAGGATAAAGCAGGCATCGCGGAGTTGGAACATCTGTTTTGATGAAGCGATCAAAGAAGTTGACATCGTCAAAATGGTAGATGAACCTTGTATAAACAAGAAGGTAGTAGGGAGTATGGTGACGATCCTCGTAGAGTACGTGGATGACATACTCAAGATAGGGAAGGTGTTTCCTATGCTACGCTCGATCAATCTCCGCTTATCACATTGATTCTCCATATAGGATCATAATGATACCTCCTAAATCCAGGGTTTTTGGATCTATGAGATAGATCTAATTGGATGTTAGGACTCTCACTAGTTGTAGTGAGACGGTATCAACCGATCCTGGGGAGAATCACTGGAAGGGTTCCAGAGTGATAAAGACGACTGAATGTCAGTCACAGGCATTGTCTTTACCCTCAGTGGAGGGACGGTATGTTGGAAAAGTTCCAAGCTAGATACCGTGGCATACTAGACGATAAAGGCTGGATACATCGCTACTTAAGATGCTACCAAAGAGGCTGTTTGGATGTATATTAGTTCATAAGATGAACTTTGTTCCTCCCATTGTGTGATAATGGAGTTGTGGCTTATGCTAAGGAACGCCGGTCCCATCAGTGATCCAGACATATTCTAAGGCAGTATTACCTGATCATGGAGATGGTTGATCTCCAGGGGATCGAGGTTTGGAGAGTAGACTTAGAGGACAACACAACGGATCCACTCACAAAGGCCTGTTCCCAGAGAGAGATTTTTATGGGATGGTTGAGTATGAGATACTACAACCACTGCTATCAGATGGCCCTAGTGCAAGTGGGAGATTGTTAATTATATGTATGCCCTAGAGGCCATTACTGTATATAGGATGTATATTGTAGTAGATGCTGGGACATATATAGGGAGGACTTTCTTGCTCGACATGATAGTATGCTATTTGGTTGAACTTTACCTTAAGGTGTATACTGATTGTCTCTCTGTTACATGTTGGTAAAGCCCTTAGGATCTGTACTTGACTACCTGGACTATGATGCGGATCATACTAGTGGGGACATGGTAGTCCATAAGTACATCCTTCAAAGTCCCTAGTCGAGGGTGTATCGAGACGGGGCATCGATATACCAGAGTAGACTAGCGTGTAACTTCTCGACCCATACAGATGGGCGATGGATGATCCCATATCCATTGGTGTTTGACATCAGAGATGTTATACGGGTGCTCAGTGGAGACTGGGTACACTGGACGGACTCGCCGAGAACTCCCAGATGGTATTATACCTCACGTCAGATGGCAGTTCTCTGGTGACACTGGTACGGAGTAGTCTGTTGACCCGAGATCGTCATAGAGTCTTGTGTGGTTCCCACTGTGCTTTGATTTCCATCTTACCACGTCCAAGAGGGCGTGCAAAACGGTGGTTTTTGGGTACAGTCCCGAGTCACATGGAGGCAATGAGCGATAGGAGGGGAGTCGTTGATTAAATGATTTATCGTGCTTGCGCTTTCTAAAAGATAGATCAAAAATACATGTTAACCGCAATCAAGAAACGGCGTCGCTTCGCAGCTAGCCGGTGAGTGCGGGTCGATCCACAGAGACGGGTAAATTCCTTTAGTGTGTTTTAACGAGTTGATTCTATTTGTCGTTTTGGGTTGGTTTATAAAAATCTAGATCTAAAACTTAATCAATCTAATTTAAATTCTTGCTAGGGTTAGGCTTAGAGGAAGTTTTGGAGATTGATGTTTCCTCACCGCTTTCAATGCCGTATTCTAGATCCATTAGGTGTTATAGTAATTATCGATAAAGTGGATACGACTCTTTTGGGAAGATGTTTTCTTCCTCTAGATTCGTATCCTTCCTTTATCGTTAATTACCCTAACCCCCATGGAAAACGCGCGCAACCGGCCCTTTATACTGCGGTTCACCGTTACCTCGATGGGTAGGGTGCCGCAGGGAGCGGTTGTGCGCGCATGCATGGAGTTCTTAATGGGTTAGTTTAATATGGCATTGAAAGGGGTGAGAGATCTCATCTCTCAACCCTTTCCCTAAGGCTAACCCTAACAAGCGAGGAGACTACTCGCTCATTAGGGGATGAAATAATATTAAAAGAATAAAAGAAAAACACTTACTAATGGTGATGGCTCCCTCCAAGCGATAAAGAACAGATCTGAATGTCACTTCCAGAATTTCTGAATTTTATTTATTGAAAAGAGGCATAGGTTTTACAATTTTGAGATTACAATTTATAAGTAAACAGGAGAATTAGGGTTTCAGAGTCTCGCACATGCGCAATTACTGATTTGCCCCCTAAGAATCCCAACACCCACAACGTCGCAACAGCAGAAGAAAAATCCACCGTCACGCGCACTAGATGGCCGCGGAACCGCGGCGCCAGGTAGGGTTTGGCCGCGGATCCGCGGCCAAACTAGGGAATTGGGCTTTGTTATTTTTGGGGCTTTTTCCTTGGCTCTTTGGGCTTCTGTTTTTACTCTTCTTTTCTCTGTTGGACTTCTGGATCTTATCCAGATTTTTAGTGAAGACTTGTATTGGGCTTTTTAACCGTTTCACTTGACTTTTTGGACCTTGCACTGTTCTTCGACTAGGCTTGACTGAGATCCGTCTAATTGTTGGTCAAAAGTCCCTTTTTCTGTTGTTTTGTGTCTTTCTCACTGTATTTGCTCCAGAAACCTGTAACCTGTAATATGCAACAAACGTGCGTCAAGAGTACCTGTTTATTTATAAAAAGGATAAGAATAGGGGAATGATAAATGCAATATTATGGTCTGAACAAATACCCCCAAACTTACCTTTTGCTCGTCCTCGAGTAAACTTATTATTTTATTCACTAAACTCCTAACCGCACTTTCGCAGGGAAACGCGATTGCACTGAGCATGTGCAACAAGCCGTTAAACCTCTAGGTGTCCCTAGTAGGAGGAGTGTTGTCTCCTGAGGGTTTTCAGCGGATTACACCCACAAAATCCTATCAACTCGGCCCATTGACTTTTGTTCTCCAATTAAGTTTTCTAACAAGGAATTCTATTATCTTCTACCTGTAAATTATCCACCCATATTCTTCATACTTCCTTATCATTTAACTTAAGATCATATATGTTATGTAGACCTTCTTAGCTTTCGGCATCTCTTAAGTCTTCCTTCTAGGGTTTCATCTCCACTTAGGAATTTCTATCAACTCTATTAAAGATACAAGTTCTATTCTTCATTCCTTTCTCTTATCTAGATTCCAATCACATACCCCTACGTGTGTGTATAGATCACCCCTACACTTGGAAATTCAAATTAAGCAATCAACCCCTTGTCCGTTGTCCAAAGTACTAATTAGTTGGTGAATTTAAATGAAATTTGCTTACACATCCTTCATGCGACCGTTAATACTTCTTGAGGTACCAACGACCGATTACAAAATGCGTTTGCACTTTAAAGCATACTTCCTAGTCTTTGCAACACCCAAGGCTTTAGCAGTGACTCCCAAACCAGTTGGTCTAAGGCACTAGGTGATGAAGCACCCTCGCTAAATATTTTTCTATTTTTGCAGCCTTAAATAATCACAAAAACCAGTGTCCGTTTTTTTTTTCTCTTTATTCACACTTTTTCATACTAAGGACTTTAGACAAGAGCCTTTCAAGGTCTCTTCTACTATTCTAAGTTTCAAGGTGCGTGATTGTGCAATTTGTAGGGTATACGTTTTCAGAATCTAGATTTAAGCTAGGAACTATTTTTCAAACTTATACTCTAATAAGAACATCAATACTCTTCCCTCATTTTGACTTACCCCAAGAAGTGAACCCAAAATTTGCCTATTTCTAAATAAACTATAAGGCATATACTTTCTACCGTTAAACTTTAAGGAAGGTTATTTTTAGGGTTTTTAATTTACTAAGTCTAAAATCTAGTTGTTCGTAGCTAGTTGACCTATTTGTCAAACTAAAGTCAATTAGCCAAAATTGAATACATTTATTTTTATAATTATAGAAATTTTTCAAATTTTTATGAGTTTTCAAATAAGTATGCAAATGCAAATAAATGCGAAGGAAGAAGACGTACCGAGCATACCCCCAAACTTGAACTTGACAGTGTCCTCACTGTCATGCTAAACCAAGAGGGTCAAAATACCGGCACTTCCTTGTTTATTTATTTATAATTTTTTAATTTTTTGAATTTTTTTTTATTTTTTATAGAAAAAGAAAACAAAAGGATATATACATATATACAAAGGTTCCCCCCAAACTCAAGCTTGGCCTTACACAAGCCAAAGGTTAGCACCAACCATTCAAAGATCTTATCGTGGTAATAGTATAGTTGGTGCAAGAATAGGGTGTGGAGGAAAGAAATGAGAAACACGCGAGACCGTGTGGGAAGAGGGGTAGAATACGGTCTCGGTGGAGGAGAAGAATGGCGGAAAGGAGAAAGAAATGGAGTACGATCTTGAGGGTGTAAATCGAGTGAATAAATTAGCGCAATATGTGATGAACGATGTGTTAAAAGAGATTGCGCTAACCTATCAACCCATCGGGAAATGGGGTCAAATCCCTCAAGATTCGCAAGAAAACATGGGTACGCCGAACTTGGTATAGGAGATGAAAGCGTAACGGTCATTTGTTCGGTCGGAACAATAGGAAGGAGGGAGGGTGATATAACAGTCAAAGGTTCAGGAGGCTGGATTGGAAAATCCGACACATCAATTAAAAATGGTTCAACCTCGATATTATCCTCAAGACTCTCCTCAATATTTAATCCATCCATGCCATTATCATCAAACTCTAGACGCATATGAGATTCGGGGGAAACATTTAATAACTCAGGATGATGATTTGAACATAAAATTTCAATTAAATCGACAGGTTCATCATCCAAAATATTCCCGGCGTCTCTATCCTCAATCAAGTGAAAATCAATTTCTTTAGACACTTCATCCACCGCATGGATATTTATCAATGTAGGTTCTAGAGTGGAGGTGTAAAGATCGAAAGGATTAGGTGCGGTTTCACTCGAAAGGGGTTCCTCACAATTTGGCAAATCAAACACTACAAAATCGCACAACTCATTTTTATTTTCAACTGGTGAATCATTTGGAACAATTGATGGAAAACCGGAGTTGTGGGCTTCAATTGGGTAAGGGTAGGTTTGATTTGAAAATCCTCTCTCATTCTCACTCTGTCCAACTGCCGCCTTATACATTGAAAAATTCGGAGCTAGCGGGACACTAGCTACCGGTTCACTAGGCTGCATAAGGGCGGCCATGGATGCTTCCACATTCCTCATTATTTTATTTGTTACAGCAATATATGCTTCCAACGACTCTTCCAAACTAGACTTAGGAGGTGAGGGGGTTTCAGTAAAAGATTCAAAATTAGTTGGGTATGTGAAACTCCCTAATGGCTGTGTCGAAACAGCGTCTAGTGAAGGTGGGAAGGTCGGGTATGACTGGTAGGAAGTGGGTGGTAAGACAGGAGTAGGGTCAACATATGGATAAGAAGGTGAATAATCGTGCGGATCCCTAAAACTAGATGAGTGGAGAGGGGTGAAAGATCGACTACGAGATTGAGCAATATGCTCAGCAATGGACATCGGCCTAGGAGTGACAGAAGGACTTGAAGAAGTGGTATCAATATATGTAGGTTGTAAAGGTTGACTCGGTTGACACGAAGTGGGTTGAAAAGTCAAACTATTTCTCCTAGACGCCTCTATTTGATCTTTCAACGAAATTTTTGGCAAGGAGGGATCGTTTTTAAATTGACCGAAACAATTGACGAACGACGCAAAGTTAGTTTCGGGATACCAAGACTCGGCAAGAGATTTATGATGTGGGGTACCCATGATAGAAGAATGCAAGGATTTCTTAGCGACAAAATTTTTGCAAGTTTTTAAAAGATTTTTTCCTTTATTTTTTTTATTGGAGAGTTTTGCAATAAGGTTTTAGAAAATGGGACTCGTGACACAAATGTATCAACCACACATGCACAATCAGACCTAGATCTAGGGTTGCCTAGGTCTACTAGACAGCTCCTAACTAGGGCTAGAAATAGACCTCAAACCGCCTCTTCACGGACAAATACGGCCAGGTAAGTGGGAAGGAACCACCACTACAGTGGACCTAATTAAAAACCACTAGCCTAGACACCGCAATGTCGGTTAGGATAAACGGCTGATGCCTACCCTAGTCCTTTTCCTATTGAGCTCGCTGTCCTTAGGTCTGAGTCTAATATTTTTTAATTAGTTGTGGTCGATGCAAAATGCTTTAGGTGTTTTCTGGGGTCCTGGGAAGGGTGATGAAATCCCCACCCAATCTGAGTTTGGTCAAATAGCCCCTTAGAGTCCGGTTAAATTATGCAAAACAAATAAAATTTCACTTGCATTCAATTTTTAGCGCGGCGCAAAGAAACCTGCAGAAAATCTGTTATTTAGAAGGGGGAGAAAGATTTTTAGCGCAAAGAACCCTGCAGAAAATTTTCACAGTGGATATATTGTAGGTTACAGAGGGGAGAAGAAGAAATCAAACCAGAAAAATTTGGAGCGCTGACGTGGCAGTCAGAGCGCGGATCCCCGGCGTAAGGGGCACTTGTGCGGCGGAAGCGCGGTCTTCTGGTGGGATCGTCGCTCCAGAAAATTTATATCCCTCTGTTGTGATATTTCTCCTCTGTTCTGATATGCACTTTTCTGATCAGCCTTCTGTACAATTTTCAGATCCTCAATTCTTCGCTATTCCTGCAAGATTCAAAAGATATACCCTTCAAACAGATCAAAGTTGATAAAATTTTTTATATTTTTTATATTTTCAGATTTTTATAATTTTTAAAATTTATATCAACCCGAAAATTCACAAAAAGAAAAATTACGCCGTCCCCGGCAACGGCGCCATTTGATTAAATGATTTATCTTGCTTGCGCTTTCTAAAAGATAGATCAAAAATACATGTTAACCGCAATCAAGAAACGGCGTCGCTTCGCAGCTAGCCGGTGAGTGCGGGTCGATCCACAGAGACGGGTAAATTCCTTTAGTGTGTTTTAACGAGTTGATTCTATTTGTCGTTTTGGGTTGGTTTATAAAAATCTAGATCTAAAACTTAATCAATCTAATTTAAATTCTTGCTAGGGTTAGGCTTAGAGGAAGTTTTGGAGATTGATGTTTCCTCACCGCTTTCAATGCCGTATTCTAGATCCATTAGGTGTTATAGTAATTATCGATAAAGTGGATACGACTCTTTTGGGAAGATGTTTTCTTCCTCTAGATTCGTATCCTTCCTTTATCGTTAATTACCCTAACCCCCATGGAAAACGCGTGCAACCGGCCCTTTATACTGCGGTTCACCGTTACCTCGATGGGTAGGGTGCCGCAGGGAGCGGTTGTGCGCGCATGCATGGAGTTCTTAATGGGTTAGTTTAATATGGCATTGAAAGGGGTGAGAGATCTCATCTCTCAACCCTTTCCCTAAGGCTAACCCTAACAAGCGAGGAGACTACTCGCTCATTAGGGGATGAAATAACATTAAAAGAATAAAAGAAAAACACTTACTAATGGTGATGGCTCCCTCCAAGCGATAAAGAACAGATCTGAATGTCACTTCCAGAATTTCTGAATTTTATTTATTGAAAAGAGGCATAGGTTTTACAATTTTGAGATTACAATTTATAAGTAAACAGGAGAATTAGGGTTTCAGAGTCTCGCACATGCGCAATTACTGATTTGCCCCCTAAGAATCCCAACACCCACAACGTCGCAACAGCAGAAGAAAAATCCACCGTCACGCGCACTAGATGGCCGCGGAACCGCGGCGCCAGGTAGGGTTTGGCCGCGGATCCGCGGCCAAACTAGGGAATTGGGCTTTGTTATTTTTGGGGCTTTTTCCTTGGCTCTTTGGGCTTCTGTTTTTACTCTTCTTTTCTCTGTTGGACTTCTGGATCTTCTCCAGATTTTTAGTGAAGACTTGTATTGGGCTTTTTAACCGTTTCACTTGACATTTTGGACCTTACACTGTTCTTCGACAAGGCTTGACTGAGATCCGTCTAATTGTTGGTCAAAAGTCCCTTTTTCTGTTGTTTTGTGTCTTTCTCACTGTATTTGCTCCAGAAACCTGTAACCTGTAATATGCAACAAACGTGCATCAAGAGTACCTGTTTATTTATAAAAAGGATAAGAATAGGGGAATGATAAATGCAATATTATGGTCTGAACAGTCGTCTCTTCCGGTATAGGGGGTTGATGTTGCGCTGTGCTCGATTGGCTATAACAGGAAATCCCTGGCCAGGGTTGCTGAGATTTACTGGTAAGTGTTACCAGTAGTTTCTCGAATAGTTATAGACCTCATATCGACACGACTTATCGAGCTATTGGGGTCTGACGTTTACCACCCCTAGGCGAGATATGCGACATATCAGACGATCAGACCGGACTGTATGGTAGTGTTACTGGTTGGATTCACTGGAGTGTGAGCGGGCTTGCTCGTCGATCTTCAGATCGCTCAATACCCGGGTGGCCGTTACGTTTAGCAGACCGCTTGCGGCTTGTGGATGCTTGATATGATCATCATCTGCTGCCGGCGTATTGACGAGTCTTTAGAGTCCTACACAGAGGTTTCCTGGCTCAAGCGAAACGAAATAGGAGCGCATATGAGATATGTGCGGGACCGAGAATGATACCAGTATGTGATACTGTATTTGATTCTCGCGATTTGTGACATTGATCGGTTATATGCGATATAGCCGGGTTATCGGATCAAGTGTTGATTCGATCAGATGTTGCTGTTGATATTAGTCGGTTATATGCGATATGACCGGATCATTAAATCAAGTGTTAATTTAATGATTTAATGTATAATTATATATATTTGATATATTACTTTGCATTAACTAATATCGGTTCACTTTAGAAGGATTTTCTCACTTGGATGTACAAGTTGTATATGTGATATACTTTTTGTGCATTTTATTGTATCATGTTTGATGATACATGTTTACTTGGTTAAGTGTAAAGAATTAAACCATGGTTAAACTTATGATTAGGGTTTTATATCATTTTCTCATTTATTTATCTATTTATTCATTTTGGAAAATAGATGGAAAAAGGAGAAAAGAATGGTGGCTTTTTTTGTTGTTTAGTGGAAGCTTCATGAAACCTTAACCCTAACCATTCCTTTAACCTTGGTCAATTCTCTACACATAACCATAGTTACAATTATGATAAGGATGGTTTTTCTTTTCTTTTCTAATTAATCTTATCATAATATTCTTCTTCTTCTTCATTTCTTCAAGTGAAGAAAGCTTGCCTCCATCAATGGCAAGTGATGAATTTGAGTGAGAAATCCAAAACTAAAGTCTACCCACTTCCTATTTCTCCATCCTCTACCTCTTGCCAAGTAGTAGAGTGTGTTTCCTTCACAAGTTTTCAAGACTTGGTGAAGGTGGAGCTCGATCTAGTGATGCTTCGACGTAGATCATCTTCGGCACGTCGTCGACGACCTAGCCCGTCCATTCTCCGATGAAGCCGACGCTAGAGCCCGGATTTGATTTGGACAGCGGAGAGGACCTCATCTCGGAGCCGTGGAGGTGGACGACCGGATCTACAAAGGTTGTATTTCCGTATCTCTTAGTTAAGTGTTAACTAGTTAGCTTTTTCGCCTAAACATCTAGCCAACGATCCGTACACTAGGGTTTCTCGGCACCATAATTTTTGAAATTGGCATGATCGATGCCTTGTGAGACCTCTTGAGAGTGCCTAGGAACCCTACAGGTGGTAAACGTCAGACCCCAATAACCGATAAGTCGTGCCGATGTGAGGCTCATAACGGGTCGAGAAACTTCTGGTAACACTTACCAGCAAATCTCTGATCAGCCCTGGCCAGGGACTTCCCTGTTACGGCCAATCGAGCACAGCGCAACATCAACCCCCAATACCGGGAGAGACGAAACCCCTCCTATCGCTCATTGCCTCCATGTGACTCGGGACTGTACCCAAAGACCACCGTTTTGCACGCCCTCATGGACGTGGTAAGGTGGAGATCAAAGCACAGTGGGAATCACACAAGACTCTATGACGATCTCGGGTCTACAGACTAACCTGTACAAGTGTCACCTGAGAACTGCCATCTGACGTGAGGTATAATACCATCTGGGAGTTCTCGGCGAGTCCGTCCAGTGTACCCAGTCTCCACTGAGCACCCGTATACCATCTCTCATGTCAAACACCAATGGATATGGGATCATCCATCGCCCATCACATGGGTCAAGAAGCGTATATGCTAGTCTACTCTGGTATATCGATGCCCCATCTCGATACACCCACGACTAGGGACCTTGAAGGATGTACTTATGGACTACCATGTCCCCACTAGTATGATCTGCATCATAGTCCAGGTAGTCAAGTACACATCCTAAGGGCTTTACCAACATGTAACCATAAGACAGTTTAAAGAGACTAGTGTACATGTTAAGATAAAGAGTAACCAGATAGCATACTATCATATCGAGCAAGAAAGTCATCTCTATATATGTCCAAGCATCCAATATAATATACATCATCTGTACAATACTGGCCTCTAGGGCATACATACAACTAACAATCTCCCACTTGCACTAGGGCCAGCTGCTGTAGTATCGCATACCGAGCATCCCGAAGAGTCTCTCAAATTGTATCTGGGGAATGGCCTTCGTGAGTGGATCCGCCGTGTTGTTCTTCGTGTCAACCCTCCTGACCTCGATCTCCCGGCGATCAACTATCTCCCGGATCAGGTGATACCGCCTCAGAATATGCCTGGATCGCTGATGGGACCTGGGTTCCTTGGCCAAAGCCACCGCTCCATTGTTATCGCAATACAAAGGTATTGGATGCTCAATGGATGGAACCACTCCAAGTTCAGTAATGAACTTCTTGATCCAGACAGCCTCTTTGGCAGCATCGTTGGCAGCGATGTATTCAGCCTCCATCGTCGAGTCTGCCACGGTTTCCTGCTTGGAACTCTTCCAGCTAACCGCCCCTCCGTAAAGGGTAAATACAAAGCCCGACTGCGACTTAGAGTCGTCCTTATCACTCTGGAAGCTCGAATTGGTAAAGGACTCCACTTGGAGCTCTCCGTTACCATACACCAAGAACATATCTCTAGTCCTTCGCAAGTACTTGAGAATGCTCTTCACAGCTGTCCAGTGACTCTCTCCAGGATCAGCTTGATACCTGCTCACTATACTTAGTGAGTATGCTACATCGGGTCTGGTACATAGCATCGCATACATGATAGAGCCTACTGCCGAAGCATAGGGTATCCCTTGCATACGAGCTCTCTCCAAATCAGTCTTGGGAGACATCTCTTTGGAGAGAGTGACTCCAGAGATCGTGGGCAAGTTCCCACGCTTGGACTCTTCCATACTAAACCTCTTTAGTATGGTGTCAATGTACCTGGATTGGGACAATCCCAAAATCCTTTTGGATCTATCTCTATAGATCCTAATTCCCAATATGCAGGAGGCATCACCAAGATCTTTCATTGAGAATCTTTGTGATAAGAAGAGCTTGACCGATTGCAGCATAGGAATATCATTTCCTATCAAGAGTATGTCGTCTACGTACAATACGAGGAAGACAACATTACTCTCTGCCACCTTCTTGTAGATACAAGGTTCATCTGGGTTTTTGACGAAATCAAACTCTTTGATAACGACGTCAAAGCAGATGTTCCAACTCCGCGATGCTTGCTTTAATCCATAAATGGATTTAAGCAGCTTGCACACCTTTCCGCTGCTCCCACTGTCTACGAAGCCCTCTGGCTGAGTCATGTACACGCACTCTTCTAAATCACCGTTTAGAAAGGCGGTCTTAACATCCATTTGCCAGATTTCGTAATCATGATAAGCAGCGATGGCAAGCATGATCCGGATGGATTTAAGCATAGCTACTGGAGAAAAGGTCTCGTCATAGTCCACACCTGGTCTTTGACGAAAACCTTTTGCTACAAGTCTAGCTTTGAAAGTCTCCACTTTCCCATCTACACCAAGTTTCTTCTTGAAGATCCACTTGCTCCCAATGGGTTTTACCCCTTCAGGAGCAACGTCCAAAGTCCATACTTTGTTGGTGTACATGGATTCCATCTCAGACCGCATAGCATCCAGCCATTTCACTGAGTCCCCACTCGTGATGGCCTGCTCGAAGCTAGTTGGGTCATCATCTTCCATGATGCAATCCTCGCTTCCACCATCAATGAGAAAACCGTAGTATCTCTCAGGTGGACGAGAAACCCTACTAGATCGGCGGAGAGGCTGGGGTTCGTCGGGTTCTATCGAATCTTCTGGTTCCACTAAATCTTCAGTTATAGTTTATGTATCTAGAATTTCTTCCAGCTCTACCACTTTGCCACTAATTTCTTTTTCAAGGAATTCCTTTTCTAAAAAGGTGGCATATTGAGAAACAAACATTTTTTGTTCTTCAGCATGGTAGAAAAAATATCCTTGGGAATTCTTAGGATATCCCACAAACTTGCAAAGAACTGACCGTGCCTCGAGTTTGTCTGGATTTTGCCTTTTGACATAGGCCGGACAACCCCATATCTTAACTCGTTTAAAATATGGTCTCTTCCCACTCCATATCTCATATGGTGTGGTAGGTACAGATTTAGATGGAACTTGATTCAATAGGTATGCTGCTGTCTCCAGCGCATAACCCCAGAAGGAAATAGGTAACTCAGCTGTGCTCATCATAGAGCGCACCATATCTAATAGGGTGCGGTTCCTCCGTTCTGATACACCATTGTGTTGTGGTGTATATGGAGGAGTCAGCTGAGAGAGAATCCCATTCTCTTTTAGGAAGTCCAGGAATTCATTGCTCAAGTATTCACCTCCTCGATCAGATCGAAGGATTTTAATACTTTTTCCGGTTTGGTTCTCGACTTCTTGTTTATATTCTCTAAATTTCTCAAAAGCTTCAGACTTGTGTCTTATCAAGTACACATGTCCGTATCTTGAGAGATCGTCAGTGAATGTAATGAAGTACGAAGAACCATCCCTGGCATGTGTAGACATGGGACCGCATACATCACTATGTATCAGCCCCAAGAGTTCAGTAACTCTTTCTCCGTGTCCCGTAAACGGAGTTTTGGTCATCTTTCCTTTGAGACATGACTGGCAAGTGTCATAAGATGAAAACTCGAAAGGTTTCAAATATCCATCCTTATGCAACTTAGCCAGTCGTGTCACATTGATGTGACCCAGTCTACAATGCCACAAGTAGGATTCGTTCAGTTCTGAACTCTTCCTCTTGTGTGTGTTTGTTATACTCAGAACTGTTGATTGATTTAGAACATAAATGCCATTGCACAACGTGCCTGATCCAACCAACTTTTGGTTACGGAAAATGTTCATAACATTATCCTGTAATACAAAATTATATCCCTCTTTGCTTAATAAAGAAACCGATATAATGTTGCATATCAGGTTCGGCATGTAATAGCATTCGTTCAGAACCAATGTATTACCAGTTGGTAATACAAGGTGATATTCCCCGACAGTCTTAGCTGCAACAATTGCACCATTTCCAACTCTAATGTCTTTATCACCTTCTCCAAGTTCTCTACCTTTCTTGAGCCCATGTAACTGATTACATATATGGGATCCTGACCTGGTATCTAATACCCAGGACGTAGAGGAAATGGAGAAACAGTTCTCAGTAACGAACACACCCGAAGAAAATGCATCAACATGTACTTTCTTCAATCGGGTGGCATGGGAATCCTGGTATTCCCCTATATCCTGTTCAGTCCTATAACTCTTATAAGAAAGAACGGAACCAACGTTCCCCAGCACAGTATAACATGCGGGTTCGGTCAATACATCCATATTATTATCTTTATTAGGGCATGACATGGTCGCTACCTGGAGAGAGAGAGAAGAAAACACTTTAGCGTATGCTCATGCAAGATCAGATTGGTTATTATCTTATCTAATCAGGATGGCTCCCACTGTTTTTATCAAATATTCCTTCAAACCCTAAAAGGAAAGACTAGCCGGGATTAATTACGCACTACAAGTTCGCCAATCTTTCAGCCAGGCCAGTGTCGGTACTTTGAGGGAGGTCCCCCGTGCTTTTGCACGAACCTAATTAATGTAAAACCTCGTTTTCCCAGAGGCGTAACC
The DNA here is from genome assembly GCA_030015575.1 of Agapanthus africanus. Classification (NCBI taxonomy): domain Eukaryota; kingdom Viridiplantae; phylum Streptophyta; class Magnoliopsida; order Asparagales; family Amaryllidaceae; genus Agapanthus; species Agapanthus africanus. Next base: position 168,931,010 of record JASDDO010000026.1, on the reverse strand, counting down.
CCGTTGACACCTTTCTAGACACCTACTTGATCAGCTAATTGCAATGTGTAAAACTCTCCCAGGAGTAACTCTTACTCACAGTGGGTATCGGGATCCAACTATCTCATAGAAGGTATGCAATCTCATTGCAAATTTCAACACTTGAAATTCCCGCTAATCTTTCGCCCCTAGCAACTATATGACCTTAACATAGTCAACAAATCACAAGTGCTAGTCAAGTTCAACCCGTCATTTCCTGATTGAATTAAACCCACCCGCACGACCCTTAACATAGTCAACAAAGTCGCACGACTACCCTAATCCAATCTGCATCATATGCATAAGCAGATAAATACTGGTCAGCTACCGCACACTACGCCTTAACATAGTCAACAAACGTAGCACGAATACTAACTAGTACTTATCTGAAATGACGGAGGGCTACGACAGGTTTTTCTGAAAACCTATTGCGTAATGAACTTGATATCGTTGTAGAATCAAATGAAGTTTTGAAATGGAGTGATTTTGAGGCTTTTCTAGTTTTGCTAAAGGGGTCACTCCTGGTGAAGGGATCGTCGGCCCTTTCCTCGTCGAATGAGGTGCGGGATATATCATATATATCGCTGTGCAAAGCAAAAACTCTTAAAAGCTATCAAAGCCAAACCGAGTGTGTAGCATCTACCAGTTATTGCTAAAGGAGTCACTCCCGGTGAAGGGATCTCGGTCCTTTCCTTATCGAATAAGGTGCAGGGTATATCATATATACCGCTATACAAAGCAAGAACTGTAGCTACCTGTTTTGTTTTAAAATTTGATTCTACAACATCTTAGGTTTCTTTCCTTTCATTAATCACATTAATGAAGTCCCATCATTTAAATACCTGAACATCACAGATAGATATGACGTACACTTATGCCATCCGCATTCGCCTCGATGTCCCCTCGTGCACCGTTAGGTTAGGTAACTAACGACAGAGCAGGGCAGGGCTAGCGCGAGTGTAAAACATAAGTAACGTCTATATAATATATCATATATACTATATAAACAATATCCATCACAGAATCACATCACAGATTTCGCAGCAAAAGAAACATATGAAATATTGGATATACTAGGACGTCCGTGTTTTCAATACGAGCCAGTATAAAACACGGATTCCACGGTCGTGATGAATAGCCAATCCCACACCCCTAGACCCCTACGAGAGCGGCAAGCAACCATGCCAATTCTAGGGTTAGGAGACCCGGACTCGACTCCTCGAGTTGGTCTCCCACTGGACCCTAGAACCCGGTTACTTATGCTCCCCTCCTTGGGTCTATCCTAATGCGGAAAAGTAAATAATATACAAAGGGTGACAACTTCCGCTACCTGGAAGTGCCCCAAATAAAAGAATATTACATACAAGTTTTTACATGAATGAAAATGAAAAACACTCATCTCACATAAAAAACCCCCGGCTATTCGAACACGACTATCCAATATAACATATCCAGCAACACATAACATCACATGTCATCAACGTAAGTAAGTATGCGTACCCCAATTGTCGTTGATGTATAGCAACGAAACCGGCGATATCGACACACTACACTTACGGTCACAGAAAAGAAAGTGTAAAACTGCAATATCTGGAATCCACATTATCCTTAGACATCATAAATGCGAAATATCACATACCTCGTATTTCATGTCTTATAATGTGAATTCCACACATTGCATCACATTCCGAATAAACAGACAGTATTAAAGTTTTCGAACGACCGATCAAATACCCAAGATTCACTAAAGCTCAACACTTGAGCAGGGTTCAAAAATCCGGAGTGTGACACAGTAGTAGCGGTCCAGCCGTAGAAGGGTCAAGCCAACGCCTCACATGTGGCACGCCGTACTCCCCCAAACCCTAAGGTTCAAAGGGCAGTTCGAGACGGTCACATAATCGAGTTAAGGTTTGTTGTCTTCTAGAGGGACCACCGCAAAAAGACTTGCACTTATCTCCAAAGTATTTAAACCCCGTGAATAGCGAGCAAATGATATTCGTTCAAACACTTCAATACTTTCTAGTTTACCCGGAAAAGAAAACGAAATGAAAATTCCGATCGAAACGACGAGTCCAAAACCATCTCCAGAAATTTTCAACAGCAGATTCAGATTAAACATACTCAAAATATATTGTAGCAGGTAAGGAAAAATACTGTGTAAAATGGAGCAAAAGATCCCTTCTTATGGCCACGGATCCGCGGCCTAAGCCTGCTTAGCTCGCGGTTCCGCAGTCAAAAGTACTGTTCATGGCCACGAATTTTCCAGTTTGTCTTATCTTTACCTGCTTTATTTTTTGAGAATTTTTAATTCTGAAAACATTCAGTTTTTAAAAAATTTCCAGAGAGCACCCAAAGAATCCGTATTTTTGTCCGATCGGGGTTTTCACTTCGTAAAAACGTCGCCTAATGTTCTAGGTCGGCTCTGATACCAATGAAGGGTTTGTTTAGCACCATATGAAGAGTTTTGAAGCATCACATGTCCAAAAGTTTTAGTTTTATTGTGCTAAACAAACACGCAAAGGAATCGATCCTAGAAAATTAAGGTTACAAAACTTTAAGCTAATAAAAGTTAGGGTTTAGAGACTACAACCTTTGTAGCTCCCTACGCTAGACTCCTCGGCTACTTGGGGGTTGAAAAAACTCCGCTTGAACTCCTCGACGTCACCGATGATCCACCCGGAGTCCGCTTTGTCCAAGCTAGCGACTTTCTCCGATCAAGTGAACGGAATCAAGTTAACACCCTAAACAAGTGGGCTATACTTGTGTAGAATGGTGTTGTGGTTCTCTTTCTCACTTCAAAATCCTAACTTGTTGATTATATAGCTCACTACAAAAATCTAGAGAGCTATGAAGGAGGAGGAAGAAGATAATGGCAATATTGAAGAAGATGATAACTTATTCTCCTAAAATGAAAATAGAAAAATATATCAATATATCTTTTCCATCTATCATCTCAAACCATGGTTGAATCATTATTGTACTAGAGTTAAAACACAAAAGGAAATTAACCAAAGGTTAAAAGGTGGGTGAGAATGGTTAAGTCAAAAGAAGAGTGTAGAAGAAAACAATAATGAACCTTTTATTTCCTTTTATGTTTAAATATAAATACAATAATAATTCATAAAAAATACCATGGTGTGAGTCTTATATTGCCACCATTTTCATATATATCCAACCATGATAAATGTATGTATGCATGTATGTATGTATACACATCCATATGTGCATGAAACTAGAATGAAAGAAAAACATACATGCATTCATACATCCATCCAACACAAGAAAAGGATTTCTAGTGAGAAACTAATGGTTAAATGATAAATCAACACTTGATTTACCAATCCGGCCATATCTCATATGACCCCTACCAAAAGCAAGCTGCCCGATCAATATACGGTATCCCATACGCGCATTTTAATCGGGTCCATGCGCATATCGCATACGCGCACCACAACGTTTCGCCTGGACTAGGAAACTCCATTGTGGGACTCTGAGACTCGTCAATACGCCGGCAGTGGGTGATGATCATATCAAGCACCCCCAAGCCGCAAGCGGTCAGCTAAACGTAACGGCCACCCGGGTATTGAGCGATCAGAAGAGAACAAGCGAACCTGCTACAACTCCCGTCGAGCCGATCGGCGACACTTCCCGTACAGTCCGGTCTCCTCGTCTGATATGTCGCATATCAAGTCTAGGGGTGGTAAACGTCAGACCCCAATAACCGATAAGTCGTGCCAATGTGAGGCTCATAACGGGTCGAGAAACTTCTAGTAACACTTACCAGCAAATCTCTGATCAGCCCTGGCCAGGGACTTCCCTGTTACGGCCAATCGAGCACAGCGCAACATCAACCCCCAATACCGGGAGAGACGAAACCCCTCCTATCGCTCATTGCCTCCATGTGACTCGGGACTGTACCCAAAGACCACCGTTTTGCACGCCCTCATGGACGTGGTAAGGTGGAGATCAAAGCACAGTGGGAATCACACAAGACTCTATGACGATCTCGGGTCTATAGACTAACCTGTACAAGTGTCACCTGAGAACTGCCATCTGACGTGAGGTATAATACCATCTGGGAGTTCTCGGCGAGTCCGTCCAGTGTACCCAGTCTCCACTGAGCACCCGTATACCATCTCTGATGTCAAACACCAATGGATATGGGATCATCCATCGCCCATCACATGGGTCGAGAAGCGTATACGCTAGTCTACTCTGGTATATCGATGCCCCGTCTCGATACACCCACGACTAGGGACCTTGAAGGATGTACTTATGGACTACCATGTCCCCACTAGTATGATCTGCATCATAGTCCAGGTAGTCAAGTACACATCCTAAGGGCTTTACCAACATGTAACCATAAGACAGTTTAAAGAGACTAGTGTACATGTTAAGATAAAGAGTAACCAGATAGCATACTATCAAATCGAGCAAGAAAGTCATCTCTATATATGTCCAAGCATCCAATATAATATACATCATCTGTACAATACTGGCCTCTAGGGCATACATACAACTAACACTTGTACCAAGCGAATGGTCCAGTCAGGACAAACTTAGATTTTTATCCTAAGTAAAATACTTTTACTGGGACGAGCCCCACTTGTTCAAGTACTGTCCAGACCAAATCATTCGCTGGTGTGTCCCTGACAATGAGTTCAAGAGTGTGTTTTCATTCCGCCACAATCAAGTGTGTGGCGGGCATTTTGGCCCAAGAAAATCAGCCGAGAAAGTATTGCAGTATGGATTTTATTGGCCAAAACTTTTCAAAGATGCACATGATTATTGCAAAACTTGCTCCTGATACCAGCATTTGGGCTGGATCTTCAGAAGAAATGAAATGTCGCTCCAACCAATTCTGATTATTGAGATGTTCAATATTTGGGGGATAGACTTCATGGGCCCGTTTCCCAACTCTTTTGGGAAGTTGTACATTCTTTTAGCTGTTGATTATGTCTCTAAATGGGTCGAGGCAGTATCGAGCCGGACGAACGACAACAAGGTTGTCGTTAGATTCCTGAAAGAAAACATCTTCTCCCGGTTGGGGCATCCCCGCGCTATCATTAGCGAAAATGGGACACATTTCTGCAAAAGGTCTTTCGAGGCTTTGATGCGGAAATACGCGATTAATCACAAACTATCGACGCCCTATCATCTCTAAACAAGCGGGCAAGCCGAAGTTTCTAATCGGCAAATCAAGCAAATATTGGAAAAAATGGTTTCCTAGAATCGTAAAGATTGTTCTTTGAAATTAATTGATGCCCTTTGGGCATTCCGAACTGCATATAAGACTGATCTTGGCATGTTTCCCTATCGGCTTATGTACGGAAAGGCTTGCCACCTCCCTGTTGAGATCGAGTATCGCGCATTATGGGCGATCAAAGAGCTGAACTTCAATCTTGACCATGTGGGCAGCTTTCGAAAGCTGCAAATAAATGAATTAAACAAGCTTTGGGATGAAGCTTATGAAAACGGGATCGTTGTAAAGAACCGAACGAAGGTTCTTTATGACAAACACCTTATGCGCAAACCTTTCATGCCTGGACAGCAACTGTAGGGTTCCCTAGGGCGGCAGCAAGGTTTCGGGAGGTATCGTCCTTACCGTTTTCAAATTTTTGTCATGCTAAACAACCCTAACCCTAGAATCTTAACTAGAGATTTAGATAAACAAGCAATGCAAACAACTTTACATCTAAATGAATGAGGAATACAACCTTTGTAGACCGGTCCTTCACTTCTAAAGCTCCGTGTAGTAGTCCCTTCGCTCCAAGTAGTGAACGCCCGAACTCTAGTAAGGGTTCACATGAAGAAAACAAGCTTGCTCGAAGTCTTCGAGACCGAAGATGATCTACGTCGAGGAGACTCAAGCCCATGCTACCTCTTCACTAATGTAAATTAGTGAAGCAAACACCCTAAACTACATGGCTAATATAGTATAGGATGATGAAGTAGGAAATAGGCTCACTTTATATTTATTTTTCTCACAATATTTCTTCACCATTTTAAAAGCTAGAAAGCTTTTCACATGAGGAAGAAGAAGATGAAGTGGAGATGAGAATGAAACACATGAGGTGAGAATTGCAACCATGGGTGAGTTAGTGTCATACACTAACCCATATAGAGAATGAACCATGGCTAAGGTATAATGGTTAGGTTAACAAATATCTACAAGTGAAACAAAAATGGTGGACTTGGTCAATATTTCCACAAGCTTCTACAAGCTTGTAGCCATGATAAATATCCATCCAATTTTGAATTACTTAGATAAATATAAACCCTACATTATATCAAGCATGGTGGAAGTCTCATACACCCATGAAGCATATGGCATCAAGCATGACACAATTAAAATGCACATTAATATATATCACATATATACTATATGCACATGAGTGAGAAAAAGAATACTTAGTGAGCAAATATTAGTTAATGTAAGTTAATATATCAAATATATAATTATACATTAAATTATCAAATCAACACTTGATTTAATAATCCGGCTATATCACATACAACCAACTAATATCATATAAATCAACTTATCGAATCAACACTTGATCCGATAACCCGGCTATATCTCATATAACCGACCGATATCACATATCGCGAGAATAGAATGCGGTATCACATACGCGTATTAATCTCGGTCCCGCACATATCACATATGTGCTCCTACTTCGTTTCGCATGAACCAAGAAAGCTCTGTGTAGGACTCTAAAGACTAATCAATACACCGGCAGTAGGTGATGATCATATCAAACACGCACTAGCCGCAAGCGGTCTGCTAAACGTAACGGCCACCTGGGTATTGAGCGATCAGAAGATCAACAAGCAAGACTGCTCATACTCCTGTGAATCCAATCAGTAACACTATCGTACAGTCCGGTCTCTTCGTCTGATATGTCGCATATCATAGCCTGGGGGTAGTATAACGTTAGACCCCAATAGCCTGATAAGTCATGCCGATGCAAGGTCCATAATTGTTCGAGAAACTACTGATAACACTTACCAGTAGATCTCAGTAACCCTGGCCAGGGATATCCTGTTATGGCCAATCGAGCATAGCGCAACATCAACTCCCAATACCGGGAGAGACGAATCCCCTCCTATCGCTCATTGCCTCCATGTGACTCGGGACTGTACCCAAAAACCACCTTTTTACACGATCTCGTGAACATGGTATGGTGGAAATCAAAGCACAGTAGGAATCACACAAGACTCTATGACGATCTCGGGTCGACAGACTAACATGTACCAGTGTCACCAGAGAAATGCTATCTGACGATATGTATAATACCATCTAGGAGTTCTCGGCGAGTCCGTTCAGTGTACCCAGTCTCCACTGAGCACCCGTATACCTTCTCTGATATCAAACACCAATGGATATGGGATCATCCATCGCCCATCACATGGGTCGAGAAGCGTACATGCTAGTCTACTCTGGAGTATCGATGCCCTGTCTCGATACTCCCATGACTAGGAACTGTTGAAGGATGTACTTACAGACTACCTCTGCCCCACTAGTATGATCTGCATCATAATCCTGGTAGTCAAGTACTCATCATAAGAGCTTTATCAATATGTAATAGAGAGACAATAAGTGTACATGTTAAGATAAAGAGCAACCAGATAGCATACTATCATGTCGAGCAAGAAAGTCCTCCCTATATATGTCCAAGCATCCACTACAATATACATCATATGTATAGTAATGGCCTCTAGGGCATACATATAACTAACAGCAACTACTTGTTTACGACACCAGACTCCACTTTCATCCTGGTAAGCTCAGATCTCGCTGGACGGGACCTTTTCTTATGCGGTGTGTATACCCGCACGGTGCGGTGAATTTGGAAAATCCAAGGGACGGTTCATTTTTCAAAGTAAACGGACACAGATTGAAACCGTTCTTTACCGCAGAACCATCGGAGGAGCTCCTAATGTTGCAGGAGCCGGTTTACCTTGCCTAATCTTCCTCCATTTACCACCAAATTTTGGTTATCCATCTATAAACAGTGGAAACACCGTTTCAAATAAGTTTGGGGTATGTATATACTATCTTGTGTGTGTGTGTGTGTGTGGATATTCTTGTCTGGTGCATATCCATTTTCTTTTGATGAGTAGTCTTGTCTGGTGATGCTCGGTTTTATATGTTCGGATATTTCTTGCCTGGTGAAATTTCCTTATAAAGAAAGGGGAAAAACAAATCAAAACAAAAAAAACAAAAACAAGAAAAAAGAAAAAGAAAAAAAGGGGGCATAATTTTTGAACTGCCAGCGCAACTAGTGGAGCTCATGTTCCTATATGAGCCACATAACACTGCTTAATCATATCCCCAAACCTCCTCCACACACTTTTCTTTCCTATTCTTTTTAAATAAGGACCTTATTGTAAATATTAGTATAAAGATAACATTTTTCAATGCTTTTTGTAAAGGGTTCTCTTTGTAAAACCATCTATTAATACCCATCCACTCAGCACCCGAGCCCCATCACAAAATTCAAACAACAATTTCTTTCTTCTCTCATCTCCCCTGCAGCAACAAAGAAACCCTAGCCCCCAAATCTTCAAATCGACCGCCGGAATTGTCGAATCCCCTACCACCGCCGGTCAAACCCGCACCAATCGACGAAATTTTTTTCTCCCTCTATAAGATTTCCTCTTCTCGCCACTCCCTTATTGTTTGAATTCTCTGAAACAATTTTTTACCCACTGCCATGGCCCTTTCGATTGTGAGAAAAATTTTGTGAATTTTCTCACCCATAAGATATATAAGAGCTATTTTTACGATGCAATTTTTCAAATAGGGTGGGAGTATTTGTTTTATGGGGATGAGGATATGTGTGCGATTCAAGAATTGGTGGACGAATTTTACGATGCCTTGAGAGCGGTTGAGCCATTTCAGGATAGAGTTCGCTTTTATTTCCGAGGGAGGAAGCAGGTGTTCTCGTAAGAAACAATTTCTAATGTCACTAATAACCCCACCCGGCCGGGATTTCAATACTCACTTGAGCTTGCTGAGTTTAGGACGATCGTCGGATCGAGATGTGAACTGAGGGATAATGAGCTGAACGCCCACCAGATGTATCGAAATGTGACTGTTTGCCAATGGGTGTACCGAAATATCAAAAGGCACAGCCGAGTTTCTTCTTTCCCGGTGATTGTGGAATACGTTGTTCATTGCCTGGTGAAGAATGATTGATCTGCTAAAAAATGTTTTCGAAAGTAACCGCAATCAAAACGGTGTCGCTAGTAGCTAGCCGCGATGAGTACGGGTCGTCCGCAGGGAAACATGAACTCTTTTCTTGCTTTAGACGATTCGATAAAAGAAGGGTGATTGTTTGTCGTTACGGATATAGAATTTATAAAGAAAAGGCTCGTAGGGTTCATAGGACTTAGTAGTAATGGATGAATAATTAAAAATGACTCTTTTTATCTTTTAATAGTTTAAAACTAGATCGATAGTGATGAATGTAGACTAGGGTTCTAGGAAGAAACCAGGGTTTCCCCACTACTAACTCTTGTCCTTACATTGATCTCTATTCATGTCTAGCCTTTAACAAAACAAGTGTTAGACCAATCTCAAATCGTGGTCAGGACTATCAATAAATTGGTAGCGTCCGATAAGGATGCTAACATTTATTTTGCTAAAGTTTATAGACTTTAAAATGTATAAAAGAGGTTAAAATATTTTATCATCTATTGTTCTACCCTTATCCTACGAACCCTTGCAAGTTAGGAATTACTCGCTCATGTTTAAAGTAGAAGAAAGGATGAAGAAGAGTGAAAACATGATTAAGATGTAGAAATGTAAGTGCAGAAAGTAAGTGCGGAAATTAAATGCAAAAAAGAATTAAAACTCAAAACTACATTTATTAATCAATTATTGCATTTACAAATCCTTTGAAGGTAGATTATAAGAACCCTATTTTTTGCTCTCGCTCTCTCTCTTGTTGGAAGTAGATGACTAGCTGATAATCACTCGGATGCGTGGATCGCTTGGACCTCTTGATCTCTTCGGTGATAAATTTTAATGTGCAGCTCTCGGTCCTATATATAGTCCCTAAAACTAGAAACCCTAGATTCCGATTGAGATTATATGCTGTTAAGATTCAAGTCACCAAATATCAAATCCA